>OY720128.1:1210000-2410000 GCA_963082685.1 Cyclophora albipunctata
CCTTTTTTAGATAACCGCTCAAAAATCTTGCCATTAACTTACAAAGACGAAGTGAAAACCGAAGCGAACATTGTTGAAAATAAAGAAGTAAAAGAAGTTGAAACACCAAAATTAACAAAAGATGAAAATAAAATTGTATTAAAATTAACAGAAGTTTTTACAGAAAGCGAAAGTCCCATTGATTCAAAGTTTCCGGATTCCAGTGATTTCAACGAAAATTCTATAGATTTCTTTGAGTGTTTTACTTCAAAAGAAGAACTGAGTTCCCAATTTGAACATTCAAATGACTCTCAACTCAATGGAAACATGTCTACACTTGTTTGCTTTAAGGAAGATGCGAAACCAATAAAACTGGTAACCAAAGCTGCGGGTGATATGAAATTGAACGAACAGTTGACTATGCCAATGACCCTTGAGGAAGAAAATCCAGATGACGTATTGAATCAAAGCCAAAACAAGAGGAAATCGCCCGTCAGAGTAAGAATTAAATCTCCATACGAAAATAAGTCTTTCATTTTGGAAGAGAAAAAACGTAAAAAGCTCTTAGAAATAAGAGAAAAAAGGGAGAAAAAGAAAATGGCGATCGGCGACACTAAATGTTCTAAAAACAAATTTGCGAAACCGATCGTGCCACAAGCGTCAAGTTCAGTCACTAAACTTTCCATAACAAATAAATCTTTCTACAACTCCATTTACGGACAAAAAATAAATGTAGACAATAATAGCGTTAATAAGATAAAAAGTCCGATAAGCAAGGAGGATATACCGAATGAAACTCCCATGGTGGATATGCAGGGTGAGTTATATTCACCAAATTCTGAGCCGAACTCTAAGAAGTTCATCAATAGAAGTTATTATTTGGATGAAGCAGAAACGGAAATGATGATGATGAAGAAAGTGGATGATCACCATACTTTCTCCAACTCCACATCCACCCTTTCTAACGAAATGAACAACAGCCTCAATATCCTGTCCCACTTCATGGAGTCAACCGATGACCTCGGCAGCGAAGCCAATGATACAATGCAAAAAAGGTAGGTAACGAGTTACTTCCTCAATTGCTTATATGAGTAGGAACATAAAATGTACCTAATTACATTAATCGTTTTTAGTGATAATGATGTGAAACTATTAAAGAAATACAGAATTAATAGTCCTCGGTCTACTGAAGTTCCCTTAAATACACCAAAAGGGGCAGAGGAAGAAGACTTTGTGAATAAAAAGAACTCTTCTCCTGTTGAATGTAGGAAAAGTATTGATAAATTGTATGATTTGATGAGAAAACTATCCAGTGCCACCGATATCGATTTATCAGTAAGTAAACAAGATCTCAACCTGACGGACGGTGCAGCGAGGCACAGTGCTCCTGAACCATCACCACAAGATAGCGACAGTGGAACCAGTATCAAACACCAAATGCCGGTCATAAAAGCAGGTATCAGGAAATTAACCCTTGAAAAGCAACATATACATAATAAACATGATTCAAGGAAACCTAATATAGTACAGAATGTTGCTCCTAAAGTAGTAAATACAAAACTGGAGACCGATAAACTTAAAAAAGAACACAGACGAATCATTGTTAATAAACCTGCTGCAAATAATCCAATAAAAGCAATAACCCAAATTTTGAATGATATTGATCAGATTCAGAAACATAGGGAACGCCCGATAACCACTATTTTGGAAGTAAACAGACCTAAACGACCAAATCTACTCTTGTCCAATGACAGTAGAAATGCTAACTTACTGCGCCATAGCATTTATAAAGGCTCTAAGATGGATGCAATAGGGCAAATGAAGATAGAACAAGGCAAAGAAGAAGAAAACCGCAAATGCATGTCTCCAAAAGAAAGAAAGATTATCCGAAAGTCTCCAATGACTGACAAAGACAGACCCAGAGTGGCTCTGCAAGGAGATGACAAGGAAACTGATAAGTTAAGGAAGAAAAAAGCTGCTGAATTTGCCGATGAGGAGGCCAGAGGGGAAGCTGTTCGCGGACCTCATTTGAATTCTCGACTGCAGTCGTTAGCACAGCCGAAGAGAATATACGTTAAGGCCCATAGCGAAGACTACCAAAACAGATATGGAAGAAACATTATGGCCTACAGACTCCAGAAGTTAGCTACTAAGGGAATGCCGTCTGAAGAACAAGGCATCAATATTTCGAATAGGAACAGAGTAAGACGCAGTGGAGCCGATCCGGTATCCAAGGGACTTCCGAAGTCATCCACTCCCGCGGTGCCTATAGGTGTGTAAAGGTGAATTTTCTGATTTAAATAGCTATCCACTAAAATGGCTTCTTTCTCTTCTAATCTCACAGAATGTTTCTATAGGAGACTCAATCGCTACAATCCTGAGTAACCTTTATCTTTCAGATAAATCTAGTATCAAAACAAAGTCACTTTCACCTTGTACCAGTCCAAACAGAGTGCGTTACAATAATAAACCCAAACTGGATGCTTATAAATGTACCGTAGAGAGGTAAGTTATGTATTAGTTAAGGAAACAATCGACCAAACGCTAACCCTATTTTATTTGAGGTTATGTTATCAGATAAATCAACTTCTGATCATTGCAGAACCAAAACGATGACTGATGAATCCTATCCAAGTTCCAAGGAGACCTATCAAAGTTCTCACGCATCCAATAAGCTATATTGTCTCTCTGCAACCCGAGTTCCGTTATTTCCAGAAGATTTAACACTTGGTAAGTCCACTTGTGTTTACAGGATCCATCTAATTAGTTCTCATTAGTTCATCTCGATTAGTTTGGCGAAGGTAATTTATTCAAGTGCATGATGTTACTCGTAAGTTGATGATGTTTAGGATAACCAAAATACACTCACACACAAACACACACACAGACACACACGCGCGAAACATAGCGTCGAATTTTTAATTTTTTAACTTTTTGTATTGTTATTATTTTTTATGTGTATATGTTACGGCTAATACCCGAAGTGCGGCTACACCTAGTTTTAGCCGGTTAGAACTAGGTGCATATATATGTCCCTAACCTACCGAATAGTAAGTAATTCGGTAGGTTAGGGTTATTTTTTTTTCATGTTTAAACTCTCTCTTTTCATTAAAATGACATACGGCTAATACCCGAAGTGCGGCTACACCTAGTTTTAGCCGGTTAGAACTAGGTGTAGTCGCACTTCGGGTATTAGCCGTAACATATATTTGATGAGTATATTGATGAGTATATGTTAATGTTTTTGATCTCAACTTACTATTAAGCCATCTGTCACACGCTCCCGCTCTCCATCTCAGGGAGCAGGCGGCAACTGAAAACCAGCGCCCTGCGGGATCCGTTCCGTACAGCAACAGCTGAGTTACAACCTTTTGCCAAGTACCTTGTACTTTAATTTTATCTCTTTGTGTATACGTAATTTTTAAATTTTGGCAATAAATTTATTTTATTCTTATTGTTATTTATTCTTAAGATGGTTACGAAATATATATTAATTAATATGTGATGAAAGTATCACTTTTTCGTTGTTACACAGGGTGATAAAATAATTAAATTCTTTAGAAAGGATTCCACGTTGCGAAACCAAGTGTTTCTTTAGTTTTAAGTTGGATAAAACATATAAAACCTGACAACTATCCCTCATTAAAAAGTTATATAACCATTACTTAAAAATTGCAGACTCTTCAACGACCGCAAATTCTCCAGATATTGATTCATCTAATCTGAGCAACAAAATCCATTGCATGGTCAATTCTCTCATGACTAGCCAGAGTGTTATTCCCCAGCTTGGACCTCTGTGTGAGGCGAAGTCCGAATATCAATTCGATATGATGTCGGGGCTGAATGTAGTTACAGCAGTCGAGATAGACGCCAATAAACATGATCACGGAGATGACTCCAAAAAAGAATCTGCTGGTTCACTCAAATTAACTTCAAATTCAAAATTAGTTCCTGCTATTACAAATTTAAATGCAAAAAATGAAATAGAAAAACTTGAAAATGCTCTTTGTCAAAAGATCAGCGGCACCTTTCCAAAGAGATTGAGGCTTAAAAATTTGACTCTGACTCCCAAGCAGTCTATGCAAAAAATATTTTTATTGCAATCAGGAGATGCAGGTTCTTTGCTTGTAGAATCCATGTCCCATATCAAAGTACACTGCAACGAGAGCTTTCGAGAGAAAGATATGACTGTGATCTCGAATTCTCAACTCAAATGGGATTATGTGCAGTTGCCTAAGCAAGTTGCCACAGTTGGATACACACAAATTGAGCGAAAGGAGTCTAAGACCGTGAACATACTGAAGCCAACTCGCATTTGTCCAGCACCTGAGAATGTATTGGATCGCAGAACTGATCAAACCGTTTATTGCCCTGAGGTTTCTCACAAAATACCATTGAAGTCGGATGAATCGATTACTTTATATAATAATGGGGCTACCAGAATTACAGATTTTATTATGAATCACATCAGAAACAGTGTGTGCGATGCACATGAAGAATCAGTAAATGAAATAAATACTACGATTTTGGAAACTAAAGTGAAAGAAAAACATAATCAGTCTTGCGATGAAGTTAATGTGACAAAAATTGAAGACGTTAAGGAGCATCATGATATTGATGCATCCACGGAGTCTGATAAATTTACGTTTGATGGTAAATCGTCTTTGGACGCTTTGGTGGGATTGCTGAATGAGATACAAAAAATTACTTGTCAAAGCCCAGTCCTAAAGAGCAATGATAATTTTAAAATGTCTGCTAGCAATGCCACGGAGGAGAAAGAATTAAAGGTGGAAATGCTCGGCCAGATATCTATGACATCTTTAGATAAATTGCGGCACTTGGAATCTAACTCCAGCATTTGTTCATTTGTTGTATCCAACAACGGCTCTGTCGTCGACTCTTCTCCAGATTGCATTGAGGACAAATATCGCAAGTCGTTCTATGAAGACAAGGAAGTCTACGTTAACATTGGAAAGGAATTGATGAGCACTCACACCGATATGTCATCGAAATTGATACCGGTCACGATGAATTGCAGCACCCATGTCACCAAATCATTAGTCGGCATTAGAAGTGAACCTTCCAATCAATCTTTATTTTCATTCAACGACCACTATCATACTTTATACTTCAACAATGTGTTCGAAGATAAAGAATTCAATAAAATAATTGAGCTACCGCAAAATGATGATAATATGGTAGTTCAAAAATGTACCAAAAAAGTTAATAAAATTAAGAAGCCTTCTATGAATAAGGGCAAAGCGAACATAATAACAACAATGAACAAGGCTTGCAAAATGAATGGATGCATAGAAAACATTGATTTTGATCCTCTTCTCAAAATGAAACGAGATATACTAGTAACGGTGTACTCCATTCTAATGTTCACTGTGTTCGCTGCCTTATCGTTTCCGGGAATAATAGTGCTGGAGGGTTGACATTGTTTTGCATTAATTCTTCTTCTTCTTTCGAGTCAATGGCGCAAAATAATTTTTAGTATTTTTTGCATTTGCATTCATTTATCTGCGTCGTAATTATTCATTAAATTAGTTTTTTTAAAAGTGTTATTATGAAATTGTTTGTATTTATATCGTTTCTATATATTTCTTTTTGTCCTGGAATACATTTGTATTTGAATATAATTCTTATTTGTTTTATTGATAGAAACTTCGTTTTAGGTATTATATTTATTTTCAAAAATATTCTTATAAAAACTTTTGTAAATTTTTATTTTAGGTGCACTTTCGCAGACTTATAAACAAACGTTCTCTAAAAAATCACAGTAGGTACTTATATAGTTAACTTTGCGAATACAAATTCAATCCACATAATAGCCCAGGTTCCTCATATCGTTGTCGAACTCTTTGTTCTTGTATTGCTTTATTTTAGTGAGCCAAAGTTCGAGGGAGACTTCGTCTTGGTAGCCTCCGTAGCGCCGAGGGAGACATTCTGGATGTATGTGCCTGGAAGCGGGCGAACGTTAGTATACTTTTGTAACAGTTCTGCAATGTTATATAGGTTTGGTATCTACCAATTATATCAAACGTTGCAACATAGCTCTGGTAGACATGCACCATAAACTCGGAACACAAATAGCAAAACATACGGTAATGCCCCTTGTCCCGGACTTTGTGTCGCAATCTATAGGGACAGCAGTATGGTACTTTAATTACGAATCAAATAAGTAATTTCAAATACATATTTAATTAGAGTACCGTTGTCATAAACTACATTTGCACTTTTGGATAGTTCTGAACATTGACTAAATTATAGCTTGCTTTTAAAAGTAAGTTTTTGTATCCGTCGATTCTGCTTGTTATTCAAATAAAAATCTTACCTCTGTAGTGAAGTTAAGTCATATCCATGGAAGTAGACTTTCTTCCAAAGATCGTCGGCCGGAGCGAACCGTCTGAAGATGGGGAACAGGGCCTCGAAGAACCGCGAGCAGTTCACGATGTGGACTGATCGCTGGTGCAGCGGGAAGGCGTACTGTAAGGGAAACAATTATATGAAAATGTATAGTACCAGGGTCCGGGGTCCAGGGTCAGGGGTACTGTTTAATAACCTATTCCAAAACTTTCAATTCAGATTAACTCAGGGGACCATTTTCAACAAGATTCGTACCTTCATAATTTGAAATTAGATTTATCCGTGTAAAAGCTAGACAGACAAGCACATATTTATACTCTACAAGCTGTGCCCCGCGGTTTCACCCACAGCGCACCCGTTCCCGTAGAAAATACGGGATAATTATCCTACATCCATCTCCTGGTTCTAAGCTACCTCCCCACCAATTTTCAGCCAAATCGGTTCAGCCGTTCCCGAGTTGTAAATAGTGTAACTAACACGACTTTCTTTTATATGTGTCGTAGGTTAATTTGATACTTCGAATCTTCGCGAAAATCCTAGGGGTTTTGCGAAAACGCGGATAATTAGACATAGGCGAAAAATTATCAAATCTTACTTTTAAACATGAAAAAAAAAAATAACCCTAACCTACCGAATAGTAAGTAATTCGGTAGGTTAGGGTTATTTTTTTTTTTCATGTTTAAACTCTCTCTTTTCATTAAAATGACATACGGCTAATACCCGAAGTGCGGCTTAGCCGGTTGCCTATGTCTAATTATCCGCGTTTTCGCAAAACCCCTAGGATTTTCGCGAAGATTCGAAGTATCAAATTATCCTACGACATATGTATATATAGATTTGTTCTTACTTGTCCCAAAATGTGGACCAATGTCGTCAATTTTAAAGCCGAAGACGATTGCTTGTGAAGAAGAAAAAGGTAAAGTGATTTTATTTCATTCTTACCCTATCTCTTTACCTACTTACCCTAACCTTTTTCCTCTTCAAGAGTATTCGTCTTAAGCTGAAAAATTGACGACATTGGACACATTTTCGGACCTTACTTGTTAACCTACCCCCATAACATTCATGGCATGAATCGCTATCGTGGGCGACATTTGCCTCATATGCCGCATGGTGAGCCCCTCGCAGTCCAACAGCGCTGTTCCTCCCAAGATCTGGAGCTTGGGCTGCATGATGCCGATCTCCAGGAGCAGGAGGCAGCCGCGGATCAGGTCCTCTACTGGGATCTTGTCTGGGTCCCATAAACCTTGGAGAAGAGAACAGTGTTAAGGAAATAAATATGTTGTGAAGACGACTTTCTTTACATGGCAATAAATGAACCTAGCTGCAAGAAATTCACTGGTGAACTAAGGTTTCATTGTCAAACAAAAATCTAAGTATATAAATAAAAAAGAATCGTCGAAATGTATGTACGCGTATAATTTGACAACGACTGCACCAACTTGGATGATTATTTTTTGTTTCTTAGGCCCATCGCAGACGACAGACTATCCGTGACGCACTTTTTAGTCTGTGAAAATAGAACCTATGTAATTATATGCAGTAACGCACACGACGCACAAAAATCCGCGACAATCCGCGACCAAATTTTTGTGCGCCGCAGACTCGATCGCACAAAAAGTCTGTCGTCTGTGATGGGCCTTATTGTCACGACAAGGTTTAATAAAAATCTTGAAATTCCCACGGGAACGGGGGCACTGCTGGTGAAACATCGGGGCACAGCTAGTATAGGATAAATAAATAAAATAACAGTTTATTGCCATATAAAGATTAATACAAAAAAAATGGGCAAAAGTTAAGGGTGTAACTCAGATCTGTGTTGTGCGGACAGAGTCTACACAGCGCTGTTTTAGCCCTTCGTGTCTCCCAGAGGATAGGTAATTATTTCACAAGGGTCTGATCATTCATTCACAACATTCACGTATACCTACTACTACTATATCTACCCGTGGGATTTAAATAGCCGAAATGAAGTCACCTTCTTTCTTCATTAGTACTTCGCTATTCCCTGCCTAAGTACCTACATCACTACACAGTATAAAATAAAGTCGTCTCTGTTTCGTGTCTGTTTGTCTGTTTGTCTGTATGCTTAAATCTTTAAAATTACGCAACGGATTTTGATGCGGTTTTTTTTAATAGGTAGAGTGATTCAAGAGGAAGGTTTTTATGTAAAAAAAATCCCGAAATTCCCACGGGAACGGGCACAACGCGGGTAAAACCGCGGGGCGCTGCTAGTCTTATATATAAAATTCTCGTGTCACAATGTTCGTTTCCGTACTCCTCCGAAACGGCTTGACCGATTCTCATGAAATTTTGTGAGCATATTGAGTAAGTCTGAGAATCGGCCAACATCTATTTTTCATCCCGCAATTCCCGCGGGAACGGGTACCGTGGTTGAACTGCTCTGAAACGGCTCGACCGATTCTCATGAAATTTTGTGTACATATCGGGTAGGCCTGAGAATCGGACAACATTTATTTTTCATCCCGAAATTCCCGCGGGAACGGGTACAACGCGGGTGAAACCGCGGGGCGCAGCTAGTAAGTAAATAAAAACATAATTATGGATATCTATACTAATATAATAAAGCTGAAGAGTTTTATTTTGAACTCACTTATCTCAGAAACTACTAATCCGTTTCAAATATATTTTTATCTACACTAATGTTGTAACATTCTACTTATGATTCCAATACTTGACTTATAATTACTACTGTTATAGCACAGACAACTAAAACACTCAATTTAAGCAATTGCACATGATGTTATAATATCATTATAATATATCATTATAACATCATTATAACGCGACCAATTAACCTGGCGAGCCTTATGTCAAAATCCTCATACTAGTTGTATAAAATTTTGATATTAGGCTGGCTTTTGAAAACAGTTGGGTTATACGTGAAAACTTCGTCGAAACTACATACACAAAACTCTTTGGTAAGATCTCGCTCGCTCCTGATTGGCCCTACGCGCAGCTGCGCTCTCATTGGTTAGATTTTAATGGCGGCAAGTTCACTGTGACAATACACGTACCTACGCGTGAATTTAATGTTTCGCAATATGTTTTGTTTTTAAAATTTTGTTTGATTAATTGCATTAAATAGTGAAGATAAAGTAGTGTATGCAATTTAGGGGGTGTGCGTGGTAATATTGGTTGAATTAAACCACAAAGATGAATTGCCAAAGTTTATTAGCCACACACAACACACACTATTTTAGTTTTTAGAAGGATAGCAAGACAGGATCGATGTAGCACATAATACATATCATGTAATTAATCAAAGTAGTAAGTGAACAGTTCACGCGTGGGCAAAACGCGAGTGCGCGTGAGAACGAGTTGTATGTGTCTCTCGTAGCATACGCTGTGATCGACTGCGCGCGCGCGATGCGCCTCCGCGTGGCTTCACATTCCACAATTAACTTAAATGCAAGATTTGCACAAATTCGGAACAACGCATATCGCGCGGGTTTGCTTGCCGAATTATTGTTTGTTTACATTTGGTTAGAAATTATTTATTTGTGTTATGAATGTTATGTTACTGGGATATGAATGTGTGATGTATGTAAGTGGTTTTTAATATATTATTGTGTGTAAATAAAATATAATTATAATTATAATGTATGTTTAAGTGGAGGTCACCTACATCATCCCCCTCCAGAGACCGACTAAGGGCGATAAAAGTCAGGGAACCGTACTGTACGACCTGAACGCGTAGTTGTTAGCGCGGTCTTTTCCTGCGGTGGATGAACAGGGACACGTTCTGGAGTTGCAGTGTAGGATCGAGGAACGGGTACACGAACGTCTAGTATATAGGCTGGCTTAAGGCGGTCTATAGTTACTGTGAGATCTTTGTTCCTAACGCGAATAATAAATGTTTTACTCCTTCTTTTGAGCACTTCGTATGGACCAGTGTAAGCAGGCTGGAATGAGCCACGCATCACTTCTTCCCTAAGGAATACGTGACTGCATGTAGCTAGATCTTGGAATACGAAAGCTCTGCGATTTGAGTGGTGTTGGGAGGGAACCGGACGAATATTTTCCGCAAAGGACTTCAACCGAGCCGCGAAATCGGTGATGTCGGTGGTGTAGTACGCAATATCGTGACCGAAGAATTCGCCAGGGAGACGAAGTGGTTCACCGTACACCAACTCAGCTGATGAAGTCTGGAGGTCTTCCTTAAAGGCACTCCTAATGCCTAGCAACACAAGTGGAAGTGATTCGGTCCACTTGGTGTCTGCATGACAGGTAATTGCAGCTTTTAGTTGCCTGTGAAAACGCTCCACCAATCCGTTGCATTGCGGATGATAACTCGTTGTCCTACGGTGATCGTAACCGATGGACTGAGAAAGCTGTTGAAACAGTGCCGATTGGAATTGTCCGCCTCGATCGGTTACGATCTCGGTAGGACAACCATATCGTGCCACCCAACAGGAAATAAACGTTTTGGCCACTGTTTCCGCGGAAATATCGGTAATAGGCACAGCTTCCGGCCATCGCGTAAAGCGATCGACGGCTGTGAGGCAGTACCGATAATTATTGGATGATGGTAGTGGGCCGATTAGGTCTAGATGTACATGTTTGAACCGTGCTGAAGGTAAATCGTGCGTACCTAAAGGTGAGGCAACGTGTCTCGTTACCTTCGAGCGCTGGCATGCCAAACATGACTTAGCCCATTCTCGGCAGTCCCTTCGCATCAGTGGCCAAACAAAACGTTGTGCAACGAGTTTGGCGGTAGCATTTGCACCGGGGTGGCTGAGGGAGTGGAGACTGTTGTAAACTTGCATTCGAAGTTGTTTAGGGACGAAAGGTCTGGGTGTCGGTGTACTGACGTCGCAGTACAGAACGGTACGACTCCCAGGTATATTCATCTGTGTAAGGCGAAGTGAAGTGTCACCTTTGAGGTGTTCCGCAAGGTCTGGATCTGAACCTTGGAGCTCAGCCATCACTTCAAGGTCAACTGGTACCTGCAGTTCATCGACGCGTGATAGTGTGTCGGCAACCACGTTGTCCTTACCAGCAATAAAAACGATATCGGTGGTGAACTGCGAGATGAAATTAAGGTGTCTATACTGACGTGGTGAGCAGTTACTTTTACGTTCACTGAATGCGTAACAAAGAGGTTTGTGGTCAGTATAGATAGTGAAGTGAGTAGCTTCCAGCATATGGCGGAAGTATTTTATACTCTCGTAAATGGCAAGGAGCTCACGGTCATACGGAGAGTATTTCGTTTGTGACGGGCTTAACTTGCGAGAGAAAAATGCTAATGGCTGCCAGTCTCCATCCTTGAGCTGTTGCAGGACACCACCTATCGCCGTGTCTGAGGCGTCAGTGGCCAATCCTAATTTAGCTTGCGAATCAGGATGAGCTAAAAGTGCTGCATTGCACAGACTCTTCTTGCAGTTTTCGAACGCTTGCGATGATTCTTTAGTCATAACAATCGGATCGGATGCCTTAACCGATCCGGACAGTAAGGCATTCAGGGGTGCTTGAATCTGAGCGGCGTTGGGTAAAAATCGCCTGTAAAAATTTACCATGCCCAAAAATCGTCTGAGTTCTCGGACGGTTTTTGGTAGAGGGAAATCAGACATTGCCTTTACCTTGCTGTCCAGAGGTTTGGTGCCGCTTTCAGAGATTTCGTAGCCGAGAAATTGAATATTAGACACACCGAAGACACACTTGGCCGGATTGATTAATATACCGAATTCTCTCATTCGCGTAAAAAGTTGACGCAAGTGTTCTTCGTGCTCACGTGGCGTGCGGCTGAACACAAGAAAATCGTCCTGGTAAGGCCAGCAAAAGTCTAAGCCACGAGTAAGCTCATCAACAAATCTCTGAAAGGTTTTACTTGCGTTACGAAGTCCAAATGTCATGACTAAAAATTCAAACAATCCGAAGGGTGTTGTTATTGCAGTTTTCGGAATATCTGCCCTATTAACACTAATCTGATTATATGCTTTCACTAAATCGATACTCGAGTATACAGTACAACCCGACAGGTTTTGCGAAAAATCCTGTATATGACGAATCGGATACTGATCTGGTATAGTACGAGCGTTTAATTGGCGGTAATCGCCGCATGGACGCCACCCATTATCTTTTTTAGTCTCGAGATGAAGAGGTGATGCCCAAGGGCTGTCAGAAGGACGTGCGATACCGCTAGCAATCATAGCGTCAAATTCTTGACGAGCTACCTTCAATTTATCAGGCGCGAGACGGCGAGGAGAACATGATACAGGTGGACCTGGTGTGGTGCGAATGTGGTGTTGTGTATTGTGTTTTGCGATTTGAGGAGTTCCAAAAGGACGTGTAATTTCCGGGAAATTAGACAAAATTTTATGATACACAGTATCACCATTAAAACTAGCTACCTTAACACTTAAAACAGCATTGTCGCTTAAATCTAAACAAGCTACAGTGCTAACATTGGTTAGACTATCGATAAGCTTCTGTTGGCCAACATCAACAACCAAACGATAGTGAGAAAGGAAATCTACGCCTATGATTGCTTTTGTGACGTCAGCAACAACAAAACGCCACGGAAAATCACGCCGCAGACCCAAATTCAAATTTAATTGCATGTAGCCGTAAGTGTCGATAGTCGAACCATTGGCAGCACTGAGCTGATATGTTGATTTACAAAGTTGCCTTTTAAGGGCTGAAACCGGGTACACACAAATGTCACTTCCAGTGTCTATTAGAAACTGTATCTGTGAACCACGATCCGTGATGAAGAGGCGACCTGAGCTGGGGTTGTGGCAATCATCAGTCGCCATCACTGACTGCCTCTCTCGTTTCCCTGGTTGTAGTCGCACGGCTGGATACACCGACGAGCTTTGGAACCATGCCGTGAGTGGTACCAACAAACTGGGTACTTGCGGTAGTTCGACGCTGAACGTCGTGACGTCGATCGGCTGCGTTGCGCATCTCTGCGGCGCTCGGTGGGTCGAGGTCGATGTCGCGATTGGATAGTTAAAGCGCTCACCTGGCGCGTCAGCTGAGCTACCTGGCGTGTGAGCTCCTCAACAGCTATTGATGATGACGGTACCGTTGAGGTTGCAGCAACTTGATGAGATGGCACTGCGATGTCATGGACGCGGTCAGCGAGTTCAGCGAGTGCGTCAAGACCCAGGGTAGGCTGTGACGCAACGATAGGCTGAAGTGAAACGGGTAGTCGGCTCGTCCAGATTGTTTGGAGAAATTCTTGAGGGATATCTGGACCGGCGAGATGTTGAAGATGCCGAAGGAATTGTGACGGCTTGCGATCACCTAGCTGCTCGTAGGTCAAAAGTTGTTTGACTTTATTTTCTCTCGACGCAGACAACCTTTTGATTAACTCCTCTTTGAGGCGTTGGTAATTGGGAGGACCAGTGAGGATGTCCTCTATTTCAGCAGCATACTGACGGTCGAGCGAAACCAAAATGTGGTAGAATTTGGCTGCTTCGTCTGTCACGCGCATGATTGCAAACTGTCCTTCTACTTGTGCGAACCAAATTGCTGGTTTTTCAGGCCAAAAAGGTGGTATTCTTATGCTCACTGGATTACTTGCAACTGTTAAAGCGGGCACGACGGGAGACGCCATCTTGATTTTGGAGTGGCGTCGTGGACGCGTGTCCACGTTACCGGTGGTATCTGAACCACTCGACGCCGACATCCAGGCTGCGAATTGCTCCTTGTCTTCCGTGTTCCTCAGTTTGTTCCGGGGTCACCAGTTTTAGGGGGTGTGCGTGGTAATATTGGTTGAATTAAACCACAAAGATGAATTGCCAAAGTTTATTAGCCACACACAACACACACTATTTTAGTTTTTAGAAGGATAGCAAGACAGGATCGATGTAGCACATAATACATATCATGTAATTAATCAAAGTAGTAAGTGAACAGTTCACGCGTGGGCAAAACGCGAGTGCGCGTGAGAACGAGTTGTATGTGTCTCTCGTAGCATACGCTGTGATCGACTGCGCGCGCGCGATGCGCCTCCGCGTGGCTTCACATTCCACAATTAACTTAAATGCAAGATTTGCACAAATTCGGAACAACGCATATCGCGCGGGTTTGCTTGCCGAATTATTGTTTGTTTACATTTGGTTAGAAATTATTTATTTGTGTTATGAATGTTATGTTACTGGGATATGAATGTGTGATGTATGTAAGTGGTTTTTAATATATTATTGTGTGTAAATAAAATATAATTATAATTATAATGTATGTTTAAGTGGAGGTCACCTACATGCAACTGCATATAACACGGGTATTAAAACACTCGTTACTATTATGAAACTCGCTGCGCTCGTTTCATAAACTCACACTCGTGTTTTAATACCCTTCTTTATATGACGTTGCATAAACTACTATTTTGTTATGGATTGCCACATTCAACGGGGAGGTCATAGGCTATATAGGTTATATTTTTCATACCAAAATTCCCACGGGAACGGGCACAACGCGGGTAAAACTGCGGGGCGCTTGCAGTTTTAGGATTATTTAATAAATAACAGTTACGGCAGTTGTAAACGATGCCATAAAACCCATTAGTAAAACATTAGATACATGATGTGTGTTTGTTGAATCACGTACAAGCGTACTTCCATATGCATGCATATTATTTACTTAGACATTATGCACATTACCCACGTAAACAAGAAGTGAAGTGGTTTTCTTTTGTATGTGTGACTCGCTCATCCTCGAAGACGTCAAGTAAATAAATAAATATACTAGGACAAATTCACACATGGTTAATTAGACCCAAACTAAGCTTGTAATATGGAATCAAACCGATACTACTACATATACATACATACACAATAGCCGGGTCATTTTAAACAATTGAAATAAAGAAAATTCCGACAGAGCCAAATTTTCGCAGAGACCTTAGGTTTACCACAAGGAATAAAGTGTCAAAAGTCCCCATCAGTCCCATGTGAGCTTCGGGACTTATTCGGGGCCCAAGGTCAAAATTTTAGGTTTTTTGGATTTTTCTCGGAAACGGTAAGTTTTATCGAAAAAGTATCTGAGAATATAAAAAAGCTTATAAAATTCTCTATAACTTTAATTCTATCCACTTTTTCCATATTCCCAACCGTTATTGAACTACACGCTCCAGAAATGTAAAAATTAAGGACCTCGGGCAGGTAACTATGGAGCCTGCCCCAATGCTCAACAGTGACATGACCTATGTCATTTGAAAGGTCTTGAAGAGTTGTACAAGTTACTCCTAGACAGTTATATCGAATTCGACGGCCAACTCGGTGTTTTCGACCACCGAAGAATTACCACTGGAGGTGCTGTGGAGCCTGGGCGGAATGCTCAACAGTGACATGACTTACGCATTTGAAAGCTCTTACAAGTCACTTTTTGATAGTTATGTCGAAATCGACGCCAAACTCGGTGTTTTCGACCACCGAAGAAAAAACACTAGGTGTATGTGCACTAATGTGCAGTTGACCCTGATCGTATTGCTCAACAGTGACATGACTAATATCATTTGAAAGCTCTTACAAGTCACTCCTTGACAGTTATATCGAAATCGACGACCAACTCGGTGTTTTCGACCACCGAAGTATCGACACTGATCGTATTGCTCAACAGTGACATGACACATATCATTTGAAAGCTCACAAAGAGTTTTATAAGTCACTCTTTGATAGTTATATCGAAATCGCCGTCCAACTTAGTGTTTTCGACCACCGAAGAATGGAGTTGGGCTATGCTATACCGAAGTATCGACGCTGATCCTAATGCTCAACAGTGACATGAGCTATGTCATTTGAAAGCTCTTGAAGAGTTGTACAAGTCACTCTTTGACAGTTATATCGAAATCGACCGCCAACGCGGTGTTTTCGACCACCGAAGATCGACACTGGGTGTATGTGCAGTTGACCCTGATGGTATTGCTCAACAGTGACATAACTAATGTCATTTGAAAGCCCTTGAAGAGTTGTCCAAGTCACTCCTTGACATGTATATCGAAATTAACGGCCAACTTGGTGTTTTCAACCACCGAAGAATGGAATTTTCTCAAGGTCCTTTATTCAGCGTATTTAGGCCCGCCCTTGCATCAGAATAGTATAAAAGTAGAGCGCAATGGAACTCAACAGATGACATTATGGTTTAAAAAATCTAAAACGCGCGATAGTTGTGTTCCCGGCCTGAAAGGGTGTCGTATTAGCAACCATGACATATTTGAGTTAACCTAAACATGTGCAGTGACAGTGAGTGATCGCTTATCTTGCCCTTCAAATACTCTATAACTACTTTATTAATTGAACTAATGTGTATATATATATTTTTATTTTAGTCTAAAACACCAAGTTGGCCGTCGATTTCGATATACATGTCAAGGAGTGACTTGGACAACTCTTCAAGGGCTTTCAAATGACATAAGTTATGTCACTGTTGTGCAATACCATCAGGGTCAACTGCACATACACCCAGTGTCGATCTTCGGTGGTCGAAAACACCGCGTTGGCGGTCGATTTCGATATAACTGTCAAAGAGTGACTTGTACAACTCTTCAAGAGCTTTCAAATGACATAGCTCATGTCACTGTTGAGCATTAGGATTAGCGTCGATACTTCGGTATAGCATAGCCCAACTCCATTCTTCGGTGGTCGAAAATACTAAGTTGGACGGCGATTTCGATATAACTATCAAAGAGTGACTTATAAAACTCTTTATGAGCTTTCAAATGATATGTGTCGTGTCACTGTTGAGCAATACGATCAGTGTCGATACTTCGGTGGTCGAAAACACCGAGTTGGTCGTCGATTTCGATATAACTGTCAAGGAGTGACTTGTAAGAGCTTTCAAATGATATTAGTCATGTCACTGTTGAGCAATACGATCAGGGTCAACTGCACATTAGTGCACATACACCTAGTGTTTTTTCTTCGGTGGTCGAAAACACCGAGTTTGGCGTCGATTTCGACATAACTATCAAAAAGTGACTTGTAAGAGCTTTCAAATGCGTAAGTCATGTCACTGTTGAGCATTCCGCCCAGGCTCCACAGCACCTCCAGTGGTAATTCTTCGGTGGTCGAAAACACCGAGTTGGCCGTCGAATTCGATATAACTGTCTAGGAGTAACTTGTACAACTCTTCAAGACCTTTCAAATGACATAGGTCATGTCACTGTTGAGCATTGGGGCAGGCTCCATAGTTACCTGCCCGAGGTCCTTAATTTTTACATTTCTGGAGCGTGTAGTTCAATAACGGTTAGGAATATGGAAAAAGTGGATAGAATTAAAGTTATAGAGAATTTTATAAGCTTTTTTATATTCTCAGATACTTTTTCGATAAAACTTACCGTTTTCGAGAAAAATCCAAAAAACCTAAAATTTTGACCTTGGGCCCCGAATAAGTCCCGAAGCTCACATGGGACTGATGGGGACTTTTGACACTTTATTCCTTGTGGTAAACCTAAGGTCTCTACGAAAATTTGGCTCTGTCGGAATTTTCTTTATTTGATCACTATTTTTATGTCTAAAATGACCCGGCTACAAATACTTTATATGAATATATGTTAGATTGAATGTGTTACCTAGTCTACAAATGATAATTCGTCCGACATCGGGGCGGTCGTAGAGGACTCCTTCGAATATGTTTCCTAGTCGGGTGAGGCCGAACCAGTCGATGTCTCGCCACAGGTGAGGGTTCTCGTCTCGGAAGTTGCAGTATCGCACTAGCTGAAAAAAGTATTGTCCTAAGGCGGGGCCATACGCGATCAAGTTCACTATTAAATTTGCTGCGGGCTTGATGCGGCGTCTATTGTATTGATGGTGAAGTAGACTTGTCATGGATAGTGAAACACCGTCAAATTCAATGGATACTGCATCAAGTCATCTGCAAACTTGACGGTGAACTAGATCGTGTGTAGCCCGCATAAGTAGGTTTAGTGAGGTTTGGTTAGGTAAAGTTTGTATGAAGGTAGGTACTCTACTTATTTGAGATTGGACAAAACTAGTGTTCTTACTAGTGTTCTATCGCGAAAACACCAATGTTTATTTTTGAGTGGATATTAATAAGTTTAGTGGTAGAGCTCGTCGCGTAGTTTAGCTAAGCATGTGAACACATTGTTATTGTTAAGCAACGTGCAACTCGACTCCTACTTGGATGCGTGACAAATAGGGACATTTCCATCTGAACGCTACCGTGCTTCAGTGGACACGTAAGAGAATTGTTTGCTTTAACTACTCTATCACGTCTAATACCACCTTGTTATATTACATACTCTATGGTCTTCGGGTAGAGAACTTTACCAACCAATCGATGCGCCCGCGCTGGTATTGACTTCCTGGCTCGGAGGAACTTCAGTAGGAATGCGTCGTCAGTCCTGGGAGGATGACATTCACCACGCTCTGTCAAAAATGTAAAAATACAGCTATAAGTTTTTATAATTTTGCTTAGACTAAAGTGCTGTGCTTTTCTAAGTGGTTCTAAGAGCTCGCACTTAAAGACGTCCATTAAATTGACACTTGACCAACCAATTGACGTAATTTTTCATACATTACATGTCAAAATGAATCATGAAGAGCGGATTGCACTAAAACTCTTCAATCAATTTAGTACCTGAATATGTTAAAGAAACAAAAGCTGTTCCATAAGTTTAAGAAACAAAAATTGAACTTTATAGTGCATCAAATAGAACACCATTTCAAACGAGCGTCATT
Organism: Cyclophora albipunctata; assembly: GCA_963082685.1. Lineage (NCBI taxonomy): Eukaryota > Metazoa > Arthropoda > Insecta > Lepidoptera > Geometridae > Cyclophora > Cyclophora albipunctata. The sequence continues at coordinate 1,229,020 of OY720128.1, forward strand.
TATTTTTTAAATAAGTTTAGGCGCTAAATCAAATTAAGAATCTTTGTGCAATTCACCCTAAATATCTACTAACTAAGGAATCATTTCTCGTCACTGCGTACGGGCGTAAGGAAACATTTAATTTTGACGTCATTATGTGAGGGCGTAAATCTCTACTAAGAAAGCATTTAACGTCTAACATACGGGCGTTAGTCAAGTTTGTTCTCACCAAAAATCATAGTTCTGAGCTCGGCGATAGTCCTGGCTCTGTTATCAGGATCCTCCCCGCAGAGCACGTACGCGTCGTCGCCCGAGTCCTCATCCTCATGACGGTTCATCTCAGCCTCGAACGCTATCTCCTTGAACGACCATAGTTTTATGTCAGTCTGAAATGGAGAAAGGAAAGGTGCTACCGTGAATTATATATTGATAAGTTATGGACTTGGACCACTGCAATAACGCTGTACTTAGATGCATGTGTGCATATCAATCCACGTTCCTGTTAATACTAGGTGTGAAAGCCACATGAACTTCGAGAGTAGAAAAAAAAACATTATTTTTGCCTACCAACTGGTCTCGGGTTCAATTACCGCGTCAAGCGAAAACATGTTTCCTAATTTTCAAACAAGGCTCGGGTTTATTCGCATTAGGCAAGTGTGGATTACGCCTAATCTATATTACCTTCCTTAGGCAAATTTGAAGATGTAATGTAATGCTTTTTAAATTGTAGTAATCAGTTAGAATTTACCTAATGCTGAGGATACACGGCGACACTGACACTCATCACAAATATCGACACTAGTGTAGATTGCGTCCTCATGGTAAGCAATTTTACTGCAACTAAGTGTCGCGGCAGTGGACACACACAGACATTCGATGTATACATTGAGTGTCTGATGTCAAGTGTCGCCGTGTATCCTCAGCTTTACAGTTCTTACTTAATGTCACTGTAAAAAGTATGTCACCAACCGGGTTAATCCATCCATTGTTTTTCAAAAGAATAACTTTATATACCACGTCTAATTTACATTCATTCAGTGAGCACGAATCTGACGATCACGCGAACGTTGCTTCAATCAAAATACACTATTCAGGGTAAGACGAAATGTGAAGGTGTTTCTTGTCCACGGTAGAAATTGATAATGGTACGGTATTGTAACTGCGGTATGTATACAATAGTGAATAATTATCAAATACACAACTTGCAATGATGCTCAAAATCTATGCAAATTGGTACTTAAAGAAACATAATTTTGAAGAGCAAGAAACAGACTTAAAACAGTTTTAAGTCTTGCAGTTTTAATAAAACTGCATTTCTAATATTGAAACCATTTTGGGTGTGTTGTGTTTTCTCACTTAGTACTACTACAAGCAGGCCGCGGGTTCATATGCGTTTATCTTTTGTATATCCTTAAGGATAGTCAGGATGAAAAGAATAGTAACCTATATCCGAAAGGCAGTTCCAGCGATAATCGCGTTCAAACAAAAAACCTATTAGATACTTATGTGGAAATATCGATTTTTCGGATACATCCCATTTATTTTTACCTTTATTGGCTATTGGCTATTGCTATTGGATAGATCTCAGTAATCAGTTTTCCAATATCGTATACAGTTTAGATAAAATTAACGTTTGACCCTGTATTTATAAGTTCCTATAGATCCAAAATAACACCAGCCAGACACAATGCATAAATGTTAGGCATTAAATAGGTATCTAAAGCGCGTCATACACCAAGCGTTGGTATATCATTAACTAACTAAATGTCGTTGCGAACGGTACACTGAGCATGAAGCCAAGACGGAACTACTATGCGACTAGTACGCACCGAAGCAAGCCGCAACTATCAAAGTGATGTGGACAATTTAAGACCATTTTAGTGTTACCGCATACAGTACGACTTATGGTTGCGTAGTAAGATTACTTAAATGTCTTTTATTACATGAAAATCGGTATGTGGTTACTTTAGCCTAGTCTAGTAGATGTCATGTTTCTTAATATGACTTAGTTAACATTTGATCACAAACCCGCAGTAGACAAGCGCCGTGATTAGGCCTAATCTTCCTCACCGTACTGAAATCTTCGGTGATGAGATGAGAGGCCTTTGCCCAGGGCGACAATACAAGGTTCCAAGTAGCATCATTATTCATTCATTAGTAATAACAAAGCAAGAGTAATTAGTAATGTCTAAAAATTGCCGAACACTTAAGTGAAGTTGCTTAATACCAAATAAGCACAACAGAGAAATGATAATCACCTTCAAAAGGCCATGGACAAATGATTTGGGCCGAATTTTGTACCATCACTACATAGTTTAATAAAACAAAGTCGCTTTCCGCTTCAACTTCACAACAGATTTTGATGCGGTTTTTTTTAAATAAAGATAGACTGATTCAAGAGAAAGGTTTACATGTGTACAATAATCCGAAATTTCCACGGAAACGGGCACAACGCGGGTAAAACTGCAGGGCACTGCTAGTGTACTATAACTTATTCACACTTATTTCCCGATGTTTCGAAAAAATTGCCACTCGTAGTTGCGGGTAGACTGAACACACTGTTACCGCAGTGATGCGAGGGTAGACGTATACTATAGAAAAAACAAAGCTTATTCATAACCGTTACAAGATACGATAAAATCGATAAAATCCGCGGTTAGTGAAGGTTTACAAAGAAGGTTTATAATTACTATGTTTCAACGTAATATTTCAAAGATTACCGATTGCTTTTATTGTTGTTATTAACAACAATTGAGGTTTTCGTAATTGAGTCTTGCACAAGCTTTTAATACCGAAAGAAAAAAGATGTATTGCATAATGCATGTGCACCATCCAGACTGTCTCATAAAGTCGCATCAAATTAATAATTACTAGCATCGCCACGCGGTTTTACCCGCGTTGTGTCCGTTCCCGCGGGAATTTGGGGTTAAAAAATATCCTATAACTTTCTAATTGAATGTAGCTATAAATATACAAAGATAATTATTTAACTCGGACTGGTTATTCGCGAGATTAGCTCGAACATACAAACAAATAAACTTTCAAATTTTACCTCTCTATAATATATTATTAATTATTAATTATGAACACCATACCTTAGTCTCATATACTTTATAGTAAAGATTATACCTAGAAAATTCCGAATTGAGAACCTTCCCTTTGTAAGTTGTAAGTCGATTAGGAATGAATAATGCCGTAACAATGCATCAAGCCTCATAGGTATTACGACAATAGGCGGAACTCTGCTTTGCTGCTTGGTGTTTAGCATATAAATACTTCTTTTGTATCTCACTGCGCTGCCAATGTTATTAATATTATACATATATAGTTATTATCAGGAAAAAATGAACGCTCAGTTAATATATATTTTAGAGTAGAGTAATATAGAGTAGAGAATATTAGAGTAGAATAAGGGTGCGTTTCCATTGAAGCAGAGCGGGTCTCAATCGACCAGTCTCAACTCATTACAACATTAATCGTCAATTTCAATGCGTTACTTTTAATTTAAACCTTTAAGTATAAATTTGGATTTATAATCAAAGATGGAAACGGACCTTTCAGTATAGTTAATATGTCTCAGATATTGCTTTAACTATTAACCTACATCACTTATCAATTAACATTGATAAGAGAGTATTAATAATGGAAAATTATTTTAATTGCATCAGTCTGATACGCACTTTGCACGCTTTCGCAGCTATAAGTAATAGTAGGCAGGTATCTACTCGTTCTCCTTTACAGACCGCTCCCACTTGTCAGTTGTCAAATTACAGATTAAACTCCAATTAATCTGTAATCCTAGTTACAGAATATGTTACAGTAAACCGGGTTAATTGGGACTCTTAGGACAAAATTCATCGTTTGATATACAAACGATGACAACAAGACCGTGGTTTGTTCAAACCGAACTCCGTTTAATGTATGTATAAGTTGAAGTTTTGATCTCAGTTTAGCTCGATTAAGATAAAGATTTCGAACTAAGATTAAGTCGATTGATCGAGTTCAGTTGTAACAGTCAACTTGGGGCTTAGGAACGTAAAACTTTGTCTCACTATTTACGAAGCGATATACCTACACGTGTCGTGCTTCAATTTTGTATTGGACATAACAGAGGTGCCAACAGCTGCTATATATCCGACTAGCAGTGCCCCGCAGTTTTACCCGCGTTGTACCCGTTCCCATGGTAATTTCGGGATGAAAAATAGCCTATAACCTTCCCGTTGAATGTGGCTATCTATTAAAAAAGAATTATTCAAATCCGACTGATAATTCCCGAGATTAGCTCGAACATACAAACAAACAAACTTACAAATTTTACCTCTTTAGGTATAATGTTAGTATAGATACGAGCTCTAAGTAGTTTCGACTCTAGGTTTAAATATCATAAAAACATTTTATAGGATTGGCAAAAAACAACAGAAACAGTAGTAACTAATCTAGACTTTTGTCCAAATCATATTCTTGCGTGAAATATATGAAAGCTACAGAAAATATATCATAGAGATAAAACTATAATGAAAGGCAAGACGGAACCGGCAACAACCCAACAACGGAGTAAAGCCGACAACATTACAATTGTATTGGAAAGTTCTAACACTTTCAATAACGTAGAATTAGCGCGTTCACGATGAGTTTAATTAAGAGGTGCTAAGTGTGAAGACTATCTTTATAATGCTGTTTTATTCGTTTATTGCACTCGACTGTACTGGCCTACCTGAGTGTTCTATTTACTCGAGAACATCGGTAGGTGTCAATGATCAACTTATAAATTGTGGAGGAAATTAACAGTGCTTCGCAATGTATGTTCGGGTTAATCTAAAAAATTGCCGGTGATTCAAATAACTATTTTTGTAATGGTTAGTCACATTCAATGTTAGCGCTTTATAGTTATAGTTTACTGTATCCTATCATTACATTTGTTACATTTATAACTCTACTTTTATAAGTAGGTCAATAGCTATTTACTAGTTTTTAAGATTTACTAGTTTTTAAGATTTTTTTTTGTCAATAAATATTTTCCGTTTTTCATTTTTCAGATATATAAAAGCCGATATAGGTAATATAAATCAGTGATACCCAAGTCGTTTTTACTAGGTCTCTGAATCGTACAAAAAAATAAAGAACGTCCAGTTCATTTGTTAACTAGACTATCGAGATTACATCATTGCTCTACTAAAATATCAGATTTGCAGTGAATGAAGTAACCGTGTTTTTATTTCATGCTTCATTTTGTAAGGCGCAGTTTCACAAAAGACTGATTTCTAATTGTTATCGACTTTTCAAGATATGTGTTGTGTTTGATTGGTGTAATGGCGTTGGTTGCAACGATGTTTGAAGTGAAATGTTCTTGTTGAAAGTATAGATTTGTCCTGTTTGTGTAAAGAGTCTATGGAAGCCTAAATTGTTTTACTGTGAATTGTATGCACGTTATGCACGTTGTGACCAAATGTATTATTATGAGTATGTGTATAGTTAGGTAGGAAATTGTTTCTTACCTTATATCTATATATATAAAAGAAAGTCGTGTTAGTTACACCATTTATAACTCGAGAACGGCTGAACCGATTTGGCTGAAAATTGGTGGGGAGGTAGCTTAAAACCAGGAGACGGATATAGGATACTATTTATCCCGTATTTCCTACGGGAACGGGTGCGCTGTGGGTGAAACCGCGGGGCACAGCTAGTATCAAATAAATACTTACGCACTTATTCATTTCAAGGAGGTCAGCGACCAACCCTGTTGTCGGAGTTTTGGAAACTGCATCAAGGCCTCCGATATGGTTTAGCGATTGATACAATCAAGGTACACTGCTTAACGTGCACTCCGAAGCACGGTAGCGCTCAGATAGAAATGTTATTATCGGCCACACATCCCGTTATTGGTCGAGCTGCACGTTGCCTAACAATCGCAATGAACTACATAACATCGCCTAGTCAAACTATACCACGAGTGTTACAATGGGTTCCTATAGTAATCGGCTTGTTTACTTGGTTTAATTTAAATTTCGTAATTTATTTATAAAAGAAAAAATATAGGTACAAAATGTTGAAAATATGTTTAACATACCTTACCGACCCAGTTCGAATTAAATATTCACCATATTAAGCCATATAATATCCTTTGTCCTTGATGTTTGCAAAACTATGTTACGTAGATGAATAAATAAATAAATTAAATAAATAAAAATAATAATATTCTCTACTGAATATTTGTTTTGACTGATTATTTTAAGTTATATGTTATCTATTTTGGAATTTGATTTCACACAAAAACCTCGTTCCTTCCAAAATATTCATTCATGGTAGGTACGTAAATAATAATATAAGTTAATAATGAAGTAAAACAAGTCCTTTGTTAGATTTAACATGTTTTGAGTAAGTTATGCAGTTTTACTTAAGGTTGTTTTTGTCTACAAAAATAATAGCTTAATTGTCTTATATTACTGTTGAGATTAAATTAATATCTAGTGGCCTTAAATGGAATGGTTTACATCTACCTAATTTGATAACCAAATTCATTATTCAACCGTTAATTAAAAACAAATTAACCTAGTACATTCCTAGAAGTATCTATAGTCGTATGTAGATTTATCAAATATCTAGCAGCGTCTCACAGTTTTAACTGCTTTATGCACTTTTCCGTTGGAATTTCGGGATGAAAAATACCTTTCTGTGAAATGTTGCTATCCATTACAAAAAAAAAATCGGACTATCCGTACGGATAGTTTTTGAGATTACCGCTGTCGAAACATAACAAAGAACACAAAATAACAAAGACGGCAACTTTATTACATTAGTTTAGATTATTGTTATAATGATTCACTGAGCTATCAGCATCTCTTTCCATCTCTAACTTTCTTAATTATCATCTCTTTCTCCCTTCATCTCTGAGTCCAATCACAATTCTTGATTTAGGTGTTCGCCGGTACAAATTAGCGGGGTCACTTAATTAATATTAAATCTGTACGCTCACGGAACAAATAATTAAGTATATAAAACAAGAATAGGTCAGCCCATGTCTCTAAGTACATAAATAAGTTTATTTTATTGGAATTGATGGAAACAGGCCGGGACCTTTATGGATTTTCTAAATCAGACGGTGTATTTTTACCAGGGAATAGTAACATACATGTTGGAACTACTTTCAGGTAAAAATACATGTTATCTAGAATACATTTACAGTTACGTTAGCTAACATTAAAATAGTTTAACTATAATTGAATGAATTGAATTGAATTGAATTATTAAATTATAGAAAATTCAAAACCTTCACTATAATTTTATTTTAAGTAGTATTTTAAATACGATGCCCATACATCACAATGAAACAATAAATAAATAAAATTGGTAATTCCTACTAATATTATAAATGCGAAAGTTTGTAAGGATGTATGTAAGTTTGTTTCTCTTTCACATAAAAACTACTTAACGGATTCGGATGAAACTTTGCAGTAATATAGGTTATACATTAGAATAACACATAAATAAATTTTATCTCGAAATTCCCGCGGGAACGAGTACAAAGCAGATGAAACCGTTGGATGCGGCTAGTGAAACATATTTATTTATTTATTCAAGGACAACCAGTGAAGGACACATTAAAACTTTAAATAAACTTAGCAAACTATAATTAAAAAGTTAGGTACCAAGATATACTACTAACTACGGTCCTAAGCTTACGGAGGTCTTATGTGAAAGCTTTTACTAGATAAAGTACTATCCTAGTTCAAATACTAAAGCTATCTAATCAGTACCTAAGTAATGTCGTTAACTACCCGCAGTTAGCTTAGTAAGCTAAATGGAAACTCTTTGAACAATACTTATTTTAACAACAAAATGAATCTGTTAGTAAATTGCTTTTATGAAATAGGTTTCTAATAAAATACAATGCAAGTTTATCTGCCATCCTATCTTTACTAGAAACAGATAAGGAGCATGGAATAACTATAAATTATTTATTGCACTATGGAGCATTACCTTCATACTGCAATTTAACGTATCTCCTTTCAAATCTGAACTCCTGGTACTATATTAGATCACTTCACTGTTAAATGCATTTTTATGACTTATTTTGAACAAAAAATTAATTATGTAATTTTGTCAAAACATTTTTAACACTTTTTATTTTAAAAAAAATTATTAGTTTTTTTTGTTATTATTATTTTGTTTGTGTGACGCGCGCGTCTGCTGTAAGCCGGACAAAGACTGCCTGCGGTGAACACAATAATAGCGATTGGGTTATCGAGTCAGTGCCGACTTTGTTAATAAACATCTTATGTAAATAATGCATTATTTAATCAGGTTTCTTTATCTTTTATAATTATATTCTTATAAAGTATTTGTGTATGTATATGTATCAGTGAGTTAAATTCCATAAAATAACCTTATAAGTACTTACTTTGGGTCTAATTAACCGTTTGTCCAAAAAACTATTTATTTATTTGAATATAAAATTATGCATTCCAACGTAATTAAGTTCATATGAAAATGAAAATAAAATTGCTGTTTCTATATAAATCTTATTATCTTAACAGAGAACTCATTTTATTTTTAACTAATTCATAGTATTTCTATGAATAAAGAAAAAATAGTCCTCTTTACTGATAAGATTCATGTTGGTTGCCTGGGCTGTAGATAGAAGTTTTCTATGAATTTTACAAATAGGTAATTAAGTTGAAATACATATCTACATACAACTTAAATTAAAGTTTGACTGTCATTTCAACCAGATGAAAGTTTAGAATACCTATGGGTTCCTATACGAGTATATAACGAAACTTAATCTCGATGTCTAGTTTCCAGGCACAACCTATGATAAAATCGAAAAGATAATATTGTAACAGTACGATATTTGTTAAAGGAATGAGGTCTATAAACATAACTCACTAATTGGTACAAGTTATTGGACATTAAATACTTAAAAAAACAGTTAATAAGTGGTACAAATTATCAGTAGAAACCAAACGCATTTCAATGCACATTCATATTGAGAAAGCATAATGCTTATAGCATAACGGGACTTGTCAATGAAATTCAAACTATAAAAATAGAAGAAAATGATTGAGTGCCAGAATATTCACTTATTATTTGACCACTATAGGACCTTGTCACGTTAACTAAATACCAAAATTGTATTAAGTAGGATGAGTTGTAGGTATCTTAACTATGACATGGTACTATGTTGTATTGATGTAGAGCCCTATGTAAGTGGCAAGTACTTATTAGTTTAACTGTACTTGCTTTTAGAAGGGCATTCTCGCTTTCTTTTCACCTTTTACTAGCTTTAGAAGCGGTTTTTGTGTGCAGCGAATGAATTTGTTAAGCAACGGTTAATTAGTATGTTGGTTTTGGTTGGGTAATCTTTTGATTTTAAAAAGAGGATTTCTATAATTAACTAGTAGCGCCCCGCGGCTTTGCCCGCGTTGAGCCTGTTCCGGTAGGAATTTTCGAAAATCCTTTCTTAGTGTGCCCTTACGTCACTTGAAGAACCTTTCTGCCAAATTTCATGTTTCTAGGTGTAGCGGTTGAGGCTGTGCGTTGATTATCAATCAGTCAGTCAGTCAGGACTTTGAATTTTATATATATAGATTAATAACCTATCTTTATGTCTGTTCAAACAATTTTCCCATCAAAGTAAATTCCTCCAGTAAATAATAAGGTAAGTAACTATTTCAGTATTTGTTTGTAAAGTCCCACTGCTGGGCAAGGGCCTCTCATCCCACTAAAGATATCAGTACAGAAAGGAATATGAAGGTAAAGTAAATAAAATAACGAATATAGCCATTTCATATTGCCATTCTATAAGGGCCATACCTCACCGAGATGCCATGGCGACGTGGCCAGCGACGGCGCCAACTAGTTCTTATTGAGATGTATGACGGCTAACTCACTTGGCGACCGACTGGCGACGTTGCCAAGTAGCCAGCGTAGCCAGAGTCGACCGCTCCGCATGCGGCGACTGGCGACGCTGGCTACCTGGCGACGTCGCCAGTTGTTTGCACGTGTTTGAATGCTCCGTCACTCACTTAGTCGCCAACCAGTCGCCGCGTTGAACGCACGTCGTATTGAGAGCAAAATGTCCTTCGATACTGAGAGATTTATCATAGAAATTGAAAATCGGCCGTGTTTATGGAACAACGCATTGAAAGAGTACTCTGACCGCAACTTTAAAATTAAATGTTGGGATGAAATGGATGTACCCATATTTTTTTCTTTTTTCGTTTCATCATTTTGCGACGCTGGTAATAATATAATAACAGTGCAGTAATTTCCACGTCCATTCCTGACTGTTTCGAGACAGAACTGAATGCATTGGCGACGCGATTTGGCGACTCAGTCTGGCGACGCAGGGACGCCAGACGTAGCCATGGCGACGTCGCTGGCCACGTCGCCATGGCATCTCGGTGAGGTATGGCCCTAACAGCTATGTTTGCTATTCCCATATCATAGCAAATTTTATAATTTAGCATAGCTTAAGTATAGCACAACTGTATGGTGGAAAAACACCTTTACAGTCAAAATAGTAAACACAACAGAGGAATTGACGAAAGAAAAAGGTTACAAAAAATAATGATTCTCTCATTAAACACGAATGTACCGCCTCAAGATTATTTTGTGAAGCAACAAAGTACTTACGCATAGAAATGATAATATGTTTGTAATTATGTGTGTTCTACTGTGGTACCGAAACACATTACCCATATTTTGTAAGTAGGTTAAGCTGTGGTTGTAGTTTAACATGAATCCCTTCGTATTAGTCTGGGAAATGTTATTCAGTAATTTACAAGTGTTTTCGAATACGTAATCTTTATGTTAACCATGTGTAATGGGTATGTTTGGGAGAAAGTTGAGGTATTCTGTTTGTTTTGTTAAAACATCTCAACACGGTATCTTGTTCGTTATGTTTGCTAACCATTGCACCCACTAATAGTTAAGACTCAACCTGACTACTTAAATCTATACTATTATAAAGCTGCAGAGTTTGTTTGTTTGTTTGAACGCGCTAACCTCAGGAACTACTGGTCCGATATTAAAAAATATTTTTGTAATGGACAGCCACATTCAACGGAATGGTTATATGCTACTTTTCATCCTGAAAGTATTAAAACAAAGTCGCTTTCCGCTATCTGTCACTCTGTCTGTCCCTATGTATGCTTAGATCTTTAAAACTACGCAACGGATTTTGATTTTTTTAAAATAGATAGTGTGATTCAAGAGGAAAGTTTATATGTATAAAGATTCCCGAAATTCCCACGGGAACGGGAAAAAAGCGGGTAGAACTGCGGGGCACTGCTAGTTGTCTATAAGTGCTAAAATAATAAAGCTGAAGAATTTGTTTCTGTCTTATTTTTGTTTTTGTTTGTTTGAAAGCGCTAATCACAGGAACGACCAGCCCGACATTTAACGAGAAGTTTGTAGTTAATTTTTCATCCCGAAATTCCCACGGGAACGGGAACAACGCGGGTAAAACCGCGGGGCACTGTTGGTAGGAGAGATATTGAACTAACTCACAGAACATTAAACAACTTTGACCATTATTTTTATGTTTCATGTTTTCTGTACTAAAGTGCCTTTCGAAATCTTACTTTACAGGTAAATAACAAATACACTGATGTATGTTTTTGAACCTAATAATGTTTACAAATAAAATAAAAACAAGCGACCATGGCCGAGGGTCGCACAAGCAACAAGCATTGATAAACAAAAAATGTTTACTCGAGATTGTGTCTGCAACTGTGTATTACTGACATTATTGTAGATAACATTCTATGGTCAACAAAATTATGTAGCAATGCTCATCCAAAACAAAAGGAGGATTTTGGAAGGATAAGATTAAGTTTGTATACCCGCAAAATAATTTACCTGTTGTGCTCTTCTATGTACCCAAAGTACCAGGAGAACATAATTCTAGAAGAACTTTAATCTTGATGACAAAAGTAGTTCGAAAATAGAATAATGAAGTTCCATTGTCCGTCTCTAATGGTCATTGACATGCATTTCGTAAGTTTATTGCCGGCGAGCCTTGCTGCTCCATGGTTCATTACTCTCTTGAGCAATATTCCATTGATTTCTTATTTCCTGGTACATGCCGTAACTTAACTATCGTTATTATTCTACAGATATAGTAGCAAATAGTAATAGGTACAATATTAATCTAACGGAAAATTGACCAGAAAAAATATCTGAACCTTCCCATAACGTTATGATTACGTTCTAGTATCTACTTCCATTCCAGTCTCACTCGATCTCTACCTTCTCGTAGTTCTGTCTCGAATCCACAACAACTGGAAAGTGGAAACAATGGACCAACCACTTCGCTATTGCAATTAAGTTTCAAAGCCATTTCAATACTCAAGTTCAAACTATTTAGTACTTTCCTTTAATAATACAGTTAACTGTGAACTGAACAGTAATCCGAGTAGTTACTGATTACAGGTACCGGATAACCGCAAGTTAAGTGCTAATAAAAGCTTTTACTCGTGGTCTATGTCTATTCGATTGAAGCGTTTGTTATACAAATATGACCTTTATGATCATTCAATACAAAGTAGTAACATTGGAACATTCTGGAGAGCTTTAGGCGGCCTTTTAACTAATTTAAGACAGTTTTGTAATACATTACAGGAATTTTATTGAACTCTAAAGACGTCATATTTTTGTCACATCTCTACCTAATTAAGCAATAATTATTATATTACATATACTAACAAATCGATTATTATTATTTAAGCACAAACAAATCAATGTTCTTAAAATAACTATTTGCTTGCCTTCAATAAATATTATAGCAATGTATCTAGCGTAAAGCGAAATGCTATTCCAACATTGTAGGTGCTTTACTCGTATTTATAATGTACAACAGTCAACCACCATGTTCTGCTCTGTGGTTTTGCTTAAAATATATTTCAGGCGTTTGAATTTATGCGTACTTTGACCTTCTAGTCTTGCTATGAATCAACTGAATCTATTTATAGGATCGGACAAATATTACCACAAAGAACAATATATTTTATAATTGTCAGTCCCAGTATAAATATGCTTAATGAAAAATTAAAAATGCATACAGACTTTGATGAAGTAGGGACCGACAATTTAACGTGCTTTCCGAAGCACGTAGATAGCGCTCATAGCAATGCCACTTCGGGCACCCATCTAAGTAAGGGCCGAGCTGCACGTTGCTTAACAATCGCAATGAGCTTACATTGCTTAGTCATACTACGCCACCAGCGCTACAGAGTACATATCGGTATTGAGGTTTCATTGAACTATCAGTCTATAGTCATGAGTTGTTTACGATCTGGATCCGAGACCTTCGCAGCCGCACCGGTCCCAGCTCACCTCGAACTTAAAGAGTAATTAATAACACATACAAACTTGTCTTGAACAGCATTTAAAGGCGATAACACATGCACTTTACTTAGGCTGTCTGCTTCTGGTACACTGAAGTGTACCCGCGGAAGAGCGAAGTTCTTACTGCGATATACTCGCCTTTTCGTTCGTAAATAAACAGTTGGGAATAAAATACCAACTTACTAGTTGATTTGAAAAAAAGAAGACTTAGACATGGTGTTCCAGCTTAAGTGCGGTCTAAAAATAGAAAGAACTTTCGTTGACTTAGACCTGTCGACTTTCCTCTTCTGACAAATTTTGTATCGAATCGAAACCAAAAAAACAATACATGCCTGCTAAATAGACCAGTGGACTTGTCAGATACAGGCATGCCAGTAATACATGCAAGTTGTTCTTGTTAGTAAAGTGTAAAGTGTTAGTAATGTCCCACTGCTGAGCAAAGGCCTCCCATCTCACTGGAGATATGACAATAGTAAAGAGGAGTACTTGTACTTGACGTAAACGAGAATGCAAGCTGTTGCGCCGTTTAACATGGTTTAACAGACATGTGTATTCACACCTGAACAATAATTGACAAGTATTTAGAGCGCACTATTTTTGGAAAATAAACACGTATTTATAATTTTTTTATTCCTCACTTAAAGATTGAGAAAAAAGAAGTGTGCGCGTGTAATTTATTAGTTAGAGGATTGGTTGCAAACCCCAGAGATGCTTCCCCAGATAATATTTTTGGAAACATTTAGGTATTTGCGCAATGAGAAGGACATTGATTGTTTAGTGACAAACGATCAAGGTCTCAAGTTTTACGAGTATGTCATACATTCAAATAGTCTAGGTACCAGTTTGGTGACTCTAAATTTTAGCCTCCGGCGATAATGAGGGGTGTTATACGATTTAATGTTGACGACTCTGTGCATGCGTGCGTGTGTGTGCATGTGTGTCGGTCTGTGGCATCTTAACTCTTAAACGGATGGACCGATTTCGATGCAGTTTTCTTTGAATGTCAGTTTCCTTGCAGTGGATCATAGCTATGTTTGGTAAATAGCGGGTCAGTCATTTTTACGTAGGATTTTTTTTTAATTACTTGTAATATCAAAGTTCAATTCAAAAAGAGGCAGAAATGTTTATAAATATTGTTTACTAAAGACCTGAAAATGGAACCTGAAAATTAGAAGGTATTACAGACGTCAATTAAATCGACAATTAACTAATCGCCGTAATTGTTCATACATCATTAAATCACTCATTAACCTTTCCAAGTCATTAATCATTTAATCTTTCTAAGATTCTAATGAAACGCCAACTAAACAAACGTAAAACAATAGGAAATACTTGATAAAACTCTTTGTTTTGTTGTCGGCTAATAATAGCAGAGATTACAGATAACAGTGTAATAATTGAGTTGCCCAACGGTGGGAAATGTTGGACAATAGTTCAACACTTTGATATTCCGATGACGACGACGAATAGCAACGGTTGTAAACCGTTGCTATTGTGAAAGGGTAAACGGTTTTAAGCGTAACGACTATATAAACATTACTTTACGACAGACACAGGTGTCATGTCTAGATTTTCGAAAAAGTGTGCAATTTTTGGTGAAATAATTTTGAATAGATATGTTAGATGGCCTTCATACAAAAGACATCAACGAGCTCTCAGTGACGTGTTGTCATGACATCAAAATAATCCGACCTTCTTACAAATATTCGTAAGGGATAGTAAATAAATATTTATTTTGAACAGTAAATGCTTTTAAATATTGGTGTATAGTAGAACTTAATATTATTTTATGATAAGGTACATTTGGCTTGAAGTAAGTGAAAAGGGTAATAAAATATACTTTGAGCATAGTAGTTAGTTTGATGGCTAGAACCCCGACACCACGGTTGTCCACTCACCTACACAAAATGAATGAATGACTTGTTGAATATGCTTAAATACATAAACATATTTAGTTATAGGTACTACTTGGTATAATTAGCGGAATGATAATAGTAGTTTATGCAACTGTCATATAATGAAGGGTATTAAAACACGAGTGTGAGTTTCATAATAGTAACGAGTGTTTTAATACCCGTGTTATATGCAGTTGCATACACTACTTTATCTTCACTAATGCAATTAATCAAACAACAAGAGTAAAAGCTGACAATAGTTTTTCACGCGTACGTGTATTGTCACAGTGAACATGCAGTGAACTTGCCGCCATTAAAATCTAACCAATGAGAGCGCAGCTGCGCGCGCAGGGCCAATCAGGAGCGACCGCGCGCTGTTCTTTTTTTATAGATCTTACCAAAGAGTTTTGTGTATGTAAGTTTAGTAGTTTCGACGAAGTTTTCACGTATAACCCAACTGTTTTCAAAAGCCAGCCTAATATCATAATTTTATATAACTTGTATGAGGATTTTGACATAAGGCTCGCCAGGTTAATTGGTCGCGTTTTATTGATGTTATAATGAGATTTTACGATATCGATGTGGATATTATACCATCATGTGAAATTTATTGCTTAAATTGAGTGTTTTGTTGTCTGCGCTATAACAGTAGTAATTATAAGTCAAGTATTGGAAACATAAGTAGAATGTTACAACATTAGTGTAGATAAAGATATTTATAATATAACAAGGCCTAAATCTCTTTTCATAGAATAAAAACCTCTTCAAGATACAACATACATCACACAGTCAATTAAAAACAAAACCAAAGCCTACCAACTTCAAACCAACATACACAATCATTTACTTAACCCGAGTTATCAGTCGAGTGATTCACTTCGCCGTCACACGGTGCGCGGGCGCAGCGTGACGGGCGGCGCGGCAGCCCGAGTCAAGGCGACCGCGACCGCGCGGCCTCCAACTGATATTGTTATAAAATCACTTGCTCAACATATAGCTCGATCGCTTTTTAACAGACCTCGTTCTGTTACGGTTTGAGGTTGCTTGGTACACTTTTTATCATGTGTAATATTTCAATCCTATAAGAAGGAAACCTTTTTCCTTTCTGTAAGCCTTTAAGATTTTTTTAAAGTTAAATGGGATTTTAGGCAGCTAGATGAATACTTAATATAACACTAATATTGCCTACTCCTCATTTTGAATATCAGACGGGATTGGGCTTACTCCAAAGTATTGTGTTTAAATAGCGCTATTCTAATAATACTTATGATACTGTTTTGTGGATTCTGTGTAAATTGTTATTGTGTGATAATATACTAACATTCACACATCTAGTCTAAGTAGGTACTGAGTCAATAAATCAACTAATACTCGTAATATTTAGAACAACTGCATATCTTATCGTCTTATTTATAATTATAAATTTAGCACTTTGACCTATAAGTTATCTGTCCGTTAACTTCAAACTATACTAGATACTCGTATTACTTTAAACTTGATAACATACTGGAAAATAATAGCTGCTAAATTAATAGACATTCGTGTATAACTCTAAACATAGATCTATACTAATATTATAAAGCTGAAGAGTTTGTCTTGTTTGTTTGTTTGTTTGTTTGTTTAAACGCGCTAATCTCAGAAACTACTGAACCGATTTGAATAATTCTTTCACTGTTAGATAGTCTATTTATCGAGGAAGGCTATAGGCTACATTTTATCCCGGATTTCCTACGGGAACGGGCACAACGCGGGTAAAACCGCGGGGCGCTGCTAGTAAATGAATAAACTTCCATTCAGCAACTGTCCCAATAAATTAATTATGTACCAAAACTTTATTTCCATGTTTTGTACCGAATGAACTCTGCGCGTATGGAAACAGATGTGGCCTCTTAAGTAATTACAGATGGATAGACAAAGATTTTTATTATTAGTTCGGTTGTGACCGCGGCTCGTCGTGTCGCGGCGATATGGAGTGATCGTGTTGTTTACATAGCGGATTTGTTTGTGTGTCTGTTGTGTTGTTGAGTAATCGGTAAGTTTTGTGAGTGAGTAATAAAAGTTATTTTTATTAGTTTTGGTATAAAATACAATGTTTTGAAACAGTTTTTTCGTAAATAACCTCAATATAGATAACCACTGATAAAGTCTTGATCAATTGGTCAACATTTAAACCAATTTTAAAGACGAAGGTTGTGCTTCAATTTTTTTATTTCGTCAATATAACACATGATATTTATGTTTGACGAATCGCCCCGCGGGTTTACCCGCGTTGAGCCCGTTCTCTTGGGAATTTCGAGATGAGATTTAAACAGATTGGAAGTTTCTGAGATTACTTAATAGTCCTTAGTTAAACAAACAACAAATAAAACTCTTCACTTTGTTTACGTTAGTATTTTACATACTTATTCCTCTATACACTTGTTTAAATATTTTCTCAGCTCAGGGTACAATAACCGTATAGTTTGAATTTTTTTTTACTTCAAGAGGTTTCAAATACATTAGACAGGTACCGTTTTTGGGGTTTAGGGCTCCCACACAAAACTGCGATGCGATGCGATGCGAATTCGCATCGCAGGAACTTGCGATGCGAATTTCTGCGATACGAACTGAAATAGGTATATCTATCGCCATTACTACAGTACAAAGAAAAGAGATGAATATATTTAATGAGAATCGCTTATTAATGGAACAGCATCGCATCGCAGTTTTGTGTGGGAGCTCTTACTCGAGGTTAATTACATGCCAAAAAAAACAGATGAATACCTACATTTTGCCAAGATTCTCGATACGCATGAGATTACTTCTACTCAGGCTATAATTTTTGGAAGTCTACAGATACTACATCTATGTATCTATACTAAAAAATCTGAAGAATTTGATTTATTATATTTATTTGGTTTAATTGATGATGTTTAATTGATCAAATTCTTATTGTAATAGATAGTCGTATTCAACAGAAAGGTTGTAAGCTATTTTCATCCCTAATTTTCCACGGGAACGGGCACAAAGCGGTTAAAACCCGGGAGAGATGCTAGTTAAAGTCGACTAGTGTAATCAGTATTTAAACTGCTTTATTTCTGGAGCTAAAGTTCAAAGCCTGAAGTTTGTTAGTATTGTTGGTAAGAACTGTTTAAACTATTAACCGATTTGAAACGGGTGGAAGTTACCAACTAAATGCAATCAGAGACGTTCATTACATCGACAGTTAACTAATTGACGAAATTCATAACATGTCAAAATGATCAATTAAATCTCTACTAAGGAAGCATCTGATGTCTCTGAGTATGGCTGTTATTTATTATGTATTTAAGAATACAAAGGTATCATACAAATCATCAAAGGTATTATACAAAGGTATTAGGAATACAAAGGATCTGTCAAAGTGTAGAGAAAAGATGTAAGTTTATATAATAACAATACGTTTCAAGGAGAAACTAATCATGTTATTAACATATGCAATTATTTACGTGCTAAGTCTGTGCCAAGTTTTAAAGAAAAAATGCAAAATGTCAAAAATATTGGTCTGAGAGTAATATTTAATGCACTTTCTTTTAAAGGAAACTCAGCATTCAAATTCAGAAACAAAAAGATAATAAGTTTCAAAGTTTGTGTTATCGTTTGGAAAAATCTAGTCGGAGTTTTTAGACCGCCAAAAAGCCCGTCATGGTCTAACAATTTCCACAACCGAGACCTACAATTAATAGTGTTTTGCGGAGCACGTAATTTATTTAAAGTCGAATAATACCTCACCACTTCAGTACCATTAAATACATATTTTGCCAAATAAAAATAGTCAATGTGGTCCACACTAAAAGTCTAATTAAGGGCCTTAACGCGTAGCAAGAACAGCAAGAACTTTCAAATGGTTTGTCACTTTCTAACATACGCAATTTTCCGAAGAGCAAAAGAGACAAAACACATTATAACAGTGTTTTAGTTACACCGCGTTTATTAATAAGGCCCATAAAGTATTAAAAAAAGGGAAACACAGGAAATATACCACTCAAACTCGCTTAAAGACCAAAATCGCTTGCACTATGAGATTAGAATAGTAATCATTAATCACTTTCGAAGTACAATCGAATTTGACTTTAAAGAGTTCAACCACCAATTTCTCTACTATCCTATTATTAACCCACACTCTTGTAGGCGCCAGAAATTATTGCATCCTTTTCAATGGAGCGTCAGTTCAGTTTGTAAAGTGGATGGTATTGGACGAGTGTAGTCGTATCAGACTACCTACGTGCTTCGGAGGGCACGTTAAGCAGTCGGTCCCGGTTTTTTCAGGGTTGGCCACTGACCTACTTGGAGTGAATTAATGAATGACTACCAACAGTATCAATTTAGTATTAAGAGCTGAGTATAAACAGCTGGTAATCTAGTATATTTCTTATTAATCTAGTTATATATATTACGACCATTACGGTGTGTTTGCTTTATATCTATTGTCATTTTGTGAACTATGAGATTTTTTCCATCTGATAATAGACTTTTTGTTTTCCATGAGTCTGCTAAACTCTAGCAAGTCTAGCGTTAAGTCTAGCGTTTCACAGTATTAGTTTGGGAAACCTTTCCACCTGAGTACCAAACATAGTGCTGTCATTGTTGACATTGTCCGGGTATATTTATTATAGTACTAGCTGTGTCCCGCCGTTTCACCCGCAGCGCCCTCGTTCCCGTGGGAATTTCGAGATTTTTATTAATACATAAATAAAGAATCATATAATTTGGTGCAGTCGTTCTGAAGTTATGCGCTTAGCAACACATTTAGCGATGCATTTTTTTTATTATAAGTAGATAGTAACGTTGTCTACCTTTGGTTGAAAGGAATCATTAGTCCCATTAAATCTGATTCACCCATCAGTGAACAATATCACCAATGATGACGTCATTTTGTAAACTGAAACTAAGTTGCATCTCCATCAAATGGCTGTCGAACACGCGATGTATATATAAATAAACATGTTTATATACTAGAGCCATTGTCATTAAATAACCTAGGTACAAGTAATTGAGTGATCTTACAGTGTTACTCGGTATGACGGTGCAATTATTGTGAATCTATTTATAGTAACATACTCATCTGTGTTTACAGACACTATGCGTTATTTTTAGAATCTCATTGAGAATTTTAAATTTTCATAGAAATAGTGATTCAAACCGATGTCCTATTAGTTTGATATTGTTGTTGAATACGGTGCCAAATGTTATAAATGAAAAATAAATGTCACAGTGTCCGTGTTGAACTACTTAACTATTGCACTAAGGACCGTACTCAGAGACGTCAAATGCATCCTTAGTAGAGATTTAAAAGAGTGATTTTGACATGTAATGTATGAAAAATTACGTCAATTCATTAAATGTCAATTTAATGGACGAACCGACTCTGAGTGCGGGAGTTAGACTGTTAATATATTAATAAAATCTATTCTAGTATTATAAAGCTGCAAGGTTTGTTTGCTTGTTTGTTTGAACGCGCTAATCTCAGAAACTACTGGTCTACTTATCGAGGAAGGCTTAGGCTATTTTCATCCCGAATATTTTTCATCATTCACAAAGGAACGGGCATAACGCCGGTAAAACCGCGGGGCGCTGCTAGTTAAATATATTTATAAAAATCTTTATCCTTTTTTACAAATGTCTAAAGATTTAGATAAATTAAAAGTATTTACCTTCACGTTGCCTTCATAATCGAGTGAATATCTATTACTTAAGTCGAACATTTCAAGTTGGTTAAATAATAAGTCAGGTACGGTCGGCCAAGAAAGTGGTCTACCACTTTTGACAAAAGTTTCTGCGAGATGTAACGATCGCTAAGGTTGACTTTTCTATGCACAATTATGTTATGACGTTTAAAATTGACCTTGTTGTTTCATGACGTTCAAATGAATCTCAACCGTAGGGTGGTAGACCACATATTTGGCTGACCGTACCACTTGACGGCTCGACTCAAATGCCTTGAGTAGAAGTGGATTTTTCCATACATTTCAATATCTCCATTGAGTTGCATATAGCAGCAGCGATACAAACATTATATAATGCATGTACACTTTATTACACACAGTAGGGGTCTTATTATTTTGAACGTTTCTCGAATGATGTACTCATTACCTAACTGGCAGCGCCCTGCGGTTTTACTCGCGTTGAGCCTGTTACCGTGGGAATTTTGGGATGAAAAATATTCTATAATGTTCCCGTTGAATGTAGCTATTCATTGCAAAAAAGAATATATACAAACAAACACAGTTATACATTTTACCTCTTTATAATATACTAGCGACCCGCCCTCGCTTCGCTTCGGGTAATCAAGATTTCATGTAGGAAAATCGGGATAAAACATTGCGTGTCTCCCGCAGGAATATACACAATCAAAATTTCAAGTGGGAAATTGGGGATAAAATATTACATGTCTCGCGCGAGTATATATGTATACACAATCAAGATTTCATGTGAGGAAGAATTCGGGATAATACCTACATAGCGCGTCTTCGTCGTTCGTAGTTCGTAGGTAGGTAGGTATATCCCCGCGCGCTTTGACCGCACGAAACAGTAAGTAGCCATAAGAGACCCGCCATCGAGCATTATTATTTTGTAAGCAGCGCCCCGCGGTTTTACCTGCGTTGTGCCCGTTCCCGTCGGAATTTCGGGATTTTTTTTACATAAAATCCTTCCTCTTGAATCACTCTACCTATTACAAAAAACCGCATCAAAATCCGTTGCGTAATTTTAAAGATTTAAGCATACAGACAAACAGACAAACAGACACGAAACAGAGACGACTTTATTTTATACTATGTAGTGATATTTCTCATCATAACTCTGAAACTAACTGTCCGATTTAAATAATTTAAAGAGGTATACAAAGAAACATAATTAACCTTGATTGTAGAGCCATTTATTTTGATGTAGATTCATATCATCATATGAATATCATCAACTTAAAATTACACTCCTTTTTTAACTAATTAATTTTAACTAAAAACGGTTATTGTGGCTTAACTATAATAGTTAGACATATGCCCTTGCTAACTTATTTGTTCGCAATGATATGTACTTTGATTGTGTAGAACATTGTTTTTGTGTATCATCAATAGATTTAGTAGCGCACGCCAATAACCAATTTTTTTAGGCATGTTTTTCATACGTTGAGTTACATATACCCGCGTTGTGCCCGTTCCCGTGGGAATTTCGGGATTTTTTTTACATAAAAACCTTCCTCTTGAATCACTCTACCTATTACAAAAAACCGCATCAAAATCCGTTGCGTAATTTTAAAGATTTAAGCATACAGACAAACAGACAAACAGACACGAAACAGAGACGACTTTATTTTATACTATGTAGTGATAGTGACTAGCAGCGCCCCGCGGTTTTACCCGCGTTGTGCCCGTTCCCGTGGGAATTTCGGGAATTTTTTTACATAAAAACCTTCCTCTTGAATCACTCTACCTATTACAAAAAACCGCATCAAAATCCGTTGCGTAATTTTAAAGATTTAAGCATACAGACAAACAGACAAACGACAAACAGACGCGACTTTGTTTTATACTATGTAATGAAGTATAGATTAGTTTTTATTTCTTTATTTTTTAAAGCCTAGATCCTTAAGGATCTTAAAAGAATCCCTATTGCTTAATAGAATCCCGTCCGTGTATAACCTCACCATATTAACAGCTAAACAAATCTTGTTTAACAAGGAAATACCTTGAAACTTTGTATTAAATACTTATTAACATTACGAAGAAATCATAAAACAACGAATTACCTAAGACGTATAGGTATTATTAATTTTAATTACCTAACGTTAATAAAACCCAATGTCATTACTATACAGGGTGTTTTTAAATCTTTGCATCTTTTGTAATTTCATACATTAACTAATCTAAAAAAAGTCACACTGTATAGTACAGTTATGTTATGAATGGTGCCAATAGCTTGTGTACCTCTACTATAGCAGATCACAGCATCACAGTAGATAGGATAGGATAGCATTGATTCTACTGTTCTTTCAGCCACCAAAATTAGCATAATTTTTCAAAAAAATACAACATTTACATAAATGAAACAATGCAATACCTTTTTCTGCTGCCTGAGATAGCCAGAGAGATAGAGATAGGTCAATGAATACCATCGTACCAAACTTCGCGGTTTAATATAATCATCATATATATAAAATTCTCGTGTCACAATGTTCGTTCCCGTACTCCTCCGAAACGGCTCGACCGATTCTCATGAAATTTTGCGAGCATATCGGGTAGGCCTGAGAATCGGCCAACATCTATTTTTCATCCCGAAATTCCCGCGGGAACGGGTACAACGCGGGTGAAACCGCGGGGCGCAGCTAGTATCTTAATATTCTGTTCCAAACTTTTTCGTAGACGCGATGTAAAGATGACTGGTTATAAACGTAACTTTCCTAAAACAAAATATTTGGTAGAAACTCATCTGGACCGGAACGAACGCGAAAATGGAAATAACCGAAGCGTCTCTAAAATAACTTTGATAAAAAGTACGAAATTAAATTTGAACCACTTATTTAAAAACAAAACTAGTCGCGCCCGACGGTTTTACCCGCGTTGTACCCGCTGGAATTTTGGGATAAAATGTATCCCATATGTTATTCTGATATAAAACCTTTATTACTGTAAAGTTTCATCCAAATCTATTCAGTAGTTTTTGCGTGAATAAATAACAAACATACATCCATACATCCATCCTCACGAACTTTCGCATCACTACATACTCGTAGTATAAAATAAAGTCGTCTCTTTTTCGTGTCTGTCTGTTTGTCTGTCTGTATGCTTAAATCTTTAAAATTACGCAACGGATTTTGATGCGGTTTTTTGTAATAGGTAGAGTAATTCAAGAGGAAGGTTTTTATGTAAAAAAAATCCCGAAATTCCCACGGGAACGGGCACAACGCGGGTAAAACCGCGGGGCGCTGCTAGTTTATAATATTAGTAAGATAGTATACAACCATTGCCTCCGGTTTCACTTGCTTTTAGTATACATGGAGAGGCTGATCGGGTCAGGTAGAACTGATAACCATGTGTCGGATCGGATTTGTACACATTTGTACACGACAGGTACTATGGGTCAGACGCTCCGGCCAACTTACCTAAAGGCTAGAAAATACACACACGATAAAGATTTACATCCGTTTAGTTACAACTGAAGACTTGAACTGGAGAACTGAAAGAACTGTCCATATATTGTACCTTTTTCAAAGTTGCCACAGTACAAGCGAACAGCGACTAGGCAAGTTTTTTAAAAGGACATTGAATAAAAATTAGCACCTTCGCGTGGTGTTTCAATCGAGACTAGTTTCTAAGCCAATAAAACATAGACACCGCTAGTTTATTGAATTATTTTTACTACAGTAGATTAGAACATAAAAATACCGTATTTATTATTCTGGGTTATAAACTTTCATCTGAATGAAAGGCTGCGAATAGCGTCCAATCATTTTACAGTTCACTTTTAGAGTGTAAACAATGAAGATGCTTTTGTTGTGTTTCATTCTGATGTATAACGTATATTTTTGTAAAGTTTCTTAACCAAATTATATTCGCATAAACTATTATTTATGCGCGAACGAGTGTAACATTTCTCATTTTTACTATACATAGGTAGGATAGTATAGGCTATTAGAGACTGGGAAAACCTAACTAAATGATAATGATATTTCTGTCTGACTAGCGGTCAGATAGAGATATATTTTGGAAAACATATTCCAGTTTGTTCTATCGTTATACAAGCCTTTGGCACAGTGGCAGTGAGAGCGCTTACTGTGTCGGGGGTTGCGGGTTCGATTCCCACCCGGCGTCAACAATAATTGTGAAGACATAGTTGTTGGCGACGATGTATGGGTGTTAATTATATATTCTTATAAAATATATGTACAGTAAAGTATATAACAGTGAGTAAGATTCCATAATACAAGCTTAGAGCTTACTTTGAGTCTAATTAACCGTGTGTGAATTTGTCCGGGTATATTATATTATTATATCGATATATACCATATCGGAGACCTTAAGGCGTGCTAAAAACTCCGACATCAGGACTGGCCACCCCTCTACTTGAACTTACTCACTTTAGTGAATGCATAAGGACCTATACGACCTATAGTGTCCATGACGGGTAGGTTAACTTCAAACACAATATACGCAAGGTTAACTTATTATAGTTATTCGTATGTTATGTTAATTATTGCGCATTAATTATAATGTACGCCCCTACATCACAGCATACATAGCAGTTTTTACATAGTATTGTACTCTTACATATAAGTGGTATAGGTATTGCAATTTGGTGGTATGACAAGAAGATATGATTATTAATGAAAATAATTCTTGCAAGATAAATAAGTTTTTTGAATAAAACGCCAGTGACATTACCAGCGCAAAATAAATGAGGTTCTGTTTATAAAATACTAGCAGCGCCCCGCGGTTTTACCCGCGTTGTGCCCGTTTCCGTGGGAATTTCGGGAATTTTTTTACATAAAAACCTTCCTCTTGAATCACTCTACCTATTACAAAAAACCGCATCAAAATCCGTTGCGTAATTTTAAAGATTTAAGCATACAGACAGACAAACAGTGTGACAGACACGAAAAAGAGACGACTTTATTTTATACTATGTAGTGAAGTGTCTTTAATAGAATCTTTAAGAACTCGTGTAAAGACGTAATCTTATTGGTCGATTTGAAGTTTATGTTTAATTTCGCTATAAGTAACATCCTTTACATTCCTAGTAATTACAGGGTACAGTAATAGCGATTGCTTCAATTCAAAACCATGTAATTAGAGGCTGTTTAAAAACTCTTGACCCTTGGGTCGAAGTTTGATGAAAAATATATACGCGTGTGAGTCACCGTTATTTCACAGCTATAGCACAGGCACCATTGTGAATCTAACAACGATTTTTTTGTTGTCTAAAATCTAACCTGAGTATTACCAGTAGTCGACTGGTTCATCTCTCACAAAAGCGATGCTATTACGGCACGCCGCGCAACGCTTTTTGTTACTCTTAACTGTTCTCATAGTTACTTAGCCTCGGTTGAATACGAATAGCTTTCACTCATCAACAAATAAGCGTTCTTGACTGTCAAAACACCTTAGGTATTATAGGTAGTGCACCTTTAGAAATGTTTGATAAAACTTAGAATTTGAAACAATTTTTTAAACCAAAGCCATGGCAGAATTTTGACAAGCCCGTTGGCACAGTGGCAGTGAGAGCGCTTACTGTGTCGGGGGTTGCGGGTTCGATTCCCGCCCGGAGTCAACAATATGTGCAGACATAGTTGTTGGCGACGACGTCTGGGTGTCAATTATATGTTCTTATAAAGTATTTGTGTATGTATATGTAGTTGTACCAGTTAATTAGATTCCATAACACAAGCTTAGAGCTTACTTTGGGTCTAATTAACCGTGTGTGAATTTGTCCAGGTATTTAAAAAAAAAATATATATTAACTAAAAGAAATAAAACTATGAGCATCATTTAAAATCTATGAAATGGTTTGTCTTTGTATCAAAAATTCAGGTATCCTATCCCGAAATATTTCTGGCACATAACCTTACTATATACTCGTACTAGCAGCGCCCCGCGGTTTTACCCGCATTGTGCTCGCTCCTGTGGGCATTTCTGGATGAAAAATAGCTTGTAACCTTTCCGATAAATGTCGCAATCCATTACAAAAAGAATTATTCAAATTGGATTGGTAGGTCTGAGAGGCTGTGTAGTCGATGTTTCTGAGATAAGCGCCTGCAAATAAAATACAACAAAAACAATCTCTTCAGCTCTAATATATTAGTTTATATTACTTTAGTTAGATATATAAAAGATGGCAGACATATTACGTCAACTGTTTACCTAGAAATATATAAAACATATAGTATTTATATTTATCTACACTTCTACACTAATAATATAAAGAGGAAAACTTTGTTTGTTTGTAATGAATAGGCTCAAAAATTACTAGACCGTTTTTAAAAATTCTTTCACCATTCGAAAGCTACATTATCCACGAGTAACATAGGCCATTTTTCATCCCGAAATTCCCACAGGAATGGACATGTATGATAAAGAGGTAAAATTTGTAAGTTTGTTTATTTGTATGTTCGAGGTAACCTCAAGAATTATCCGTCCGATTTGAATAATTCTTTTTGTAATAGATAGCCACATTCAACGGGAAGGTTATAGGGTAATTTTCATCCCGAAATTCAAACGGGAACGGGTACAACCGGGTAAAACCGCGGGGCGTTGCTAGTAAAATATAACTTTGTTTGTTATTTTGTTCTATCAAAGCAACCATCTGTTGCGTTGCACTTTGTCATTGACATCATGTAAAATACAGACTGACCAGCATATAAACATCAATTTATATGTTTCTAACGCTTGCCTTACATTTGAATATGAGTTTTATTAAGTACTAGCCGCGCCCCGCGGTCTTACCCGCGTTGTCCGTTTCCGCGGGAATTTTGGGATAGAATGTATCCCTTGTTCTATTCTGATGTATAACCTATATTACTGTAAAATTTCATCCAAATCCGTTCAGAAGTTTTTGCGTGAAAGAGTAACAAACATACATCCATTCTCACAAACTTTCGCATATATAATGGTAGGATACTGTTTGGCAGTTAGCCAAGTAGGTTGTTTATTTACTTATCAGGATGGCGTAAGCTTTAAAAGAAAGGCTATTTGTAATATGAGTAAGTACATTTACAATAGCCTTAAGTTATTACTTATTAACATGTCCATTGTGCAAGACGATATGAGTGTTTAATAACTTATTTGTACTTAACTAATATAAAGCTGACGAGATTGATTTTTTGTTTTTTGAGCGAGCTCAGGCACTACTTGTCAAAGAATAGTTTTTGTGTTCGATAGCCAATTCAAGAGACATTTAAGAGGAAGGTTTTAGGCTATTCTATATCCCGAAATTCCCACGGGGAATACTGAATGCGAGTAAAACCCCGGAGCGTTACTAGTAAATCTATATATATGTTACGGCTAATACCCGAAGTGCGGCTACACCTAGTTTTAGCCGGTTAGAACTAGGTGCATATATATGTCATTTTAATGAAAAGAGAGAGTTTAAACATGAAAAAAAAAATAACCCTAACCTACCGAATAGTAAGTAATTCGGTAGGTTAGGGTAGGGTTATTTTTAACACGCTTTTATTAGCTTGGCCTGTATGTATGTACGTATGTAATGAAATCATTGAACATCATTTTCACCAACTTCCAGAAGTCTGATTAATTTGAAACTTTGCATACATATCAAGGACCGATGACAATGCAATAATTTAATAACAGTTTCCCGTTATCCTTAATGGATTTGCCAGATTTACTAAAAAATATTACTTCATATAAAAGACATCAACGGGCGCTCGCTGTGGGACGGAACGGGAGTTCTGTTTTATTTTACTAAATGGTACTAGACACTAACAGCGTCCCGTGGTTTTCCCGTGATGGGCCTGTTCCCGTGGGAATTACGGGATGAAAAGTTGCATATAATGTTATGCTTACTAAAAAATAAAAAATAAAATTATAGTTTAAAAAAACT
Organism: Cyclophora albipunctata; assembly: GCA_963082685.1. Lineage (NCBI taxonomy): Eukaryota > Metazoa > Arthropoda > Insecta > Lepidoptera > Geometridae > Cyclophora > Cyclophora albipunctata. The sequence goes on from OY720128.1 coordinate 1,257,813, forward strand.
AAAAAACACGCTTTTTGCAAATTGAACTAAAAACTAGAAAATAATTTTTCACCTCAAATCAAAATTATAATAAAATTTAAGTTATTAACACAATGATTCAATTCAGAGTAAAAAGCGTGGGGTGCATTTTACTGTAGTTCATAACTATCCTCTCATAGATAGTTACCAATCATGATTGTAATATTTAAAAAAATATTAAGCACCCCACGCTTTTTTACTCTGAATTGAATCATTGTGTTAATAACTTAAATTTTATTATAATTTTGATTTGAGGTGAAAAATTATTTTCTAGTTTTTAGTTCAATTTGCAAAAAGCGTGTTTTTTAGTTTTTTTAAACTATAATTTTTGTTTTCATGTTTAAACTCTCTCTTTTCATTAAAATGACATACGGCTAATACCCGAAGTGCGGCTACACCTAGTTTTAGCAGGTTAGAACTAGGTGTAGCCGCACTTCGGGTATTAGCCGTAACATATATAAAATTCAAAGTCCTGACTGACTGACTGACTGACTGACTGATAATCAACGCACAGCCTCAAGCGCTACACCTAGAAACATGAAATTTGGCAGGAAGGTTCTTCAAGTGACGTAAGTGCACACTAAGAAAGGATTTTCGAAAATTCCTACGGGAACGGGCTAAACGCGGGCAAAGCCGCTGGGCGCTGCTAGTCTTCTTCTTCTTCATCGAGTGGATGGCGAACCTGACCAATCCTGGTGTCAGAGTTATTGAGCCGCCAAAGGCCTCTGACATGGCTCATGTAACGACTACTAACGACTGCTGCTAGTATAAAATATAATATACCTAATATAATAAATTATATTTTCAAAGAAATCACTAGTTACCGTCTAGCTCGACACCCTCGCAAGTGCGCAGAATTCAAATCCGTCTAGACGTTTATAATGTTAGACACAGATATCCAAACATTACCGTAAGCGTTCGCATGTCTCACGTTAGTAAAAACCACGAGTGACTTGGAAATAGAACATTAACCACCTTATTAATAATCGTTCTTTAACTAAAATATTATACCTACGCTACCGTGCTTGGAAGGGCACGTAAAGCAATCGGTCCCGGTTGCTTCAATCGTATCCTTCAATCGGAGGCCTTTACGGGGTCTCAAAACTTCGACACCAGGGTTGGCCATTCAGCTACTCGAAATGAAAGAATGAACTAAAACATTGAAAGAGTCTTGTCTCTTTTGCTCTTTGGAAAGTAGCGTATGTTGGAAAGGGACAAACCATTTGATAGAATGCTGGTAATAAGCGTTCATGAATAAGACCCTAATTTTGCTCATAAGATAATTAATAAATTTTACAAGTATTAAGGTATGATCATAATAAATCTTCTCTCAAATACTTTGTTTTGGTTTTGGAACATTGTTTGGTACATTTAAAGTCACGAAAAACAAAATCTTTGGAATTAGAAAGTCGGAATCCATTTGTTACAGTTATGTGACGACCGATAGTTAACGAACCGTACCGCCGAAACAAAATACACACCATCACTAGTAGTAGCTACAGTCAATCTATGGAAATGTTTAGCATACGTAGAACTTTGTCACATTTAATCCTACTAATATTATAAATGCGAAAGTTTTTTAGGATGTATGGATGTTTGTTAGTTTATTACTCTTTCACTAAACAACTAATGGACGGATTTGGATAAAACTTTACAGTAATATAGGTTATACATTAGAATAACACATGGGATACATTTTATCCCGATATTCCAGCGGGAACGGGTACAATGCGGGTAGCACGGGTAGCTAGTCTTCTATAATACTGATAAGTCACATGTCACTACACCTTGTTATTTCATTTACTAAAGAAATAACAAGTTAAAATGGTGACACAGTCGCAAAATGTAAGTAGTATTTATACCAGCAAAATAAACTAAACATACATTCTCCCATTCCAGACTCAAATGACGTTGTACAGGACCTTTCTCGAGATCGCCTATGAGGCGGAGCTGCGCATCGACGAGGACCCTGAGCTACAGGACCTGGCCAGGGAGTTCTGCAATGAAGACCCGAGCACGCGAGACTCCGCTATCATAGAACTGAGGCAGATGATCTTCGGTAAGGAGCCTGCGCAGATGTTTACTTATTTGTAATGTAAAGTATTACCCTGTAATGTCCCACAGCTGGGCACAGGCCCTTAGGCGTAATCACCACGCTTGTCTAATGCGGGTTGGTGATCTCAAACTCGAGCCATGTTTGAAAAGTAGGAAACATGTTTTTCGCTCGACCCAGGAATTGAACCTAGGAACTCAGACTTGGCAGGCGATTGCACATACCACTAGACCACCGCGGCGATTAATTGTTTGTATATTTATGTTATTTAGGCACCTAGACGGTCGAAAAACTCCGACACCAGTGTTGGCCACTAATCTATTCAAAATGAATGATAAGTTATTCATCCAAAGGCGTTTTAGTAGAGTATGGTGTTTAAATACTATCGGCAACCTGAACCATCTATGTATAATGACAAAGCTGCACCTTGCCTGACAATTGCAATGAGTTGGCAATATGAAACAAATATATATTATACTAGCTGTGTCCCGCGGTTTCACCCGCAGCGCCCCCGTTCCCGTGGGAATTTTGTCATTTTTATTCCTTATTTTTCTTATATAAAAACCTTGTCCTGACAATAAGGAATACATTAAAAAAAATCATCCAATTTGGTGCAGTCGTTCTGAAGTTATGCGCTTACCAACAAATTCAGCGATTCATTTTTATATTATAGATAGATTAGACCATTACACCATTGTGTTGAAAGCAACTCATTTTGCGACTAATTGGGAAAAAATAAACTGAAGCATTTAAAAAAAAACTCTTCATCTATGTGAACTTAAACTCTAATTGGCGTTTATTAAATGTCAATAGTGAAAAGTGCTCTGCGTTTACTGAATGTCCTATATAAATGGTTGTTGTTTCTAGACCAATACTAAGTACCTTCCAATTAACTGGCAACTGTGAGGAACTTTGTCATCTATTAAACTAATGTAGCACACGACGTGAAGTCACCATCAACTATAATTAAAAACACATAAAACAAAACCAGTTCCAAAAATAACTTGTTTATTAAAACAGTAATTTTGTTGAACCATTTTATTATGTCAATTAAATGTATTGGATAATTAAGTTTTACATACGTTTTATTGCTTAGAACTAGGATTCTAACTCAATGCTTAGAACACAATCGTGACTTAAAACTTAAGTAAATACTCGTATTTTTTGAGAGAGCTAGCCTTTCTAAGACAAGTGAATATCGCTCCGTAATCGCTTCGCTTTTTTACTATCAAAATGTATAGAAATGCCAAGGTGATAGTGAAAATGATCACGACATATTTGCGTACACTTTGCTATTGACTAAGGGTGGATTCGACCAAACACATTGTTACACGAGAGTAACTAATCCGGAAATAATTTTACTCCTTGAATTTTACACTAGGGTATTCCGATTGCGTTTTTCCAACTTATTCTAGGAATACCATATATACTCGATATTGTTACTCTGTAGTGTAAAATGATTGATGAACCACTAACGAACGAATGTATAAGCCGACCGAAATTCATGTGCTACTGATTGTAATATAGTTACTTATAGTGCCACATCATTTTAATTTTGTAGGATAATATAGTGAAATGTCAATCTGTGATGTCAATGTTGAAAGCTTGTTGCGACATTTCCGTGGTTACCTACCCTACCTATTTATTTATTTTCGCGGCGAAAATTTCGGCCTACCGTGTTTGGTGTTTGTTTGAAAATGTGTGACGAAAAAGTAGAAAAACGCAAACGTAGCCCCAATTGGCTTACATCAGAAAAAACATTACTCCTGGATTTAGTTTCCACTCAAAAACACTACAATATTATCGAAAATAAAAAAACCGACTGCGTCTTTATGCAGTGTAGCTATTGCAGCGGTTACCTGGTGAATTACTTTGTTTGCAGTGGGAATACTCATACCCAAATAATCAGCAACACTCATCTGTGTAGAATTTGTTGCATAAAATCTTAATGTAGCTAACAGTTGGTTTATTGGTGATATGGGGAAATTCCTGTAAGATAATAAAAAAATAATTCACACATGTGTAGGTACATTAAGGGCTAAGTTATATAGCAGCACAGTTATTTCAAGTATTCAGGTACCTACCGGTTTGATGAGTATTCCAACGAACGTTCAAGTTTAGCTAACAAGCACAAGGTGGCTTCCTTGGATAAACGAAATCTTACAGCAAAATCATGGTCATCATATTCATTAAAATAATTGGTTCTTTCCTTGATCCACCTTGGACGTCTTGGCACATAATATTCATCATCGCTGTCCGATTCATCGATTAAATTTGTTAAACGTTCCATCGTTGCGCGGTCGTATTATTGCTATTTACACAAGCACAGATGGTGCACAAATGTCTCCCCTAACAACGGCTACACTCAGTATAACTGTTTACACCGCCGAAATCAGCCGTGTAAATCTTTACCCGCGAGTAGTTACCTTATTCTTGGGTTAGTGATTGGTAGAATGCAAAATCAGCTTACCCTTAGGATAAGCAGTAGTTTACTCTCGAGTAAAAACTTACACCAGTTTGGTCGAATCGACCCTAAGTGAAGTAAGTTCGGTGCATTGGCAATATAGGGGCAGTTATTTTTGCTTCGCCTTTTTAGACCTTCTGGCCTTCAGTATACGACTTTTATATATTACGCTTCGGTGACATTTCTGCCTGCTAAAACTGAGGTCTTGAGTTCAATCCCCGGGTCGAAAGAATATTTTTTTTCAATTTTCAAACATGGCTCGTTTGAGATCACCAACTCGCTTCAGGTAAGCTTGGTGATTACGGCTAATCCTCCCTAACTGTACTCATCATCAGTAAGATGAGAGGCCTTTGCCCAGTAGTGGGACATTACGGGGTTTTACTGGGACGTTTTATATGGATGTTAACTTACTATGTTTTCATATGATTAGCTGACTTTTCGAACCCGCAACATACCGTAGTTACTGACTATACGGGCTAATAAGTAGGTACTTACTTTAGACAAAGTAACGTAATTCACCACACAATATGTTTGTTCTCGCACCATTAAACCACTCAAACTTACTAACTTATCTCTTGTCATTGTAAGATTAAATAGAATGATATCGTGTTAAATGTGAATGTAATGGTGTAATCTATGAAACATGTAATTCAGTGTTGCACTGTGAGGGCAATTCAGAGGGTAATCATGTACAATTTTATTCAGATACAAATTACTATGCGTTGACAAGTAGACACCTAATGGTTGATCTTCTTTACAATCCTACGTTCATAATTTTTATTCTTATCCGTATTATTTCTAAAGTAGCGCCGCGTAGTATCACCCATTTTGTGCCCGTTCCCGTGGGAATTTCAGGATAAAAAACAGTCTATAACCTTCCCCTTGAATGTAGCTATCAGATACAAAAAGAATTATTTAGATTTTAAACATTTGCCCACAAGAGGGACAGGAGTTTACGTTGACAAAAAAATCCTCATTCCCTGTAGTAAGTAGTGCTAGTGACGTACCTAATAATCGGTTGTTATTTTCAGATCGTTACGAATGCAGACCGCTGCGAACTGATGATGCGTACTTACTAAGATTCCTTCGAGCCAGAGGCTTCTGTGTGCCCAGAGCTCACAAATTGGTAAGTGAAGTTAACAAGTGTATTTTCGCATTTATGCGCATTTATAATACGTAGGATATATAGTACTGCAGATAGTATTGCAGACTTATAGACAACACAAGCAGTTAAGGTTTACCTGCAGTCTCTTACGGAAGATATCAACACTTTGTGGGTAGTCAGTACAAACTACGAAGTGAAAGATTGGTAGAGATTGTCTAAGCTGAAATGACGCGCCCCACTACTTAATTACTTTATTTAGATGTGTGAGTGTAAATATTAATAGCGGCACTTCATCTGTGTGGGAGCGCCAATTATTGATTTCTATGTGCACATGTCGGCCGACTAGTCGGGTGATAAATCCGAAAACGCTCGCTCTATGGAGCAGCGCCGTCACTTTGTATGAAACAAGACGTCCTCTCCTCTCGCGCGTTCACGATCAACTAAACTAGTTGGACAACAAATCCGAGAATTGCACTTCTTAGCGAGTACGGCGAGTACGGCAACTGAACGACCAATTATAATTGCATGTTTATGTGTATTGCGTCCATATTTAAAATTTGCTAGTGTGCGTAAATGCGGAGGTGGGGCGTGTCATTTCAGCTTGGACAATCTCTACATACGTCATCGTTTACGTAACGCTCCTAGGCGATCTTACCTTGTTTTTGTAAAGATAAATGATTTATAGCTTTATGCAAATTGTATTTTAATGATACCAGTGACGTCGGCTTTGACCTTTTGGGAACCATAATTTGTCTCATTTAGTAGAGACCTCTAAATTTGTATAAGTAAATATGGTAATAAAATTATAGAACACAAAAACTGTTTGTATAATTTAAAATTATATGAATAACCTAGACTTTTAATTTTTGAATCTAGGTCAGTCTAGCTAATTTTAAAGGTCATAGTTCATTAAACGCTCCTTGCATTACCATTCTTTTAAAAAGAATATTAAGGGTATTTTACCCAAGCAGCATATGCTCCCATCATGCCTTGAATCTGTCTTTTCAACCGACTTAAAAAACGAAGAGATTTCTCAATTCAGACGTATATATGTTTTTTCATTATCATTTTTGTGTGTCCCATTCGTAGCTAGTCCGGTACTGCGAGTTCAGAGAGCAATACCCACACCTGTACAAGGACGTTGACCTCTGGGGTCTGACGAAGGTGAAGGATGCGTACGAGGGCATCGTGTACGACCGCCCCGACTACGGCAGGATATCCATATTCAGGTTTGGTAAGAAGGAGTTCTGGTATTTCAAGGAATAACTACATACTCACAGAGCAACAATCTTTTCGTAGTAGGTACGTACTACTTTGGGTATAATGAACAATGACGAAGCATCTTGCTATTTGCATACCAAGGCCCCTGAATAATAAGCATTACGATCCAATTTTGTTCATTCATTCATTCATTCATTCATTCATTCATTCATTCATTTCGAATGGGTGAGTGGCCAGTCATTGTGTCGGAGTTTAGACCGCCTTAAGGCCTCCGAAATGGTTTAATGTTTGGAACCGGGACCGACAGAAATACATCAATAATATTTTTTCCATATTTTTTTTTACAAAATTGTATGTAATGATTGTAAAATGTATATTGAAAAGGGCCCTGGTTGCACCATCCGCCATCCGCCAAGGTAAATAACCTTCATTATCAAACAAGTATAAGGTGTTTGCAAAATAATTTAATGATGGAAACATTGTGCTCTGTCTTCTAAAACCACACATTTTTATCATAACTTCACAAATCCAACGTCAGAAATATATTTTACTTATAAACCTTTGCTGTTGAACCTACTTTAACCTCTCCATCCAATCTGGTAGGTACTTGGGACACGCGAGAGTTTCCCGTCGAAGACTTGGTGCGAGCTGGTATGGTGATGTGTGAGATCGGCATCCGGCAGCCGAAGATGCAGGTGCTGGGAGGCACGGTGATCGTGGACCTGGCGGGGCTGACGCTGAAACACGTGGCTACCCTGACTCCCACTGTGGCTTACCAGATAGTGTCTTTGATGGGGGTAGGTTTGAGTTACTTTATTAATTCTTGACGCAAAAGAGGGATGTTGTACGTTTGACGTTGATATATGTATGTGCGTCTGTGGCTCTTAAACGGATGGGCCAATTTCAAAGCGGATTTTTTCATTTTTAATAAATCAGATTCGGTGGTTCTCTTCTATGTTCGGTAAAAATCGCTCCAGCCGTTTGTACACAGGAGGATTTATCAAATCAAAGGTGTTGCAATAGTCCCTTCTACTTAGTATTCTTATATTGAGTTTACCTTCACATTATATTGATGCAACATCAGAGTAAAAGTAACTTCAATATTACTCATGTTATCGCAATAATTCGTCCAAAACAAGTACCCCTCCCCTGGCCTACAAAGAAAGAATGGATAAATATTCCATCGTCATTTTACATGTTTATGATTGAAATCACGATGGTTAAGAGTTATACTTTTATTTGCATTAGTTAAAAGCATTGAGTTATATGTACTAACGTACTACATATAACGCAATGGTCAAAAGTAATAGGAACCTTTTAAGGAAATTAACAATCTATTAATAGACATTCCAATTTGCTTCTTTTCAATAGTTAGGTCTCGTTGAAGATAATGTCGAGGTTATTTAGAACCTTGTATATCTCAATATTTTGACACCACTAAATGATATACCAATGACAAATTTTGGAAATGTATAATGTGACACAGTACTAAAGGTCTCATATATTATCTTGGGTTGACTAATAGCATGTTCTGGCACCCATAGAAGTGCATCTATCATTAATTTAGTCGTGATTTTATTTGTAAGTTTGATCTTATCTCACTGGTTATCCTTAAATAAATAAATAAATATGATTCACCAAGTTGCTCACATAGATCTTGAAGAGTTAACCACGGAAAACGAGGTGTTAAACTTTTCTCTTTCGTGTTCCAGACGGCGTTCCCCGCGCGATTGCGCTCGTGTCACATCATCAACTACTCCTGGATCCTCAACACCTTCTTCTACCTCTTCAAGCGGTTCATCCCTCAAAAGGCTTGGAGCACCATCTTCTTCCACGGAAACGACCTCAATTCCTTACATCAGCATATAGATAAAGACTGCCTTCCTCCGAGATACGGAGGCACCAATAGAAACGAAGCTTCCTTTGCGCATTGGCTGAAGAAAATCAAAAAATATAGAGACGAAGCATTTGATAGAGAGATGAAGGAATTAGGGTATGTAATTAAGGAGTAGGGATGATCAATTGTTGGTGGGAGCTAAGGTTCGTCTCTCTGATTAGCATTTTGGTTCGATTGAAGATGCGAATGTATCTGAGGCATAACGCGATCTTATTTCGAATTCGAATTGATTCAAATGCCTATTTACTACTTATACTTTTTTAACCAATTTTAGAGTTAATTTTTTTGAGCAATGAACCGACTTCTATGTACACCCCTATGAAAACCACCTTTAGTGAAATCAGTTAAAATTGCGACCATTTTAGTACTTTTCCTTTCACCCGAAATATTTACGATGTTTACGATGTATGTAACTATGGAAATATGAAGCAACAAATGGTTTTAGAAGTCGGTTGAGTAATATAAAAAACGTGATATGAACTGAGGTTAAATAATGCTAAGCGAAGATTTACATAATTCAGACATTCAGGGTAGGCATAATCTAGATTATATTTAGGATAATGTACCGATAAAACGAGGACTGGTCGCTAGTAATTTATAATTTAACTTAAAAATAAGTATATAATTTTTTGTATTGCATGTTTTAGAAACTACCACAACATATTTACTACTAGTATTAAAAATCTATGAAATCTAACGTAAGAAAAACTAAATGTGAGAAAAAATATTGTGAGAAGCATCTGTGATAATGTGTGTGATTAAGTGAACTAATGTTTTGAACGCATTTTATCAAAGAGTGCCATTTTGATACCTGTGTACTAAGAAATAAGGGCATCATTCATCTAACGCTCCAGAAACCGAAAAGCAAACCCTCGCGTGATCTCTTTCATGCACACAAGTACATGAGACGGAGATAAAAAATCCACAAAGTGATACACACGATGACGTCATGCGAGGTGTTGGGCAGGTACCGGGCATTTAGAAGAGCGATGCCCTTTAATAACAGTAAAAAGTTAAAACGTAAAATCAATATAAACTTAATTGTATGTAGAAAAATAAATTATTTTTGTATTTTGAAGACATTGTTTTATTTACCTTTACAACATCAACACAATGATCAACCTATCGGTCTTACCATTCCTAATTTTCTTCACTACATAGCATAAAACAAAGTCTCTTTCCGCTGCCTGTCTGTCTGTATGTTCCTATGTATAGATCTTTAAAACTAAGCAACGGATTCTGACGCGGTTTTTTAAAATAGATAGAATGATTCAAGAGGAAGGTTTATAACTATAAAAATTCCCGAAATTCCCACGGGAACGGGAACAACGTGGGTAAAACCGCGGGGCGCTGCTAGTATAATATAATTTCATCCCAGGGATGAATCATCAGAACTTAAACGTAATCCATTACCAGTTTCACCACAATAGTAACCAAAGTTTGGTTGTGACTATTATTAATTAATGCGCCCATAAATTCCCCATCTCATATGGCCGTTGGAGTGATTAATCTTCCCACTCTATTTATCGACGTCCCTGTGAAGCATGATACCCTGGTACTTGATTGATCACACTCGGGTTAAGGCGGCGCAAATATACACAGCGTAGGAATATTTGGTCTGTGAGCTTGTTATTTGGGACGTATAGGTACTTTTATTATTAGCTAGCAGCGCCCCGTGGTTTGACACGCGTTGTACCTGTTCCCGTGGGACCTCCTTCCCGTTGAATGTAGCTATCCATTCCATTAATAATTTTTCACTTCGGCTTGGTAATTCCCGAGATTAGCTCGAACATACAAACAAACAAAGAAACTTACAAATTTTACCTCTTTATAATATTAGTATATAGCTGTGCCCCGCGGTTTCAACTGAAGCATAGTTCAACCAGGCAAAAATCGAAGAAATTTTCAACCAGGCAAAAATCTGCCGAGTTCATCTCACCATCTCCTTTATTCATATATTTAATAATTCAAACCTTCGTATTTTATACCTTTTTAACTATGAAGATCAAAAACATGCATGAAATTTTTTTCGAACTGAATATTAATGCAATCTGTGAAGAGTTTTCTTAACGACTACTCCTTGAATTATTCAACGTTCCATCAGTTTTATGATATCTTGAATGTTTGCATTAAGAGGACACTTTGTTTTTGGTGGTCCATTTATACTGTTAACTACAGTAAAGATTAAGATAAGTCCTTTGGTGTAGTAAAAGAATTAGCTTGTCATGTCCCACTGCTGGGCAAAGGCCTCTCGTCTCATCAAAGATATCAATCAGTACAGAGCGGATTAGGCGTAATCACCACGCTTAATGGGGTTGGTGATCTCAAACCCGAGTCATGTTTGAAAAGTAGGAAACATGTTTTCGCTCGACCTGGGAATTGAGCCCGGGACCACAGTCTTGACAGGCAAGTGCACACACTTCTAGACCACCCAGGCGTTGTTTGGTGGTTTGTAGCGAAATCTGTTCAACTAGAAATTAAAGTCCCTTTTCAGAAGTTGGTTAAACTAAAAATATTCTGAAACTGAAACAATCATCACGAAACACGATTTCGGATTGGAAAGCTTTACTCGGAACACAAAAGAATAATTAAAATTCGTTCATAATTGAAACAGATATACTTTCGAATAACGAACAAAAATAAACAGGTAAACAAATTGACTGGGGCCAAGGGTTTGTCTTTCTCTACGACCCATATTTCTAATTTCCTGTGTTATCATTTTTACTAGTCGGAACAAATATTAGCGTCAAAAAGTAAAGTAAAATATTAGCGTACAATGTCCCACTGCTGGGTAAAGGCCTCTCATCTCACTGAAGATATCAGTATAGGTAAAAATGCCGAGAAAATATATAATAAAGAAAAATTGTGAACGAGTGAGCGCCACACATTGTTAGGTGTCATCTCTACGATAGTACTCGTAGAAATATGGCCGAGTTGACCACCGTTTTTGTTCATGTGGTAACTCGGCCGAATCTCGACTATTGGTAAAAAAATTGTGGTCAAGTTTTTGATTTATTTTACAACTCATAGCTTGCACCTTGTAAACTCGCTCAGTGTCTTAGTCTTTTTCAAACTTTTGCGATTTTTACACATTATTAGGAAGGTTCCTAAGTCTGCCCGCGACCACAGGTAGTGAATCCACTACAAATGTTTTGACTTACTAAAACAACCTTCTGTGCCGCAAAAAAAAACCCGAAGTAATACGTTAATAATCACTCAATGTCATCGATGATTATAGAGAAAGTTATAAGATCCATAAATAGCGACTATTGTTCATTTATCAAATTAAATTCGGCTCATAGTTATTTATATTCCAATTATTTCGTACTCAAAAGTCTTTTGTTTGTATCCAACAAGCTTTCCTTCACAAAATATTATAATAGAACGTAATTTAGAGATTTCTCGTTCAATCTTTTAATTAATATTATTTAAATCTATTTTCTTACAAAGCTTTTATTATTATAAGTGGCCAGCCCTGTCGTCTGATTTTATAAGACACGCCTCCGACATCGTTTAACGATTGAAAAAACTGAGACCGACTGCTTAACGTACCTACTTCGAGTATACGTATCTACATTTTTGAATTGTCACTTCTTAATCGGCCTTTCGGCATTACTGGGAGTATTCATGTTGATTTTCTATTCAAAATACTACATAGTAAATTCGTCTATATAATTAAATGTATACAAATATTTTGAATTGAAACTATGTTTACAGATACACTTCGCTTTTATTTTACATTTTATCCGACGTTTCGGCCCCTTTACAGGAACCGTGGTCACAGAAGAACTACCTAACTTAACTTACCCACGTTATCTACAAGACTTTGGCCACAAGGTTAACTCAATCGAAGCGGTACTCCTATTCTGAAACTCGTTGAACTTGGTTCGAGTTTACAGCGAGATATCTTCGAACTAACTTGCTAATTACGAGCAAGTTAACAAATTTTTAACTAAGAGACTCATACGTTACATTAATTAATTACTAGTTAACTGCTCGAGTTTTGGGAATGTTTAATATTCTGTTTATTAAATAGCTAGCTAATTAATACACAGTTTATAGCTATTACATTCTGATGCCGGAGCAAATAGATACCTATTTGCTCCGGCATCAGAGTGTAATAGCTTTATACAAACCAAGTCAAAAACCGATTTTTATGAGAGTTACCACTTTTAAAAATTGGACCACTCCGTAATACCCTTCAATGACCGATATAATTTCATGATTCATAAACGATGGAAATATCAGATCATAAATATACAAAAAAATACACTAGAATTACCTCTTCGGTCGGTTAAGAATTATAAACCGCTTGCCGTTGCCGTTGCCGTTGCTTGCTTGACTGGGAATGATACCTCTATTTTAAAATTGTTATTAAAATATGATTATCTAACGATAACTAAGAAACTTCGTAAACCTAAAATCAGTACAACGGAAATATGTCGGTACATTTTAATTACGTATTACGAGAACATAATCCATTTTCTATTGAATATATTTCAAAGTTATTATATTGAGAACATAATTTTATCCTTTTGTGTTTACTTAATAAGTTAAATATTTCAAGTTTGAAACCTCAACTTATAGAAAGGTTATTCAAAATATCGGTTTCTAACAAAGTTATAGATTAGACTCAAGTTTGGATTAGTTTCGCAGTTTGACCACTTTGCACTCTAATCCGACTTCAACTTCGTATTTAGTGGTGTTTAGGTAATATAATTAAGAAGACTGAAGATATTGGGGCGTACATTCCAGGCCCAAATTTCCTGACATATTATGTATATGTTACGGCTAATACCCGAAGTGCGGCTACACCTAGTTCTAACCGGCTAAAACTAGGTGTAGCCGCACTTCGGGTATTAGCCGTAACATATACATACCGTTTCTAAACACGATATGTACTTATTTTTAAAATGAACTAAGAACTAAAATGAAAACACTATGTAAACAACATGTAAAGTTCTAATCAACATTTCACACAGAAATCAGTTAATGTACTGATTATTTCATGATTGTATGATTACATTACACACACTCTTCCCACCGATACCGAACTGTATACTTCAGTTACACGAACCACGCACAACAGTGACAGTCCTTTGTGAAGTAATCAGCCGCCGACAATACAATGGATGTAATAACTCAACTGCCAACTTGCGCAGTTTTAATTAACATTGTAGGCTTCATTAGCTTTCTTCTATTGTTTTTAATGAAAAAGCTTACCGGTACTCTAAGGGTAATGTTTCTAGCTCACTGGTTCAATACTGATGTTAGGAGTATTAGGATTATTATGCTACTAGCCGCGCCTCGCGGTGTTGCCTGTGTTGTACCCGTTCTCGCGGGAATTTCGGGATAAAATGTATCCCATTTGTTATTCTGATGTATAATCTTTATTACTGTAAAGTTTCATCCGTATCTGTCCAGTGGTTTTTTCGTGGAAGAGTAACAAACATACATACATACATACATACCCATAAACCCATAGATACTAGAGGAATGTATGAGATTAACGCTAGATTATACTGTTTTCATGCGTGGTATTTTAACCGTTCAGTATTTAAAATAAATAGTGATAAATGTATATCTACGTACTATCTACGCAATATCAGCCTAACAAAGAACTTGGAGTGTAAACTGCGTTGAACGGACACACGCCTGGTTTCAAACAAAAGTCAATCACGTGGACCCCGCACAGACATCTATTCCCGGGAGGATCACAATGTGGACACGACGTAGGTTTATACTAAGTATACCTACGCAAAGGATAACGGTTTTATTGGTAAGTCGGTGTATCTATAACTAAATAATATAATAATAATATATCTTTATTTCACCAATAAGTATACAAGTACAGATTATGTTCCAGTAATGAGTACAATTGTTTACAGATTGAGTCCCTGACCTCTAAACTAGGAGAACCTGTATCTTAGAAGTCAGAAAAATACAGCACTTTTACCTTTTTATACGTTTTTACAGTTGTTTAACAAACATCACGGTTCCGTTTTAAAATAGTTTTGAAACAAGTTAAATTTCGATAGAAATGAAAAATGGAAACAAACATCTTTGTTGCAGTTTATATTTAAACTTAGCGTCCAAAGCATTCAAACATACAGAGATTCTTTTATTTTTATTTTGATCACAAAGTGTTTTATAATTTACTACGTTCCGTTGTCGATTTTTCCTACATTTTCTGGTCCTTATATACCTACTCGCTAACGATATCAATGTACGACTACATAACTGTAATTTCTCAATAGGTATATACAAACAAATTTTGAACATTGTAATATTCCTTAAATGACCTAATATTAATTAAGTAATGGTGAATTCGAAAGTCAAGATTTCTCCGTATCTCGCAAAACCCACCCTCGTAAATTACGATTCGACCCCAACTTACAAACCTATAATACACGAATTATGTATTGTAACCACAACATCCCCACCGGTCCACTGTGGACATTGCCTTACATTCGTAGCGTCGTAGCGCTACAGGTTAGACTCAGTCCTCTCCGCGCTACGCCGTAGCACGCACGTGCTGTCGATAACTACGAAAATTCACGTGAATTTCTACCATTTTTGTTCTATTTTACGGATTTACTGTTTAATATTTTCTGAATCACTGGACCGAGCATAATTGAAAGGTAAACTTTAATATAACAATAATATGAATAGAAATAAATTACGTCGAATAATGAAATGATAACATTTTTGTTTTGATTGAGTTTTGGGTTCAAGGAATTGTGTGTGTTTTTAATTGATGATAAAATTATAATCATTTTCATTACGAAATCGGTTAGATAAGAAACAGTTTGAAGGTCGCCGGACTGTGGGTCGGCCTCGTTTGTTATCATGATATATTCAGTCAGTGAGCTTTTGAATCCAAAACTAGATTTTGTCAGTAGCCTATTATTCCATTTATAAATTTATCTGCAAATGGTCAAATCTATCTTCATTGCAAATGGGTTTATCTATTATAGTCCTATATAAAGAAGCCTTGTGTTGAAGAGCCTAACAGCAATATTTCATTTTAATAAGGAATACTTTGACTATGTGATTCAGGGTGGCATTTTAAATCCGTCAATATGGGCAAGTGTGAAACTAAAAAAGATACAAATATTTTTTCCTAGGAACCATTGCAGTTTCAGACTTGCCCATCCCGATGGATTTAAAATCCCCATCGAATACATGTCCGTAGTCACCGTGGTTGAGCATCTCCCGTGGGCTTCGTCAGTTAAGAAATAAACAACGGTTATTATTAAAGAGGTATTTCACAAGTGAACAACAACGACCAAGTATTATGATAAAAAAGTCACAACTTTGTGTCATTATCTCAACAACGTCACGAGAAAAGTTTATATTTTCAACGTGTTTTAGAGTTCTGTGTGTTTGTCACAGGTTATCTATACTTAATATAATAAAGCTGAAGAGTTTGTTTGTTTGAACGCGGTAATCTCAGAAACTACTAATCTGATTTGAATAATTATTTTTGTAATGGATAGCCACATTCATCGGGAAGGGGCTATTTTTTTATCTAGAAATTTCCACGGGGATGGGCACAACGCGGGCCAACGCTGCTAATGTCATATAATGTCATGGTCAATGGTGAGCTTTGTAATGACACTATTTATGTTCTATGCAATTATTTAATTAATAGTCTTTTTATCTAAAAGAACATTAGATCTTAGGAAAATCTCACCCATACCATGGCCCAAACACACTTTCGTATACAACACAAAACCTCTTTTTTTGCAATCGGTTTTAGCACGAAAGGGCAAAGTGCTGACGTCTTCTCTATTTCATGCTGTAGATTTTCAAGGAAAAGTCTTATTATTAATAGTTACAGTATGCTTTAATACAATGTATAGAATAGCATTCTAGTGAAGTAAACGATTAAACAATAAAATTTCAAAGTCTAATACATACATATTATACCTACAAAACGTTCATTATCGCCTCACCCCAGCTGTGCACATGCGGAACCCTCATTTTCGCCCAAAGTTCCCGCTTGTCTGGTTTTTAATCTCACTTTGTGTGTTAGTGGAGCAGAATTCTTGATGCGAACCGCCTCTGATATCATTGTCTCAAGTGTCCTATATTTCATTAACTTTCAGTTTTAATGATGAATTTTTTAACTGCTATTTTAACACCGTAGACGTATTAGAGAATGATGAAGAGAATGAATTTCCCTTAATTAATAATAATTAACAGGAAAGATGTGATATCTTTTTTTAATGCTAGTTTTGAAGATTGTCTCTAGATTGATTGATTAAGCTTCTTCAGTTGTTTGAAAGTTAAATTAAATCAATCTAATCAATAACTTTCTCTTTTATAAACATCATAGAGTAGTCACAACATTTCAAGACATTTTATTAAATAACGAAGGTATAATATTTTCTTTTCCATTAAGTGTTAGAACGGCAATCGTCAGAAAAAATAGGTTATCAAGTTATCATATTATCATAATGGAATCTTTCATCTTATTTAAAAGTCAAGTTGACATTAATATTAGATTTAATAAAATAAACATGTTCCTCCTCATTTCTCGTTATTTGGCTTGGAAAATACACCAAAATATATTCGTAGGAAAGTTTAAAAATAGCTGCGCCAACCATGAATTTATCCCCGCAGGTAGGTACTAGGCAACTATAAATTATAGGCAGTGCCCCTGAGTCTCGCTCGGATAGAGCTTGTTTCACTGTTTATTTATTCATGTATTCCTGGTACCTCGACTCTCAAAGTACGCATCATTTTACACATTCATTCCTGTCACTTTTTGATGGGATCGTTTACATTATGTATGTTATTCAAATAATGTTTAGATAAATGATAAACAACGTCTGAGTGGTTATTACATGCTTTAGTAGTTTCAGTGCGGTTGCGTGGTCAAATAAAAATCAGTATTTCAGTCACTCGATTGGACTCATTCACATTGAGATTAAGCTATGCACCGGAGACGAGCTTACAAGCAGCTTAACAAGCTGAGCTATGCTTATAGATAATTGGAACCTCCTTTTTTAAAATTGGTCCAAAAAACAAGCAGCGGTTTTAAACATGTGTTCATATTTCACGCATATTCGATTTTACAAAACCACCATCAAATCAAATTCGATTTATCACGTTTAATGATTCTTCATATGAAAAATATTTAAATGAAAGACCACAATATTTCAAATACTTTGAAAGCAATAAACATCATCAAAGTTTCCAATTCCCGCGTGTTTCATGTTTTTATCGGAAAAGTTTAATGGAGTTTTATATGGAGGAATAATGATTTTATTTATACGTGTTTCTAATATATGGATCGCGTTTTTAGATACGAGTACAAAGCTAAGCTTCAATAACAATTGTGATAAGGTTGATTAGGTTAGGGTTTCATTGGTAGGTCATTGATGATAATAATCGTTTATGTATAAAACACGTGATTATAGGTCAAACTGAGTTGTTTTGTTCGTTGTTTTGTAGGGGTGGCATGTATTTATAGGGGAAGGGAAGTAATTTTGTAAGCGTGGTCAAATATATTGAGTGACTAGCCGTGCCACATTTAATAGGAAGCTTATAGGCTATTTTTTATCCCGAAATTCCCACGGGAATGGATACAACATGGCTTAGAGCGCGGGGCGCTTTGGTAGTAAAATATTATATACTTTCGTAGTAACAAATTTAATTCAAGCTTTAAAAGATGATAATATGAATTTATCTCGGTCGTAACGTTGCTAAGTGCTTTGATCTCATATATCATCTCACACCAGCTGTTGAAACGTGTACGTAATATTGCCGTGTTTACAGCCCAGCTTGTTTACGATATCTTTATAGTTCATTTTTGCGTTTTATTTTTTTCTGGGGTGTTTATTGTCACCCCTTTAACCTACTTTGAAGGGATGTAAATATGGTGATGATTATATAAAGGTATCATGTGTTGTCATCGCAGTTCACTTACGCTTTTTAGAGTGTATTTAATAAGTTGGACGGAAGTTCAACCAAGCGGCTTGCTTATCATCTAGCGGTGGCTTAGTAAAACAAAACGATTGTTCGCTATTGTAAAATGTTTGCGTCGCTTAAATCCACTGGGCCCTTAGCGCCTTGCTCGATGCTTACCTAAAACGCAAGCCACTAGGCTTGAGGCAAGGAAAAGCAAATCACCTGCATGTGCGATCTAAGCCTCAGGGTTGTCACCCTTTGGTAATACAAGAACAACTAACCGCGTGGTTTACCCGTCTCCCGCCCATTCCCGTAGAAATTTAAGCTATTCAATACAAAAATGATTGTTCGAATCCGACAGGAAGTTCCCGAGATTGTTTTTAACATACAAAGAACCTACCTCAAATGTACAGATACCTCAAATGGTGCTTTTCGAAAAGATCTTTGATGAGCCACGTTTGGTATCCACCAATCATATCAAACGTGGCATAGTGTGTCTCTGGTGGACGGTTTAGTCAACAAAAAGCGACATCCACTAGTTGCAAATACTAAAACAATACTATTTCACTGGTCCATCTGTATTTCAATCAATTGAATGTTTTCGTAAGCTCCCGCCGAAGAATTGTTGTTGATGAATAAACGGCTGTTTTAACGTTGTTTATCGAGGTAGAGAAGAATAAATGTAATGAAGGTAGGTAGATAATTCATAGTTAGAATTAATGAATTTCACATTCATTAATTCATTAATTTCGTGTAGGTTAGTGGCATCCTGGTATAAAATTAAGATATTTATTTTCTTTTTAGATCTCTATAATAATAATTTCTATGATATATGATCAAAATAACTTTTTTAAAAGCTTCACTTAAAAATAACACAATAACTAAATTATTAAAAACATAAATAATTATAATCGAATCGAAGAAAACACATCAAAAGTTAATAGTATTAAATCGTGCTCTCTGAGAGCACTCAAACGCTTTCAACAATTAAATCTTGAAAATGTACCTAAAATTATGGTCTATTATAACTTTAAGAGCACGAACGTAACTTTGTGATACATTTACCTACGAGGTTTATTAGCTGAAGAGTTAGCTGAAGAGTTTGTTTTGTTTGTCTGTTTGTTTGTTTGTTTGTTTGTTTAAACGCGCTAATCTCACTACTGAACCGATTTGAATAATTCTTTCACTGTTCGATAGTCTATTTATCGAGGAAGGCTATAGGCTACATTTTATCCCGAAATTCCCACGGGAACGGGCACAACGCGGGTAAAACCGCGGGGCGCTGCTAGTCAAATTATAAATTAACTTGCAGCGCCCCGCGGTTTTACCCGCGTTGTGCCCGGTCCCGATGGAATTTCGTTTTTTTTTATATGTCTTCCTCTTAAATCACTATCTATAAAAAAGCCGCGGCAAAATCCGTTGCGTAGTCTTAAAGATCTAAGCATACATAGCAGGACAGGCAAACAGACAGACAGAGGAAAACGACTTTGTTTTATACTATGTAGTGAAGGATTTGTTAATCGCATCTTAGTAAGTAGGTAATATAGATGTTTGAATATGACAAAGTTCTATGCATGCTCAATATTTTTATGAACCGACTGTACCTTCGTTCAACTATGAATGTACTTGCAACTCCCACGATAGTTCATCTCTATAGTATCTCTATAGTACCTTTATGGTGTAATGTAATGTACAAAGTAAATGAATTACGATATTCGTATTCTTCCTCAAACCCAATCGACTGGATCACTTTGAAGGATGTATTTCGATGTTAACTTATTTATAGATCGCAAACAAACATAGATTATAATAAAATAATAATAATATTTAAAAAAGAGGTAAAATTTGTTAGTTAGTTTGTTTGTTTGTATATTCGAGCTAATCTCGGGAGCTATCAGTCCGATTTGAAGAATTCTTTTTGTAATAGGTAGCCATATTCAATGGGTAGGTTATAGGCTATTTTTCTTTTTGATGTTATAACCGCGGGGCGCTGCTAGTTAATAACTAAAATAGGTACATGTTCACAAAAACCACTGAAAGCATTTCGATCCTATGCGATCTTGATGAACCAAAGCGTAAGTAAAGGCCGGTATTTGGCATGATAAAAATTGAATCGTTGATCTTCTGCGTATAATTATCTGCGGGTCGAGAGTTTTAGAGCAGAAATAAAGGGTCCTTGAAGTTACCCAAACCATAGCTCCAACTTTTGGTATAATCACGCACATATAACATAACCATATGGTTTATATTAAACCTTGTAGCGACACCATTTGACCTGATTGGCGCCCACTCCGTAGTAATTTTGGGATAGTCCAAATAGCTTTCCTTATACGTTTACAACCGTCATTTGAACACGGTCTAGCTACTTGTTACTCCGAGTATACCTATGTTTTGTAGAATGAGTATATCCTATCCTACTAATATTATAAATGTTTGTGAGGATGGATGTATGAAAGTTTGTTTCACGAGAAAACTACTGGACGAATTTGAATGAAACCTGCTAATGTTTCTAGTCTGTTATATGGAAAAAAATTATAGATTTCGACTACGCAATGGGGAAAATATGTACTACAATAAATTAGCTTATTAATACTACAATAAATTAGCAATTATATTACAACCGAATTTTTATACATTAACATTAATCGGCAAAATAACTCTCGTCCAAAATTTAACGCCTCATTTGACCGTCGTCTCAATTTACATACAAAATCGGCTTTGATAAACAAAACCGCCTTTAAAAAGACTATGCATGAATAAATTTTGAATCAGCATTTATAAATTCGATTTGAAAATATTTGACTTTATGTCCAGTCCGTTTCGAGTGATGATGTCTTCAAATTAAATACTTATGCTGACTCGTAATTCAATCAAGATAGTGCAAATAAAATTAACACCAAGATTGCTAATTTCTTACGTTAGGTACCAGGGAGACATAGACTAATCAGAGCCAAAACCATTTTCTGAAATGTAAAACATTTCTTCAAAATGTAAAACTTAACTGAAATGTTACGCTTTTCGTAACTCTAAGCCAAAGCGAGTTTGTACAAGATCTAGCCTACGGCTTACATGGCAGCTAAAGCTCAAATATACTAAAGCCAAATTGTATCTTAACAGTACAAATATAACGCCTTTGGCGGCTCAATAACTCTGACACCAGCACGGGTAGCATGACAAGTAGACATACAAATATGTCTACCATCTATGGCGCAAGTTTGACGTCATCGCGATTTTGTCTACAATAGCTACCGCGACATAGATTTGTCTTGTCGCGTACGTCATTTGTATACAAATGTCTACGCCCTTGAGCATGACGACCATATTATGTCTACGTCAGAGACTAATTTGACTTTGACATTTCAAAGTATACAAATATGTAGGCTACCCTCCAAGGTGCATACAAAGCTTGTCTTTTTCGTACAAGACATTTTAAAGTTACAAAATACAAAATACAATATTTTTGTAACAAAAACGAAAACAAGAAACAATAACCACAGACAAAAACGCACTGAAATGAATGAATGGCGAATGAATGAAATAGTGTTGTGACGGTGTTGTGCTTCAACAAATTTATCGGTAATCATGTGTGACCATGTTAAAAATATAATATATTTGTAAAGGGCAATATTTCTATGTCTTCCGTAGCGAAAGTTTTGTATACAGTAGAGATTTTCGCTTCCTGTCATTATGTGCTCGCAACCGCGCCATAACCCGTAGACAAGACAAAAGTTTTAACCCTATAGAGATATATGTCTACCAGTGTTCATGCTACCCGTGCTGGATTGGTCAGGTCAAGTACAAATATAAGATTCAAATTCTTTGAAAGCGTTTCTTACGAAGGTTAAGTTTTATCTGGAAATGTTTTTTTAAGTTGTCTTTGAAAACAATGGGATTTTCAATTTGAATGCATGCCTTACATACTCGTACTTCAGTAAACATTCATATTCTAAAATTAAATATTTTGAGTGAAATGTAATCAAATGTTTAAAAGTAATTCCGTTCTTTATTCGTTCCAGAGAATTTCAATCCCTTTCATCTTCTAAGCTGTAAAGATGTTGTACTATTAACAATACATCTTTTGTGAAACGCGGGCCTAATCCCAACAAAACGTTATGTAAATCGGCTACCTCTGCGCGTAATATGTAGTCCTGGTACTTGCTTGATGATATTTAACGGTTAATTAACCACTTTATGAGAGTTTAGGAAGACTTTTTTATACTAATGATTTTTAAAGTATTTTTAACGTTGTATAATAGTAGTTTATGCAACTAGGTCATATAAAGAAGGGTATTAAAACACGAGTGTGAGTTTATGAAACGAGCGCAGCGAGTTTCATAATAGTAACGAGTGTTTTAATACCCGTGTTATATGCAGTTGCATACACTACTTTATCTTCACTAATGCAATTAATCAAACAAAATTTTAAAAACAAAACACATTGCGAAACATTAAATTCACGCGTACGTGGATTGTCACAGTGAACTTGCCGCCATTAAAATCTAACCAATGAGAGCGCAGCTGCGCGCGCAGGGCCGCAGGGCGCGCGCCGCGCAGGGCGCGATGTTATAATGAGATTTTACGATATCGATGTGGATATTATAACATCATGTGCAATTGCTTAAATTGAGTGTTTTAGTTGTCTGCGCTATAATGGTGCTCCCACACTGCTGTTACAAAATGTTTATAAACATTTTTGAACACTAAAACATTTACTAACAAATGTTGTCAATTCTTACATTTTGTTAGGAACTGTTATATGTTATAAGTGCTCCTACACTGATGGAAAGTGTTTACTAACATTTTATAACATTTTGAATCTGGCATTGGCTCGCAGTTTGGTTTTGCGTTCTGAGGAGTCTACACGAAAATGGAAGAAGATTTGCTAATTGGGATAGCTTTCATTTTTTGTTTAAAAAAAAAGAAAAAGCGCTCTTATTGGATGCGCCGAACGCTTAAAGCTAGAGAAAAACTCATCGACTCACCGCATACCCTGCCGTCACCCGTATAAAATGTTTACAAACAAAATTTTGTTCAAAAATGTTAATTAACATTTACTAACATGAAAACATTTTTTGACTTTGGTGATTAAATGTTAGCTAACAAATGTTTACTAACGTTACTTAACATTCTATAACAGCAGTGTGGGAGCACCTTTACAGTAGTAATTATAAGTCAAGTATTGGAAACATAAGTAGAATGTTACAACATTAGTGTAGATAAAAATATTTAAAGTGTTATTGTGCCTTAATTTCGTCGCCTCGGCATCTGAGTCAGTACTTCACTCGCTCTACGCTTTCAAAGAATTGTTTACTCCGAGCCTCCTCTCATGTTATGTTTTCCTGGTAACAGACCGGCCATTGTCTGTACGAACAAAAGCTTGCCTTCAATCCACCTTTAAAAATTCTTTTTGAAACAGCTTATCTGATATTACAAAATAGTATTAGGAAATACACGAGCGAATTCAGATATTTATCTAAAAATAATATCACATAATATTACAAAGTTTCTTGAGGGAATAATTTTGATTCAAAGTTATCTTTCAGTATATTATATATTAGTTCATTACAAGTAACAAACTTTTCACTTTATTCTATGAATAACATAATAATGTTATAATATACATAAATTACAAGAGTTTCTAATCAAAGCTGAAGTTCCATGGAAATATTTACTCCCCCTGAGCGCATTGCTTAACCTACAACCTGTGTATTTTACAATATTGAACGAAGCTTCTGAACGAGAGCTGGTCTAGGTAAGAACTTTCGTATTCTTGTGTAAAGTTTTAAGACATTTTCTTAACTAGTTCGCAAATTAGTTGTAATAGAAAACTTTGAGTTTTCTATCAACTTCCTAAATTGTAGTGAGACAGCGATAGTAACCAGTATTTTACCTATACCATCTATCTATACAAATCACTACATAGTCACTACATACTCGTAGTATAAAACAAAGTCGCCTCTTTTTCATGTCTGTCTGTTTGTCTGTCTGTATGCTTAAATCTTTAAAATTACGCAACGGATTTTGATGCGGTTTTTTGTAATAGGTAGAGTGATTCAAGAGGAAGGTTTTTATGTAAAAAAAATCCCGAAATTCCCACGGGAACGGGCACAACGCGGGTAAAGCCGCGGGGCGCTGCTAGTGTAACATAAAGCTAATCTCAGGAACTACTGCTCCGATTTGAATAACTATTTTTGTAATGGATAGCCACAACGCCGGTAAAACATCGAAGCACTGCTAGTGTAAGTTAAATATTTAATCCATTTATCTCAAATTTTGCTATTTCGAAAAAATATACAATTGTTAAATGCAAGTACTATGCTTAATAAAGCTCTACTTAGATAACTTTCGTCTCGTTTTAAACATACTTAAAATGATAAAAACAGTCAAAAGGCACAGCTTTGAATACCGTCAAGCAATTTATGTGTACGTGTAATTAACTGTATGCTTTGACACGTAAGGAGGTGCTCCATTGCATTAATAGACCGAAATAAACTTAAGATGAGTTTCTTGAATTCGTGTTCATGTATTTATATATTAGGCATTTAAATTGAATGAGCGATGAACTGGTAAATCTTAGAGAAAAATGAGAAGTTTGAAATTGAAACGATAGAGAGAGAGAGAGAGAGAGAGAGGGAGAGAAAGAGAGACATTAGACCGTGGTATAGGGTTTTAGGATCGGCTACTCTTTATCCCGATATTCCTAAGGCAACGGGTACATATGCCGTTTGCTGCTGCTCTCAGAGATGTTCATTAAAACGAAACTTAACTAATTGACGTAATTTTTCATACAACACATGTTAGAATCACTAATTACATCTCTAGGAATAATTTGACACGTCTTAGTAGAGGGAAAAACCTGTTTCCCGTTTTATATATACATATTTATCGGAAAGTCCATATCTTGATTAAACGAAGTAAAATATCAGTAAAGTATATTAAAGATATATTTAAAAATATATTCTCGTTTTATTCTACAAAAGCTCACTAATTAGTATATGTAACTTATACCTAGAAACTCACAATTCTTAATAAGATAGACATTAAACATGATACTAATATTTTACCTGCCTAATGCCTGGATTCGTTACAATTAAGAAACTTAATTAAAAATATGTTCTCTCTGGTATTTTGTTGTCATTCCGACGCCGGTAATTATTTCTGTATATGCGAGTTTATATTTTTAAATTTAAATTAAGAAGGTTCTGTTGTACAATAATATTTCTGCAATATACGAGTATTTACTTTAGTATTTTTGAAATTACTTTATAAAAATACTAGCAACGCCCCGCGGTGCTGCTAGTTCGTACTATATGAACACCAAATTTAAGCTATCGAGTATAGTTTCCGAACAAAAATGCCAACAGACGGATGGAAGTGGTGACCTGATTCCTTGGAGTCTCGGAAAGCTGTAACCACTATAACCCTGTAACGCATAGTATATGTGTGTGTGTGTGTGTGTGTGTTTATATGATTAACTAGCCGCATCCCGCGGTTTCACCCGCGTTGTACTCGTTCCCACGGGAATTTCGGGATAAAATGTATTCCATGTGTTATTCTGATGTATAACGTATATTACTGTTAAGTTTCGTCCAAATCCGTTCGGTAGTTTTTGCGTGAAAGAGTGACAAACATACATACATACATACATACAAACACACATCGATCGATCCTCACAAACTTTCGCATTTATAATATTAGTAGGACATTTTAGACGTTATTTTCATCTCGTCCGTTTTCCAGAAAAGATAACTTGTATTGCTTCTATCATCAAGTACATTTCTCAAATATCTATTACGTATTTATGGGTAAGCAGAAACTTCACGCTCCAATGACTCTTACAGGACCTTTAACTTTCAAGGGACTCTCCGCTATATTTTATATTACTTATTCTTTTTATGTTCAGGACATTTCGTATTTTATTATTTAACTTTGAGTTACTGATGTTCGCTTTTCCGTGTAACTGAATATTCAAGTGCCAATAAAAACATAAATACACCCGGACAAAGTTATACATGGTTAATTAGACCCAAACTAAGCTCTAAGCCATCTATAACTCACTGATACATACACAAATATGTATGTACTTTATAAAAATATATAATTGACACCAAACATGTTTTTACGTAATTGTTGACTCCCGGCGGGAATCGAACCCGCAACCCCCGATACAGTAAGCGCTCTGCATGCCACTGTGACAACGGGCTTGTCAAAGGATGTGTGTGCCTTACATACTTTAGTACATCAAGGAGATTTTTAGGTATATGTCTTGCTCGTCGTTTTTTAGAGGGAGTTAGTCGGCTTGTTTCGGTTTTGTAGAGCGATGTCTCTGTCGCACAGTGGTGTGAAGTTTGTCGCTAGTTGGTCAGATATTATGTATGTAATTTATACATTACAATGGGTCTTCGACACTCGAGTTAATCACCTACCGCCTTCTTAATAAACGCCTGTAGCTAAAACACTGTTATAAAGTGTTTTGTCTCTTTTGAACTCCAGTAAATTGCGTATGTCAGAAAGTGACAAACTATTTGTTAGCTAAAACGTTCTTAATACGCGTTTAACATGATGATTTTCGCTACATAACATAAACTATATTATTTAAACAGTTTCCATACATATAAACAGCACACACTCGCGTGTAAGCTACATCAGAACTTTGCCACAATCCCGGTACTTACTTAAACAATATAATTAATTCATTACACGGAAAACCACGAATCCTCATAAACTTTCTGGCTTCTAGTGTTTACAATCTTGACTGTTAAAGTTTAAACCAAAGAACATTTCTGTGCATTAAAATGATATAAGATAGTGGTTTGAAAGCGGTAGCTTCGCTATATAGTGAAAACTAGTAGCGCCCCGCGGTTTTACCCGCGTTGTGCCCGTTCCCGTGGGAATTTCGGGATTTTTTTTACATAAAAACCTTCCTCTTGAATCACTCTACCTATTACAAAAAACCGCATCAAAATCCGTTGCGTAATTTTAAAGATTTAAGCATACAGACAAACAGACACAAAACAGAGACGACTTTATTTTATACTATGTAGTGATAATTCATTAGGCACCATTTTATTATTATTTTGATTTATTATAAATATTCCATTTTTTTTATGTACAGTTTTCCTTAATAGACGACCAATCAAATATCGTTTCCTTTATCTGTTAATCCTTCGATCAACAATACACAACATTGTTGATCGAAGTGTTAATCAATCAAATACTATTTGTCTCATCTGCTAACCAATCGAATACCGTTGTCTAAATATATCAACCAATTACATTCTGTTTTTCATATTTCTTGACCAATCAAATACAGTTCTTCTTACCTCCTTGTTTAGATGACGGAGACCAGGTCAAGAGTGCAGCAGAACGACCTCCTCCTCCACGAGGCGGTCATCAAGAACGAACCCGACGCCGTGAGAGAAGCCTTGCTCAGACCTACTGATGTTAACTGCAGGAATAATGTGAGTAAGGGTGCCTCCAGATTATATAACATGTTATCCTACTAATATTATAAATGCGAAAGTTTGTGAGGATGGATGTATGTATGGATTGATGTATGTATGGATGGATGTATGTTTGTTGCTCTTTCACGCAAAAACTACAGAACGGATTTGGATGAAACTTTACAGTAATATAGGTTAAACATCAGAATAAAACATGGGATACATTTTATCCCGAAATTCCCGCGGGAACCGATACAACGCGGGTAACACCGCGGGGCGCGGCTTGTTTATTATAATACCTTGCATATATTATAACTGGTTCACATAATATCAAGTAAGTAAGTACGTAGAGTTCGAAGAGTTTGGCGACAAGCCCGTTGGCACAGTGGCAGTGTCGGGGGTTGCGGGTTCGATTCCCGCCCGGAGTCAACAATATGTGCAGACATAGTTGTTGGCGACGACGTCTGGGTGTCAATTATATATTCTTACAAAGAATTTGTGTATGTATATGAAGTAGTATCAGTCAGTTAGATTCCATAATACAAGCTTAGAGCTTAGTTTGGGTCAAATTAACCGTGTGTGAATTTGCCCGTGTATACTATTATTAATATTACTTCAGAGTTAAAACGAGAGTTTTTGACGTTGCATGTAGATATAGAGAAATTTATCTAAAAGTAGAGATAAAACGAAGAGAAAGCCTTTGTGCAGGATATGGTAACTATGTATAATACTATAACCACTAACTATACTATGAGATTCCATTTGTAAAAACATATAACACAACATTGGACATAGAAAGAATTTGTTATACCTCATGATTGTGGAAATAGACGCCCACCCCCAATCAACCCCTACGTTTATCTAGTTACAATCAAATCACGTATATTCCAATTAAAATTCCATCGGGATTGCGTGGTCGTATGTGTGTAGCATTCCATTCAATAAGATTAACGACGATAAAATCAGTAAATTTACTTTTTGCTTTTTAATGTATTTTCGTAAAGGTACACATTTTGTAATCGAGACAGGTTTGCCATTTGTATATTAATTATATTAACCCTACTTCGCTTTTTAGGGTTCCGTATCCAAAGGGTAAAAACGGGACCCTATTACTGAATTTACTGAGACTTTGCTGTCCGTCCGTCCGTCCGTCCGTCCATCCGTCCGCCCGTCCGTCTGTCACCAGGCTGTATCTCAAGAACGGTGATAGCTAGACAGTTTTCACAGATTATTTTAAAGTGCGGAATCCTCCGTAGGCGAGTCCGACTCGCACTTGGCCGGTTTTTTCGCTTAGTAGCCAACCATGAAGTAATCCACAGTTTTGGAAAATAAGGCGAAAGTACCATAGTAATTGAAGATAGAGTATTTTGCTAACATACTTTTTAAACTCACACGATTTGCACTCATTATACTAAATGAAACGGGTCTGTATCGCGTTATATAATTACACGTATTTACTAAAATACGTACCCGACGTTTCGAGCGGATTACACCGCTCGTGGTCACGGGATAACTAACGCGATACAGACCCGTTTCATTTAGTATAATGAGTATTTTGCTGTATGGAAGTTGTGGTGCACTCTGCATATTTGGGTAAACAACTCCAGTAAACGTATAAGCCTGTAATGTCTCACAGCTGGGCAAAGGCCTCTCATCTCGTCAAAGAAAAGAGCTACGATACGGTGAGAATCACTACTAGTTAGGAGGGCACGTCAAGCAGTCGGTCCCGGTTGTTTCAATAGTTAGACCATGTAGGAGGCCTTTAGGCGGTCAACTCTGACACCAGTGTTGGCCACTTACTCGAAATGAATGACTATTAGTTAGACATATTTTTCTTGCATATCGAAGAGGGTAGAAGCTTACGTCAATGAAAACTGGGTATCATTCGTCTCTATTTACTTTACAGCCTCCGTGGTCTTGTGGTTCGAGCGCCCGGCTCACGATCCGGAGGTTCCTGGTTCGATTCCTGGTGGGACCAATATCTCACAAAAATCTCTTTGTGAGACTGTCCTCAGTTTGGTTAGGGCATTGCAGGCTGAATCACCTGATTGCCCGAAAAGTATACAGAAGAGAGTAGAGAATCTTTGGCCAATTTATTACATCGAAGATATACAAGACTACATCTTATTTGACAAATACATCCATCGGAGACCTACTTCAGAAAATTCTGTCATACGCTACTCAAATAACAATAAATGAAATTTCCCATCATTCTGAGTAATACTCTCACAAACCAATTGTTATTCTAGGAAAGATATACAAAGGCAGTGATCTGATTCAATGGAACGTATCAAATATTAAATAATATTGTATTCTTTTGTTGGTATTGGACGGAATGTCAATCATAGCGACGTAGATGTACGAGCAATATTACTCGTAGATAGAGAGTAGTGCTCCGCGGTTTTACCCGCTTTGCACCCGTTGTCGTGGGAATTCGGGGATGAATTGTGACATATCACCTTTCTTTTGAAATCACATTCTGAAAAAAATGATATGCACCGTATAGAAGTTTTTTTTTCAAATCTGACATGTAAATCCCCAGATAAGTGTGTTCACGGAAGAACGAAGTGTTCAAACAAACAAACTTTTAAGCTTTATTATATTAGTTCATATTCAGCTTTCAGTGTCGGTTCGGGTTACTTATTTTCTTTAAGCTTATTTTTATAGTAGCGGTATTTTCTTTAGTTAGTTTAAAAGGTCAGCTAACTAAGCACACTGCATTGTGTAGTGACCACGAGACCTTTGTTATACAACAGCTTTAATATTCCACTGACCGGTAAGATGTTCTCTCCGAAGTTCAGTAGGTAAAAACAATCTTTATACATTTTAGAACGCATTTACAATTTTTAAAATTAAAGTTTCTATTTTTTAAAGTAAATAACTTTTTAAAGTACTAGAAAGTAAGTTTGATTAAGACAGTGGTTAATCCTGGTGACGGAGTTTCTAGACCACCTAAAGGCCTCCGGTAAGGTCTAACATTTAAACAACAGAGACCGATAATTTAACGTGCCATCCGAATCACGGTAGCGCTCCAAAAGATATGCTACAGCCTATCTATCATGAATCACGGTAGCGCTCCAAAAGATATGCTACAGCCTATCTATCATGAATCACGGTAGCGCTCCAAAAGATATGCTACAGCCTATCTATCATGAATCACGGTAGCGCTCCAAAAGATATGCTACAGCCTATCTATCATGAATCACGGTAGCGCTCCAAAAGATATGCTACAGCCTATCTATCATGAATCACGGTAGCGCTCCAAAAGATATGCTACAGCTTATCTATCATGAATCACGGTAGCGCTCCAAAAGATATGCTACAGCCTATCTATCATGAATCACGGTAGCGCTCCAAAAGATATGCTACAGCCTATCTATCATGAATCACGGTAG
This sequence comes from Cyclophora albipunctata, assembly GCA_963082685.1. Lineage (NCBI taxonomy): Eukaryota > Metazoa > Arthropoda > Insecta > Lepidoptera > Geometridae > Cyclophora > Cyclophora albipunctata. Next base: position 1,289,327 of record OY720128.1, read on the forward strand.
CGCTCCAAAAGATATGCTACAGCCTATCTATCATGAATCACGGTAGCGCTCCAAAAGATATGCTACAGCCTATCTATCATGAATCACGGTAGCGCTCCAAAAGATATGCTACAGCCTATCTATCATGAATCACGGTAGCGCTCCAAAAGATATGCTACAGCCTATCTATCATGAATCACGGTAGCGCTCCAAAAGATATGCTACAGCCTATCTATCATGAATCACGGTAGCGCTCCAAAAGATATGCTACAGCCTATCTATCATGAATCACGGTAGCGCTCCAAAAGATATGCTACAGCCTATCTATCATGAATCACGGTAGCGCTCCAAAAGATATGCTACAGCCTATCTATCACGAATCACGGTAGCGCTCCAAAAGATATGCTACAGCCTATCTATCACGAATCACGGTAGCGCTCCAAAAGATATGCTACAGCCTATCTATCATGAATCACGGTAGCGCTCCAAAAGATATGCTACAGCCTATCTATCATGAATCACGGTAGCGCTCCAAAAGATATGCTACAGCCTATCTATCACGAATCACGGTAGCGCTCCAAAAGATATGCTACAGCCTATCTATCACGAATCACGGTAGCGCTCCAAAAGATATGCTACAGCCTATCTATCATGAATCACGGTAGCGCTCCAAAAGATATGCTACAGCCTATCTATCATGAATCACGGTAGCGCTCCAAAAGATATGCTACAGCCTATCTATCATGAATCACGGTAGCGCTCCAAAAGATATGCTACAGCCTATCTATCATGAATCACGGTAGCGCTCCAAAAGATATGCTACAGCCTATCTATCATGAATCACGGTAGCGCTCCAAAAGATATGCTACAGCCTATCTATCATCCACCCATCCTAGTAGGGTGGGTGCAAGCTGCACGTTATTTCACGATAACATTGAATTAACTTCGCTTACTCGCAGTACGCTACTAGTATTGATATGTTAATATTTGTTGCAGTACGGACGAGCGCCGATTCACTGGGCTGCGAGTCGGGGCAACGTCGAGATTATCAACCTACTCATTGAGGCGAAATGCGACATCGAAGCGGCTGATAAGGTGAGCTAAAGCTAAGGTGTGGATCCAGGATTGCTTTGCTTCGAAAGGGGGGATCTTAGTTGGAAAAATTGAGATTTTGGGTGCGTTTCCATTGAAGCAGAGCGGAGCTATGCGGAGCTCCATCGAACAATCACAATGTACTTTGAAAATATTTTGATATTGTCAATAAGTTACTTAATAAAGTCTCCCTCGGAGACCCTCGGCTTAGGGAGTCAATTGTAGCCACGAAATATATACTTACTAGCAATTCTATTTTCCCTGATTATACTAAATGAAATATGACTGTATCGTGTTTGAATATATTAAATTAATATATGCACCCAAAGTGTCAACGTGGTCACAGGATAACCATCATCCCATCACATCACCACGTTAGTATATATATCATCTGTTTATCTACTATTTTTTACTATATTTATAGGCTGAAAAAAAGAGCAGGGGCTATTACGTCCATTGCGCCCCTCTCCCCGCCCCGGGATCCGCGTCTGTAATCACTTGTACATTCTTATGACCAGTTCGGATTACCCGTATCTCGTTACGGTAGTATTGCAATTAGATTTCCAATTAGGAATTGTACAGATGACCTAGGTGTCAGGTTAGCTCTTGCTCTAGTTACCTGAATACGGTTCAGTTCAATACTATAGGTATATTGTATTAGGTACAGAATTAATATCAGATCAATATTCCAGTACATGGAGTACACACCCAAGCTTTATCATATTAGTATAGATTAAACTTCTTACGGTGTTCTCTCTCTCTCTCTCTCTCTCTCTCTCTCTCTCTCTCTCTGTCCATTTTCCTGGTGTTAAATTATACTTGTCAAAAGGTTGTCTCAAAAGGTTGTGTTGTTCCCAGTTCGGCATGAGACCGCTCCTGATGGCCTCCTGGCACGGACACCTAGAGGCTGTGAAGACCCTCGTCCGGGCTGGGGCGTGTTTGGCAGCAATCAATAAGGTACTTATAACGTTTTCGCATTTTTCTTAAGTAGGTATTTATTATACCTCCTGAATAAGAAGAGGGTATGCTTGTAGCTAAATCATAGCAACATATCATAGTATAGTTCAGGTGGTAAAGCACCCGTGCTTGTCTCATGTTGGAAAATAAAACAAACCGCATAAATATGCTTCTACAAATTTCATTCACAAAAAACATATTCTACGGTATATCATATTTTTATACTTTTCCAAAGGCAAGCAAAGTTGATATTTTCCAAAGGTACGTATGACCGTAACTGTGTTATTCCACCAAAGTGCTACACTAACTCAAGTCAATCATACTCCGGGGAAGCTGTTCTATTAAAAAAGCAAAACTCAGCGCGGAGTAAACTGAAACCTTCCAAATTGTAAAACAAATAGAACAAGCTCTTCTGAAAAATAAATGTTTGCTTACTCAAAGCCCGCTCGCACTGTGCGTTATTCACGAGGCAAATATTCAGCAGTCCGAAACTTTCCGCACAATTCTAGGAAACTAAACAAACGCCAATCCGTTGTCTATTAAGGCGCGATTGCATCGAGTCGTTCGCCGCTAGTAGTATGCGGTGATAAACGCATTCGCAGACGACTGGAACTGTCAAATAATTAGGTTTTAGAAGGCGGCGGAGATAATGTAAATATGACGTTTAGTAGATGTAGATTAAAACTAGTTTTGATGCGATTACAGTAAGTCATTCGTCATGTGTTGACAGCCACATTTTAAACCACTACTGTGGAGAGACTTTTACTGAGACGGCCATTAAATCGACACTTGAATAATTGGCGAAAATGATCATACATTATTTAACAAAATCACTCATTCAATCTCTACTATGAAAGCATTTGAAGCCCTGAGTACGAGCGTAAATTCCTTTAAACTGTAGCAGACAACGATAGTTGCGTGACTGACTTCCTACAAACTCTTTAAGCAAACGTAGTAGTGTACTTCGGCTATTAGTTATTCCCATTATTTAGATTGAAACAATGCTTCTAATTAACTGCGGTCACCCGTATCAACGACAACACGACTGAACTGAGCAACTAATAAATTAATTAGCGGTGCCTTTCGCTGGCATGCCCCCGGCTATTGATACAACAAAGAGAATTTGACTGCTACGTTTGTGTGTTTGAAAGCGTTAAATAAATAAAAGGTTGCCCACAGATATTGCTTGCTTTTATACAATTTTAGCAAGTAGCCAGGCCAGGTTTTGTTGTCGTATTCTGGAATAAATGTACATTGTTTCTAGCTCAAAGTCGGTGTGGAAAAGTAATCCACAGATTTGTTAATTGGGTACGAAACGTAGAATACTACAGAGTATTTACCATTCGGTCGAAAGCGTATATTTTATTGAAAAAAATTCTTAAAATTTATTTCGTAACATGCAATAGGTAAGTAATGGGAAAAGTATAAACCTGAGCCGAGGCACCGAATGTTACGTCCTTTCTTAAATAACTCATAACGTTACCAAGAAAATAAATGTTCTTTTGATTTTGCTTCTAACAGCAAGAACAATAAAAACTTACTAACTGTATCTTCCCTAGTTACATGTTGCATAATCCTCCTCACTGAGGCCTTTGCCCAGCAGTGGGACATTACAGGCTAATACTTTACTTTTTTCCTGTATTTTATACAGAAACAAAACGACATCCTCCAATGCGCGTGCGCTCGAGGTGCTACTTCCGTCGCTGAATACGCTATAACGCTCGGCGCGAGAGTGCAGGGATGCGACACAGTAGGTGATGCCCCCCTGGCGCTGGCTGCGAGAGCAGGACACACTGCTGTCACCGAGCTGTTGTTAGAAAGAGGCGCCTATATTGATGCTGTTAATAAGGTGAGTAGGAATGACAAAGCTTTTTAGGTGATTTTTTAGAGCTTGCGTTGTGCGTGTATATTCTATTTTCGTTATATTAATACTAGTACTATGACTAATAAAGTTCTAACAATCTACATTTTAGTAGAAATATTATGGTTTGTTAGGTAAGTACTTACCTATTTGCAACCTTCAAGAAGAAAAAAGATACTCATTACTTTTAAGCCGCTTAAAAATACAATAAACATTTTGACTTCAATTTCCCCAAATATTTTCCTTTAATATTTCTTGAAGACAATAGACGGAGTTAAATATTAAAACGTTAATTTCTCCAGAACTTCATTTGATATTCTCAAGGTGATTAGGGTCCTTAAGATAGGGTTCCGATTCAGCTAATCGTGCTTTTCAATCTTCATACCTACAGTTGAAACTCAAACAGAAAGTTTCTTAATATTTCAATAGCTAAATACCTCTAAAATATTTGTGTATAGAATATAAATTCGTACTAATTTATTATAACCACAGTAATGAGGAATGCTTAATCTTCGCTGAAATAAAAGAGAGGTCATTGCCTTGTTGCGAGATTACTCTTTGTTTGTATACTAAGTATTTGGAGATTATAATTTAATACTTATATCTAAGCATGGTTATCGGTACTTACGCGGATTATATCAATGATAATGGAATATCACACATGAAGGAATACCTACTAAGTATTGTTCCACACTGAAAAGACTAATTACTGATTAAATACCTATTTAGAACAGATTGGTGACTAGGTAATTATTATTACGGAAATAGGTAATTAAAAATTAATGTTTTGAAGTTTTCATACTTATGGTTTACTAGTAGCGCCCCGCGGTTTTACCCGCGTTGTGCCCGTTCCCGTGGGAATTTCGGGAATTTTTTTACATAAAAACCGCATCAAAATCCGTTGCGTAATTTTAAAGATTTAAGCATACAGACAGACAAACAGACAGACAGACACGAAAAAGAGACGACTTTATTTTATACTATGTAGTGATTAAATGGTCTGTCACTTTCTGACATACGCAATTTTCCGAAGAGCAAAAGAGACAAAACACTTTATAACACTGTTTTAGTTACTCCGCGTTTATTAATAAGGCAGTTAGGTTTTAACGATTTTGACGGAGTTATGTGATACAGGTCCCCCCCCCCCCCCTCAATGCGCCCCTGTTCTAATCTTACGTTTCTACTCCGGAGATTATCGTCAGATTGAACTCTTTGTACCACTTTTGCTCACGTGGATCCAATTATTTCTACATTACCATGCTGTTATTTTGTATAATCTACGTATGCCTAGTTGTGATTTTGTAGATTAGAATTAGGCATACGTATTTATTACATATAGCTTAAGGTGCTTAGGGGTTATCCAAGCCAACTTTAATAGCATGGAATTATGGCCTAAGTATTCGATCCTACAATTAGATGTCTTGAGTTCGAAAGTTTACAAGTTCAAGGGTGGGTGGTTTTTGTAATACTGCCGATTCCCAGATGTCGGCTCTCGGATCCGAGCGTCATATCGGGTCCAGCAGCATCTAGTAATCTTATTCGCTTTTTTTTGCTGGATTTTAGCTATCAAATGGTTAGTCCCACTCCTTCATAGGTTTTTTTTGCAAAGAGACAAAACACTTTATAATTGTGTTTATGAATAACACAGTAAAAAAATACTAAGTATATTATGAAGCTAATCATACTTGTTCAGTGGTTTTTAGTGAAGGGGTAACAGACATCCATCCATCCTTAATCAACAACTATCGCATTCGTATTAATAAGTAGTACTTACTGAAAAATTCCTATTTCTACACCACTCGTGTTAAGTATTTATGTTACTAAAGGAGCGTTTCCATTATGCAAGTGCTTGCGTGCATGTATGACGTTACACTTGTGTGCAAGGAGTTTGAATCGGAAACACGAATTTGTTCAACTTGCAGCTTGCATACAAGATTTTAGTGGCATACAAGTTAGTTTTCCTCATTTTTACAAAATAATCCTGCACTTCCCTCTATACACGAGCACATGCGCTTGCAACTTGTATGCAAATAAGCTGACTTGAGTGTTGCGCGTACAAGTTCCAACCTAATTGCATACAAGTTGCAACTTGTTTGCAAGTTGTGGTTTCCACTATACAATTTGCATGCAACTTGCAACTTGTATGCAAGTCACTTGCATAATGGAAACGCGGCTTTAGTGTAAATACTCTCCTTGTTCAAGAGGTTAACATCTTACTAAAAGCCTTTTTCGGATAACAATCCGTAGAGTACATAACATTGACCCACAAAGGGTCGGCAGGTGTTCTAATAACATTTTATTTCACCCTCTTCCTGTGGAATTACTCCTCGTTGGATAAAACGGAACGTGACATTTCTTAATGTGTTTCTTAAATTAGAAATCAATGATCTTTTTACGCTACTTTGTGAAGATTGAAGTATTTACAAAGATTAGGAGTTGGGGTGATCGAAAATGTGTTGGCGTGTCGGGTAAGAAAATGTTTGAATATCTACTTTGATATTTATTATCACTTTTCACGCAGAAAACTAGTGCTTTAAGCAAGCAATAAGTATGCTGTCATTCTAAGAAACAAGTTTAAAGTTTTACTGCTACACTCAAAGACGTTCATTAAATAGACTATTAATAATTTGACGTAATTTTTCATACATCATCAAATGTCTCTCGTCTCTCTCGTACGACCGCTAATTAATGTTTGAAGAATAGAAAAACCGATTGAAATAAAAACACAACAACACCGTTCCAATCACAGATGTCAGAAATACAGGAGATATGCTTTGTAAACAAATGTATTCGTGTTCAGATGTCGCCGTGTCACAGATTAATAAATAGTTACTAACGTTCACTAACACAAAAGCAAAAACTATAAGAACGGCACACGAGCTCATATTTCTCCCGCACACAAAGAAACTTACAGCAACACTAATAAACTCAGTAATAGAACACATGCATACAGGGGGCGGGGCTTCTACCTGTAGCTACAGACAATAAACACACATCGCAACTAGTGATGTGAAGAGGTAATTGATTTGAATTTGAATTTGAATTTGAATCGTAGAAAAAATAGTATCGATGAAATTCAGAGCCGACGAACTTTCTTCAATGGTTGAAAGCACTTAGGCTCAAAGTGAGACGAACATATCGTGTTATTTTTTGTGGGAAACCAGTTTGGACCTTTTCCTGTTGCATTTATCCACTTTTCTTTTATTTTTGGATCCTTCGGATAGCTAAAATATTAAAAAGGTGTGAATGATGATGATGATATCAATGATACATGTGTAAGAGTACCGCAATAAATTAAAAACCCATACTTGATTCAATAATAATAATAAGTCGAGTAATCAAGAAATAGTAATGAATTGTGTTTTCAATAATTAATTATATCATTTTTACCTCACATTAGTAAACAACAGCTATAAAGTTCCATGCAGCAAAAAAAGTCTAATTTTGTTCCCTTGTGTAATCATTCGAACTAAGTAGGATCGATATAAAATATCGACAACCTCAAAAGTGACATCACATCTCTAATTATCTACCTAACAATGGACACTGGTTCCAATTAATTAAATCAGGGACATAGAGGTAGTCTTGGGCGTTATAACATACAACAAATAATATATTTCATTATAATTTTATAGCAACAACAACCATTATTTATTTTCGACAAAGACTGTTGTAATATTTATTACGTACCTATAATATAATCGTGCGCCTCGATTCGGCAATCATCGGAGATACTCGGTAACTAGTAGAACTAGAAACTACCGGTACCGAGTATCTCCGATGATTTCCGAACGGACCGAACCGAAGCCGATGTCGACTCAAATTCAACTATTCAAGGTTCAAGGTCAAGGTTAAAAAATAATGATAGCGAACTTCACATCGTAGAGCGTTAGACGAATATGAACTTTAAATTACTAAGTACAAGAGCAAATTTTACTTTCATTAAAATACAACAGTTTATTATAATTTTGATTTTATATTCGTATGAAGATAGATTCATGTCTTCGCTGTTGCCTGTTGTTTTATTGGTGTATATTCATTCATTAGAAAGTTTGTTTTGATTGCGAAAAAACTGCTTTTTTATCACATACATTGTCCACAGTAAAATAATTCCAAACGGCGGAACTTCGAGCTCGCGACATTTTTCACAAATATGTTTTTACAATTTTATAACTTAAAAACTATTTTACACACACAATAAATTTATTATTTACAACACTTATTAACTTTTGCATCAACTTTTTCGAGTAAGAAAATTCAAACAAATACGTAAAGCCTGTAACGAGTAGGAAGGAAAGTTCGTTGAAATCAAATCAAAACCAAATTTGTTTTTCTGTAACACATTTTAAAACATGCAACACTGAAAAAATTGTACCTACTATTATAATCTTGTGCTATAACTTTATCATCGTATTTACAACCGTAAAATGTTATAATCGCAATTCAACATACAACTAATCTTACAACAGATAATAAATATTACAACAGTTTAACACAACAGTTAGAAAAATATAATTATAACGGATAATGCAATATGAAAATATAGCGATAACGCCCAAGTTTACATAGAGGTCAAAGTACGAATTTCAATCTGATTTTTTGTAATTAAGGTCTTTGAGTGATTCTAAGCCTATTTTATAGAATACGTTTTTTTGAAATACCTGCCCGTTTCCGAGAAAAAAAATGTTAAGTTTTTTTTTGTATGGAGAAAAATCGTTTTCTTTATTTATTTCATAAACGGGCAGAGACGTTAAAACCAAACCTTAAAGGGATTAAAGAACACATAATTCCTTGCATTTTGTTCGAAATCATCTACTCCATATCTCTGCCCGTTTAAAAACGGCAGGCGTTCCAAATTCTTTTTTTCTTTTGTGGTTTTTTTGGTTTAAATACGCTTGAATGAATACTTAAATAGCAATATTGTAATACTAGTACTTCATTCCATCGATACAAAATGGAATTGTAATATTAATAGCTTAAGTAATTTTATACCTACATACCTGCTATGTTACTTTTTTACCTGGGTATTGTTTTGCGTAGAGGCTTTTGCAAGGCCGAATATGTTTTATTGTTCACGTTACCTGGATAAGATAAGAAAAGAGGGCACTTACAGGTTACAGGTAATCAGGTAACTTACCTGATTAGTTGTTTTCAAAACGGAGTCACTCGTTCCTCGGATCCTAAAGTATCAACACGTACCTACACGCTCTTTACCATTAATATGTCTCAGTTTAAATCAAATTTGGATATATATGTGCTACTGAAATCAAGTGGAAATATCAAAAACAGTGATATATTGTGCACTACGTTTTTAAATCAAATAAACGTTGAAGTTTCTGCTGAAGATCTTAGAATTCTAAAACAGTTCACAAGAACATATGTTGCAAATTTACACAAGAGATGGTTGCAAGCAAATAGATGTCAATCTAATTGTCTTTCAATCTATCTAATAATGCAGACAGTAATTCTTCTTCGGAGTGGTTTTTAAGAGATGAAAGGCACCTTCTTTTATGCTTGTTTGATAGATCCTCTGGTGGGTCTCAGATGGCTTTCTGTGGAGTATTTGTAGCAGCATCTGACTGCGGACTGGCTTCCATTGCTTGAGACATCCAAATTCTCTTTCGCAAATATTGACATCAAATATGGTGTTCTTGGTGAAAAAATTAGATTGGCATCTATTTGCTTGCAACCATCTCTTGTGTAAATTTGCAACATATGTCCTTGTGAACTGTTTTAGAATTCTAAGATCTTCAGCAGAAACTTCAACGTTTATTTGATTTAAAAACGTAGTGCACAATATATCACTGTTTTTGATATTTCCACTTGATTTCAGTAGCACATATATATATATCCAAATTTGATTTAAACTGAGACATATTAATGGTAAAGAGCGTGTAGGTACGTGTTGATACTTTAGGATCCGAGGAACGAGTGACTCCGTTTTGAAAACAACTAATCAGGTAAGTTACCTGATTACCTGTAACCTGTAAGTGCCCTCTTTTCTTATCTTATCCAGGTAACGTGAACAATAAAACATATTCGGCCTTGCAAAAGCCTCTAAGCAAAACAATACCCAGGTAAAAAAGTAACATAGCCGGTATGTAGGTATAAAATTACCTAAGCTATTAATATTACAATTACATTTTGCATCGATGGAATGAAGTACTAGTATTACAATATTGCTATTTAAGTATTCATTCAAGCGTATTTAAACCAAAAAAACCACAAAAGAAAAAAAAAATTTGGATCGCCTGCCGTTTTTAAACGGGCAGAGATATGGAGTAGATGATTTCGAACAAAATGCAAGGAATTATGTGTTCTTTAATCCCTTTAAGGTTTGGTTTTAACGTCTCTGCCCGTTTATGAAATAAATAAAGAAAACGATTTTTCTCCATACAAAAAAAAACTTAACATTTTTTTTCTCGGAAACGGGCAGGTATATCAAAAAAACGTATTCTATAAAATAGGCTTAGAATCACTCAAAGACCTTAATTACAAAAAATCAGATTGAAATTCGTACTTCGACCTCTATGTCCCTGATTTCATTAATTGGAACCAGTGTGGCAGCACCCGCTTCACGAAACTATCGTGTGAGTGAGAGTATCAGTAAAACACTTTTCCATTGCGCTATTAGACCAGGCGATTCATTGATCGATGTGTATTAAGCAAACAATGGTTTTAGTTCCTAATGAAAATAATTGCTTTTGGTACTTTATCGTGTTACTAGTATCACGAAGTAATGTTTTAATGAATTTAATAAGAAAAACAATCATATTTTTATACTTACGTGTGAAATGAGATGCCATCTTTCGTATAATTCACAATAGAGGTGTTATTTTTGCAAACAACCACTGTACAACGCGGCATTTTGTAAAAAATCACAAGCAGTGAAGACGTCGCAAGTTGGCATTCGACTAATGGCCGAAACTGGCAACAAGCCGCTTTGCGGCTAGATGCGTTCGCAAGCGCCACGCCTCCTTGCCACATCTCCTGTATTTCTGACATCTGTGGTTCCAATAAACTCCTTTTTGATAAAAAAAAACATAAAAATTCTGCCGGTTAAAACCTCCGATCTATTTTAGTGACAACAATATCGTCAAACAAAACACTTTCCATATAACATAGGTATACAAATCAAAACAAAAGCCAACACAAAATTATTTCAATGGACGTTGAAATATTTGCAACACCACCGAAGTCTGTCACTCCATACGTCATTCGTTTAATTAGCCAATCGCTCTCACGGGAATAATGTATGGCGGCCACATTCAATATTTCCTCCCGCAAAATAATAGTCACCTACACCAATATCATAAAGGCTAAATTGTGTTTGTTTGTTCGTCCGGAACGGAGCAACCACGTGATTTTTGGCATAGAGATAAAGAGGGATAGTTGAATAGTTGGAGAATAACATAGGCTCATGGCCGTAGCTATAGTTTTGTCAAGAAGGGTTTAAAGTCTTCAGACAGGCGTGATTGCCAATGATAAGGGGATCTTGCAACTTTTCCATTTCTAAGAGAGAGGGGTGCCCACATCCCTAAATCCTCCATATTAGGTATACACCTAATATAGATCTATGCAATTTTAGATATATGTATGTACCCCATTATAGATCCTTATAGTTATACGCCCATGCATATCCTTTTACTTCTGAGATTACCAGGACCAGGATGAGAGATTTAGCAACGCCTTTTCGGTATCAAGTTAGATAAAAGGTTGGATAATGGAACGTTTTATCCCAAAATTCGCCTTAGTGTCAGTTGTACCATTGAGTTGTACCATTGATGGTACAAGTGACCCAACTTTGTATCATTAGTACCATTAATGGTACTAGTGACAACTATTTAGGATCAGTAGTACCATAAAAAAAAATAACCCTAACCTACCGAATAGTTATAAAATTGTTTTTACGTAACTGGTTACAAATCAGTATTTTCTTACTATTCGGTAGGTTAGGGTTATTTTTTTTTTTTACTACTTCCATAGTTATCGGTCAACATTACGGGGGAATATCCACATTTTTCTTTACTGGTACTAATGATACAAAGTTGGGTCACTTGTACCATCAATGGTACAACTCAATGGTACAACTGACACTAAGGCCAAAATTCCTACAGGATCACGCAGGTGAAACCGCGGTGCATAGTTTCTCGTTTCACCTGCCTATTCAATATATCGGCACTACATTCAATATTTTAATCCGATTGACCTCGTTCTACGTGCTCTGTATCCGAGTGGGTTTCCGATGTTATTCCAAATAAAGTTTTCTATTGGAATATTTTCCAAGCAACGTATGATATTGTTGGAATCGCACGGCTCGGTGCAAAGAATATCAACGGGTATAGGGTTGTTATTGTGGATCCAAGGGATTGTTTTCTTTCCTTTGTTATGTTTTCGGTTTTTTGAATATTTTATAAGGTATTGGTCAATGTTTGATTTCGGTCTGAGAATTTTTTTATAAATACAAAGCTTATATTCTTATGTTATCTACTTATTTATACCTATTTATTAATACAAATATGCTATCCACAACTTACGAGTATAATCTACTAGCAGCGCCCTGCGGTTTTACCCGCGTTGTGCCCGTTCCCGTGGGAATTTCGGGAATTTTATACATATAAACCTTCCTGAATCACTCTATCTATTAAAAAAAAAACCGCGTCAAAATCCGTGCCGTAGTATTTGAGTTTACCGCGAACAGACAGACACACAGACAGACGCTATGATTATATTTTTATTTTATTTATCTTGATCAGGAATAGGATAATAAGTAAAAAAAATCTCGATTCATACAGGACCGGATGCGCTGCGGGTAAAACCGCAAGGCGCTGCTAGTTATTTAATAAAATCTCTATTCCTTAATGAAATATTAGTAGGACAATTTAGACAAGGAAGGTGAGAGGGTAGCATCCCAAAATTTTCGATTGTAATTCTTAAAAAACATTTTTCGTTTGTATTTTCCCAAATGTTTCCAATAATAAGCACCTATGTGGTCAAATGAGGAAAGTTCAAACGTATTTATTAAATTAAACTTTATTGCTGTGGTCCGTACAATTATGTCCGCGAAGCCGCGACTGTACACCGTTATTGGTTTTCCTGCTTCTGACGTTAACATGGCCGCAGGAAGCTGTCCATGGAATATAATTTGCTGGATGCTGTGGCTAGTTCACTTTATAATAAACACCTAAAACGTCTTTAACGAACGATGACTTTCACAGAACCCAGTTACCTCCTTGTCAATTTTGTTATAAAATTGAACATATCCACCAGTGTAAGACTTTCCAAATTGGATTAGCCATAATTAGATCCTAGGTAAGCTCTTGAAAAGTGGAATTAAAAGCTCTCTGTGAGATGAGACTAGGGAGTATATAAAGGTACTCCGCTAATTGTGTTAGGATGCACTTAGCTTTTAGTTGTTAGTTCACTCTGACATTCTAACTAGTAGTGAGAGCGCTCACTACGTTGGCGGTTGCGGGTTCGATTCTCGCCCGGAGTCAACAATACGTGAAAAGTTGAAAACATGGTTGTTGGCGACGACGTCAATAATCTATTCATATAAAGTATTTGTCTATGTAATAGTATCAGTGAGTTACATTCTTTATTACAAGCTTAGAGCTTACTTCGGGTCTAATTGTGCCCGTTCCCGTGGGAATATCGGGAATTTTTATACACATAAACCTTCCTCTTGAATCACTCTATCTATTAAAAAAACCGCATCAAAATCAGTTTCGTAGTTTTAAAGGTCTAAGCATACAGACAGACAGACAGACATGTAGTGATTTACCGACACTTGTAAACAATTAATATATGGTTGTTTGTAGCACTGGTAGCATTGGACGTGGGCTTCAAAACATTTACATCCAATTTGGATTATGCTAATCAAATTGCTGTGTCGGAATTAATGAAGGCAATCAATAGTATCAATGCATTGGATTATTAATGTATTCGTAGGGAGGTAACAAGGCTGACAATTCGCGAGGCTATCAATTTAATTGGCTAGTTGAGATTCACCGCTAAGCAACATCCCATCAGTTTCAATTGTCTTATGATCTACACAATTATTATGAGGCACTGTTTATAAGTTGACGCTGATCGTCCGTCCGTCCGTCTGTCATCAGGCATTATCTCAAGAACGGTACGTGATAGCTAGACAATTGAAATTTTCACAGATGATGTATTTCTATTGCCGCTATAACAACAAATACTAAAAACAAATATTCAAGGGGGGCTCCGTGCGCGAGTCCGACTCGCACTTGGCCGGTTTTATTAATTTAACGTACCTCGATACGCTAATCAAATACAAATAAAGAATCAAATAAAAATACCAAACTTCCATGCAAGACTGCACTATTCATTCGGTTTTTCTAAAAAACTGAAACCAATTTTCCTTTGTGGAACATTGGAAAGTGAAAACAAAAAGAATCCGTGGCTGATGAAAATCCAATAACAGTCTCGGGTAGGTACGCTTCAGTTACAAATTAAGTGTGACGTTGAGGCGAGTGTGTTGCGGCTTAGGTACATACTTACCTATAACTATCCAATTCTCTAACTGGTGGGTGGGTACTGAAGACTCGTGATTAGAGATTGTAACCTTCCCACGTACTTCACAGTACGTACTACGTAACTTGTAGTACTTAGAACTAAGGTACTAACTACGTAGGTAATTTCTGCACGTTCAGTGAGTGGGTAGGAAGAAGGAATAGAAGTCTACATATGTAGATAGTTTTTTTGAATTTAAATTTGAATTCTAGTTATTATTTCGAATTTATGATGGGACTTCTTAACCTAATAGTGCTATAAGTACGCATGTTTAATTAGCAGCCCTCCGCGGTTTTACTACATGTAGGTACAGTCACGAGCATTAATTTGGGACCCACCTAAGGTTGAATATCGTGTAGCAAACTTACGCTATTTAGAGCTAATATTTTATCGTAATATCAATGTCATATTGTTTACCATCGATAACTTTACGTTTCTATCAAACTAAAGTTTCGACCTTATTGCATTATTAATGTTCTAACAACATTTGATGGAAATGGGTCCCAAATTAACGCTCGTGACTGTACATAGCCATCATCCAATACGAAAATAATTATTCGAATCGGTCTGATAGTTCGAGATTAGCCCATACAAACAAAACAAATTTTATAGTAAACTTGTAAAGATATGTTGGTAGATACCTACCTAACGTTCTACATATAAGCATTGTCCAGTGAACTGGCAACACAAGAAGCACTCAAACATCAACGTCATCTGAAGTAGGATAGCCGATATTTTTATACGACGTGAAACAAATTATACCACATCACTCAACTGTACCCTTTCAGTTCTCAGCACAATAACAGGACACTGGCAACCCACACAAATCATAAGCAAGAAGGGTTGCCATTATAAATACATATGTTAACAAACTGACAACGTATTTTGAATTTATTAGGGTGAGGTATGGTGTTTTGTTACACCCACATAGCATTCTAACGAGGTAAATTATTGTTATTATAGTTGCGAAAGTTTGCGAGGACAGATGTTTTTTTATTGTTGTCTGACGAAGAAACTCTAAAGATTTGTTTGTTTGTAAGCTGCGGACTATAATATACATGCTTACTTACGTCATAATTTGTTCCTGATTCACTAATGAGAATTGATCTTTATTTGATCAGTATGATCCTAAAACTTGTACATTATTTTTCGTCTTGCAATATTTGATTATTTGAACTTCTGCTCGTACGCTCTATAGTAAAGTTCAATGCCAGTTTTGATACTGATTTACGAACCGAGTGGATTGAAAGAAATATGAAGCATTCACCCGAGGTACCCAAACCCTCTGATTCCTGCAGCCTGCTTAACTCAGGTGAAACCGTGGGTATTACTAGTATCTACATACATTATGCCCATTTTATGACTTTGATGACGATAACACAATAGAAACACTATCCATAAAGCTAGTAGCCATTAACGTAATTAATTCATAAGCGTGTGCTTATTCCGCATTTAATTTGTGCTGAAATGGTTGAACTCAAGTTGATTAAAATTTAATTAAAGCTAATGGCGTTTATAACATAACTGATTTTCTAAGGTGATGCAATAATACACAATAGTGTTATGATTTATAGAAATATACTAGCTTTTGTCTTTGACTTCGCTTGCATGAAAAAACTTTTAATGATATTTTTTTAAATAAAATATATAAATATAAATAAAATATAAACCGGGGACCAACATTTCGGAAATAAAACATTTAAATTTAAACAAAGTTTTATTATGTAAGTTTTAACTACATTTTTGGACTTATTGAACTCTCTTTCCAATAGCTTGTCTTTTTGATGCTACTTTCTAACAAACCCAGTATCATTATAGGTACTTAGTTAATGTGCTTAGGTACTTTTTTCAAGCTTATCAGCTTACAAACCTTTGTATTGTGAATACGAAGCCCAAACAATACGTATCCTAACCACATCTAATCGCAACTAAGCCTTTGAGAAATAGTTTTGGTTTTGTTAGTGCCTGTTCACGTGTTTAGCTGTCAAACATTTTGTCTATTTTAGTTAGCTTTGAAGTCGGATTATAACAACCGAATATTCGTACTTTCTACAGATGTGCGCCTATTTTTCTTTTCTTGTGTTTAATCCTAGGAAGTATATTTTCAGTCTTTACCAACAGACTATTTCTTTATCGCATGTAAACTCATTCAATTTAAACCTCTTCAAAACAGAAAGGGCGCACAGCCCTCCACATGGCGTGTGAAGGGGGTCACAGCTCGACAGCCTCAGCGCTGATCTCGCGGGGGGCCTGCAAGGAGGCGCGGGACAACTCTGGCAGGACCCCCCTGCATGTGGCGGCGGTGCACAGACATACGGAGCTGGTGAGGGTACTGCTTGACGCAGGGTGTCTGGTGGATGCTGGTGATAATGTGAGTATACGCAAGGAACTCTGTTTTACGGAGGAGTGAAGTACTTACTGCCTTCTCTATTCCGTAGTTTCACCGTAGATATAGTCGGAAGTCCATATGTTTCCATTGTCCATGTTTTTCCATTTTCAAAGAAAAGTGCACTCATAGATAGGACGGAAGTTGTCTTTTTCATTTCTTCCTATGAACTCGAATAAAAAAAAACTTGAAAAACGACAATATGCGTCAAAACATGGTGATAAGATAAGTAATGACGAAATAATTGGTCAAACAAATTGTTTACTTATCAAGACAGCATCAGTATTTATCTTAACGCACTTGTTCTCCATCTTTGTGCTATGGAAGCTGTACGATGGGGGGCCGCTGAACACAGATTAAAAATATAAGTAGAAGTTGACTGAACCGAGCGAGAGTGAACTAAGAACCGATCTTCTAAGTATCTTATTGTAATTTTTAAAATGAAACCAAATCATCACAAATCCCGTCCAATACCTGACATCCAATTTCCTGAATGATCTTCATAATTTATGAAACATCATAATAATAAAACATGGTTATGAATAAAACATTTACAGACCATTTAAGACCGGCAGGTTTCATTGTTATTTCGCAGGGTTACTTTACAGGATTTTGAGCTCAAGAGGTGTTTCAATAAGGGTGTGTATTGCAGAACGGTGTGACCGCGTTACAAATGGCGTGTGCCCAAGGATGTAGGGGTATCGTGGAACATCTCCTGGCCTTCGAAGCTAACGTCCATTTGCAGAACAACGTAAGTTAATACGTTAACATTTTTATCTAAGAGCTATCAGTTCAAAAAAGTTATTAAACACACAACTTCACTACATAGTATAAAACAAAGTCGCGTCTGTTTGTCTGTTTGTCTGTATGCTTAAATCTTTAAAATTACGCAACGGATTTTGATGCGGTTTTTTGTAATAGGTAGAGTGATCCAAGAGGAAGGTTTTTATGTAAAAAAAATCCCGAAATTCCCACGGGAACGGGCACAACGCGGGTAAAACCGCGGGGCGCTGCTAGTAGTTTTATATATTTATTTACCTTTTTTATGCTTTTGGGTATTCAATAGGACTCGCTATCCTATACTATGTTGCTACGTTTGAGCGAGCAAAACGGTTATTCATTCAGGCAATTAAATAATGAAAAACAACTAACGTATTAAGCTTAAAGCTCTTAGATAAAGTTCGACACGGGAATTGACAAAGCAGCGCCAAACGAGATTTACCTATCCGTGTTGTAACGCGTCAATTTAATGATAAAAAGCAGCATAAAATAACATTCCTCATCTTTTTGCATATGTCTATCAAAATAACACTATTTCAAATGGGATGAGTACTTAGTTCGAATGATTTTTAACTAAGTAGGTGGTTGTCGTTTGAAATTCGTCGTTTTTTGATCTTTTATTCCCCACCAGGTTGGATCGTCAGCTTTGCACGCAGCCTGCGCCGCCGACGCTACCGATATAACTGAATTATTAATATCACACGGAGCCGACCCTACGGTCACCGATCAAGTAAGTGTAGTTCATGTGAGAACATATTTCTTAAATGATATTTTGTATGTCTTATACTTATAACGTAGGCAATTTAGATGTTTTTATTTTAATGTACCAATATCTAACTAGCAGCGCTTCTCATTGTGCCCGTTCCCGTGGGAATTTCGGGATGAAAAGTAGCCTACAACCTTCCCCTTGAATGTAGTTATCTATTACAAAAATAATTATTCAAATCAGAATGGTATTTTCTGAGATTAGCACGGTCAAACTAAAAACAAACTCTTCAGCTTTATGACGTTAAGTAGGTGTCGTCAGTGTTTAATAAATTATTTTTTGTTCAAACGTCGTATTTGTAGGACTACGTATTTGTAGGTTGATGATGTTTTAGTTCTAACCAGTGTTTTTATCAACTCAACTTTATCAACTCTTTTTTGTAATAAATATTGCAACAAGTTTGAAGTGATAGCAACATTTCGGCTCGATCCTCCAAAATTTTTAGACAACCATAAATAAAAAATACTTTTAATAAAAACAAAAAAGGAGAATTCAGGGGACACCCGGGTTTGAACCGGGGACCTCTCGATCTGCAGTCGAATGCTCTACCACTGAGCTATATCCCCATGTTTGCTGAGCGCGAAATTATCCAATATTACACACTCACAACGACGGAATAAATACCGATGACGTCACATAGCCTGATAACGGTATACTCCCACAATATGATGCATACCTTTTGTTGCTCAATCGCCTTATAAGCATTTATATTAATTACAATAGGGTGTACTTAAAGGTATATTATGCTGCGTAGTTGTAACTATATTTACTTGACTACATACTACGTAAAGAAAATATGTAGGTAGATTTCGGTGAAGCATATAAATATCAAACCTACTTTCTACCTACATAAGTATATATGAGTGAATTTGTCCAAGTATGTATTTATTTATATCTGTTACTATAAATGACTAATGAATGACTATGAATAACCAATTCAATGTCTGTCCATTAAACATAAATATCGGTTAAACTCGTTCGCCTAAAAGTTATTAACAACCTTTTCCGGCCAAAAATAAACTTTTTCTCCCCGGGATTTGCGTCATTAATTTTGTGAATGTCATTAAATATTCTTCTCGTTCACACCTTTGTTGTTAAAACGAGAGGATTGCTTTAGTAATAATTCGTGAGGCACAAATCGTAACCAGACGGATCACGGTTGGTGTGCGAGGGAACTTGGAGCTGAATTATTGAAACGGCGCGACCTCTATGCCAGGCATGCTCTCCTAGTACTTATGTCGTTTAAGCGACCTTTACAAATAACGGTTCTGTTCTAGTTTGTTGCTGTTGTTGTAGTGTCTACGTGCAATCTATTTTCCAATTTACGAACCATTTTCCAAACTTATATAATTCCTTTTGTAGATGGAAAATACATATTCCATCTAATAAAAGTCGTAATTATTGAATTTGTGGCTTTTAGGTACTCTCGAAGACAGTGAGTGAGATCAGTTAGGGAGGCAATCTCGGTAAAATTAATAGCCTTCTCTGTACTTCTGGAGCCTAATGATTTTTTTAACGACCTACAAGAAGTTGCAATATTGTTGAATTGAGTAAACCAGGTTTCCTAATAATAGTCCATTAAATACCTGGAATTTCTAGGTACCTAAGTAAAGTGAAAAGCAAAAGTATTAGCCTGGAATGTCTGCTGGGCAAAGGCCTCTTATCTCACTGAAGATATCAGAGAGGAGGATTAGGCATAATTACCACGCTTGGCAAATGCGGTGATCTTAAACCTAAAGAGCTATGTTTGAAATGTAGGAAACATGTATTCGCTCTACCCGGGAATTGAACCCGGGACCTCAGTCTTGGCAGGCGAGGCGAGTCCACATACCACTAGACCACCGAGACGTTTTAAGTAAAGTACTAAGGAAATCTAGATACTTATCCTGTTTATTTGCAACTTAATATGTAGTCATTCCGCGGTTGAAGAATTATTTTTTTATGACTAAATTATTTTATGCGTGGGAGTTATTATATTAGACGGAAACTAATTATATCGAATAGGATAAGTCACGTGTATCACTAGAGAATAATATTATAAAGCTGCAGAGTTTGTTTGTTTGAACGCGCTAATCTCAGGAACTACTGGTCCGATTTGAAAAATTATTTTTGTAATGGATAGCCAATTTCAACGGGAAGGTTATAGTCTACTTTTCATCCTGAAATTCCCACGGGAACGGGTACAACGCGGGTTAAACTGCGGGGCGCTGCTATATCTATACTACTTAATATATGAAAGCTGCAGAGTTTGTTTGTTTGAATGCGCTAATCTCAGGAATATGAAATATAGTTAAAAATGGTAATGAGTAAGTAACCTAGTTAGTAATTCTCTATGTAGGTTAAGGTGTAGGGTAATGAGAGTTTGCAAGTTCGCGTTAGATTTCCCAGCGGAGCTTCTAGCATATCTACTTATAATGAAAATACTTACCTAACTAAGTAGGAAGTTTCATACTCAATTGTACTTCTTGTTACTTAGGTAGGTGCTTCTATTATTTATCGGCATAGTTTAGTTCAGACAACTTGCTATCCTTAAGGGTAGGTGTTATAGGCAGTATTTAGGTCCTGTCTTAGGACTTAAGGTACAGTACAAATAAGTAGTAAAGTAAGTAAAAGAATAAGCAAAACACAACACAGTTAAGTTTGTTTGAAAACTTTACTCGCAATAAAATATACTTACCTAGTTAGATACTTCAAGTACCTACTTACACAAACAGATAGAACCAACAGATAGGATCGTCCTTCGACATTTAGGAACCGTTATTTCAACAGATAAGATAATGTCACCTTAATCATACTTGTAAATACACTAAGTTCTTGATACCTACTAATTACTTACCTATTTATGTAGGATGTATAATATTCCATAATCTACCAAATACGTTTAAATATTTAATCAAAGAAATGATTACCTACCAACGTAGATTAGAAAGCACAATTAGCAATTCTATTCAGAAATCGCGGAATATAATTCAAGATCGGATCTAACTATGTCGATTAGTTCAACAACTGACAGAGATAGACAGTAACCGTGTGGGTTCACTCTGAACTTTAAGAAAGGTAAGAAAGGTAATTAAGTACCTTTTAGGATTCTAAATTAGCTTGAAGTGTGTGTAGTGGGTTAGTCAACCACTAACCCTGTGTTGTGTAATAAACGTAGGTAACGAGTAGCTTAGTTAGCTAGTTGTTTCATAGGTTTATCTAGGTAGGTAGTAGGTAGGTATGTAGTTGGTATAGTACTTTTAAAATAAAGCCATAAAATAGCTGCGTCTTTGCACAATGGGACTTTGTATTGTATCAGTCAGTTTGGCCAAGTCTAAAACTACAAGAGAACCGAACATATTGTTTAGGGACTGTCACCTATTTTTTGAGGCACTATACTATATGTCACCTATTTTAGGTAGGTGCGAGAAGAATTGCTATATTTTTGACATGACATAGGTACCTCATCTCCAACACTTACCTAACCAACCTCCGTATTTCTCTCCACAGTGGTCTCAATCTCCCATGAGCGTGGCGGGCGGCGCTCCCCGGACCGAGTCTCCGCCAGAAGGCTTCAGACGTGCGGCCCGAGGGTCCTTCTCGGCCATATTAGACCTGCTTACTGCTACCACTAACGTTGATAAGGTAAGGTTAACTATTTGGCATAAGAAGGAACCGAGCTAAATAGAGTATAAGACTGTAAAAAAATATTTTCATAAATTGTAGTGTAGTTTAGTTGTATTTGCATTACAATGTTGGAATTGCACCGGAAAGGAAAATAATAGGACCGGGAAGACCGAATGCAGCATTCTGTGATGATCATAGAAATTCTGATAATTTAAAGCTACTTATTTACCTAGGCATCAACATAGCAGAGTCAGTTACATAAAGTGTTCTATCAACGTACTCTCAACTTGTCTTTACAATTATCTCTTGTCCGAGCACCAATTTGCCGGACAAATACAATTAGCCGTTCAATTTCCGTCTGTTGTCCGTGAATTGGATAAAGCTGTTAACTGCAAACTCCAAACTTCAGCTCTCGTGACATGGAACGAACTGGCACAGCTATTAAATTAAAAGTTGTGAAGTGCTTTGTGAATTTAATTGTCCAACTTTGACGGTTAGGTTTGTATTTACTGTTAACTGCCAGACTTTCTAGTCTAGTATCAATATGCCTACAGGATTAGATAAGTTTTCGTTACCTATTAATTGAGATAAATAGAATAGAGTAGGGTCCCAAATTACTTGAACAATCTAGCAAGATTACTAATAGCGGCTTAAGTTAAGACTTAATTAAAGCACTGGGTACTAAGATAAGTTACCTACTGTTTAGTTAGGTAGATACTTAGGTAAATGGATACCAATTGAAGAAACTGGACTGACAAGGGTAGATTTAATCCATTACCTAGTTGGATATTCTACATTTTATTAGGAGTAATTAATCTAGGAAGTTCAGATAGTAGGATAGTTCTGAGTTCTCAAACTATGTCATCCCACATTTGCTTGCTAGAGACGCATTCTGACTAAATTCAATCTGGTTCTTGCGGGTACAGGAAATTGATATCGTCAACGGGAAATTGGTTTAACAAGGTGCGGTGGACGTGAAACGTATATAATGTAGCTAAAAGCTTTCACGAATGAAGGACAGTGAGGCGTTATGGTGAGAACACGTAGAGTTTCCTGTGAGGAAATAAGGCGTCTGATTTGTTTGTAAAGGTTTTATAAATTTTATGAATAGTTGAAACAGCTCATAACAAACAAAACAAAAAACAAATGTGTTTTATAAGATTGTAGTTAATTTGGTAAATATGGGTACGTACAGTCAGCAGCATAAAGATATTATGTAACAGGTTAGCCAAAATTATATTCGAGTCACAAATTCAATTTTATATGGGTTGTCAGAATAGTCATATTATTGTAACCATCAAAATGGTCAATAATATCTTAGCAACAGTTGGCAATTTTATGTAACGCAACAAGATGTTCAATATTATGTTGGCGTATGAACTATTCAATGGTATCTACGCACCAAACTTTCCAAAAATATCTTCGCATGAAAGAAAAATGAACTCTAATGTCTCAAGTCACAGTCTTTTATTCGTTATTTATTCAAAAGTATCATCGTCCATTCCTTTTTTACGTGTGTAATAAACCATCTCTATTTATCTCTTTCATTTCGTGCATAACGTCATTGACTTGTCTTTTGTTTAAAACTTAGTAAATTTATTAAAATTGCAAGAAGACAGATTTTTGGTACAAAGTTTTAGCGAGTCCCGCGGTTTTACTTGCTGTCTTAAAGAAACTGATTTAAATAATATTGCATGCCTAGAATAATATTATAGAGTAATTATTAAGCTTTAAATAGAGAGATGAAATAAAAATCCGATAAACTATATAAGAATGATATTAAATTAATTACTAGTAAATTAAAATTAAAAACTTCTCTCGTTACGGCGTAAATTTCCTTTCATGTCAGTTACGAATTACGAAAAGAGGAATCAATAAATTTATTTATTCAAGTGCATACTTACATCCTCGATTTCGTTCGCGCAGATCAGAAAAACGTAGAGAAAATTTAATATTACCGAAAACCATAATGACAAACAAACTATCGCACTTACAACGTATATATGAAAAAACTTTAAAATTAGATAGGTATAGTAATAGAAACTCTTTAGATTAGAAATAGTCATTGATAGAACTCGAGATAGATTATCATTTACCTCCTTGGAGTTCATTATCATAGATTACAAACTACGAGTGTACGTAGTTCAAGTCAATTCTGACATTCGATTTATCGTATTGATTACTTACATTAAATGTAATTAGAAATATATCGAATACCTATACATATATACAGTTTAATAATGGCTACATACCGAATAACTGAACTAAATAAGCATCAGATTATAAATTTACATAAGGAAGGCGTAAGCAATACTGATATATCGGATGAACTTGGCATAAGTGTAAGTATCCATCATCTCCACGGACCATCTGAGCAGGAAATGGCGAGATTGATATTTCTTAACGATAACTTTTTTATTTTTTAGACAAATACTGTAAGACTTTGGATTGAAAGATGGCGTCAAGAGGGAGACGTGGTCAAACACGTCTCTTTCGGACGACCAAGGAAAACCAGCATGGTCCAAGACTCTGCCATTGTTGGCACAGCGCGCCAAGACCGCTTTATTAAAACGTCGGAGTTAGCAGTCGCAAATGAGGTGTCGCAAAGCACCATAAGACGCCGACTCTACGAAGCTGGTCTGAAACATCGGGTGCCTGCAAAAAAACCTGGCCTAACGCCGAGGCATAAACAACTGAGGCTACAATTCGCTCTTCAATATTTAAATCATAATTTCAACCAAGTAGCATTCCTTGATGAGAAAGTTTTTACGTCTTCGGCTCACGGACGTGTATCTTTGTGGCGAGTCAACAATACTAGATACGATGAGGCAAACGTTCGGCCCAATAACAGAAGTGGCCGCATCAGCGTAGGGTTCTGGGGATGGGTGTCTGCGGCCGGACCCGGTGAAATAGTAGAGATAGGGGGCCGCTTAAATGGACGGGGATATAAAGAGATTTTAGAAGAATCGTTCTTTCCTACAGCAAGAAATGTTTATGATGATGAAGAACCGATTACATTCATTCATGACGGTTGCTCCATACATAATTCCAGGGTCGTGAACGAGTATATCGCTGGCAACGACGATTTAATTCTAATAAGATTACCTCCCAAGAGTCCGGACTTAAACATTATTGAGAATGTGTGGGGTAAGATGGTTCAACTGTGGGATCACACTCAAGCTCGAACTTCAGAAACATTGCGTGCGCATGTCACACAAATATGGGAATCCCTGCGAGGTGACCATTTTTGTTACAATGCTGTCCGGTCAATGAGACAACGCCTTTTAGATGTTATCAATGCAGAAGGAGGATACACAAGATATTGATTTTATTTAGTTTTATTCATGAATAAGCATTTTTGTTCGGTTTAAATGTGTTTAGTTTTTTAATATAAATTTTATAACATAATACCTAATTATATTTTTTTCTTCATTTCCTTTCTATTGCGGTACATAGCATGCTATTTAGGATCCTACAAAAATATTTTTAAATACCTAACTGATCTTTCAAGTCTGTCTCATAGATTAAATTTGTCATAATCATAAGATTTCTTGAAGGTATCAAGACTTTTATGGAAACGAATAAAAGACTGTGACTTGAGACATTAGAGTTCATTTTTCTTTCATGCGAAGATATTTTTGGAAAGTTTGGTGCGTAGATACCAATGAATAGTTCATACGCGAACATAATATTGGACATCTTGTTGCGTTATATAAAATTGCCAACTGTTGCTAAGATATTATTGACCATTTTGATGGTTACAATAATATGACTATTCTGACAACCCATATAAAATTGAATTTGTGACTCGAATATAATTTTGACTACCCTGTTACATAATATCTTTATGCTGCTGACTGTACCTAACTACTTATCTATCTGCTTTGTATCGTAGATATCTCAATTAGTGTTTGATTGATACCAAGTACCATGCGGGCCTTTTATAGCCTTAGCAGCGAGCCTTTACTTTTATTTAGCCTTAATATCTCTCAAATCCTTTCTTCCTCATTACATTTTGCAAATATAATTGCGATAAGTTTTTTAAAAGGCGTTAGCGTCGATGTTTCCACATATTTTCACACTTATACAAATTGTTTATCTACCTAATATATTTTACAATTATATTTTCAGGAACATTCAGATGGCTCCACTACTCCTCGAGGAGATAACAAGTCAGGTGGACGATCTCCTTCCACCAGCGAATGTAAGTTTATCTAACTAAGTACCTACCATACATAATGAAACAAATTCAAATTTAAGCTATGATATGCAATGCTACGTTAGATAGTATGATTGGTCCATATGACCACCATATCCTACTTCCTACTAATATTATAAATGCGAAAGTTTGTGAGGATGGATGTATGTATCAGTATATTTGTTGCTCTTTCACGAAAAAACTACTGGAGGGATTTGGATGAAACTTTACAGTAATATAGGTTATACATCAGAATAACACACGGGATCGAAATTTTATCCCGAAATGCCGCGGGAACCGATACAACGCGGGTAACACCGCGGGGCGCGACCAGTAGTATTATAAACAGGTAAATTCAAGTAAGTTTGTATGTTCGAGCTAAACACAGGAATTATCAGTTCGATTAGGATAATTATTTTTGTAATAGACAGCGGAATAGCAATTCGTGCTGAACAAGAATGTCTGTAACAAATATTGATGTTTCTTTTTAGGTGTGGAAACTGATAACGAGAGGTGATGGTCAGCTTCCACGCTGTTAGACAGACTGGCACAGCGCGGGTTTGCGGCAGACACTCGTCTGGCGTTACCACCAACTGGTAATAATATATTTTTTTGTAATTTTTATTATACTTCTAGCCTTCGTGTTAGGCTTCAACAGAGACACAGGCATCGTGCGTCGTTTGCAAATACTAGCTACTACTATATCTACAACTATTCGTATTATTCCAACTAAACTTGTTTGTTCTTCCAACAATCAATGACATATTATGTAGAAATTTTGAATAACAAGAATTGTTTTCGAACTACTTAGGTGGTCTAATGTTTGCTAACTGAATAGATATACCTAATACCAAAATACTTCACTAGTATGACTCTGGTATGTGAAACTTACAGGTTCCATACCCTACTTACTCATGAATCGTTCGTAATTCCAGGTTGCGCCCGTTACCGCGAGCTCTGCTACCGCGCTGCGCACGCGCACCTCCCCGACGGGCCCGCGCCGCGCGCCTGCGTCTGCGCCAACTGCACGCGCCGACGATCAGCTGAACCTTAGATTCTTTACTCATTATGATATCAAAACAAATATCGTTGACTTGCCTGGGCACAGCCTGTACTTCCTGAATTCTTCCTATTCTTTAAATTTACTGAAGCTAAGTCGAAAATATTTAACAAAGTTGTTATGGACATTTAATAATCTTTTTTAATGTAATGCGAGATAGACTGGATAATTAGACTCCAGAATTCCTAGAGCGAAGATGTTCTTGATCTTCCAGTATCCTTTCTATGATTGATATCGAGACTTATGAGGCCACCATAAGAGAGTTATCAAGCAGTGGCAAATCTAAGGCTTCAAGCTCTCTGAAAATTATCATATTTCTACCATAACAATCCGTTTCCCTTGGTATTTGGTATCACTAAGGACGAGCCAGGCTAACTGATTCGCATACCTATATCCCCAAACGCCAAAACCAACATCCGACTTATATTCGGAATTAGTCTGTAACAATTGACGTTTATTTTTTGGATCACACTATGCTTTTAAAATCCATTAGCCGGATCCACACCGAGCGATCCGCGATCCGGAAGCATGAGGCATGGATCACGGATCGTGTCGTTTGGACCTTGCGGATCTCGCCGCCTAAAGACTGAGGCGCCTGTGTGCTAGTAACAAAAACTGACAACTGACGGATCGCTCACTGCCGCGCAGTTTGGATCGCGCGAGGCAAGTACTCATCAAACGCTCCTATGGAGCGCGCTCCAGCCTCGCGCGATCGGAGCGCGGTGGATCGCTCGGTGTGGATCCGGCTATTGAACACTCTCACCATATATGTTCAAATATGCTAGTGTCGGTTTGTATAATTCCTAAATGTAAGAAAGAATACTAGTAAATTAATTCTGTATTCCTTTAAATTCCTAACCTATTTTTTAGTTCTTAATCTAAATTCTCATAATAGTCTTCATTGAAACGATTGTCAATTTTCCTATGTCCAAATAAATTAAAAAGAATACAATTTCTAATTGCAGTTATTTTGCTGATCCTAGTGCCTTATGTTATGCTTTTTAGAAACATGAATGTACCTATGAGACCTAAAGTAAAAATATCAAGTAATTATCGATAGTAGTTATAACTGCACTTTAAACATTTTATAATAGCACCTTCAAATCGTTTTATCACGTGTATTGTGTGTAATAAATTGTCGATATAAAAGTGCTTAAATTAAAAATAAAGTGAAAGTTGACTTCACACAATTTTATTTGGACGTTGTCGCTACATAGGAATTTTCCGTAATTCTAATTGTAATATAAATAAAATATACTATTATCGTTATATGCCAAATTATCTTAAAATATATTATGTAGATGTAAACTATTTTATTCTATGGTCCAAGTGAATGAGAACTAGATTAACGCGCGCTTTACGTCTTAATTTTAGATATGTAGAGCCTAAAATTAAGTAAATCTAATATGTATACCTGTCCATTTAAATGCAATGAACTTTAGCGATTTTCTATTAATATACATGTACATTAAACTCTATTTTATATTACATATTTAGGATATAATATAAACATATTTTAAAATTACATAAGTACATTAAATAATTCTGATCTTCGCGATTGTACTTACCCGATGTCATTTTAAGCGTACAATTATTTAACATAATTCGTTTAAACAAGGCCTAATTGCTTTATAAAATGTATTTTAAAATGATTCAAAAATAAAATATTACTAAAAAATATCACTATTATTACTCGAAAAGTATAATAGATAAAATAATTTAGATGTATAGTTAGTACCTATGTAACTTAAAAGAGGTAAGTGCTATCCAGTCTTGCTTGAGATAAGATGATCTATAAATAAAACTTATAATTATAAGTAATTTTATTAAGAGTAAGAGACACGTGTACAAAACTTCAAATGGGAGAACAGTACGGAATTTGTTCAGAGTGAAAAATACAGTGGAAATATAAAGCGTTACACATACATAGTACATACTTTCTGAACCGTGGATGCAATCCATTACAAACAGATCAACTATTTCACAACGACATGATTTCAATGTTCTTTAAACTTACGCTATTTCTAAAGACAGGTACAGACTTTTTAATGTGTAAATACATGATACAAATTTACAGACTATTCCGATCTATTATTAATAATTTAAGTTTATGGATAATATTAAAATTACAGTCAAAAAACTTGACAAAATATATCAGTATATGAAAGTGAATTCATAACATATCTCGCTCTTATAGTAAACCAACTAATATTATTTATATAATCGAATATAACTATCGGAAAGGCATTACAACTGCGGATTTATCAGTTCGAAACTGGTTCATTCTAAAAATATCAACAAAACCCGTCCATATTACACAAAATGTCAAAAAAGAAACTAATCTACTAACTTAAAAACATCGGGAAAGAGTCCATGAGAATGCGATTATAAATCTAATACATTAATAGTCAACAAAGTGTCACGATGAAAAGGTCATCGGAGTCTACATTCATTCAACGACTACAGCAAAAGCAGATCAAAAATATAATATTTAATATCGCCAAAGATTCAAAATCTTTCCTGTCAATTCATGCCTCAAGCACAAATATGTCTCCACCATTCCCATCGACTCATCACCGACAAAAATCAAAAACAAAATCGAATGATTACATTTATAGAAAAGAAAATTATTTTACATACAAACATGAAAATTCATTTGTCATCTGCTAGTTTGACACTAAGTGATCTTTAAAATCAGAATTAAATTCTATTATGTACAAATATTAGATATACAAAAAAGGTAAAAATAGGAATCATTTGTTCGATGACACTGTGTATTAACAAGTTGGACACCTCGCTAAATAAAGCTCAATAGAATATGACACCTCATAAAGCTCAAATAATACATGTTTTTGGAATGTATTCGACACATGCAAGAAGTGACGTAGTAAGTTAAACTAGCAGATATCAAGTGTTATTTACCGTCATCTTGTATACCGTATCGCGTTGCGTGTGTTACTAACGCCTGTATGGATGGTAGGAAGGTGCGGAGGTCGACCCGCTAGATGACCCGTGGTAGCTGCGCTTCGAAGACCTCTGGTATCCGTCGCCCGACCCGCCCGTGTACTCATAGTCATCGCCTATACAAAGAAATAAACCTTAACAATAGGCCGATATCGAAATAACAACAGCAATGAACATAAGCGGAAATGAGAAGAGGTAATATAGGTAATAAAAAAAAACTTACCCGCACCACGCACCGTTTCCACTGTTGACCTATAGAGTACTAAAAATCTAAGGATGTTAGACTATATCTATGGTGGCATATTGACTACACGATAACTAGATCTAAGATTAATGATTATATCTAGACTTGTTTGTTAACCTGAGACTGAGACCATATCTGAGACGTTACAGAAGGAAGGCTGCGGGGAGACCATGCCACCACAGTACAACATTGACACCTGCTGTTGTAAATCAATCATCAGTAATCTAACTACAACTTAGCATACTTGTTAGGCTTATCCTAAGTATCATTTCCTGAGAAAACTTTCCATGAAAATCGATTCAGCAGTTTTACAATCAATCAACCCAGCAACCAGCAACCTATCCAACATATTATTTTAAATACCACTTCTAACATACAGACATACATAAACAATCAGTTATATTAGATATGCGATAATAAGTACCAGGCTCTCATAATAATATAGAAGGTTGTCAATATCAAACTACATGTGTATGTAACCTGTGGTGGCGTTCCCATGGCTTCGTTCATCTGCGGCATGTTCATGTATTTAGGACTGCCACCATTACTGCCCACGCCATCTCCTTCTGTTTCATGCATATTCATATTATACTATGATACTTTATATCCAATGGAAAGTGTGTGCCTAACAAGATGATTAGTTATGAAATAGCGACATCTGACGGTGTTTTAGTAGTTTTACGCCCTCTAGATGTATTTGAAAACTGAAATCCTAGTTTATGCCACCATTTCTTTATACTGAATTAAATAAACAAATTATACTTTACCAGTGGGGAAAGAGAAATGTTAGTGGGTATGTGATGAGTGTGTGGCTGTGTCAAACATAAAACTTGAAATTGTTTTGGAAAAGACGGCATTTGTAGGTAAGTACGGATGTTGAGTCATGTCGGTAGAGTAAGACTATTATGTTTTTGTTAATTTAGCCTTTATGCCAAAACATAAAAATAAAAATTATGATATAGGTACTAATGTAAACACTATACTATAAGGATTGAGTTGGGGGTTCGTAACATTGAAAATGCCAGTGTATTTTGAAATTTTTGATTTCTTTTAATTATCTACGTTTTATAATGTCCTTAAAAGTAGATATAATATTTCATCATAAGATATTATTTCAAATATTTGCAGTGGTAATATTAATTTTAATTAATCAACCAGTAGTATTACTTAATCCTTTAAGATAGAAGAAGCTTAATAATAGGAATCTACGACAAAACTGTTTTCAAATTCATTACAAACTACATACTTATGTTACCAGTTAAATCTAACACTAAATACATACCCAAAATACCTATAAAGAATAATGCATAATTTTCTACTAAAAAGACCTGTGTGTTATTCTCTGTGATAGCACTTTTTAAAATTACATCAATATTATCGCGTACAAGCTTCTCGTCTTAATTTAGTGCTTCGATTATTAATATTATTAATAATAATTAAAACCGTAATTAACTAATTATCATTATCGTGTATGTCGTTTAAAAAGAAACAACAAGGACACTCGTATCGTATCATAATTTTCATTTTTATATAACGAACATAAAGTAAACTTATGTTTGCCGCGCGGGGTACAAGACAGCGCCACTGCTGGCGCGGCGGCCATGTTGGATCACGCGCGGCGTGCTCTAGGCTTCATGTGCACTCGTTAGGGCTAAGTATAGTTTAAATACTATAACAAATCTAGATAATAGTCTTACAATCGTAACATGCTTAATTTGTAGTTCGGTCGTCGCCGCTTCCAATTAATTACATTTTAGAAAATTAATACAAATACGTTATATTTATGTTATGTATACAGCGGGTCGCGCCGTATCGACGCGTCGTAAGTAAAACTTAATATACTGTCGTAAGTAATGTTACTTCATATATTGTACATCAGTCGATAGCTCATCTAACAATTTTGTAATCTAATCAATCGAGAAATATGTACTTTAACTCACTAAGAAAATATATACTATTATAAAAATAATCAACATCAAAATTTTAATTAAACAGAAATAAATAACAACTTGCCCTAGGTATTATAATTATTAATATTGTTATAATTAAATGTAAAGCCCGTGCAATATAATTTACGATTAAAATGGGATTCATAATTACATTTATATTTAAACTCTAGTATAAATATGAGGTTTTATAGTTAGTAATACCTGCATTGGTTTAAAAATAAGTTTCCAAAAAGACGGCCAAGATAGTCGTTGCTACACGGCCGATATTATTATTAAATGCAAAATTATTTTAAGTGACGATTAAAAAGTGAACTTAAATAGAGTCGAACGGCTAATCTAAGTTTAACACTAGGGGTCTTGTCTTGTATAATTAGTCAATTACGATCATAAATATAGTAAGGTGCGGGCGTAGTGTCGGCGGGAGCGGAGCCCGCCGGCGCCACGGGCCCGCCCAACGGCTAACGTTAGTTATATTATACCAAAATACACTTAAACATGTTCCTTTATCATTATACTACCGAATAAACATACACATATAAAAACCGAATACACTATATTATTATAAAGTAATACAAACAAGAGTCGAGAGGTTAACTACACAACAGTGCTACAGTTAAGCCATGATTATATAATATTAATGTTAAACATATATTTTAAAGATACAGTAATGTATATCTTATGTCGATATTACTCAGTGTAATATTAAAATGCAGAGGATGGTCACTCACGGGAGGGTGAAGTGTGGTGCGTGTGTGTCGCGCCCGTTCCGTGAGCGTTACTGAGTGCGTACGTGCGCGTGCTCCACGTACTAACTTTACGTACCATACGATCGCCCCCTACCTACAAAACACACTTGACAGACCGAGCCTCTAACGAGTCTTACCGTATTTGTATTTCGCTAACTATTTTAATTAATAAATTCATCCAATATTTTAATGTTTCTCCTATAATAATAATTAAAAACTCATATAAATAGTTTAAATTGATTTTTCCTTCACAATAATTTGCACTAAGTTTAATGTTGAGTAAATCTAAAATTTCTAATACATATTATATTTTACTTTAAATAAATTATACTCTTTATAATAATAATAAGATTGCATCGTTTGTCTCATTACAAACTAAGTTCTTAATTGTTCCAAAGTTTTGTGAGTGTTGGGCTAGAGCCCGTGCTACCACGTCTTAGTGCTAATCTTTATTATCACTGAACATAAACATAAATCTATAATTATAATGGTACTAAGTTTTTAAAGGCGACATTATCTAATATTAATCAGGTGAACCATTTCGTTCGTAATCATCGGTGGTTGTGTAAGTATATAATATATTTATTGTAGTAATGAAATATTAGAACTGATTGGTTGATAATCGGTATTATAATGCGAATTAAACATACCTACGATTAGTATGAATGAAATGTGCTCTTGTTGCACTGAAACGATACAAAGGGTGATAAGAGATAAGAGAAACAGAGGAGCAGTATGAGAGTACGACCGGAACGAACTACTAGCTAACTCGACAGTTACATAATTAACGAGGAATGAATCGAGACAAATTAACCTAACTAACATAGGAACGAAGAGTAAACGAAGCTATAAGAAGCGGCACAGCACGGCTATAGAGTACATAACCTAACAGCAGTCGGCACCGTCGGCGGCGAGTATAGTATAGTATATCATTATGTGCAACACAGACCGGGAGACCCGGCGGCAACTACAGTTACTGCTCAGTCCATTTTGTAACATTAGTTAAGGCTACATGAAATGTACCAAAGTGAGTTTATCTATGAGAATCACATGTAAAAAAGGCGTCATATTAATTTTCCATAACTATGTAAGTATTTAATTTAAGTTGAGACAGCGCACCCCTCGCCCCGGACCGCGTCACTTATAATTTGCTTATTACTCTTCACAATATTCCTCAATAGATAAATTATACTTATGGAGCGATCTTAAATAACCCTATTCTAAACGATCAAATTATGCAATGTCAACAATTCGTCTATTTAAAACATTTATAACAAATCTTACCGCTCGCGGCGCAAGTACCGTTACCGCCGCGGTTATTATTAATTTATTTATTTATTTAAAATTAAAGGAACAACGTGTCCCGTGTGGTCGGGGGGCAGTCTATCAGTAGGTAAACTCTAAGATAATTACAACAAATCATGGTCGAGGCGCGGCGTCGCGGCCGCGGCGCGCTTCCCGCGCAACCTCTATTACGCGATAATTACTTAGCTTATCACTAAAATTTTAATCAGTCGATCGGTCAAACGATTGAGCGATATAGTACAGTAAAAGACTAACATTAAATTTAATCTAATAAATGTTATTTTAAATTATATAACGTGACGGCGGAGGTGGCGGGCGCGCGCCGGGCCGCCTCACGTACGCTAGGGGCCGCACAACAACCTCTATACAGTTTTACTAAATATTTGGCAATCACATAAATTAAAACTTTAAAACTATGTGACGAGAGAATCGATTAAAATTATGCTTTACACACGTAATTATATAAATATGTACAGAGAGTGGGCGCGAGGGGTGCGCGCGCGTCGGTACCGTACCAAACATCTATAATATCCTAAATGCTTGAGCTCCATTTACTTAACACATATTATACGACATTATCGTTTGCTCGTTAACAATTTGGCAGGTAAATTTAATTCATTAAAATATAATAAAAATCCATATCATTATTACCATTATCAACTTAATAATTGCAATAAAAA
Source organism: Cyclophora albipunctata (assembly GCA_963082685.1). Taxonomy (NCBI): domain Eukaryota; kingdom Metazoa; phylum Arthropoda; class Insecta; order Lepidoptera; family Geometridae; genus Cyclophora; species Cyclophora albipunctata. The sequence goes on from OY720128.1 coordinate 1,324,439, forward strand.
CTAAAATGCATATAAGAAAACAAATTAAAATTACGAATATTTATTTATTTATATAGATTGTTCCCCTTTTTTTAAAATGGGAAAATTAAAAATAAAAATCACGTTCAGTCATACTATTTTCTGTTATTTAACACATAATTATTTCATTACATCTCTACCGTTTTCCTAAGTCTAGTGGGTGGTAAATAACCAAAATACTAATATTAAATATACATACCGATATATATATCAGATATTTATACAAGTTTAGCTTAAGTTAAGTTTTATAAAGGTCATTTTCCCTAAATTGGCCTTGATTTACATGTCTGTCAAGAGTGTGTCGCGGTGGGCGGCGTCGCATCGTCGTGTCGCGTCGACGCCGAATCGACTACGCGCCTACTCTACCGATACGCCGGCTACAAGCGGGCCAACTCCCGCATAACTACTTATACACCTACGACATTATTAAAAGAAATCATTTTAAAAAGAACAAAACTATTCAAAAATTCGAAAAATTTTCAAAGTTAAAAAATATTAAGCCCACATCCAAATAGAATATTAAAAGCAATAAAAGAGTGTACAAGTGGTCGTTGCACACGCGATTACAGCGTCCTTCCAGCTTAGAAGAGGGGTCGCGAAATCTTCTGGACGAATAATATCAAAGAGCTACGCACTATATGAGATAATATCATTCACGAGCGTTCAGAGACGTGGCGTTGCCGAAATACGAACACGAAAAAGAGCTTACAAAACGCTTTCATCATAATTAAATCGATTATGTAACTATGTATATATTTAAAAAAGAATAGCGCTTATTATACCGCGTGTGGGTTTGTGTCAATGCAGTCAGAGGGACGCACGAACACGCCTAAAAAGGCTTTCAAGTTTCATGCGTTCGTTTCGACAGTCAATGTGTGTGTGTTAGTGTGGGGGTGATGTGTGTCCTGGCGCGTGTCCAGAGCCGTCGACATCGAGGGGGGTTCCGCGGGTCAAAAAAACATTTATGGGGGTCACCCATAAATGTTTGTTCAACAACGAGTGTAATGTGTAGCCGGGCTGCCCCCGCTCGGCGCCGGGCGCGGGCCCTAGGCGGGCGGCCACTCCTTGTTAAACTCGGAGGCGAAGTGTTTGGGCGCGTGGTGCGGGTGGTGCACACCTGGCGGCTGCGCGGGCGCCGCGGGCGGGTACTCTCCGTAGGGCCGGCTGCCGCCGTACGACGACCCCTGCGACCGACACCCCGTACAGTGTACACGCGATAACACCATACGGTATACACAACAATTCTACTATAGGCTTTGTTATTTTTTTCATCTCTGAACACTTAAAGTACAGCTCTTAATATTAATTCTTTATCGTTTAAATTGACTATTAATGAACCTGTAACAATATGAAAAATCCAAATTTTACTAATTTGTACTTTAAATGCCGATTTGCTGTCGAGATGAGGCGCGGCGAACGCTCCATCTCGCGCGGCTCCGCGACGTGTCGACAGTGATAATATATTTAAATATAATGTATAGAAATCTAGTGCTTATATCTAGTGCGGTGCGATGCCTTTTTGATGAGCGCACTATCGTCGCAACGATCGAACCGTCCATAGTGAGAAATCCCCAGTGTTTCGCGACTTTCCCTCATCCGACCCCGCGCTTATCTCTAATTGTCTTTCTGGAGGAGCCACTCTTGTGGGCCCTGATCGACCAACTGGAAAAGAAGAACAGACATAAAGTCCCACTCGCCACAAGTGTATAGCAACTGTTATGTAAGTAGCGCAGCGCGTGAAGATGGACCGGGCAAAGCGTGAACCCGAGGGCGAGATGACTCCGGGAGGGGAGGGGAGGAGGAGGACCGCCGGTGATGAGAGACCTTCAGCGAAACTCGATACAACATGAATCTTCTTGATTTTCACTATGGATAGCGGTGCGAGCGCCGCCTATTGCCAAGAGGCGCGGCTCGTGTGCCCGCCGCGTCTCATTACTCTCACGTTATTGTACCGCAGCATAGCTCTTAAAATCAAAAAGACATCGCACACTTTGATATCGCCACTGTAAACATGCAGTCAGTGAGCGTAGTATACGCGCGCATGTACGGCGCTTATCGTGATTACAAACAAGCATTGGTACACAGCACACGGATGCAGGGGTGGAAACTAATGGCTCTAACATATCGTTCATGCTGCATTACCAGCCGTGATCAAACGCGTCGATGGCTACAATTTCGCTGAACATCGCTCGCTCACCAATACTCTCTTGGACACAGACACCCTTTTTATATCGGCAAACAATCACGCACCAAGTACAACCAAACGCGATAGTTCTAATGCAGGCATTCAATAAACCATTCACCTCAGTCATTTGTATAAAATAGCTATATTCGCTGTCGCGGTTCAAACTTACGAGTGAAATCAAGTCATCATCCATGCGTTCATTCAAACACACACTCTTAACGCAATTACAATATACGGGATAGGATGCAGGACAAAATAAAGATCAAAGCGGAGGTCGATACATATCGGAGGTATGTGGGAAGGATGCAAGCCCCGAGATAATGAGCAAATAATACAAACAGGCATATAATAATGATACAAATAGGTTGTAGTTCCGTGTGGATTAGCGACGATGAAAAGCAATGGCGCCATGCCATTGGTCTTCATGAAACTTCATCTTGGACTTGGTTAAATTAGAAAATGTATTTTAACACAAAACAAAATACTAAAACAATTCCAAGAATCAGTTTGATAGGTATGTTTACATTTTGGATGTGGAACAAAATAACTATGCACTCACGGTTGGATAAAAAAATCATCCAAAATGCAAGAAACCAATTGAAACTCAGACACACAACAAAACCGCCTCTATCTATACTGAATGAGAGGGCGATGGTTTCACTGTGGTGTGTCTGTAATTTAGCGATCGTCTACATTATTGTTAGAAGATAATTGATTCACACACGCGACCCACTGACATAGATCGTGTACCAACAACATCCTTGACAATTATTTAGTTTTCTAACAAGTATTGTTAGTTAGAATTGACAAAGGCACGACACCTTTATGATAAAATATAACTGATGGATGACCGATTTGGGATGACTTTATGCTTTAGGTGAAGGGAGTTTACTGTGACTATTAAAAAATATGTTAAGAGATGAGAGACGAATTATATTTTAGGGGGAACAAAATGGGTTAAAAACTTGATGTACGAAGTTAAATTATACTAGTTAAATGTATGATTGTCGATATGCGATACCTTATTTTCCAAGATAAGTAATTTATTTTCATTCCAATCTTTAAATATTCACTGTATTGAGATTAAGAGAGTGAAATGCGCCGGTCGTTACTTTGAAAATAGAAAGTGTTCAGAGATATTGTTGGAACCAAACTAATTAAAATAGCAAGCAATGTATAAAGCTTCAGTTGAAAACTGATCGCCGATTTATAATACTCAGCAAGAACCATTTTACAATAGTTTGTACTGCGTACTTGAATTATAAAAACCATGCATGCATTAAAATTATTATAATATGGAATGCTTATAAAGAAATATTTGTTTTTAATTACGTATGAGTCCGATAAGATACAATTAGATAAATAAAAAACAAATACTCATTTATAAACTAAATCGTATTGAATCATTATTTCAGTGATTTTATTTGTTTGTTTTAAGTTAGATAGTAATTAAAGGAAATACTGTTCGTAAGAAAAATAATGATCCCTTTGCGCGTTTAAAAAATAAGGAGATCAACGTATTAGTAATTTATATCTCCTTTCACTTATTTATTTACGCAAAATTATTATTGCATTAATATCCTTAAATCGTGATGTAATTCGATAATATGCATCCACTGAGAACGGTCAACAAAATGATTTTTACATAATATATTTGTAGCAATGTACGAAAATTAATATTTTGGACACATATTTGCGAATGAGAACTAAGTTTTTAAATAAATGTTTTGATACTTGTATCCAACTGTGACACTACAGTTACTAAATCCATTTTGAAACTTTTATACGACATAAATTATTGGAAGTAGTTCATTGACAAATTGGTGAGTATTTCAAATATCAAAACAAATCGGGCCTAATCTACAGACACATTGGGATCAAACTTGTCATAGAGATGAAAATACATAATTAGTTACTACAGTTTTGCCTACACTTTTATAGCTTAGATACTATGACAAGACGGTATAATATTTGAGTTACAGCTTGTAAAATTTGCAATCTTAAATATGCAATAAACTTGCTGTCACAGTCAACGTTTTAGTTGTAAAAATCTTTTAAAATTAATGCTGACTGTATCTCAATTAAGTATATCATCTGGCCACTGGTTTTTTAATTATTAGAGCTTATAATCTGTATGTTACGTTATATTCAAATGAAAGCTTAGCCTTGTATGGAACACATTGACAGTTTTTTTTTATCAATACTAAAATCAGTACCTAGTTTTCAATAAATTTAAGTTGATCATCTTTTAGTGGTTGATCTAGGATTTTTGTATGAGGGGTCACTACAACCTTGTTGAAAGTAGATTTTTATTAAGGGAAACAAATTGTGATGATTAAATGGAGACTCAGATGATTTTCAGAAAGGTTTGAGCCTTTTAGTCACCCCTCTTGATCTGCCACATGTGTACTAGGCTAGGAAATGTGTAAACTGTCAAGCTATCCGTACGCGGCGGCGCGTGACGTCCCGCGGCGGCGTGTGGCGTGTGTCGTGTCTAGGAGTATTGTACCTGGTCCTGCTGGTAGGCGGGCGGGTACTGCTGGTAGCTGGAGTAGTCCGCGGACGAGGACTTGCTGAGCGCGGCCGACGACAGCGCCTGCGTGAGCGCCGGCGCGCCGCCGCCCGCGCCGCCGCCGCCGCCGCGCCCGTACATCTCGCCGCCCTCCGACAGCGGCACGTACGACCCGGCTGTGACGAATACGAGGTTACCACGAGGTTTACACTCTGTCTCATAAGCTCTGTATTCACATACGGTCTTCCTGGACAGTTCTGCTGAAACGGCCGTTCCTATTATGTATGACTAACCTAACCCTTACGGGTAGCTAAGATAGCAGATCTAGATTTAATAAATAATAAATAAATAAATATACCCGGACAAATTCACTCACGGTTAATTAGACCCAAACTAAGCTCTAAGCTTGTAATATGGAATCTAACTAACTGAAACTATTACATATACATACACAAATACTTTATAAGAATATATAATTGACACCCAGACGTCGTCGCCAACAACTTTGTCTTCACATATTGTTGACTCCGGGCGGGAATCGAACCCGCAACCCCCGACACAGTAAGCGCTCTCACTGCCACTGTGCCAACGGGCTTGTCAAATTTGTATGTAAATATATGTTTTGTGCTCTTTTAGCCACCAAAATTTGCAATAAGACTACGTAGAAACGACGTCAGCATATAATCGGTTATCTCAGATAACCGGTAAGGATAGGTTATGGAATGGCTGTTAATCGAGTGAAAATCAACAGAACACCGAAGGAAAACTTTGAAAGCTCACCGAAGGGAAACTTCCTTATTTGTATTTGAAAAACAGTAAAACTCTAGGCATAACCAAAAAGACCATATGTGATTACAGAGCCAACGACAGTTGCGTCAAAATATCACAAGTCGCATTGCAGTCGGCAATAAATTGTGAGGCGAAGAAGCGAATGTCCGCCATATTGTGGTGACGCCGATTCAACACAACATGGCGGCGGTTTTGTGTTGTCCTTTTTTTACAAAGTTTTGACGCATAACGTCGCATTAGCAAAATGTCAACGGTTGCGACACACAATATCAGTGAGCATTATGGATCATATATTAAAATTATATTTTGCGGAAGTAACGTTTTGCGACAGACTTTTACTTCTAAACTATGCTACGAAACGGCCCACGTTAGATCGTCAAAATACAGCCTATTTTTATCCCTTCCAGTTTTTTACCAACAGTTAATGCAACTCAAATTAATGGATATTCAATTTACCGATATTACAATACAAAAAATCTTCCGGTTATAGTCTAAAAGTAACTTATAATTAACCGCACTGCTATAATTGACCGTTGGCCGAGCATTACTAACTAAGCACTACTCAATACGAATCAAAAAATGGACTAACCTAATTTGTACTAACTATGAACCATACGAATCCAGAAAGATCTAATAATGAACCTGTCCTAGCCCGGCGGCGTTTGGTCTTTACCTCTACGTACGTACTAAACGATTTGACGATGTCAACGACTAAATAGGGTATACATTTTTGTGCAAGCTAATTCAAAGCTAATAACTACTCGTGTATTAGTTGGTTACTACACCGCGGGGCGCGTCGTGAGAGGGTTATTATCGGTTATGTTCAATGTGGATGTCAGGCGCGTATCCATCGATTTTGGGGGTCACGCAGGTTTTTGGGGAGTCAAGCTATGATTTTGGGGTTCACCCAAATATTTATAAAGCCGAGGTATAACGATTTATAGGAGTCATTCTACTATAGCCCCTTTTACTAAGTATAACCCCCCTGACCCCTGAATACGCGCATGGTGGGGGTAGTGAATGTAACTCACCGGAACCGGTAGAGTTGTTGTTCTGCGGCATATTCCAGTTGGTCCAGCTACCGCCGGCGGACGCGCCCGCTGGTGCCGAGCTGTAGTTAGCTGCACAACCAATTTACTACTTTACTCAATGTCTTTGGACATTGTCGGCATTTCAATCAAGGCAGCTATTCGTATTATAAACGCCTCTTTAATAGTGTAATGCCTTTATGACGCCTAACCAATCTCAACGACGCGAGTCAAATCGATAAAACCTAATTTGCATGTTGCTAACTGTATTAATATTTTTTAGTTTAGTTATACGCGCTATCGGGCCACCGGTTGGTTTAGTTCGTACACGTGTGTTCATGTGTGGTGCTCAGACCAAATACAAATTCTAGACAGAAGGTTGTCAAAGTCCGGTGAAGCCGGTTTTGTTCCTAACCAAATTTGACGTCAAATCAGAAGTAAATAAATTGAGACGTAATTTTGGTTGCATAAGGCACGCGACGTTACATGCGTTACCGTTGTTCGACAACAATCGATCTGCATTTATTATATTTTGTGTATCATCCATCACGCAAATGACGTTTTTAATACCGTTCTATAAATACGATTTTTCTCCTTCAGTTCAGGGCATAATGGGACCGAGTTGCCTTCTATGTAGTTCCTAGTCCTAAATAAAAAAATACAAAAAAAATGCACTCAATTGATACATGTCATTGTGAGTGATGATACAGTAATCAGTTGAAGCCAGTGTCGACTATGTATCGCAGGTCCAGGTCCCATGCGACCATTAGCCCGCGACGCTTACGACGAATGGCCGTCGTCGCTAGTTCCTGCAGGGGTCGGAGGTGCACGCCAAAGACAACATCTCTTCCATTAAAATCGAACTTAGGAAAGAACACGTACGTGCAGCTTTCAACAAGCTTCGGTCACGTCCGTTAACCTTCATTTAATAATAACAACATCTTCATATATAAATAGACGTGTTTAGAGCATGTTTAGAGAAGAGAGGGCGTGTTGTCTTGTGCGGGCCGCGGGCCGCAGCGGGCGGGTGGTTACCGTAGCTGGTGTATCCCTGCGCCGGCGGCTGCGTGTGCTGCGTGTAGTTGTTGGAGGCGGGCCAGGCGGGCGCGTGCGGCGGCGCCTGCGGGCCGGGCGGCGCGCCCCAGCCCTGGTAGTTGCCGGGGCCGGCGCCCGCGCCCGCCGCGCCGTAGCCCGCGTACGACGTCTGCCCGGGCGACGTGCCCCAGCCCTGGTACCCCTGCAAACACCGCACGTCTCATGCTAGGCTCCACCACTACTGGCCATCATCGACCTTATAGTCTGCCGGATATGACCACGAAATGGGACATGTCACAATGATGCTCTGTTCATGGAATATTGACAAAACTATAGAGCACGTTAACTGTCAACTATCGATGGTGCAGTAGAAGCGCAGCGCAGCGGCAGACAACAGACGGTCCACTGTAGTGAACTCCATTATCAATTTAATTACATCACTAGTATCAATACATAAAAAATAGTATATCTATATATTTTTTTTATATAAACTAAGTCAAAATTGAGTCAGTTTAGTAACAATTAATTGGCCTTTACAAAACTGTTTAGCTAGGAACTCAGCATATGGTTACAATCAGCATAAACAAGTTCCTTGAACTGAGATCCTAGGTTTGGACTTGTTGTACACAAGCTCACCCAAAGGTGGTCTGGCTGTTAATATGTAGCCGCACATACCTGCATGATGTTAGGGCCAGGCATAGGCATGTTGATGGGCGGGCCGCCCATCTGCCCGTTGTGGCCCTGGATCATGTTGATGGGCGCGGTGGCGGGCGGCCCCCACTGGCCGGCCTGCGGCGCGTCCCCGGGCGCGCTCATGGCGCCGCCGCCCATGCCGCCGCCGCCGGACCCGAGCTTGCCCGATCCGTCACGGGGCTCCGCGCGTTTGATCTCCACCTATGTTTTATTGACATGATTTATACTTCAAATATCGTAAATTCCTAGAAACCTAAAAATGGTAACCTAACACTTATAAACTACAATACTGTGAGAATTTTCGAGTCATTCATTCACTTTTTACAGATTAGGTGCCATTGCGGCCGACTCTAATGTCGGATTTTCTTAAAAAAATGTAGCAAATATATTTGTAGCCAAATGTTCACAGGAACATCTGGTGTTGCAGATCTGCGTTAGTTTCCCACAAACATCTGAACGTACCAACGCCATTTGATCAGCTAAAGGCACTGCCTGGATGTGGACATTCAGTAATAAAGTAAAACAGATGTTTTGTAAGAACTGACCTGTTTCCCGTTGAGGTTGATGAAGTGCTCCTGGGTAACACGCTCGACGGACATCTCATCTTCGAAGGACAGGAAACCGAATCCTGAAAGGACATTAGCCTATGTTATGCCTATCACGATACAAATATACCAAAATCGAACAGACATTTCTTGTCTGTTTTTCAATCAATTATAAACCATTTCAATAAAAGTAAAGTCATTAAAAATATCTCTGGAACTATTCAATCCAATCACTCTGTATCATTTCCTCTCATACCACGTCCACTTACCCCTAGACTTCTTCTTCTCCTGGTCATACATGATGACCACCTCCATAACCTTGCCGTAGCGTCCGAAGTAGACCCTCAGATCCGTCTCAGTGATGTTGGAAGGCAAGCCCCCGAGGAATACCTTGGGGTAGCCACCACCTCGCTTCGGCTTCTGCAGGGTACGAGGGTTGCAGGGTTTTGGATCGATCGTCCTATGAACAATGGAAGGAGGTTTAGAGATTGAAACTTGCAAATTTACAGATATGGTCAGAGTCTAGAATTCTGCAGGGCTTAAATACAAGTCAAGACAAAGTTTTTGTCTCCGTTTTTCTCTTCTAAGACATATCTCTCACTCTATTTATATTATGAACAAAAGAGCTAAAATAAATTGTCTTTCGTGTGCATTTTAAGCCCATAAGGGTTGACGCCACTTATTAGTAGTGGAAATGGGTTATTGTAAGACAGTGGGTATAAAAGTAAGGCCTCCCTTTTGTAAGATTCCTAATTAGACATTTAGGACATAAGCTCTATGTCCGCCTGAAAATCTACGTAATCTACGGAAACGTCATACATATTTGAAAAGCATTGTGAACTATGTTAACATCTAACTCTACAGTTATAAACTGCTTCATGAAAAAACTTCCTTTTTAAATGGAATAGAAAACATTTAAAGTTCTTAGGTGCGGTTTCGCTGCAAAAGACGATGTGCAAGTATGGTCTAGATGCGGCTTTTAATGGTACATACTTTAGGCTGATATTATAAAAAGGAAAACGTTTTTGAGGTTCTTTGGAAGGAATTGTATCCGGAATTGTTTGCAATCTGAAGTCTTTGTTCATGCAAATACATATTTTTATCCGCTTCATCTTAGTGTAATTGTAAACAAGCATCGGCCCATGGTTTTACCTGTGTTGGGTACAACTAGTGGGAATTTCGGAATACAATAAAAAATCTGAATAGAAGTTCCAAAGATTACCACTTTCAAACAATCTCTTCAGCTATATCAGTATATACATATGGAACTGGAGCTTCTTATTGAGCCCTCGGTTCAAGTTACAACATTACTGTCAGGTATTTATCATTAGACAGTAATGTAAAATGATCAGGTGACATTGACAAGAGTAGACGAGACAGTTTTTAGTTACTCTTACAAACTCTCGAAGAAATGGAAACAATTTTAGTAACAATAGAAAAACGGAACTATAAATAAAGATGCAAATTAATTGAAAGCCTATAAATCTGAACCCATTTCCATGAATTAGTGAAGTGTGAGTGGATCGCTAATTATCAAATATATATATTTAATCTAAATATCCTTAAAATCAAGTTTATTTTACAACCAATTACCTAATTTGCATGAGCTGAGCAGCGAATGTCCTACATTCTATGCACCCTTCGTAAATATAAAAATACAGGAAGGTATAAACCAGAGAATTTAATAATAATAATAATGTATTTTATTTATTTATTTATTTATTTTACAAAGTATTTTTCCTCTAACCTAATTTATGAAACCCTACACCCACTCGTTTATTTAAAGTTGAAATGTAAGTACACACAGTTATACACAAATTCTTTGTATAACATTATATTCTTAGGCGGATGATAAATTTCCTTATTCTAATTTTATTATACGGCTGCGCCGGAAAAGTTTATTAATAATAACAACACAACATTAATTGTCAAAGAATTATCATAAAAGGTATACAAGACGGTTAAGACCATTAACCTTTCACACAAAGAGATTACAGACATAGTAGTCCGCAACTACGTATAGTAATTCCGCACCTAATTAATTTGGCAAAAAAATAATGTTTTTCATATAGAGAAGCGCTCGTGGCGTAGATTGACTGAGTGATAAAGAGGAACTCAGAGAAATCTATGGGCCGAATTTAGTGAAAACGAAAAATGCATCAGTGATTTTTTTTAAAGTCGCATCGTTGGCGATGCGACTTAAAAATACCAGTATTTCGCGGTGGTAGAACCGTTGAATCGATTTTAATGTTGAGCATGGATGGAAATAGATAGTCTTCATAGAAATTTGTTGTACCTATTTGTATTTAAAACTAGCTGTGACCCGCGGTTTCACCCGCAGCGCCCCCGTTCCCGTGGGAATTTTGAGATTTTTATTCCTTATTTTTCTTTTATAAATTGTCCTGACAATAAGGAACACATTAAAAAAAGAATCATCCAATTTGGTGCAGTCGTTCTGAAGTTATGCGCTTACCAACACATTTTGCGATTCATTTTTATATCATAGATACCTATGTTAAAAACAGTTCTTGGGACAATAAGTTGTTGGTGCACGGTTCTATGCCGCCTCATGTTTGAACAAGTGTTTAAATGTAGGCGAACGCATTGTTCTTCCAATACATTTCGCAGACATTAGTGTTTTGCTTTTTACACAAAGAAATGTTTAACTAAATACTTCGAACATTTTTTATACTAAATTCCATGGTATTGAATAAAGCAAGGTATTGAATAAATATAACTCAAATTGGAATCAAACATGGCGCTTACTTCTATTACAAAATATCTCTTGGTCGAATAGTTTTTTGGTAATAAGACGATCCCAGAGCATGATATCAAACACACATATTCCATATTTTACATTATATGTATAATGTAATTTTACAAGAAAATAATGTCGCAAACTTTATAGACTCAATGCTCACATGAGCAAAGAGCATATGCTTAATTTGCATTTGATGTTCCACAAACATCTGAACGTACCAAAAGTAAAGGCACTGATGGCACTGCCTGGATGTGGAATATAGACCTAAGAAAGAAGTTATTTTCGTCTTCTTTATCTTATGAAAGCATTTGCTCTTCAACTTACTAATAATATAATAAGCAAGATGAGATGCCTTGGCTCAGTAATGGGATCATACAAACACTTTATTTTTTTTACTAACAACGCCGTTTTTTTGAGCCTTTGTTAATTTTAACCAAGACCTTATCCAGGATGAGTGCATCATCTGTTGCTTGGTTAACTTCGGTTTTAGTATTCCAAAAAGCATCCCGGGAAAAGTTTACTTAAGTTTCTAAAAGGTTATAACAATAATTGAAATCCGATCGTTTATCTTTTAATACAAATCCGGGTAGCATTCGGCTTTACCCGCATTTGAAAAGTTTATAATTTGACATCTGAACAAGGTCGGGATTTATTTTCGGACGAGATGTAGGTCAGTCAGTGAAATAGTATTTTTGTGATAAAACAATATAAAATTATAAATGGAAACGAGTTATATTTAAAGAATCTCGTTGCTAGGGTTCCGTAACTATGTAAAAATTCTTTTAGTTTTTGACTTATTGGTGTGCACTGGTGCTTGCCTCGGTTAATTACCCGTCAGTTAGAATATCTTATTTCAAACATAACCTATGGATTAATCATAAAATGTTTTTACCTTCACTCCACCTAAAAACGCATGTTCTAAAACCAGAAGAATCGCAACAAAATTGAAGCAACGTGAGGCCTAAGGTACATATATATATAGATGGCTATAACTAATTTCATAAATGAACGCCAAAACTTATGCAGTTAAAATACATTTTCCTCAACATTTACCACCAGCATCTAAAAAACACTCAAACCTCATAAAATATCGTGTTTCAAGTCTTCCACAAGAATCCAATAAAGTACTCAGTAGTTTACAAAACAACTTTAAAACCAAATGGTTTATTTCAGTTACTCATTGCATTTTACAATGTACAAACTTGCGGCACAACGGTTTCAACTGTTTAATTGTTCTTCAAGACCTAGAAAACCTACCACAATGTAAAACTTTTGCGTATAACTGTAGCAAACCTCTTCAAGGCAGAGTTATTTAAGTTCACATTTTAATGTTTTAAGTCAGAGGGAGTTTATTTAGCCTTATAAGAAATATATTGTGTAAAAACGTAATAAAATTATCCATTTGCATTTACCAATGCATCCTAACCAATTTTGAATTAACCTAACCTTGTGAATTATACACTTAGAAAATATTAACGAATAAAAGATTCACCTTTTCTTTATTGTCAGTTAAATAGGTATGTTCTTACTACAAAAACCAAGTTATGAGAAGGAAGAGCAGATACTTCGAATTTTAAATTGTGTTATCTTCATTCCCACCAACATTCTATAAGATAATGTATAAAGAAGTATTGATATCTCACCTGCCATCAAGTTGATGAGGTCCGTTCTGGAGAACTACGCTCACCAGCGACGGCTCAGCGAAGGTGACGAAGCCGAAGCCCCTCGACCTTCCAGACTCGCTGTTCTTCATCACAACACAGTCGATTACATCGCCGTACCGCGAGAAGTAGCGCTGCAGATTCTCCTGGGACGTCTCCCATGACAGACCACCCACAAACAGTTTTCTGGTGGATAAAAAGTTTAAATTAGTTGTGTTTTTGACAGTAGAGACTTATATGGGCTCTAGGGAGGATCTAGACTCTTGAAACGTTTTTGATGTACTAGAATTTGTTGGTATCACAACGCCTTCCATTGAATCCATTAAATTACGTTTGTGATTGGAAGATGGTAAGGTCGTCAACCTCCATAATATGTATGAGTATGACTAAGAAAATTAATTTTAGCCCCGACGGGAAATTCCATAATGATACGGGATATCAAGATAAAATTGAGTATGACCTAAGATGTCACTAAAAAAAATGTATTAGCCTGTAATGTCCCAATGTTGGGCAAAGGCCTCTCGTCTCACTGAAGATATCAGTACAGTGAGGAGGTTTTAGGCGTAATCACCATTAGGATGTCACTAATAACAATAAAAAGGCAAAATGTTGCCAGACTTGCATTATGATGAAACCCTCAACTTAAAAGATATGGCATTTAATTTAATGGTCTAAGTAAGTGGTTTTTAACCCCAATGCAGAGGGGTGTTATAATAATAGAATATGCTTAAAGATACAATCTGTGGGGTAGATATCATCCAGCATACTGTTATTTGTTTTCAATTTATTTAATACTGTAGCAAATATTATAGACTCAATGCTCACATGAGCAAAGAGCATATGCTTAATTTGCATTTGATGTTCCACAAACATCTGAACGAACCAAAAGTAAAGACACTGATGGCACTGCCTGGATGTGGAATATTTTATTCATTTAATAATTTTATCAAACTTAGGAATAATTAAATTAATATCCTAACTAAATTGTCTGTGTGTCTGTCAGTCTGTTCGCGATAAACTCATATACCTACTACTTCACGGATTTGACGCAGTCAGACGCATGTATAAAAATTTCCGGAATTCCCACAGGAACGTGCACAACGGGGGTAAAACCGCAGGACGCTACTAGTAGTCATGGCTAATAATAATGGCAAGTAAAGTTAGCACTAACAGTTTAAAAAGTTAAGCAACCATTATGCCTTCAAGTAATTTTTTTGTCCCATTAATATCTTAGTCCCCATGTTCCGTAATCAAACATTTCCAAAAAACATTAACATAGGATGACGGTGACCTTTAGACAAGTCCTGATGAGGATAAATATTAGAAATGTTAACTATTTCATATTGACATTTTATCATCCTCTTATCTTTATTTCCAAGTTTTAACAATCATATTTAATAATAATTTTCCTTATTCAGAGGAACTGTATAAGGAAAATCCTAACATATATAAAACCATTGTTCAATGGAAAGTAAAATAAAATAAAATTGACTGGAGTAAAACTGAGTATTGTTAATTTTGAAAAGATAATGAATATAAAATGACCTAAATACCTAGTTTGTAGTGTTAAAGGCACAAGTTATCAACACCATTTATAATATGCAAGCAGTGATAACAATGTCTTATGTTAATGACTATGTACCTATTAATGGACATGTTTTTGTAGCAACTGCAAAATAGGATATTCTTGATTTGTCTAGATTATGTAATAAATGTATGTTCTTAAACTTAACTTTTCTTGTTACTTTTAGCTTAGCCAAGTTGAAAGTTATTTGATTTTATGAGCAATGTAAAAAACTTGTGTAAAAAATGGTTAAAGATACTTTGTCTAAAAAAGACCTATGTCCTCTGTATCTTAACAGATGTAAAGTAATGTCTTTAATTATTCATAGTTAAATTCGTAATTCATCACCAAAGGCAGGTAAGAAGCAGTGAAATTGTAGGTACCTAACCTTTTATTTCGTAGTGGTAGAAAGGAGTCAAAAAAGGCAGTCTGCAAATAATTGTTTATTGTATAGTACACAAATAATATTATTGTGTATTATCACGGCAGTTTTATCTTTTTAGAGCTACAAAAGAAGAATTTATCTTTACATTTCAAAGATAAATTATAGGTATAATTTTTCCATTATAATATTTATCTATAACTGGCTTAACTCCACAGCCTCGGATGGCTTGGATTTATCCACGAATAGTGTTCCTGTGTATTCGGAACAGGACCTACCACTACTTACTGCCTTACAGGGCGAAATAAAGGTACTAAAAAACGAAAATTTAACAGCACATGAAGAGATAGCGAACCTAAATTATGAATGTTGCCAATTAAAAAAGCAGCTGGACGATAAAAATAAACAGATACAGTTCCTCAAAGACGTCTCCATGTCAACCGTGCCTAGAACTCCAAATTCACCCGTACTAGCAAACACACCCATTATGAAGCGTCTCACCACGATACGAACACGATTATCGAGGTTGTCGCCTATTAATAACAGTGCGTACAATATCTCAAGAGAGACACCAGGGATCAAGGCGCATACTGAAAGGAATACAGTAGCTAAACCACAGCTGTCATCAAGCCCTGAGAAACAACAACAACCGCAATCAATACCTAAATATGGACCCAGACTAGATCAAAAGAAAATATATATATTTGGAGATGACCAAACAAGGGGACTGGCAAGCCAATTGGTGAAAAATAATAAACAAGTAAATCAGACGTTTACAGTGTGTAGCATTACTAAGCCTGGGGCTAACAGTGACGAAATATTAAAAACTTGCGAAAATTTTGGACACGAAATAAACATGAACGATGTTATTATTTTGTCAATGGGTTCGAATGACAAGAACCCCTTTAAGTTATTGTATAATATTAGTAATGTACTACATCAATTTAAAAATCATAATGTTATAATCATTGGTGTGCAAAATAATCCTTATCTTAGCGAATACATGATAAATAAACATATTAAATTATTAATTATTAATCATAAGAATTGTAATTATATTGACATGCAAGGAATAAAATTGAATAAATTTACACAAAAATTGACATTTAAAATTAAGGTGGAAATAGAGTTCTTAAAATACAATAAAATAATTAAAAATCATGTACATGAACCAACATCAAACAATTCTGCGCTGGAATCAAGGTTTGATCAATACTCAATTCAAAATCAATCTCCACAGCATACAGTAGGCTCAATGAATGGCAGCGACGATGTAGGGGGCGAAAACAGCAAAGCGTTTAAGAAAGGTACCATTCCCTTTTATTTTCAATCAACACAGCCACCAAAATTAATGATTAATTTTTTTCGAACCGATATCTAACCAGGATCTCACTTTATTCCACCAAAATATAGCCGGGGCAATTAATAAAATTGATAATTTAAGCTTTGTTTTATCGGAATTTACTCAAAACAAAAACGAAGTTGACATCATTTGCCTAAGTGAAACATTCATAAAAAAAGGCCATGAGCAACTATTAAAATTACCAGGGTATACAGTAAGGTCGACATATTCAAGAAACTATAAACGGGGTGGTACTTGTATTCTTACCAAAAATGGGCTAGAGTGTACGGTATTAAAGGTAGTGAATAATTACGCATGTGACAATAGCTTTGAATGCACAGGTATAGAGTTAACATTTAACAAAATCATAGTATTATGTATTTATAGAACGCCAAATAGTAACCCATATACTTTCACTCAAAAGTTAGAGCAGCTATTACAACAAATACTATACAGATCAAAAAAAATCATACTATGCGGAGATTGGAACCTAGATACTCTACAGCCTAATAAAATTTGCAAAGAATTTCTTGGCATACTAAAAAATTTTGACATACATACGCATATAAACATTCCCACGCGCGGTACAAAATGTATTGATCAGATTGCGAGCAATCTCAAAAATGTTAAGAGTAATGTGCATTACCTAGGTCTATCAGACCATGAGACAGGCCAGACGATATCACTGAAAATTAAAAAAAAAACCCGAAACACTAAGCTGGTTTGAGAAAATAAAGGACTTAAATAATGAAAACTCAAAAAAATTCATCGCCTGTATCTCATCACTTTCATTCTCGGAAGTCTACGAGGAATCTACGTCAAATACAGCTTTCGATAAATTTCATTCTTTGTTTAAACTATTTTATAACTTATGTTTCCCAGTGATTTCAGTAAAAAAGTCTAATCTAAATAATAAACATGTATGGTTGACAAAAGGGATTCGGAAGTCTTGTATTGCGAAGAGACTCTTATATCTAAAACACATTAAAATGAATACAAATCATAAAGCTAACCACAAAAAGTACAAAAAATATAGCCAATTATTAAAAAAATGCATAATTAAATCTAGACAACTACAAAATAAAAAATACATAGATAATACTAAGAATAACAAGTGCAAAGCAGTATGGGACGTGATCAATAGAAATGTTGGGAAAACACAAACAAAGAGTGAAATCGGTAAAATAATACATAAAAATAAAACTTACACAGATCCCACTAGTATAAGTGAAAAATTTAATGAACATTATATAAACATGACACATAACAATAATTTTAATCGGAATGACATTAATCTAACTATGAATAAGTTAACTAATCATAAGACTATGTTTTTAAATCCAACTGACGCTAATGAAATATATAAAATAATAATGACCCTCAAAAACACTCACGCAACGGGAGTAGATGAAATAAATACGCAAAATATTCAGAAATGTGCCAAATATATATGTGGGCCGCTAGCCTACATTATAAACAAATCGTTCGAGGAAGGAACCTTCCCTTCGGCTCTAAAAAAATCAATAGTCAAACCGTTGTTTAAAAAAGGCGAGACGAGTGATATGAATAACTATCGACCAGTGACACTAATACCAATATTCTCAAAGATATTTGAAAAGGTCATGCTTAAACGACTCCTTGATTTTGTTACAGCTAATGGGATACTCAAAAACGAACAATTCGGGTTTCGGAAAAATAGTTCGACTACATTAGCCTGTTTTAATTTAATTAAATATATTACTGAAGCTATTAACGAAAAGATACCCCTAACAGCCTTCTTTCTTGACATGAGTAAAGCATTTGACTACGTCATTCATGAGATCTTGTTATATAAATTAGAAAAATACGGAATTAGAGGTAAAGCGCATGACTGGATCAAAAGTTACCTATCTGAAAGGGAGCAAACCGTAGAAATTGAAAATATTAGGAATGGGGAAAAAGTTAAGACTCAGTCTAAGTTTTTACATAATAAACAAGGCGTTCCACAAGGTAGCGTGCTTGGGCCGTTCCTATTCTTAATGTACATTAATGATCTTCCAGAAACTATACTTCATAAAGTAATTCTATTTGCAGATGACATTACGGTAATAATAAAATGCAAAGACAAAGCAAAGTATGAAGCAGAAATAAACGAAACACTTCGTAAAATAGTTAAATGGTTAGGCGACAATAATCTCAAGGTAAATATCAGCAAAACAAACTTAATCCAATTTCAAAATTACAGGAATAAAAATATTGATTTAAATATTAAAATCGATGCCGATAAAATCCACGAAGTAGAAAAGGCAACATTTTTAGGGATAGTGATTGATAAACATTGTAACTGGAAAGCCCACATTGAGTCTGTATGTAATAAAATTGATAAATTTGTGTATGCCATACACAGGCTAAGGGTTACTGTATCCAGTGAAGCAGCACTTAGTGCATACCATGGTTATGTCTCGTCGGTGCTCGCGTACGGGCTTTTGTTATGGGGTAACTCTGTGGAGATTGACAAAGCTTTTAGGGTACAAAAAAAATGCGTTCGTGCAATCAGCGGAGCTTGGCACATGGACAGTTGCAAACAATTATTTAAAAAACATAAAATATTGCCGTTAGCATGTTTGTACATAAAGCAAATATGTGTTTTTGTTAGGGAGCATCCTCAATATTTCCAAAAACATGCCGATGTAATTACTCGAAATGTTAAACCTAGAAAACAACACAAGCTATATGTACCTCATAGTAAATGCGAATTATATAAAAGAAATGCATATGTAAATGCGATTATTATATATAACAAACTACCGGACATGTTGAAAGACCTAACACTTAACGTATTTAAAATAAAATTGACTAAATGGCTTCTAGAACATTGTTTTTATGACATCAAAGAATATCTAAATTATAAGTTGTGACATAGAAGTAAGTAGTATGAGAACGAAATTTGTGCATGTATTGTGTGTTAATTATGACTGTCCATGATGTGTGTTATTATTTTTTTTAATTTTTATAATTATTATTTATTGACATTATTAACTTAACTAATTCCTTTACCTTAACTAATTTTACAACTTATTAATAATTTAAATTGATTTATATAATGAAAACTTAAACTTTTTTTGTGTAATCTTACAAGACAGTTGCACGCCACAGTGGTGGTAGAATGTATGGAACGATATTATAACTGTAAGACCTAATGTAACTACATTCAAGCAATAATAAACATTTCATTTCATTTCATTTCATTTCATTTCATTTCATTTCATCTGTGTTACGTTACATGGAATCGTTAAGAATGACTAAAGAGATGTTAAGGTGTTATCTATATTATGTAGAAGCAGGGTTGATAAAAAGTCAATAGCTATTCTACAGTCTACTAGAGTAAATAGGAACAATAGTCCTTCAAGATTAAGCTTCAAAGACTTGTTATACTCAACACTCATCTCAAGTAGGTTAGATTTGAATAAAACTGGTGAAAGTAACATTCACTTTTTGCCATGATGTTACATTAACTTTTGTAGGTAGATTTACGAAACTTCTCAAAACTAACATGTGATGTGACTTGAAATGAGAAGTTCAATTTTAAGGTTGGAATTCCGGTCACCGTTATCTTTTTCGGTCTGAATGGAAATGATGCCGCCGAAGAATAGCGAATTTTGTCAAACATCTGCGAGAACGTAGCATGTTTAGATTTCTGCATAGAAGCACTTCAGACGTCGACATACCGTTACAAATGACCAAAATACTTTTTCCGCGAGTGTAAGCAAGCATATGAATCAGCACGTTTTTCCTCTTGTAGGTAAATGAGAGCGAGCAACGCGGCAATCCGATCATTGATCTAATAACCTCAATAACAAATCCGCCCGTCTAAATTATCAAGTTTTAGCCTAAAATATGACGCCAAACGAAATCTACAGCGAAACAAACGATAAGAGAAAGCAATAATTAGTCACAGAAAGGTTAATTTTACAATATTGCGACGTATCCACATCACAGATTTTTATTTAGCGGTACAGTTACATAAACTACTTTTAGACCATTTTTAGCTATATGATGTCCAAATAATCATTGAAATATGTCATGGGAAAGTAATAGCTGCCATGATCGCACCACGCAAGTCGCACGGCGAGGCTTGGGGTCGGTGTCCGCTAGCCGGTATAAAATAGAAGGGTAATTGAGAATTCGCCGCCCGTATCAAAGTCAGGTTACAGATGACGCACGTCACCATAACACACGAAACTACAAAGGGCTTCGAGATCTTGGGTCAATGATCATGGGCAAATACAACATCTTCAAGGGCCTCGTTGGCTGTTCGTGAAATGCGACACACCAAGCGAACATGCCAGTTTGGTTGACCTATTATAGCAGGGCCCCAGAAGGTAACCCGCTGACAAATATACAATAATGAAAAATACTCTTACCCCTTCTCGTCATCGTCCATGTCTGGGTTCATACGCATAACTTATTACTAATTAAAAATAATGGTTGGCACCGGTAAAGACACCCAAACCACACAAGCACAGACCCACACGAATGATTATGGCGGACCAACCATATCCGCTTTCTTCAAAAAAAAGTTATGGAAGTAGGATATAGTCAAAAAGTGACTATTTAAACCTTTTGTGCAGTACAAACGAATTTTTTTGCTACTAAATGTACATAAATTGAAAAATATGATACATTCATTTTGTTTTTATTATTTTATCATATTTTTTACTAAAAAACTGTAAGTTATTAATTAAAAAAGTGGTTTTTGACTCAAAAATTACAAAAAGCTGTTTGTGTATGCCACTAGATGGCGAGTAAGAGGTTGCCAGTGAACAAAAATAAGTTAAAGAGGTTTAATTACAACATAAAAATCCTCTCTATGGATTTTATGCTGCACTCACACACTCCTTCATTCGCATTTATTAACCACATTAAAAAAAGAAGGGTTTTATATTCGTATGGAAATAAGCGTTTCTAAAATTTCTGATGAATTCTTTATAAAAAAGCATTAATAAATGCATAAAACAACATGTAACATGTAACTAGAACTATTATCATGGCTAATATTAGTTAAGTATTTATTTAAAAAATAATAAGTATTATTAGGCCCATCGCAGACGACAGACTATCCGTGACGCACTTTTTAGTCTGTGAAAATAGAACCTATGTAATTATATGCAGTAACGCACACGACGCGCAAAAATCCGCGACAATCCGCGACCGAATTTTTGTGCGCCGCAGACTCGATCGCACAAAAAGTCTGTCGTCTGCGCGCAAAAATCCGCGACAATCCGCGACCGAATTTTTGTGCGCCGCAGACTCGATCGCACAAAAAGTCTGTCGTCTGCGATGGGCCTTATTTAGCCACTACCTGATATGTATATACAAATCATTGATTGCAGACAATAGTTACACATACACATTTTACTGTTTTACTATCGCCCATAAAGTTATTTAACGATAACGGTATGCAATATGATGGAATTTGTCTGTGTGGAATATAGTGAATTATGAAATATGTACCACAGTTATATAAAATTTTAAATACGACTAGATTTCGGCGTTTTTTCAATCAAACTGCTTTTTTAATTTGACTAAAATATGTATTAACAAATATTATTGATTTCTATTATTAAATAATTTAGCTACACCACTAGATCTTCGTGTATAACTGGAAAACTTGCTACAGTTATAGGTATTATTTCTTGCAAATTAGAGTAGAAGGCAAAAACTATTTCCACCTGAAAAAAAACAACACGTATTATAAAAAAAGCAAAAGAGTGAAAAATTTAATAAATAATATTTATTTTACCTTCAACATATAAGAAATATCTATCATAGGTTCTACCATGTATACAGTGGATGGTACTATTTGTGGTATATCCATGTTAATATCACAGATAGCCGTAACTTCATTAGCTATATTTTTGCATTCATTTTTACATATTTGTATATCTGCATCTGCATATCCCGAAGATACCGTGTAGTGTAATTTCTGTAACACAATTTAGATAAAATCAAATCAAAATTAAGTAAATCCCAGTGTTTTCGTGTTTATTCTTTTACAACGAACATTACATTCAAATAATGTCAGAACTGTACCTGTATAAGTATCACCTTGACTTTTCGTATTTTCATCCGTTTTTCATTGTTTATAATAAATTTCAAAGGCATAATCTGACGAGGAGCTACACTTTTATACGTTTTAATACTGACAGTTACGAGAGCGTCATTACTGAAAAATCTTTTGCTGAATTCATAAACAGTCGGTTCCTGAAACCAAACCAAATACAATTTGGCCATTTATATTTTTTTTACAACTGGCATAAAATGTTAACTTACCAACATATCATCCAAGTGGTTCAAATTAACTTTTCCCAAAACATTGAATGGAACTACTTTTGATAATATACACGATGGCTGGCTCATTAATTTTACGTAATAACTCACACTTCCTAAGGAAGATTTGAATGTTGAGGGCAAATCTTGAGGCAGTGCGAAATGAAATGGATAGCTGTAAATACCAGCTTTTATTTTTTTTC
Source organism: Cyclophora albipunctata (assembly GCA_963082685.1). Lineage (NCBI taxonomy): Eukaryota > Metazoa > Arthropoda > Insecta > Lepidoptera > Geometridae > Cyclophora > Cyclophora albipunctata. The sequence continues at coordinate 1,347,466 of OY720128.1, forward strand.
CTAAAAACAAATACATCAAACGAAAATTAATTGGTTTTGAAATCATACATAGCTAAAATTCATTAAATACTTAGACCAGGCACCTTTAAAATAATAAAAAACACAAACACAAAAACAGTTTTAAACTCAAATACTGATTTGTGAAGCAAAAAACTGTCTGGCGTGCGATAAACTACGAATTTAAGAGTTAATTAAATACTTAGGTATCCATGTTAAGTAATTTAACAAGAGGTGAAGCAAAGTTATTTTACCACTGATAAAATTCCCAAAAATGTTTTCAATTTTCACAAATAAACCCTTTTTCTTCCCTGAATATATTTTTATAAATGGCAGTGTAGGAGCTGATCTCGTCCATGATGCTTTGCTCATGCCTACGATTTCTAAAGCTACACCTAAAAAAATAAACGAACTGGTTTAACTTATATCAAAATAATTAAGGACTCGAAGTAATTTACTTGGGTTGTCTTGTTTCTTACTTTCAAGTTTATATTTTTTTGGTATCTCTAGTACGATAGTTCCAGTAACGATATCACCAGTATAAAAACTTCCCGTTGAATCACTATTGAAAGTCACTGTGGTAAAACTGTTTAAGGACATTTTTGGAATGTTTTATTGTATGTTTTTCTACAGTAAATATTACTAAAAACATTTTTGTGACCTAATAGTTACTTACAAAAATTATTTCAATATCGCATGATTGATAACAGATAAGTTAATGATACTGATAACAGAAAACCAGTTCTGATATTATTAATTTATGATTATTTTTACGTATAATCAGTAGGTAGTAGGTAGTAGGTACTGTTTGACCAATAAAGAACATTTAAAATGTTGAGTACTACTAATTAAAATAAGGAATTCGAATATTATTATACGTATGTAGCTAGAGCTATGTATTCAAAGACTTGATGCATGCAGCGGAATATTGTATAATGCATGAATAGTAATTTAACTAGAAATAATTACTAGAACAATGCAGATTTAAGGGTAATAAAAAATTTAATACCATTGAGATTTCATTTTAAAAACATTGTGTGGTGTGTAGATTTGTCTTAAAATATATCTTAATTATCTTAGCCAAGTAACGAGACACTGGTGATGTTGGTGATTGACCTCCTTTGTTTTTTATTTTTTGATCATTGGTGAAAAAAGTTGCCCGAGAATGTAAGAAAAGTATGAAAATTATTACAATACAATTTTGTTGTCACTGTCAGAAAGAATGACATACAGCTGACATTGACACTACGTTCTATCATGACATTTCATTTTTCGGAAATTCGTGGTGTTTCTTCCCATCGGCCATCGGTGTTTCGCAATGATTTTTGAAGAAATACATAATTTATTGCATAAATATTAATTTTGTTCGATTTGTGGATATATGTAGTAAAAAACCTCTATATATAATCGGCTATCTTTAGCTGATTGGGTGTTTAACATAACACCTACATCCGTAATAGGTTATGTTGTGCCCTTTACCTGCAAAGGGTTAAAAAGTAAGTTATTTATTTTAACTTGATTCTTTTTGTATTCATGCCTCGTGTTTGTACTTGTGTTCAAAGTTTATGGAGCAGTTGATTGATACTCCTAATAGTTCTCTCGGTTATTTGCGTAACTACATAATGCGTAAAACATGTATACATTGATGTTTTGTTGGTATACGTATGTTCATGTTATAATAATATCGAAGTACAAAATGTAGGTACGCTAGGTAATACAGAGATTAGATTATCGTTAATTGCAAACTTAGTGTTTTATTCTTGAAGGAGTCTTGCAATTATTTGGGGGATTATGTAAGGTTTCATAGGTTGATTGATTTCCTGATATTTGCTTGGAAGTATTGGTCAATGTGTTTAAAGTCTCTTGTGTAAATGTGTAGTTCTTATTTAATACAAATATGTTTATAAAAAATTAAATAATGTAAGAAGCTTTTTAACTGACTTTGCTTATAGTATTTTGAGTAATAAAATTAATAAACTTTATTTTGTGTACAAACATCCTACTAATATTATTAATTTATACATCAACTAGCAGCGCCCCGCAGTTTTACCCGCGTTGTGCCCGTTCCCGTGGGAATTTCGGGATTTTTTTTACATAAAAACCTTCCTCTTGAATCACTCTACCTATTACAAAAAACCGCATCAAAATCCGTTGCGTAATTTTAAAGATTTAAGAATACAGACAGACAAACAGTGTGACAGACACGAAAAAGAGACGACTTTATTTTATACTATGTAGTGATACATCAATTGCACTACGTCAGCAGAATAATCGAAAACAAAAACAAAATATTATATTTCAAGAACGAGAGAACATTGCTATGATCATGTCATTGTTTAATTGATAATATTAGTAATTTATTAAAAGCTGAAAGTATTCCTGAATTCTGCTGTTAAGGGCTGCTTAGAGAAATATATATGGCCCCTGTACTGATATACACCATTACAGCATTGAAGATAGATCTCGTTAATGTGAAAGCATAAAAAGTGTTAAGAGCCAAAAAAAGTACAGAAAAATCTTGTAACTACCACCTTGGAGATTTTGAGACAATCTTATACAATTTCTTTAATAAACTAATAAATATAAAAGCAATCATATAGTAAAGAATAAACTTAATCAGCTTTGAAGTTTACTGTGAGCAGTTCAGTTCAGTTTTTACTCATCTTTGTGTAATCAACTGATTCATTATCAATCTTCAATCCTTATATCATCTCATCACCAGTTCACCATGGATCCGAACATCTATGCGATAGTGCTTGACACCTTAAACCGAGCAACCAGTCAGAACACCGAGGTCCTGAAACCGGCTGAGAAACAGCTTCAGGAGTGGGAGACGGAGCCGGGCTTCTACTCGGTGTTGTTGGTGAGTGAAGTTGATTATTTGTTTCTGAGTTATGTATCTGTTCTTCTCTGTCCTACCCACTTGTAACCATTCCCGAGGGAATTCGGACATAAAAAGTACTTATCTGTTATTCTTATTTCAAATAATCTATATCAGCAGTAATATTATTGCTAGTTTACTTAAACTTAGGTCAACCTATCTAGGTAAAATTCACTGAGTTACTGATTCATTCCCTTGCAATTTTTAGATGAAAACACATGATTTGTGTGTTAATCCAAGTGAATAAACAAATTTGTATCTACATTTCATTTCAATCTACTCAATTTAAGATCAAATTATCATGCTTACTCAGTATTCATGTAATTTTGCGCATATAACTAGGGTTTACTAAAGTTTTTTCACCTATCAACATTCACCATTTCACTATCGCATGTAAACCTTCCACAGAATGTTCTGTCAAACCATTCAATAGACAGTAACGTCCGATGGCTGGCAGTAATGTGCTTCAAGAACGGCGTCGACCGGTACTGGAGGAGGAATGTGCCAAATGCCATCACAGATGATGAGAAAGAGAAGCTCAGACATGGCCTGCTGACCACCAGTGTGTTGAGCGAACCAGTGGCTTTGATCGCTACTCAGGAGGCAGTGTTGATTTCGAAGATAGCTAGGTATGGTTGACATTTATTGCAGTCGTTGTTGTGAGATTAGCCTTTTTAGGACGTGTTTTCATTAAAGTAGAACAGAGCTCAATTAAGTGAAACCTAACGGTATCACGTTCAAAATACCCGATAAACAAAAATACGCGCTTCGCACATTAAACCTTTTGTCAAATCCGATCTCAAGCTCCAATCGCAGTAAAAATGTCATTGTAAGATCCTGCCTACTGTTGAATTTACTGTGAACATCAGTAGACGAGAGGTATTTCCTTCACTGTGCGATTTCACAGCTCATTACTTATTCTTAAAACCCGTAGTAGTACGTTAATAATGTCTACAAATCGGGAAAGTTTGAAAAAGATTATTACTTATATTTCAGGTTGGACTGCCCAGCATTCTGGCCGAACCTAGTCCCCGAGCTGATGGGCGCGTTGAAAGCGCCACAGCCTCTCGTGCAACACAGGTCCTTGCTGATCTTCCACCATGTGGTCAAGGCGCTGGCTTCCAAACGCCTCATTGGAGATAGGAAGACTTTTCAGGTTTGTGTTATAAGTTTGTCATAGTAAATAAGTTGTCTATGTAGGTACTTACCTATTTCAAAATAAGAATAACTGTAATTGACAACGACAATACCTTGAGAGGTTCTTTGGTCATCATGGTTTTGCCAAAAAGAGTGTTTGTCTTTCATATGGTAAACGGATGAACCGTTTTATGTATTTTTTGTATAAAATTCCGACTTTATCTACATCTTAGGTTACAACTTAGGTCACAAAATCATTTCAATGCGAATTTTAACAATTTTTAGGATCATGAACCGCTGTCTCACAAGAGTGTGAGATATCTCACACTCTTGTCGATGGAGTAGTTTCTGTACCTCAAAAAGAAAAAAGCAATCCCTCTTTTTCCTGTTACATATCCATCTCTTAAAATTCCTTTATGATTTACAGGAGCTAACTCACTCCGTGTACTCATTCATCCTTCAACTATGGCACGAGAACACCGAAGTATTCTTACGGCACATACAAGAAGGCGCCGCCACAGAACTAATAACCGAACCACTGGAGAAGGCACTTCTTTGTCTCAGGATATTGAGAAAGCTTACCGTGTTTGGGTTTAAGAAAGCACACGAGAGTCAGGATGCTATCGCGTTCTTGAATGTGGTGTTTGACAGGGCTAAGACTAGTTTGGAATGCAGTGAGTATTTGTTTTGTTTAATTAGGCTATATCCCACTGTATTAGTGTATTTTTTATATATTCTCGTTGCATCAACTGGTTCTTATAGTGTATTCTAAATCTCTGATAATCTATTTGGAGTTTATCTTACCCCTAAATTGTTATTTTCTGTTTCTTTCACATGGCTTAGTTAGTAAGTCAAGACTTTCCAAGACAAAGTAAGTGTGAATAGGTCACCCTGGTGACAGAGTTTTAGATCGCCTAAAGGCCTATAGTTCCAAGATGCTATATAACGATGTTACTGTCTAAAAGTATATATGTATAAGAAGCTGATTTTATCTTACCAGTTTGAGATAAGAAACATATGAAATCCTACTAATATTATAAACTAGCAGCGCCCCACGGTTTTACCCGCGTTGTGCCCGTTCCCGTGGGAATTTCGGGATTTTTTTTACATAAAAACCTTCCTCTTGAATCACTCTACCTATTACAAAAAACCGCATCAAAATCCGTTGCGTAATTTTAAAGATTTAAGCATACAGACAGACAAACAGTGTGACAGACACGAAAAAGAGACGACTTTATTTTATACTATGTAGTGATGCGATAGTTGTACGTATGTTTGTTACTCTTTCACGTAAAATCTACTGGACGGATTTATATGAAACTTTACAGTTATATAGGTCATACATCAGAATAACACATGGGATACATTTTATCCCGAAATTCCCGCGGGAATGGGTACAAAGTGGGTAACACCGCGGGGCGCGGCTAGTATATTACGATAAAATGTAACCTACATTCAATCTTCTAATACAACTCTTATCTATTTCAGGGAAGCTTCTAAAAGGCCGCGGCATTTACCCTCTAGAGTTATGCGAGAAATTCATAATACATTTAACCAAAGTTGCGTTAGGAGTGTTAAGTCTCCACCCCTTCTCATACGTGCCTCTAATTAGGCCCTCGCTAGAGTTCGCATTGTACTATTGTTTCACTGAACCGGGAATGACATTGATATACGAAAGGTTTACGATACAATGCCTGAATATTGTGAAAGGTATACTCCAGTGCGTGGAGTACAAACTGCCTAAAGGTGTCAAAGTTCCTAAGGAGCCACGTGAGTAATGTTCTTTATTTAATTTTAGTTAAACTAGCACCGCCGCGGTTTTACGCGCGTTGTGCCTGTATCTGTACGGATTTCGAGATGAAAAATAGCTTATAACCTTCCTGTTGAATGTAAATAATAAAATAAATAAATATACCTGGACAAATTTACACACGGTTAATTAGACCCAAAGTAAGCTCTAAGCTTGTGTTATGAAATCTAATTAACTGATACTACTACATATACATACACAAATACTTTATCCTACTAATATTATAAATGCGAAAGTTTGTATGTATGGATGTATGGATGTATGGATGTATGGATGTTTGTTACTCTTTCACGCAAAAACTACTGAACGGATTTGGATGAAACTCTACAGTAATGTAGGTTATACATCAGAATAACACATGGGATATATTTTATCCCGAAATTCCCGCGGGAACGGGAACAAAGCGGGTAACACCGCGGGGCGCAGCTAGTAAGAATATATAATTGACACCCAGATGTCGTCGCCAACAACTATGTCTGCACATATTGTTGACTCCGGGCGGGAATCGAACCCGCAACCCCCGACACAGTAAGCGCTCTCACTGCCACTGTGCCAACGGGCTTGTCAATGTGGCTATCTATTACAAAAATAATTATTCAAATCTGATTGGTAGTTTCTGAGATTAGCACATACAAATAAAAAAGCAAAGGTATAGTCTATGAATCTCTTAAGTCCTGTATTTATATAAAATTTTGTTGCCCAACATGTTTAAAGTATATCCGCCCTATTCATAAACAATATTTAACTTAAACACTGTTTTAAAGTGTTTTGTCTCTTTCGCTCTTTGGCAAATAGCGTATGTCGGAAAGGGACAAAACATTTGAGAGCTAAAGTGCTGTGCTGCGTAAGCGTTTATGAATAAGGCCGTATATCTTTTATAATACCTGAAATGTTGTCGAACCGCACATTATTATTTGAAAAACCTGTCATTCTATTATTAATATTAATAAAATAAAATCTTATATATAAAATTCTCGTGTCACAATGTTCGTTCCCGTACTCCTCCGTAACGGCTTGACCGATTCTCATGAAATTTTGTGAGCATATTGAGTAGGTCTGAGAATCGGCCAACATCTATTTTTCATCCCAAAATTCCCGCGGGAACGTGTACCGTGGTTGAACTCCTCTGAAACGGCTCGACCGATTATCATGAAATTTTGTGTACATATCGGGTAGGTCTGAGAATCGGACAACATCTATTTTTCATCCCGAAATTCCCGCGGGAACGGGTACAACGCGGTTGAAACCGCGGGGCGCAGCTAGTAAATAAATAAATTCTTAAAATCTTAACAGTTAACAATCATTGAGTTTACAATACAAAATATACTCTTGCCAATACAAAGTGCAAAAAACATAACACAGGATTCCTTTCTTTGGAAATAAGGTTATCTTGGTATACAGTATGTTTATTGTTTTGTGTATGTTTTATCTTTGTTATTATTAACACTCGATTATTTCACTTATACAAGCTTTTAAAAGATGTTACTTCTCGTCTAATTCGTTATCATCTAAACAGTCACCAAGTATCACTACATACTCGTAGTATAAAACAAAGTCCCCGGTCGCGTCTGTCTGTTTGCGGATTTTCATGCGGTTTTTTAAAAAAATAGATAGTGTTTCAAGAGGAAGGTTTATATGTATAGAAATTCCCGAAATTCCCACGGGAACGGGCACAACGCGTTTAAAACCACGGGGCGCTGCTATCTTATATATTAAATTATAATAATGGAAAAGGAATAATGAGTAATGAATAATGGATAGCCACATTTAACGGGAAGGCCTGTGGATGATAACAGGCTATTTTTATCCCGAAATTTCTACCGGAACGGCCACAAAGCGGGTATAAACGCGCCAGGCTAGTGCTACATATATAAAGTCTAATGCATCATTCACGTCAAAAGAACTTAAATTGTAATACGTAAACTAATAACCAAATAATTTTCCAGTAACTCTCCAAGCCCTACAAGCCAAGACGGAAGTGCTAGACGCGAACACGGTCCGTCACATGTGTCGCCATCTAGTGACGCATTACTTCCTGTTGAGCCCCGACGACCTGTCGCTTTGGGACGCCGAGCCCGAGACCTTCGCCACGGACGAGGCGGGCGAGTCTTGGAAATATAGTCTGAGGGTAAGTTGAGTGTATCATTAAATTAGTATTACATTAGTATCATTAATAATATAGTAGATTATACACATGTCGCTGTGGTCGATGATCTGATCTGGTGATCGATGGTGATCGCTATGATTTATAGAAAGGTAGCAGGTGTTAAACATTAATACTACCCAGCGCAGATGACAAACGCTGTGACATCTACAGTTTTAAAGTAATTTAGATATCGTTCACCGAATGTCATCCAAATTCGTCTTGCCGTTTTATCAAGAAAGAGCGATGAACATACACATTTATTTATTTATTGGAACAGCTTTTACATATTAGTATGTAAATACATTGTATGGATATATTTAGCCAATTACAGGATCGCACGTTTATAAGACGAATTTCACTGTGAATCAATAGAATATATTAAAAAACATCCAACCCAAGTCATAATATATCTTTTCTTTCTCCAGCCATGTACAGAAGCTCTTTTCATGGAGTTATTCCCATTCCGCGACGTGGTTGGGCCTGAATTAGTGCGGCTATTAGCTTCAGTGCAGCAACAACAAATATCACCGGACGATCTACCAGCGATATTGAATAAAGACGCGATTTATAATGCCGTCGGTTTGGCGGCGTTCGATCTGTATGACGATGTGAGTGCTCTTTGTGTTTATGTGTGCCTGGTACTTTTGGCGAGTTGTTGTTTGGGTATAATATCGATATATGTATATGTAATTTCAATGCTGTTTGGGACAATAGGAGATCTTTTGATTTTTGTGTGCAGTGATAGGTTAGGTTCCGTTTTAGTTTGGTTGAAAATATCATTGTAGTTGAGACAGTGTAAGCTCTGTAGTTTTATGTCTCCCTAGTGTGGCTTAGTTATATTATAAATTTATTGATTAAAATTTAGTTTTAATGATAAAGATAAATTAATGAAAGCCTTTTAAGAATATACGTTTGGAACAGTTAAATAAAGAATTCAGAAAATATTATATTGCTATTGTGATATTTCTTTTTGTGTCCATAGATATACTTCTTATCATTCCGACAACGAGTATTAAATACAGTTATTTCTTTTGCAGGTGGATTTCGACGAATGGTTTACGAATATTCTCAGTCAAGAACTTAAAATAAAGGACAATAACTACAGAATCATTCGGAGAAGAGTATGCCAGTTAATTGGTTAGTATTCATGTCCTTTCTCAGGGTCTGGACTAACTGTGTACCAAATTTCATTCAAATCGGTTCAGTAGTTTTGGCGTGAAAGCGTAACAGACAGAGACAGACAGACAGACAGAGTTACTTTCGCATATATAATATTAGTTAGGGTTTAAATCGAAACAAGAAACCGTTTATTGAATGGTCGTGTCAAATATGGATTAGAATTAAAAATATATTCAATCGTAATAGGTCAATGAACTTACTTTGTACAGGTCAACGTACTTTTGTCAAGTCAATGTTCTTTTCACAGGGCAATGTACTTTTCACAGGTCATTGCACTTTGACAATTCACTGTTCTTTTCACAGGGCAATGTAATTTTCACAGTTCATTGTACTTTTGACAGGTCAATTTACTTTTCACAGGGCAGTGAACTTTTCAAAGGATAATGTACTTTTAAAAGGATTTCACAGGTCATTGAACTTTTGATAGGTCACTGTACTTTTCACAGTGCAATGTACTATTCACAGGTCAAGGCACTTTTAACCCGCCAATGTTATTTTTACAGGTCAATGGTGCGGCGTCAGAGCGTCACAGTCGCTCCGGCCGGCGATATACGCAGCGTTATTAGAACCGCTGTCGAATCCTTCGGAAGATGCTGCGGTTAAATTAGCCGCTGCCGAAGCGCTAAGAAGTACTATAGACGACTTTACCTTCGACGCGGAACAGTTTGCGCCGTTCGCGCATCATGCAATTGCTGCGCTTTATGAACTCCTGGTACTTTTAATTTTTTAATATTGGTAAAATGGTTTATTTATAAGTTTTTGTGAGTATATGTTGGTAGTTTTTTGAAAAGTGAAAGATTTAATAATGGGAAGTGTTCATGAATAAACTTGATTACACAAAAAAATACATTAACCCTATTATAAATTTAACACTATTGTTTTACCCTATTGTAGAAGTAGGTGGCATTATTTCTATTGATTATCGATATGAGCGCAAGTGTATAATATCAACATCCGTGTTCGTCAGGTGGAAGCCGAGGAGTGCGACACGAAGATGCACGTGCTGCACGTGATCTCGTTCGTGATGGAGCGCGGCGGCGCGGCGGGCGCGGCGGGCGGCGGGCCGGCGGCGCTGGCGGGCTACCTGCCGCAGCTGTGGCTGCACGCCGACCGCCACAACATGCTGCGCGCCGCCGCGCTCTCCGCGCTCGTGCACCTGCTCAAGGTACGCACACTACTGCCTGTCATACACGACTACCTGCCGCAGCTGTGGCTGCACGCCGACCGCCACAACATGCTGCGCGCCGCCGCGCTCTCCGCGCTCGTGCACCTGCTCAAGGTACGCACACTACTGCCTGTCATACACGACTACCTGCCGCAGCTGTGGCTGCACGCCGACCGCCACAACATGCTGCGCGCCGCCGCGCTCTCCGCGCTCGTGCACCTGCTCAAGGTACGCACACTACTGCCTGTCATACACGACTACCTGCCGCAGCTGTGGCTGCACGCCGACCGCCACAACATGCTGCGCGCCGCCGCGCTCTCCGCGCTCGTGCACCTGCTCAAGGTACGCACACTACTGCCTGTCATACACGACTACCTGCCGCAGCTGTGGCTGCACGCCGACCGCCACAACATGCTGCGCGCCGCCGCGCTCTCCGCGCTCGTGCACCTGCTCAAGGTACGCACACTACTGCCTGTCATACACGACTACCTGCCGCAGCTGTGGCTGCACGCCGACCGCCACAACATGCTGCGCGCCGCCGCGCTCTCCGCGCTCGTGCACCTGCTCAAGGTACGCACACTACTGCCTGTCATACACGACTACCTGCCGCAGCTGTGGCTGCACGCCGACCGCCACAACATGCTGCGCGCCGCCGCGCTCTCCGCGCTCGTGCACCTGCTCAAGGTACGCACACTACTGCCTGTCATACACGACTACCTGCCGCAGCTGTGGCTGCACGCCGACCGCCACAACATGCTGCGCGCCGCCGCGCTCTCCGCGCTCGTGCTGCTGCTCAAGGTACGCACACTACTGCCTGTCATACACGACTACCTGCCGCAGCTGTGGCTGCACGCCGACCGCCACAACATGCTGCGCGCCGCCGCGCTCTCCGCGCTCGTGCACCTGCTCAAGGTACGCACACTACTGCCTGTCATACACGACTACCTGCCGCAGCTGTGGCTGCACGCCGACCGCCACAACATGCTGCGCGCCGCCGCGCTCTCCGCGCTCGTGCACCTGCTCAAGGTACGCACACTACTGCCTGTCATACACGACTACCTGCCGCAGCTGTGGCTGCACGCCGACCGCCACAACATGCTGCGCGCCGCCGCGCTCTCCGCGCTCGTGCACCTGCTCAAGGTACGCACACTACTGCCTGTCATACACGACTACCTGCCGCAGCTGTGCACGACATGCTGAAATAACCTACTCATACACTAACACATCGGGTAGGTCAGTGGCCAACCCAGCACGGGTAGCATGACAAGTAGACATACAAATATGTCTACCATCTATGGCGCAAGTTTGACGTCATCGCGATTTTGTCTACAGTAGCTACCGCGACATAGATTTGTCTTGTCGCGTACGTCATTTGTATACAAATGTCTACGCCCTTGAGCATGACGATCATATTATGTCTACGTCAGAGACTAATTTGACTTTGACATTTCAAAGTATACAAATATGTAGGCTACCCTCCAAGGTGCATACAAAGCTTGTCTTTTTCGTACAAGACATTTTAAACTTACAAAATACAATATTTTTGTAACAAAAACGAAAACAAGAAACAATAACCACAGACAAAAACGCACTGAAATGAATGAATGGCGAATGAATGAAATAGTGTTGTGACGGTGTTGTGCTTCAACAAATTTATCGGTAATCATGTGTGACCATGTTAAAAATATAATATATTTGTAAAGGGCAATATTTCTATGTCTTCCGTAGCGAAAGTTTTGTATACAGTAGAGATTTTCGCTTCCTGTCATTATGTGCTCGCAACCGCGCCATAACCCGTAGACAAGACAAAAGTTTTAACCCTATAGAGATATATGTCTACCAGTGTTCATGCTACCCGTGCTGGTGTCGAAGTTTTTAGACCGCCTAAAGGCCTCCGACATGGTCTGACGCTTGAAACGACCGGGATCGACTGCTTAATGTGCTCTCTGAAGCACGGTAGCGCTCAGATTGAAATGTCCCCATCCAAGTAGGGGCCAAGCTGCACGTTGCTTAACAATCGCAATTAACCTAAAAAAAAAGTATTTGTGACACCGACAATCTTCATTAAATTCAACACGGGAATTGAAAAGTACATTTAATCCAATATAATATAACAATACATCCGGACAAATTTACACCCGGTTAATTAGTCCCAAAGTAAACTCTAAGCTTGTATTATAGAATCTAACTCACTGATACTATTACATATACATATACAAATACTTCATAAGAATATGTCCGCAGGCTTTAGGGGAATGCGCTCCTACCATCCGCCCGTGGGTACTGAGCGTAGTGAATGAGTCCACGAAACTGACGGAACCGGCTCACGTTTACTTGTTAGAAGACGCGCTGGAACTGTGGCTCGCTATTCTAGAAACATCGCACGTCGTCGACCCACCTACACTGCAGTTGGCCGATAATTTACAACCTATATTAGGTAAGTGAATCTTTTTTTTTAAGTTATTAACTAGTTTCCGCGTTGTGCCCGTTCCTGTGGGAATTTCGGGATTAGACATAGTATAACACTTTCCTCTTGAATATTGGTACCCGACACAAACATAATTATTCAAATCAGATTAGTAGTTTCCGAGATTACCGTGATCAAACGGGTTCAATCCCCGGGTCGAGCGAATACATGTTAGCTACTTTTCAAACATGGCTTGGATATCACCAACCCGCATTATACAAGCTTGATAATTACGCCTAATCCCCTAACGCCCAATTCTCTGTGCCTTTGCCTAGCAGTGGGACATTACAGGTCAATACTTTTAAGAGCGGCCAACCCGTCTTACTTTTCATACAAACGCTGTTACGTGATTACGGCGTTGTTATAGAGCTTTCTTTGAAACTTTTTAGCTAATAAGTATCTTATGCACTATATCTAGGTTTCTATCGTAACAGAAAATCTAAATTTTTAGAAACAAATTCAGTATAAGCCTCCGAAAACCGGCTTTTTGCACAAATTTTACCTAAACTTTGGGCGGTCATATTGTACTTATAAATTGTAAAATTAAAGAAAATATTATGATAGAAACCTCGTAAATATAATGGAGATTTTAAATAACAATCATTTATTTTACAAACATGCAAGGTTTTTTAAAAAACACGTATATCCTGGAACATGTTTTATGAAGATTCCGCACACTATATTTTGTTCAACGTTATCGCGGTCTCCCTTGCTTGTTGTCAAGTGACGGAAAGAGGTATGCGGGGGGCGAGTCTATCTATGAATGGCGCACTCGCTCGCTAGCTCGCTAGTTCGGTCGCTCGCTCGCTTCGTATAGAACTTTCTTCGTTCTTTGTATTGTGCCTACGATATATATTTTACTAGCTGCGCCCCGTGGTTTTACCCGCGTTGTGCCCGTTCCCGGGGGAATTTAAGAACCGCTCGACCGATTTTGTGCAAACTCACATAGACCATCTACTAAATAGTCCGAACAAAGCCTAAATATTTAGTTTGGATGGGTCAGCCCGTTCCTGAGTTATAAAATTACAACGAAAAGTGGCATTGATTTTTATATATTTCCATAGTATCCCACACGTATGCTTTCGCGAACTTATTTGTACGCAATAATGAGCAATGAGCAATGCAACGCAATGTTCGACATAATCAAAGTTTGATTATGTTGAACATTGTTTTTATGTATCACTAGCAGCGCCCCGTGGTTTTACCCGCGTTGTGCCCGTTCCCGTGGGAATTTCGGGAATTTTTTACATAAAAACCTTCCTCTTGAATCACTCTACCTATTACAAAAAACCGCATCAAAATCCGTTGCGTAATTTTAAAGATTTAAGCATACAGACAAACAGACAAACAAACAGACAAAAATAGCGACTTATACGATATCTAGATTTACTGTGATATTATTAGGCGACGATTACACGTAAAGTATTTACTGTGATCCATCAGTAAATAATGACGTATCGTGGTATTTACTGAACGTGTAACCTAATGTATTGATGGATGTCAGTATTTATTGATGGATTTCTAGATTTCTTGATTCTGTAATGATGATCCGTCGGATTATGATTTAAAAAGGTGTTACTATTGTCAGAAGTTCTTCAAAGCAGGGTTCAGGCATTCGAAAATAATTCTCGTAATCATCCATTTCACCATGTAATTTAATTTCTGCCATTAAATTCAAATGTGTGTACCTTTTCCTTTTTGCCCATCGCTTTCGCTTGGACTTTTTATTTAAACTAAGTGCTAAAATAATAGCCACGCAACCTTTAATTTTCAGCTCTGTGGCCATTTTAGACGTGTAAACAGCAGGAGACCGGACACAATACTGACGTAATAAATACTGTACGTGTAGGCCGGTGTATTAATCCATCAGTAAATACTGAAATCCATCAATAAATACTGTATTGACGGATCACAGTAAATACTTTACGTGTAATCGTCGCCTTATGAATGGCATCGTACGTAACGTCATCGGCCGGCCGCCCCGAGTGAGCGACGAAAGTTATCGAATGCCAAACGAGCGCTCAGGCACTTGCTCACTCTTTTCGCAGTGCCTCTTTTTCTAACATTGCGCTAGTTGAAACAACAAGCTTTTCAATAATGTTCGCGTTGGAGATTGACGGCCCGGGAAGGGCCCTCTTAAGATATACCTTATACTTATCTGTTCCGTTTCGTTTCGGAAATATTGGAATTGGAATACCCTAATAATTTTTCCATGAAAATGTGTAACATATTTAGTGTTTAAATTTTTTTAACAAATGATTATTTAGTCATTTGTTTTCTAAGATAAAATGTTAGCTCAAATTAAAATTACATTCAAATTCAATGTATTATTTTCTTTTAAGTGACACCCTGCAAGAGTGTTTGCAAAAACAATAGGTACTTACGAACTAGGTAATTATTTACTTATTTATATTTAGCTCTAGATATAGTCGCGTTCAAACAATTGTAATATTTTTTCAGAACAATCAACAGAGCATCTACGAATAGTAGTGTACATAATGCAAGCATACACTCTGTTATGTCCCGAAGAATTTCTCTCGGGAGCCGGCGGTAAATGCATGTCCCTACTCGAAGATATGCTAAGCGATATGAGGACAGAAGGCATTATCACAGTGCTGAAAATGGCAGAGATATGTATTAGTGTCAACTTCCCAGAAAGAAATATGTTCTTGGGAGCTAAAGTTATATGGTCTCTGCTTGTTAAAGTTATACGGTAAGTTTATGAAGATGTGAACGTAGAATTGTCAGAATTGTTCCCACTCTTGTGGCTTTTTGGCAAGATATTGTCCAACTGTACCACTTGATATGTTAAAATAAACCAATGATGACACTGCATTTCAAAGAAATTCCATTTACTTCTCTATTGTGTTTATGACATGTTTTTGTGTATTTGAAGTAATAACAAGTGTTATATGTGAAATTACTTTACCGATTTTAAAGGAACTTTCCCTAGCTTTTTTTTGTGATATGTCAAAAAATTCTACTGTTGAAGATTCAAATCGTGAAGCGCTGGTACTCCTAAAACATTATGACACTGTGCCTTACCTACTTAATATTTAACAATAATGATTATATAACTTCCCAGATGTCTTCTCGACCGGGACGACCTCCCGATGGTCCTCTCCATCCAACTGTGCCTGGTGTCCCGCCTCATCCTGCTGTCAACGGATCTGTTCTACAAGGCCGTACAGGAGGCCGCTGTTGGCATGATTGAATACGACTCGGATCCGGACAAAGTGTTGAACAAGTTGTTGCATGTGTGGACGGAGAAGATGAATTCAGTCACGCAGGTTGAGAGGTGGAAGGCTGTTGGTGTGTATTTTTCTATATCTATATATGTACTGATATAATATAACTGATGAGTTTTTTGTCTGTTTGAACGAGCTAATCTCAAGAATAACGTTACCGTCCGATATGAATAATTATTTTTGCAATGGATAGCCACATTCAATGGAAAGGTTATAGTCCATTTTCATCCAGAAATTCCTACGGTGACAGGCACAACTCGGGTAAAACCGCGGCGCACTGCTCGTTTTTAATAAGAAAGAGGAAAGAGAGAGAGAGAGAGAAATAGGAGTATTATAAGTTTTGACTGTATCTGTGTTTGTCTATGTGGCATCGGCGGACTTCTCCACAAAGAGATCATTGTATACTTTATGGTCTTAAGTTTTTTTTTATATTTAAGTAAAAAAAATCCTTTACAGGTCTTGGCTTAGCAGCTCTCTTAACAACACAGAACGCCACAGTCCTCCAAAGGTTTCCCGCCATACTTCTCAACTTGACGGAAGTACTCAACGATGTTATGAAGCAGGAAGAAAACGGGACTTACGTCGAGTAAGTTTGATGGAATATGTTCTTAGCTGTTATGATAGCCTGGTACTTTTAGATCTGTATCTTATATACCTTTGATTTAACAAATACTTTTTACTATGAAACTACTTTTGTGAATGATCAAAGTATCATCATTTTTGATATTCAACCTATCGCGATTTGTAAACATTATTAACGTGATACTGCGGGTTTTTTCGTTGCACAAAGTATTGTTTTAGCTAGTTAAACACTTACTTTCATTTCCCAACATTTAGTTTTATAACATACAGCAGTTTTTTAACTATTTCATCCCTTTTATGTGTAATTTAAAAATACAGTGTACATTGTACATAGAGTGTGTGTGCGTTGATGGATTAGAAAGTGATGATTGTGTTGTCGGTAGCGGGCTGGTGGGCGGCGGCGGGTCGCGGCCGGCGTCGCCGCGCGCGGGGGCGGGCGGCGCGGCGCGCTGGGCGGGCGGCGGCGCGCCGCCCTGCGCGCACCTGCAGCGCCGCGCCGCGCTCAGCGCGCGCCACCCCGCGCACGCGCTCGACCTGCGCGCCGTCGCGCACCACCAGGTAACCACCACCTCACACCGTACATGATGTGACGGTGCGGGCAGGGCGGCGCCGCGCCGCCCTGCCCGCACCTGCAGCGCCGCGCCGCGCTCAGCGCGCGCCACCCCGCGCACGCGCTCGACCTGCGCGCCGTCGCGCACCACCAGGTAACCACCACCTCACACCGTACATGATGTGACGGTGCGGGCAGGGCGGCGCCGCGCCGCCCTGCCCGCACCTGCAGCGCCGCGCCGCGCTCAGCGCGCGCCACCCCGCGCACGCGCTCGACCTGCGCGCCGTCGCGCACCACCAGGTAACCACCACCTCACACCGTACATACTTTTACATTTACTAGTACACATTTAGCTAAACGGTCAGTCGGGAATAACCTGTAAGTTACCACCAGGTCTAAGATTCTTCCCTTCACTCTTCTCCATAAACCCCTCCCTCTCTTTATTTCTATACAGAGAAAAATAAAACATAGAATACGAACGTATTGGCGTGATTTAGGAGACTGCATAAGTTTCTCCACTAACTTTCGAGTCAACACAAAAGCCATTTCAAAATAATTACCTCATATATAAACATACTTAATGATTGCTTTCAAGTTCGTTGGTCTTTACGCCATAAACTTGAAAAATATACAAAGGATTTGCATATGAATTTCGCCGATTATCACTGTGATTCACAAGGAGAGTTTTGTGCTGTTTTTCATCACAAAATTCCCTTGGAAACTAGTAAAACAGTATGGCGCTGCCACTACCTGATATATATTTAGCAAGAGCAAGATTCCACATACATCGTACCGCCCAATATCAATACGACATTTCTTTTATTCCAGTTGGAGACCCTCAAAAACCAAGTAGGTCCCGAAACGTTTGAACGACTCGTGCAATCCACCGATCAAGAAACGCTGCAACAAATACGAGAATACATACCCATTTGAAATATAGCCATTGTATTTATTTGATTTATTTTAACCTTATGACAAATTATTAGAAACGACACTAACTTTTTGTCAGCGACAGTGACAAAAAAGTACATAGTTAGATACAAAATTCATTTGACTACTTAGTAGACAAAATGTTTTACATTAAACAAATTAACGAAAGCAACAATTTTCATCACGTCAGTGTCTAATGTCACAACAAAAAACAAGTATATGAAACTTAATAAATAAAGTTTACAATTGATAAGCGTAAAGACGTTCTGTTCAAAAGTTAATTTACTACGCGGCGGCCATTTTATTTTGCCTTAAAATTGTCACAAAATCCATGTCAAGTTAATAGTGTCAGTTTCTAATTATTTAAACTTATTACTGAGAATTCGATCTAGGTATATTTTAAGTCGCTTATCGTCAGTAATAACTAAAATATAAATTAAATATTAAATTAAAATTTTAGCCAGTGAAAACTTTATATATGGTTAAACGTTAATTCTTTGTCGAATTGTGGTACGTGATTTCAGAGTGGATACAAATACTGGTTTGACAGCGCAGACGTCAGTCGAGTCAGTCAGTCACCGATCAGTCATCAACTATTATGTATTAAGCAATAAAAACAAACTTAACTGATTTTAAATTAAAAAAGATGATTTTTTTACTATTACGTAAACATTGTTTTTATTTTTGCAATTAAATTCAATTTTTGTTTTAGGCCCATCGCAGACGACAGACTATCCGTGACGCAATTTTTAGTCTGTGAAAATAGAACCTATGTAATTATATGCAGTAACGCACACGACGCGCAAAAATCCGCGACAATCCGCGACCGAATTTTTGTGCGCCGCAGACTCGATCGCACAAAAAGTCTGTCGTCTGCGATGGGCCTTAAAGCCATCAGTTAAACCATTACCGCTGTCCTGATTGATCGACTGACTGAAGTTTGAAGTAACTGATATGTGTTAACTCCTAGTTTTATTTAACGAATACGTGTATGTACTTGGCCTTAAATAAACGTGTTTTGGTAATTATATTTTAGATCTGACATCAGAAGTAAAGAAGAGTTATTTTCGCTCATTAACATAATTGTTTTGAGAGAGAGAAACGAAATCTCGCTTTGCGGTGTGAACGTGTCATTTGGATAACTTTGGTTTGTTGACACTTGACAGTATATAAAAAAAAAACATTGGTAGAGATTATTAATAGTTATTTCTCCTGTATATCCTTGACCTTTTTGGAAAATCTCACTGACGATAAAATATGTAAATGAGCAAAAATCTACAAACTACATTTTCCATAGTTTCGAAACTAGGAAGTCTTGCCGCTAAATCTTCGGTTATTTCGCCGTTCGTTTAAATGTTAAAGTAAGTTGAAAAAGTTCCCATCGTATTTAAATTAAACAACTTAGTTGTGATAGAATTAAATATTTAGGGTGAATTGCACAAAGATTCTTAATTCCTAAAAATATTTTTAAAACAAATGACGTTCGTTTGAAATGGTTTTCTATTTGATGCACCATAAAGTTCAATTTCGAAGGGACAGCTTTTGTTTCTTTAACATATTTAGGTACTAAATTGATTTAAGAGTTTTTGTGCAATCTGCTCTTATAGTCCGAATACTCAAATGCTACTCGAATTGAGTACGACTTTTTGTAAAGGAATTTGACAGTAATTGTCAAAACGTATGAGAAACGCTTTGGTACCGTAGCTTTTGAGTATTTCAGGATAAGATTTTTTTTACTAAAGATGTGTGTTGAGTCATCCAATCACATCGCTTGTTTTGTATATGTGCAGTTATAAACCAATCAAATGGCTTAAGTTCTATTGTTTAGTTTGACAGTTGATAAATCGAGCGAGCTGATTGATTGACTGATGTTTAACACTCATCTTCGGTAGATAGTCACTATAATTTGTTACAGTAAAATTTCGAAATCTTGTAATAAAAAACTGATATTAATGCTATGAAGAGAAACACTAACAATTAATTTCGATTCAGTCATTGAAACAAATTTCGTAGTTTTACAGTAACAACTTAAATATTTCCATTTTTTATTCAGGCGATGTTTTTTTTAATTTAAATCTTAAGTGTATTGATATATGGTTTATTTTAAATCTTATAAAGGATAGTTAAAATATGTAGTAAATTACTCGTAAGTATATATAATGAGTATTGCAATGATGTATTATATATTGTTATATACATAATAATAACTCTTTTGTAAATGTTTTGTTTATATATTTTAACATAGGTACGGTCAGCCAAATATGTGGTCTACCACCCTACGGTTGAGATTCATTTGAACGTCATGAAACAACAAGGTCAATTTTAAACGTCATAACATAATTGTGCATAGAAAAGTCAACCTTAGCGATCGTTACATCTCGCAGAAACTTTTGTCAAAAGTGGTAGACCACTTTCTTGGCCGACCGTACATATATATACCCAAAGTTGAACTAACGTAGACTCGATACATTTCACCCTAACAAATAACTAGACAATACCCTAATTGCTTAAACACCACTAAAATGCGGAGGGTTTTAATTTTATACATTTTTGACAATTATACTAAACTAGCAGCGCCCCGCGGTTTTACCCGCATTGTGCCCGTTCTCCTAGAAATTTCGGGAATTTTTATACACATAACCCTTGCTCTTGAATCACTCTATCTATTTCAAAAAACCGTGTCAAAATCCGTGCATTAGTATTTGAGTTTATCGCGGACAGACAGACAGACAGGCAGACACACGCGGCCGGGGACTTTGTTTCATAATATGTAGTGATGAAACGGGTGTATATCGCGTTAGAATATATATCGTATTTATTAAAATACGTACCCGACGTTATATATCCTAATGCGATATAGACTCGTTGTATTTAGTATAATGAGTGCAAACTGCAAATCGTGTTAGTTTAAAAAGTATGTTGAAACTATTTGTCAAAATTGTATCCAATTGAGGGCTTTTTAACTTTTATGTTTCAGTATTTAGGGGGAGTAATTAATGTGTGACTTACAGGTACTGCCAAAACTAATATGTAATTATATTTTTGTTTATCGTAACTTCTAAATTCTTAGTCCATAAAAGTATAACTGTGTTTAATTTTTAATAAATTTTAGAATGGTAAAATATAATATGGTAGCTATATCTTTCATGACCTAGGACTATCTGATTTGAATAAAAATATGTATAATAGCAATATTCTTAAGCCCGGTATCTTATTAATGACTCCGTTTAATTACTATTGCGTTACTTTTTCTTGTATAGACGCATAACACCTCAGTCTTCTGTGCCCACGGTTCCTGTAAAGGGGCCGAAACGTCAGATAATTCTTTTTTTTAAAGCGAAGTGTATTCGTAAACTTAGTTTCAATTCAAAAATGAGTAGTGTTCGCTTTAACTTAAGAAACCAGTACTATTGCATCTGTTGAAGCATCAGTTAACAAAAACACGTAATGGCAGCCAAACGGAGTCATTTCTGAGCCCGCTCGGCTTGCGGTGGAAACCGGGTCTGTTTGTTTCAGCTGTAGATCATCTTTTTTATTATAGTCTTGATTTGGAGTAATGGTTTATTGAAAAAAATCATCAAATGTATGAGTTAACCTTATTCGTCTCAAAAAAGGGCATCGAATACTAAAACGCCATTGAAATTAGGGGTATTTAATTGTCAACTATTTGTCAAAATTGTATGGAATTTTAGGCCTACATACTGTGAGTAGAGTTTGAGTATTCGGGCTTACGCCACCCATTTTCTTCCACTAACTATTTGTAAGCACTCATCCTTTCAAATATATTCATACAACGTTCGTAGCAAATAGCTACAAGAACCTATCTTTAAAAATAAGTATAAAATAATCTTCCAAACATTCGATCTTACATTCGATCTTTAAATAATTAGATTACATCCCACTGCCTTTGATATCGCTAGCATTCGTTTTGTATTCATAAGTTCACTGCATTATTATATAATTGTGACTTTTTGGTTTGTCATATTTTTGTATTTTTTTTTTGCCATTTGAACACATATTTACTAAACTATAAAGCCTTTGAGATAAGAGAGTTTACTGAAGGTAATAATAGATCACTTACTTCTAAACACTATAATTTTACTGAAATTAGACCTAACTTCATACATTTTTACTAACTATTCGTCAGATTTCTTGACAAGTTTTTTGTCAAAATTGTATGGAATTGGGGTCTTTTAAATTTTTATAAAAGGTTATACACTAGATATGAGTCTGATGAATACTTTTCGATAGCAGCAAAGAGTAGATAAAATAAAACATTTTTTTACTACAATTTTCTTTGTTAATTTTAATGCTAGATATTATAAAATATAGTTAATACCTATACGAGCAAATGACTTAAAGCTGAATGGCAGTTTCAAAAATTAAGTGGCATTCTTTTTCAAAGAACAACACGCTACTTAAAATCGATCATTTCTTTGCTTATTCATATAAATATAAAAATAATTATCTTAAGTTTTTGTATATTAAAAGTTAGGTTTAATATCACCTAACAGTGCCAACTTATGACGTCATAGGGCTCGGCTATTTATTAATAAGTACATGTAAATAGCCGAGTACTATATACTTGTGTACAATATTATATAATTAATATTATAGTAACTATATTATTTTTTCACAGATCGCCTCACACACATTGTAAACAGTTTGCCTTAAATAAAAACTATATGAAATTAAAATATATTTGCTGTGTTTAATTTATAATCTTAGAATGTTTCATTTACTTAACTTAATTTGCCCTCCGAAGCACGGTGGAGCTCAGATAGAAATGCCACTACTATCGGCCAACCCATCCTAGTACGTTGGGCTGAGCTGCGTTGCTTAACAATCGCAATGAACCTACATCACGTAGCCCCTATTTCACTGTATCTATCTTGAACCACGATCAACTGAACTCAGTTTTAGTGAATATTTGACATTTTGATCTCAGGTTAGCTCTTAAACTAGGATAAGGTTGATTGATCTAGTCCAGTTGTAACGGTGAAATGGGGTTTAGTCAAATACGCCACGAGCGCTACTAGGAGTAACTAGGTATATCTAATCTAGATAAAATATATAGGTTATCTATCCACTTATACCACTCCCTAACCAACAACTTCGTTAAACCCCTTCTTTAAAACAACCCTTTAAATATCGGTCCCGGTTGTAATCATTAGACCATGTCGGAGAATTTGAGGTGGTCAAAAACCTGACACCAGGGTTGGTCACTAACTTACACGAACTTACTTACTTAACAACTCTTAGAAGTTTAAAATAAAATACCAATGACTTAAACTTAGAATTCCACTTTCCAAATCGAACGAAAATCGACAAACCATACATATGTATGTGGATACTCTAGTTCATACGTCGTGAGATTTTTACCGTTGACTCGTCTTGGATCTAATAGGACTGCATTTTAGATCTAGAAGGTTTGGATTCCAGCCAACTGATACCTCTTGACGTCACGGGCCAACTGCAATTGATTTGATGTTCGGTTCCTTGGTGCTTTGAGCAACCTGAGAGGTTTCAGGGAAAATTTAACGTATCTATTCCAATCTTTATATTTTCTAGATTCTGGAGCGTAAGGTGATACACGAATGGACGAACTGTAGCTAAGCAGATTCTTACTAGGTATTTATGCATACCTACTTTATAGTTATAGATAAATTAAACTGAAGAACTGAAATAACATAAAATACAATCTATTAAGAATTCCCAGCCTAATTAATATCCTGGTAAAACAGTTTTAAATACCTACCTTACTATTAAGGTGGTAAATACTTAATGCAAACAAACTCACCTCCTTACATAAGCAAAATACATAATGTCAGTCATATCTTCTCTACACGTTTACAGTAAAACTATTAGGGACAAACATTACATACTACTCGGTGTACGTCCGTTATTGATTGTTAACCCTCTACCTTAAATTATAATTAACTTTGACCTTAATACATACAACGTCTAGCTCACTCCCTCCATACAAAAACATCCAACCAAACCCAAAACAAATATAATTAAGAACAAAATCATTGGTACCTTTAAACTCATTATACCACCCCTTGCACACCCGGTAACTCAGCACAATTTTTCTTTTAAAACACATTTAGGGCGCCGTGGAGTGTGTATCACATGGACGAAGCAATCAAAATCTCATTAAGTACCTATATCAGGAGTTAGAGCCTACGTTATCGGTACTGGGAGTAAGCCAAGTTGGTTGGAAAACAACACTGAAAGCGTGAAGTTGGTTACACTACGTTTCTATGCTTATGGTGTTGATGTGTAAAGGATTAGTTTATGGGAAGTACGTGCTAATTGGAACTATATAGGTATAGAACAGGTTCTAAAAAGTTGAAAAGCCTGTCAGTAAAACTGT
The DNA here is from genome assembly GCA_963082685.1 of Cyclophora albipunctata. Classification (NCBI taxonomy): domain Eukaryota; kingdom Metazoa; phylum Arthropoda; class Insecta; order Lepidoptera; family Geometridae; genus Cyclophora; species Cyclophora albipunctata. The sequence goes on from OY720128.1 coordinate 1,371,934, forward strand.
GTAAGCCTGTAATATCCCATACATAAATTGGGATAGGGTTTTAAAGTGTAAGGTTTTATTATTTAATTAAGTTACGCGTTTCACGTTATTCTCAAATAGTTTTTCTTCAAATTCCATCTCATATCTACCATTTGTACCTCTAACTAAGGCAACGAGAAGCTCGACGCCTACTTGGATGGTTGGCCGATAGTGGCATTTCTATCTAAGCGCTACTGCGCTGCTGAGGGCACGTTAAATTGTCGGTCCCGGTTGTTTCAATTGTTAGGTCAGAGGTCTTTCGGCGGTCTAAAAACTCCGGGTTGGCCACTAACCTACTACTCGAATTTACTTACTTACTTCTCACTATAGTTAGATAGAGTTATTATCTTCCTCTAACTACAAGTACTAGTTAGACGCAAACCTTATTACAACGAACAAATTAAAAGCAAACAACGCGACAGCAAGTGTTAGAACAGGGACATATTTATCAAGTCGATCGCATTAATCACAAAATGATATTTATTCCGAGGCGTTCGTTACTGAGAGCTAATTGCCGCGTCCGCGAACCAGTTTTAGATCGTAAATTATAATAGAGAACAAGATGTAGGTTTTAGCGGGAACATTTATCATTATCACTCATTTTAAAGCAGCGTATGATTGGAATATTTGTAGGGTGTAAGAGATTGATAGACGTCGATAGGTAGGAGTGAGATGTATGTACTTGGTAAATATAGATAATACATGCTGGCGACCCGCCCTGCTTCAATTCGGTTAATCCAGATTTAATGTGGGAAATTCGGGGTAAAAAGGCCCGCCTATATTATTACCTAAAGTGTACTCTACCTATTCGTGAAACATTTTTTTTAAATCGGTCAAATAGTTCCGCAGATTAGCGCGATCGTAGATACAAATTTACAAATGTTACTCTTTGTAATATTATAATAGATTTTGATTAACTTATAAAGTGCAAGCGAGTATATAATGGTGCAACTCCTTATGACGTAAGGTTTTGGTCCGCTGAGCTTCATATCAACCTCTAACTGAAAAGTCTGAATTCAGAGACGCCAAATACTGCCTTAGTAGAGATTTAGAGTGCTTTTATAATGAAAAAATACGTGTATAAGTTAAGTATCAATTTGATGGACGTCTTTCAGTGCGGCAGTTAGACTATAGTATGTACTACCTACTTATAATTATTATTTATATTCATACATGTTTTTAGTAGTTGACAAACAACGGTATCTCTTTCCTTACGCCTACTGTTACTTGACATTATCGTAGTCCGAAAATCTTAAGAAAAATAACCCCTACACTACACTATATTCCTGCAAATAAATCAATTATATTACATCACTACTCTACAGACTTGAGACTTCTAAAGCTATTCAAATTCTCAAAGGGAATAGGTTCGAATACGTAGTCCCGAGTAGTACGAGTAAATCTAATTCCGCTGTCTCCTATCTATTGCACTAGATGGCGCTGTACTGGGTCTCGTGTTGCCGACGCCATTAGTTTTGTTTCTTGCAGACTACCCCCGGTTATCCGGGACTTTCTCAAGAATAAATTAGTTAATGAACCCGTGGAATATTACTCTGACTCAGTGGTTATTTGATAAAGGTGTTATTTATGTTCGTTTGCTGATTGCTATCTTACTTAGCATCATGTGCGGCTATGGAGGTGATTTTGTATTTTTATGCTTTGATTTTTGGGATAATCTATATATATATATATAAAACAAAGACGGGTTTGTTACAACACTTATAACTCGAGATCGGCTGGATCAATTTTCATGGTTTTTGTTTCGTTGGATTTGTCTCCGCCCTGAATAGCAGAATACATTTTAAAAACAATGAATACTTGGAATAAAAATCTCAAAATTCCCACGGGAACGGGGGCGCTGCGGGTGAGACCGCGGGGCACAGCTAGTTTCTAATAATTACATTTTTTTCACTAGAAATAGTTTTCTTTTTCTTGGTAAGTGGCGTTTCTATCAGAGCGCTATCGTGATTCATAGGGCTCATTAAGCAGTTTGTCTTAGATGTTTCAATCAATGATTAGACCATGTCGGAGGCCTGTAGCCCGTCTAAAAACTCAGACAACAGGTTTGGCGACTAACTTACTCAAAATGAATGAATGACTTCGTAAGTCCTAGGTATCTATATTTTTGAGTGCTATAAGGTTACCTGAATAATATGAAACCGATCGATCTAGAAGTGATTGTCATTAGTTACAAAATCCCATCTGTTCTGTCACCTGTAACTGTATATTTGAGGACTCTACCACCTACCTTTCTCTACCTACCTATATATCCGTAAGTACCAACGCAATTCCTCATTCCAGAAGGTACTTCCATGTACCTACAAAACTTCATACCGTTCATTTGTTAACGAACTCCAGGAACGCCACGTTTCGCCGCCGGCACCAAGTCTACATCATCATTATACATTAGCTACTTACGTACATTGAAGGTTGAGGCATGCCCCGTACATTTCTCACAATTTTACGCAAGGGTGGTTTAAAAAAGCAACGACTCCCTTGGCGGCAGTCCCGGGCCTTTTACTTATCAGTAAAATTGTTCTGTGTAGTGAGATAATAAGCGTTTGTTTAAAAATAAACAGCTCAGCTGCCTGAGGGACACGGCTATTACGATAACACCGCAGATTTGTCTAGGAAAAGGATTAGCGAGACACCTTGCTTCTGTTTTGGACAAATAAGCGTTAATTTTCTAGATAATTACATAGATAATAGGATTATCTTCTGAGATATCGCATGTTGTGCTTTACGTTATCTGGAAAGAGAGATAGTAACATGGCAATTAATTTTATTTTTCTTAAAGCTTGTTTCGTTTTTGTATATCGATGACTCTACCTAATGTGAAGTTTGCTGTAAGTACGCTTGTCAATCGTTATATGATATGAAATTCTTTACAAACCCAAAAAAGAGGTAAGTGGTAGAGTTAACAGACCTCTATTAAGGTAAAGTTAAGGCTACAACCAGAAAGTTCTTCTCGCTCTTCCATGGCTACTACTATGGATCAACTTACGAATGAAAAAGATATCTGCCTAAGTAGTGCCTAAGTAAAAGTTCAAGTCAGTAGAAAAGTAGGAATCTCTAATAAAAGCAGGCACCTAGCCTACCCCGTTGACCCTCAAGCCCTCACATCGTCGAACGTGCAAAAACTGCAAGGAATTTAATAAGGTTTTCATTGACATAATCTAGGGACCAAAATTACCAAGCATTTTATTCTTACCGCATATTCGGTGGAAACACGCTGAGTTAATAATAAAGTTATAATTTATAATATTAGTCGAGATTACGTAGATGTTTTAGCGTAGAGTTCTGAAGATTGGCGCGTATATTTATTCAGAGCGGGGTTCCCTGGTACTTTAGTAATCCGAGTCTTCTCCCAACGTTAATCTGATTTCAGGGCGTATCTTAATTACACACTTTTGTTTTGCTTTATTTTTCCTATCTGGTGACAGGGGGCTTCTTAACTGATTATGGCACCCTAGTACTTGGTGAAATGATAAGTGGGTACAAAAAGAAGCGATGGCAGTTAACCAGTTTAAAAAGAGGTAATATTATGTAGGTTTATACGTAATATTATGTAAGTTTATACGTAATATTATGTAAGTTTATACGTAATATTATGTAGGTTTATAGATTACCTAAGGTAATCACTATAGTATGATGCCAAATATTGTTTTGCGTTAGATTGGAAAACCGCAAACTTTGCATCGTAAACAAAACTATATAGCTGTAGATATTATTATAAAGACAAAACAGACTAAGGACATCAATCCCAAGGAACGTAAACGTCACAAATATTCCAATTATTTTTGTTAACTTTAGTAGTTTTCGAAAAATATGCCAAAAGGTCTAACCAAATAGTGTTAAAAAATAACGTGTAAAAAATAACAGAACTTGCAAATAACAGAACAAAAAATGTGTAAAAAATAACAGAACTTGCATAACTCTTTAACATTAATAACATTAATTGGAGGTAGATAATCCCTATGATGCCCAATCTCTCAGATTGACCCAAAACAAGATTATTTAATTTCCACGTTTTAATTAATTCATAAAACAATGTTCCGTACTCCGTAAAATAACAGGTTTACAGAAAATTAAGTTTACAGATTGCTGATTGGATCTGTTACTATGTGGTCTATCGAATTGTATTCATATTTTTAACGTGATGCAAAAGAGGGGTGTTGTAAGTTTGACGTCGATGCCTGTGTATTGTAACTGTCTGTGGCATCGCCAATTTCGATGCGGTTTTTTCATTAGAAGTTTGCTTGTGATAGTAACTTTCAAGATCACTGCTAGTTAAGCAAGTACATTATCTATTTATTTATTTATTTATTTATCTCAATCTAAGTTTTCTCCTAACCTATATTGTCCCACTGCTGGGCAAAGGTCTCCTCCAAGCATCGCCCGCCCTCTCTGTCCTTTGCCAGCTACCACCAATCGTTATTAAAGACGACGAGAACATCCCGCCAAAGCTTCCTTGGTCGAATTCCATCTAAGTATTATAAAAGAAAAAAATATACAAGTGTAAATATCAGAAGGTATGTTTACTCTACCTAACCGAAAACTTACGTCCGAGTAAGCACGAAACATACTCGAACATTCGAAAGGCAACTCTTAAATTCTCCCTGTCCATTAACCGTATCTAAAACTAATCCATCCGAAGCAACTTACCAGGCGTTCATATTTTATAGGTAGTATATCGTTCGCACAATACCCGTCGCGATCACGCGTTGGTCTAGTTCCCGTTATCCCTGAAACTTTTATCCCTATCCCTTAGAATTCGCGTCACGGCTACCGATTTATCCCTTCGTATCGTTGTATCGCTATGTGAGCCGAATATGGTTCCACTGAGTGACCACGTTTGGAGCTTTCAAATGAAGCTAAACGCGTTATATTCGCGTCTGTCCTATTGTTATGGCGACTTATTTGCCCTCTTATTAATTTATGGTTGCCTGGTACTTTGATATTGTAATGTTAGTTCGGGGAATGTTTTGTTTGCTTTTCTTATTGTTATATTTTGAAGTTTGTTTACGTAATTGTTGTGATAAGGATTTAAGATTTTCAATGTCTTTCATCTTAATCTTTCTTAATCTTCGAATAAGTATGATAAATTGCCGCACTTGAGTTTCTTGTAATGTCACTGAGTACCGCAGTCATTAAGTAGATAAAGTTTCTATATTTAGACATAGAAGGTAATTAAATATCTGCATCCAAGTCCCAGTATAGGTATACCATAAAACTACGTTTCACTCCTATTTTCCGTCGATTATATACTTACTAGCAGCACCCCGCGGTTTGACCCGCGTTGTGCCCGTTCCCATGGGAATTTCGGGAAGAAATATAGCCCATTACTTTCCCACTGAATGTGGCTATCCATTACAAAAAGAATTATTCAAATTGGATTGGTAGTTTCTGAGCGTTCAAACAAACAGCAAACCAAATTCTTCAGCTGTATTATATTAGTAAAGATTTAATATCCCATATAGAAGTGTAGAATATAAGTACCTTTGAGAGGTAGCTAGTTAGTTCCACCCCTAAATTATTAACAAACTAGTTTACTCCGCATATTATCCCCAAAAGTTATTTGCGCTTTAATATTCAATACATCTTATTTATGAAATGTTGTCTCAATTTTCTGCGAAGCTGGTTACGTGCGTGTAATTTGGTAGAACTCCACTTAATAACTTAAGCTCATTGATTTATTATAATCGGATTATTCTCTTGTTCGATGTAAAGAATGGGTTTTGATTGATCGCATATGTATTGTTCGTTGGAGCTTTAACGAATATTAATATCTGGTTAGTTTTAAGCTAGGTGGACTGAATCACCTTTTTGGTTTGGTACGGTGCAATCAAAAAGTAAATGATTGTTTTAATAAATTAGATTTACGTTATTCGTTTGTCTATCGCCATGGTGCAGATATAAAAATGTAATATAAAGTATTTGATGTTGTTTTCGGTTTCAGTAGTTAAGTGCTAACCGCGGTAAATAGAATCTGAAATTAGAAAGAAAGAGTCTGCCCAAAAATACTTTTATAAACTGATTTTATATAGCATATCCTATCCTACTAATATTATAATTACGAAAATTTGTGAGGATGGATGTATGTATGGATGTATGGATGTATGTTTATTACCCTTTTACGCAAAAACTACTGAATTGGACGAAACTTGACAGTAATGTAAGTTATACATCAGAATAAAATATGGGATACATTTTATCCCGAAAGTCCTGCGGGAACGGGTACAACGTGGGTAACAACGCGGGGCGCAGGTAGTTTATTATAGTTACAACTTATGAGTTGGACACGTTGCAACTATATATTAATCTGTGGTTAGACAAACTACTATAAAGTTACTAAGTTTCAAATAATTTGTGCCTTTGTTGTTACATTAAATAAATAAATAAATATTAATTCATACAAACTTACTTCTATTACATATTAATAAAAAACATTGACTAAAGATAGACTAAACATTGACTAAAGATAGACTAAGTTGACTACGTTGGTCAGACTATAGACAGCCAGGTCGTTACGTCCTATATTTATGTAAAAAGTTGGTACCGGTTGGTTACAATCTATGGGTCTTACGTTTCAGATATATTTGCTGAAGAGCACCTATTACCTTCACAATCGAATCAAGCAAACCAAACGAAACCGACTTAAGTATCAATATGTAAATAAAATAACATTTTCATGAAATATTTTCCTAATATCAATATTTAAGATAGATATGCTAAGGAGGTCTATTGTAAACATATACATCGTTCAATCTAAACAACTTGTTGCTTAGTGGTGGTGATGGAAATGTCATAGACGGTTAGTGGGTTCCCTTTTTCATATTCATCATCAGATCAGACCAGATTCTAAGAACTAGGAGACTGTTCTCTTTCATGATATATACTAAACAAGCCGCGTCCCGCGGTTTTACTCGCTTTGTACCCGTTCCCGCGGGAATTTCGGGATAATATGTATCCCATATGTTATTTTGATGTACAACCTATATTACTGTAAAGTTTCATCCAAATCCGTACAGTAGTTTTTGTGTGAAAGCGTAACAAACATACATACATACATCCATACATAAATCCATACATACATCCATACATACATCCATACATACATACATAAATACGTTCATCTATACATTCATACATCCATACATACATACATAAATACGTTCATCTATACATTCATCCATACATCCATACATACATCCCTCACAAACTTGTATATACGAGTATATGTTATATTAACTGTAATGTTCGTTCCATCATTTCTCCGTCTCTTATGAGCCTAACGATATTCGGGTAAATCTTCTTCTTCATCGAGTGGATGACCAACCTGACCAATCCTGGTGTCAGGGTTATTGAGCCACCAAAGGCCTCTGACATGGCTCAAGTAACGACTACTATCCGTAGGAAGTAACCGGGACCTACGGCTTAACGTGCCCTCCGAAGCACGGAATCATCTTACTTTTCGAGCAATCAGGTGATTCAGCCTGCAATGCCCTAACTAAACTGAGGAAAGTCTCACAAAGAGATTTTTGTGAGGTATTCCCACTGGGAATCGAACCCGGAACCTCCGGGTCGTGTGCCGGGCGCTCAAACCACAAGACCACGGAGGCAGTGTGGGAACTATAACATCGAATCATAATGAAGATAGTAGTTATGATAAAGATTTAGTTTCAAGAAGATTTTTCTAATTCCAACGAAAATGCTTGAGTTGAAACCGTTGTAGATAAGTAAATTCAACAACAAAAGTACATAATATTATAATGTACTCACCAACTCGCATTTGGCTAGCGTAGTGATTATGCCTAATAGTCCTCACTGTACCGATATCTTCAGTGAGATGAGAGGCATTTGCACAGCACTGGGACATTACAGGCTAATATCTTTTCGGTTGTTGGTTTCGTCTACATTTTCAAACTCTTCTACGTTACGTAAGAAAATTTTCAATAACACTCGCGTTCGATACATTACTGAAATTGTATTTAAATTGAACTCCGAATATGAACCCTATTGTTTTATGTAAATACCTTTTGAATGATTAAATTTCCAATAGAATTGTTCGAGAATGTTATCAACACGAAGGGCTGTGTTAGAAGTCTTCGTCTGCCAATAGACAGCAATTTTAATGGTATTAAACTTTATACTAAATGAAACGGGTCTGTATCGCGTTAGATAATTACACGTATTTACTAAAATACGTACCCGACGTTTCGAGCGGATTACACCGCTCGTGGTCACGGGATAACGTATCTAACGCGATACAGACCCGTTTCATTTAGTATAATGAGTGAAAATCGTGTGAGTTTAAAAAGTTTGGTATTAAACTTATTAGGGATAGAATTTCAGTAGCTTTGAGTTCTAAAGTCTCGGTGGTCTAGTGGTATGCGCATTCGCCTGCCAAGACTGAGATCTCAGGTTTAATTCTCGAGTCGAGCGAAATATGTTTCAATCCTTAGACCGTGTCAGAGGTCTTTCAGTGGTCTATAAACTCCGATATAAAATGTAAGCGGACACTACTCATTTTAAATTTTAAACTATTAACGTTGTAAAGAAACGAAACGTCACATAAAAATCACTACATAGTATAAAATAAAGTCGTCTCTTTTTCGTGTCTGTCTGTTTGTCTGTCTGTATGCTTAAATCTTTAAAATTACGCAACGGATTTTGATGCGGTTTTTTGTAATAGGTAGAGTGATTCAAGAGGAAGGTTTTTATGTAAAAAAATTCCCGAAATTCACGGGAACGGGCACAACGCGGGTAAAACCGCGGGGCGCTGCTAGTGTAAAATAAAAGCGAAGTGTTAACATAGTTTAAAGTCAAAATGAGTAGTGTCCGCTTAAACTTAAGAAACCAGTATGATAAATGCCTAACAACAATTTTATCCCAAACTTTCTGTAGTAAAACCAACCATTAAATAAACAAAACAACAACAAAATAATTGTAATAAAAAAACAATTTAAACTCGGTGGAAATTTTCAAATAAACAGAATTCCTTTGAGTACGTGAAACGGGTGGGTAGATTTCGTCAACACAAGACACAGGGTGGCATGCAGACATTCTGTGTACTCGTCGAGGAATGCGGGCGAACGCGACGGCTCTGCAATTAGGCGGAACACAAAATGGCGGAACTCGATTACCTTGCAATACAATGCGACGTACCCACTTGGTTAAGGACTTTGAATCTTTGATTTTGTATGAGGTTTGTTAGTTGTAATAAAAAAATAATGTACATTTATACGTTGATTTATGATTTTTCTGTCCCGTTTCAAAACTTCTACGCGTGCCTGACATCGTCATCGTGACATTGGTATAGTAGATCTGTAATAAAGGGTGAACCGATTTTTATTGAAAACTCTCTTACGTTTAAGGACCACAAGCATGTACACTCAAATGATCTGCCTCACTTACTCGATACGAACACGCTTTATAAACTAGTTAAAAACTATCAATGCTCTCGTGTGAACACTACCTTAGTTAACAGTAACCTTAAAGTTACCGTTAGAATGTTGGGGTGATTAAGTGACTTGCATTTGGTCTTGAGACTGATTTTGTTGAAGCTACTCGCTTGTCAAATTGTTTACGATCGGCACTTTATTGTGCTTCTTCGAGCAGAATGTACTGATATTGATTAATTTTGTTATATAAACTGTAGGGAGCTGAATTGAAGTTGAATAGCGCTGTTTTGTGATTAGCTTGGAGATCAAGGAAGGTTCGAGATCGTATCGCTGGATATAGGTCAGTAGATCAAAGTGATGGTGCTATTTATTATGTTCTCTAAATGGAATTATTTATTATTTATTGTTGACTTCAAGTTGGTTGTTAATTTGATCCGTATTTAATATAATAATTGTTTGAGTTTACAATATTATCACATTCAGCCCTCTGAATGTGAAAATATTGTATATTATAGGCTTACACTATTTTATAAGTTATGTAATTTATTTTCTTATCTATAACTAGCTGACCCAGCAAACGTGGTTTTGCTATGTCAAAATAAAGGGGTGGACTACCCGATAAGCACACAAAATTTCATGAGAAACGGTCAAGCCGTTTTGGAGGAGTTTAACTACAAACACCGCGACACGAGAATTTTATATATTAGATTAATCTTAAACTTACTTATTTTACTCACTTAACTTCGCAGAAAACACAAAAAAGGGTACAAAAAAGCACATTTGTATGAACATTGTAACTGTGTTAACAGCCGAAGACCCTTGAACTATTTGTGAAGTGAAGTGTACAATCAAAATCAATGAATCGGGGCGTGCTATGAGGGAGTTGTGAGTTGCAACTTATTTCATTCTCTGCCGCGCCTAATGGCAACAGGAGTGTACGCAAATACATACCGCAGGGAGGTACTGAGGTATGAGTAGGGAAAAATTATATTATTTTTGTTTTTGCACCTCACTGTACTGAAATCTTTCGGTGAGAAGCAATGGGCCACTATTTATTTGTTAGGATTATTTTTTTATAGTGAGTTAGAGTTTAAAGTTTGGATATTGAAGTGCCTTTGCTGAGCAGTGTGACATTAAAGTATAATATTTTTTTACACTGAAATTATAAGTGTCTATAAGTTTTTACATAGGAGATAGGTGCTTAACACTCAAAGACCGACCAGTTGCATCTTGTCAGAATTATTTAACGGAGGGGATGTTATTATCAAATCTTATAAGCAACGAAAGCGTTATATCTCGAGGATATCGCTTACTCTAAACACATACTATACTGTTCTATAGTTTTATACTTTTGACAAGCCCGTTGGCACAGTGGCAGTGAGAGCGCTTACTGTGTCGGGGGTTGCGGGTTCGATTCCCGCCCGGAGTCAACAATATGTGCAGACATAGTTGTTGGCGACGACGTCTGGGTGTCAATTATATATCTTTATAAAGTATTTATGTATGTATATGTAGTAGTATCAGTTAATTAGATTCCATAACACAAGCTTAGAGCTTACTTTGGGTCTAATTAACCGTGTGTAAATTTGTCCAGTTATATTTACTTATATTTACTTACTTATACTCCTATACATAAACTTCAACTTTTGTAATCTTTTGCCAATAATTTTTGCCAAATATTTCATTTCCTTCGGTCAGTTTTTGGTACATCAAACATTTTAAGATGTTTATCAAGGTTACATATTTACGCTGTTGAATGTATTGTTACCACGGCTATATAGATACGAAACATATCTTACAACATCATCTCTGAGTATTGCTATTGAGAGAAATACACCGAATTGTTACTCGAGTACGCCCCTGTATAGTAAATATCGAGCTTTTAGCGTATTTGAATAAGTTCTCCTCGGTGCCAATCCATGGAAGAATGAGGCTCGCAGGCTCCTTTGATTTTATATTCGTTTATTGAGATTTTTGGATATTTTCACAAGAATTAGACCCAAAAACCAAGGGAAGGACGTAATGTGGGCATGTTTGTTCTGCAATTTACGTTTCTTTTTCGAGTTCTTTCTCGAAATCATTTTGATACAGCGTAAATGAGATTATGACATGGAAAGTCGAACAGAAAATAATATGTTAATTCAAGTCTTTTATGTAGGTAAGTAATGTTTCTTATTACATTTAAATAAGTAATGTTTGTCATGTAAAGTGTAGATATATTTGGAACAATTTATAAAAGCGAATTAGCTGAGGCACCAACATAGTACCATTTAGCATGATTGAAATTGGACCAATCCGAAATCGGCTTAATTTTATAAATGGTATTTGAAAACTACCAGAGTGCACGGTTTAAAGGATTTAAAAAATATTGAGAGCAATATTTATATCGTTGTGTACGAGTGCTGTGTGATTGTTTTGAATTCACGGATACAAAACAAGACAGGATCGTGTATGACTATGAGAACGAATTAATTACTTAGGACATTTGTCCCGCCTGTGGGACAGGATGCTATGAATCCTTGTTGTTAACCCCCCACGCAAAAGGGGTGTGTGAACTTTAAGATTGAGTTTTTTTTTACTTTTAAAAGGGAACTTAAGTTTTTGTGTCAAGAGTTTATTAATTTTTTTTTGAACCTTTGTAAAAGCCGGAGGTTCTCAATTAGTTAAGTCTTTGACAGTTCCCATCAATTTTAAAATCCTCATCATTCGTCATCAATGAACTATAAAGGTAATGTCACAAAACACCTCAGAAATTTAATCTCGTAAAGATAGTAGCAAGGTGTAATGCTTCCACAAAATTTGTAGTGTTCGGGATAACTTGCAGTGTGTTACGTGGCTTAAATGCAAATTGACCTACAATAGTAGGACAATGCTTTGTTGTTTCAGGGGATATTTTGTATTTTGTAAATTATGTAGTAAATCAAATATTTCTTAAACATTGGACGGTAATGGTTACATTACGGCGTCTGAAAACCAGTGTTCTATTGAGGTGTCGGTTTCAGTAGAATATAAGATAAGGCGGCTCCTAATGCTTCATTAATTTTAGTTTTAAGTAAATCTTGTAGTTGTTGTTTTGTTTATTGTAACACTTAATTTTATTATTTTTTCATGTCACTAAATAAGCTTTTTTAAACTTACACGATTTGAACACATAGTTTAAATGTAATCACACGGGTTTTTTCGTGTTAGAAAGTTAATAAAGCAAGTAATAACGTCGGGAAATAAAAAGTAAGTTATTACTTGCTTTATTAACTTTCTAACACGAAAAAACCCGTGTGATTACATTTAAACTAAATAAGCTATTGCTCAAAGATAACGTCGTCAACCGAAACTGTACTATTATAATCTTCTTACTACTACTGTAATCTTCGTATTGTAAGCAAAACCGAAGAGTTGCTCTTGTATACTATATTCTACTACACCATTACACCTATTAAACTAAAACACTACAACCGTACTAAGGCCAGTTTCACAATAGTTAAATTTATGAACAAAATAAACTATGGAATATCAAAAGCTTGTTTAAAAGTTGTCTGTGTTGAAGTTGGCACCTTTGTATGAAAAAAATGATGTGTGGGGTCGGGGAGAGTCGATATTTGTATGGAGATATTTGTTGTTACATTTTCTAAAGATACGTTATGACATATAGGTATAGGTTATTATATAGTTTAAGGTGGGTATGATATGTATGGCTTTTTTTTTGAGTTACCTGGATTAGTCACTACCGAACCTGCTGTAACTTGTTTATTTTTAACTACTCCAACTTTTTATTATTTAATAGCAGCGCCCTGCAACGTAATCGGTTTTATCTTGAAATTGATGATTATTGTAATAACTAGCAGCGTCCCGCGGTTTTACCCGCGTTGTGCCCGTTCCCGTGGGAATTTCGGGATTTTTTTTCAATAAAAATCTTCCTCTTGAATCACTCTACCTATTACAAAAAACCGCATCAAAATCCGTTGCGTAATTTTAAAGATTTAAGCATACAGACAAACAGACAAACAAACAGACAAAAATAGCGACTTTGTTTTATACTATGTAGTGATTTAACATCATAATCACGGGAACACATAATTATTATTGCACTGTTTTTTATAAGAACGACCTGAACCCAAGACAACTTCTGTATTCAAGACTATGTAACATAACAACTTATCTACTTAAGTCCCCACCAAGTAGGTTATCAGATAGTGGCGAAGCCGGTCCTTACTGTAGCAATATCATGTGGAACCTAATTCTGTAGATTTGTTGCATTCAGAGCTGCACTAACGGTGGTGTTTTACTAAAGGTATTTGCAGTTTCAGCTAAACTTTAAGTCGTAAAGCGAATTCGTAGGTTAAACTGTAAAAGGATAGCGCTTTATGTATACACTCGTAGCGCCCGGCGGTTTTACTTACGTGGTGCCCGTTTCTTAAGAATTTGGGGATGAAAAATAGCCCATTACTTTCCCGTTGAATGTGGCTATCTACTACAAAAATAATTATTCAAATCGGACGGGTAATTCCCAAAATTAGCTCATAAATAAAAACAAAGTTATACATTTTACTTCTTCATAATCGACTATATAAAAATAAGTCGGGTTTTCCTCCCTGACGCTATAACTCCAGAACGCACGGACCGATTTCCACGGTTTTGCATTCGTTGGAAAGGTCTCGGGCTCCGTGAGATTTATAGGGAATAAAAATCTCAAAATTCCCACGGGAACGGGGGCGCTGCGGGTGAAACCGCGGGGCACAGCTAGTATTCGTATAGATTAGTAACTTGTGGTGGTAACACCCACGCTGTGCACATTCCTTTAAGAATTTGGAGATGGAAAATAGCCTATGACCTATAGCCTTCTTACTGGACTTTTCATACCAAAATTCCTACGGGAACAGATTCACTGCGGTTGAAAAGGCGATGAAGAGCTAATCCTATACCTACGAAGAGTTTGTTAGGTTATTTGAACGTTAATCTCTGCAACTATGAATCAGAATTGAATTATTCTTTTTGTATTGGATAGCCTCATCCAATACTGCCAAAAAATTAAGACTGAAGATTATTTTGACCAATATTCCCAAGAAAACGGGTACAAAGCGATTAAAACCAAGGGATCGGCAAGTAATTTTATACTGAACCACCGCATATAAAAAGTAAAATAAATTAGTTCAATTAAACCACAAAAGTACGTCGCGTAATCGCATTGAGAGTACATTTGTCAGAGTGTGCGAGCCTTACACCACGTAATGAGGTTCCGACTGAGCTACACCCTGTATAGTTGGTTGAACCACCCTGTATACTGAACCGTTCAACACAGAGTTTTACGAATAGTATGCAGCAATGTGATCGTTTGTGTGGTGTGATTTAGGAATTTTCACAATTGATGTTAAATGAGAGGTTTTATGTTTTGACTTTGGTTTATTTAGAACAATTAATATTATTATGTTATATTTACTGAAACCTCCTCACTGTACTGATATCTTCAGTGAGACGAGAGGCCTTTGCCCAACAGTGGGACATTACAGGCTAATATTTTTTTAAATGTATTTACTATAAAATAATAAAGCGCAATCACACGCCAACAACTTGCAATGACTGCAAATTCAAAGGGTCATCCGCATTGAGTAGTAAGGTAAGTAGGTAAGCATCAGTTGTCACCTTATTAGGTGGACCTAGACACTCTAGTGTAATAAAAACACGACGTTTATTGACTGAAGTACATTGAAACAAGTGGACAAGTCGGCAATAGGACTAAAGCAGTAGTGTAATTGGGGTAGTGTAAGTGTAATTATAATATGGGGTAGTGTAATATTGGGGTAGTGTAAGTGTAAGTATATTAAAAAATCTAGAATAGTCAATTTGTCAAATTTTTTTAAAAATGTTGAAATTATATTAAACAATCTTAAGAAATAACTTAAGTCCCGACAATACTTTTTATCAGGCCTGCAAGTGTTATAAACATCTAATACGTTAATTTAATTGAACTGAAATTCATAGTTCAAATAAAATATTAAATCAAACAATATCATGCAATCATATCGATATCCGAGCAATTTTATTCCGGCCCCACCGCGCGCCGGGAATCCAATCGGTTATCAATATAAATCATCCTGAAACTCCACGACTCGATTAAAATTTCATTAAAAACGTAGTCGCTAATTACTTTCCGACGACAAGTGCGGAGGAAGGGCCAATTCATCGACTTCTAATTACAAAGAACTTATCTCCAAGTTGTGCATTTTTCTCCGATTTCTCCCGTTGCAACGCCGATTAATTTGCGCAAATTTATTTTGCACTCAGTTATTGGTTTTGTGGCTTGTTATCGCATTTCGCTGTCGGTAAATGCTTTTATTTTACAGTGTTGTTTTTATTTCATTTTATCTTTATTGAGTGTTGCTTGGGGAGGTTCGTTATCGATCAATTGTTTGTTTCACATTCATTTGTCATTGGGTCAGAGCGGTGATTAAATCTATGCTTAATTAGAGTACCTTTCACCAGAACTATGTAACTGTTATGTTTCGTTGTTATGTTATGTTTAATGTTCACTAATCATTCACACCTTTAAAATCGCATAGCACTAAACACCGTAGCGGCTCGTAGCATGGCTCAGTGGCGTAGCTAACCACCGTAGCGGTTCGTAGCATGGCTCAGTGGCGTAGCTAACCACCGTAGCGGTTTGGAGCATGGCACAGTGCCGTGGCAAACAACCGTAGCGGTTCGTAGCATGACACTGTGCCGTAGCAAACCACCGTTGCTTTTACTGTAACTTTTACACCGTAGTTAGTGTTGCGTAGTATAGCAGAGTAGCTTATCGGAACATAGCAACGTAGCGTAATTATTTTGGGGGAAAGGATGTATTCAAAATGATTTATCTACAATTCACAGTAGTTTACAAATACCCTAATCGGTTTGTTCAAATAAAGAACGTTGAACGACAATTTTACAAAGACTTCATCTAATTTCCAAAATCTGTCGTTTAATAATCTTCTCGTTACCACATCCAATTACGTTTCAATCCATGTAAAACCAACTGATACCTATTCTAAGTATGTAAATGCTTTAAGAAGATTCTTTCTGGTTAACTTTGATACCAATTTATGCTTTTAGAATAAAAGTCTTGAATATGAAATGAGGTTTATATAAAATGGTTCGTTATGTTGGCAACACATGCAATAGACTAACAAGCGGCCTGGGTTTGCGTGCGAGATCAACTGTGTTCAGACAAGAGTTGGGAGTACTGGAACGTTGAACTACGAAGGGTAGATGTGGTATATTTATAACCGACTTGAAACACCGTTGGAGGTTCTCTATTCGGTTGGTAATTTTTTTACTCGATTAACAACGAAGCCAATGTTAGGGTGTGGTATGTTTATTCCTCTGTTTGTGTTCCGTTCTAAATCCTAAACTGTTATTGAACCTTTAAAGTACTTTTTGTAATATTATGCCCAAATAAAACTAATACATTTGCTAAATACCATCAAACTTGTTTGAATCCTCTTCGGTCACCGCTCGTGGCGTAGTTTTATTGAGCTGTGTTAACACATTGCGATTGTTAAGCAACCAAGATGGGTGGCCGAAAGTGACATATCTGAGCGCTACCGTGCTTCGGAGGGGCATGTTCAATTGTCGGTCGGCTGAAATAAGTACACAATGATACAAACTAATCTACTTGGACTCATTTAAAAAAAACTTAATTTATTTAAAAAAAAACTATATTCTTAGTAAATATAAGCACACCAAAAAATTCTGCTTTTCTTTTTAAAATATAAACAGAATCAATTCTCAAAAAACAGAGTATGTAAACATAAACATATTACTGAGGGTACGACAAAACACTGGTTTTTATGACCATTTATGTAATAAAAGAACATCCACTAACAATTTGCAATCGTTGTCGATGTGGGGGCACGTACGGACACTTTGTTTCCATACGACCCCGGGCCGATGCGATGGAACGGATCCACCCCGGATTATAGAAAAAATACATAATTTTTAGCGAAATGCAATGGAGGATGGGTTTACACTTCAAAGCGTGTGGAGGAGGTTTGTTGGTTCTGTTTTTATTTCACTATCGAGGTGCTTAGGGTCTTTTTTTGTTATCATTTTTAAATCAATTTTGTATTTGGAACAAGCTGTGTCCAGCGTTATAACCGCAGCGTACGCATTCCCATGGGAATCTCGGGATGAAAATAGTCTATAACCTTCCTGTTGAATGAGGCTATCCTTTACAAAAATAAATGGGATTTGTAGTTTCTGATTACCGCGTTCAAACAAACAAACTCTTCAGCTTTATTATATTAGTGGAGATACATCATCATGACAAGCCCGTTGGCACAGTGGCAGTGAGAGCGCTTACTGTGTCAGGGGTTGCGGGTTCGATCCCCGCCCGGAGTCAACAATATGTGAAGACATAGTTGTTGACGACGACGTCTGGGTGTCAATTATATATTCTTATAAAGTATTTGTGTATGTATATGTAGTAGTATCAGTTAGTTAGATTCCATAACACAAGCTTAGAGCTTACTTTGGGTCTAATTAACCGTGTGTGAATTTGTCCAAGTATTTATTATTTATTATCATCATAAATTTAAGAGCAAGGCTCTTGTCGGTGAGTCCGATGCAGACTTCTCCATCTATTCCTATTCAGTGCAAGTTCCTTCACATCTCTGTAAGACATGACAGACACTTTTTCTTTAATCTGACTCATGTAACTGATTCTAGGCCTTCCCCTACCTCACTTTCCTTCAACTTTACCTTCCATGATATTATTAATGTATCAACCATACTTAATATCCAGACATCGTCTGTGTAAGCTTTGTGTTTATGAGGAGTGTTAGGACTCTACTGTAATTCTATCAATTAAATTTTTTCATACACCTTTGTCAAAAGCATTCCAGATATGTAATACATACTCAGTAAGTAAGCACTTGCTAGCAGCTGGTATGCCAGTATTAGATATACAGGTATTCTGATTTAACCAGTAAACTCTATCAAAGTTATCAAGGTCAACTTTACGTGTAAATTTTTATCAAAATAAAAATAAAACATTGAACGTTAAAAATATAAATATTAAAACAATAAAAATGATAGGGAACATTGTTCCTATCTATTTTGACGTAAAATTGAAGCGATATTACACCCCAATTATTTTAAATGATGTACTATTGTACATATTTCAATTGGAAACTCATTGTGTTAAAATCAGTCCATCCTCTTTGAGGAAAACGTTTTGATAAATATAATAAAACAAGAACAACAAAGGTTTTTGAATTTGTAAATATTACTCGTAATCTACCTATCTAATATTTTATTAAAACCCAATATACGATATAAAAATAGATGGTTGTTTTAAAAAAGTTAGCTTCAAACTGAAAATTCGTAACCACAACCTTTTTTGTATGGATAATATTTAGAAATCAGTTTTTAAAACAACGGAAATATTAGGTTACATGCCTTAAGAACACACAACCTCCTAGTTTTTGAAGTCGGTTAATAACGTAATTAAAAAAAAAACGTAAACCAAACAAACATTCTGTTATTTCCTCATCTCATTATGTGGAGCTCAGGGACCAGGTACCAGGGTAACATAACAAACTAGGAGGTATGACAAAGCATTCATAAATGGTGTACAATAGTACTACTGCAACCCGCTGCGACCCAAACTTTGCTCTCTGCACTTATCAAGACATATTGCTGTACAAGTCACTGAGATCGTACACACTGCTTGAAATTGAAACCAACAATTAATTTAACAACTTAACTAGTAGAAATAAATAATATAATAATATTAAGATGCGTAATTTCTTTCTATTTGTGAGTCATCGAACTGTGTCCTGTTTATCAAAAACTTATTAGATATTAGCTGCTGTAGCTCTTCAAATGCGGTTCTCTTATACTAGTGCCCCGAGGTTTACCCGCGTTGTGCCCGTTCCCGTGGGAATTTCGGGTTGAAAAATAGCCTGTAATTTTCCCAGTGAATATGGGATAGTCACATTAAGTATGATTAAAATCGGATTGGTAGTTTCTCAGATTGGCGCGTTCAAACAAACAAAAAATCAAACACTAGCTTCATTATATTAGTATACTCGTAGATACACTGCTACGTGAGGTGACCGCCTCGTTTTGCATGCGGTGAACGATATAATTTAATGTCGCCATATTTTATTAAGAATAACCAAGTTAAAACAAGCACTTGGCAAAAATTCTTAAAGTTTACATCTTCTAATATATAAAATTCTCGTGTCACGGGGTGCGTAATTGAACTCCTCTGAAACGGCTCGACCGATTCTCATGAAATTTTGTGTACATATCGGATAGGCCTGAGAATCGGACAACATCTATTTTTCATTCCGAAATTCCCGCGGGAACGGGTACCGTGGTTGAACTCCTCTGAAACGGCTCGACCGATTCTCATGAAATTTTGTGTACATATCGGATATGCCTGAGAATCGGACAACATCTATTTTTCATCCCGAAATTCCCGCGGGAACGTGTACAAAGCGGTTGAAACCGCGGGGCGCAGCTAGTAATCTTATTATACTGTTCACCTTTCACACCCGTATGTATCGCAATTCACCTTTCGCAGACATTATACCGCATCACCTAAAAGCTTTGCATACAAAAGTTGGATGCAGCGCCACTGAAACCCAGTAATAGCATCCTAGCCAGTTTGATACTTTTTACATCTTCACGTTAATTATACTCTCTAGACTGATGCTCTCCTGGTACTTCAACTTTGTTTATCAAGTAGTCATTATGATACGCGGAGGAAGGCAGATATAATATTACTTTGCGGGGTATTTATGTTAGGAACTTGGCATATTGCTACTTATTTTATTTTTAAAGATTTATGGAAAGTTATGTTTGTTGAAGTTAGACTCTCAGTATACAGTATAATTGGAGATGAGCTCTTATGTTTGTTTATTCATAAGGGTGCAGTGTTAAGTAAATTGGAAAGAAAGCAAATGTTTATGTTACTGTGAAAGCCCGAAGTACGGTAAGAGTTTAAGAGTAAAACCTAAGATATACCAATTCTTAATGGTAAATGTCCAAAGAGGATTGCGATTCGAACTTTTACCATCATTCACATCAGTATATGCTAGGTTAGGTTAGGTTATGGTAAAAGCATGAAAAAATTTTCTATTTTTCAGAAGTACTTACATTTCATGTCGGTAAATCTTAAGACTTACTCTTAAATCTTAGGATTTACCGTACTTCGGGCCAGTAACATTTATACGTCAATCTATTTTTGTGAATACACTTTTAAACACTTAGGCTGAGTTGCACCATAGAAGAAGTTAAAGTAAAGGTTTGTGTCAAATTTAACATAACAGTAACGCTGACTTAAACGGTTAGAGCAAAATGTGTTGCACCAGCGAATTCATTAGCTTTGTTAAAGTTAATAGTGTTACAAGTCAAATGAGGCGTGATTTAACCCAAATTCGATGCGGGTAACATTTTTAAATATGACAATACTAAATAAAACCGTAAAAACTCGTTTCTAGCGCTGTCATTAGTGTCACTTGTCACTTCATTTCGATGTTGATGTCAGTTCGGTGTCCGTTACATACAAACAAAAAACAAATAAATTTTTCAAGGAAGCTTAGAAATATTCCTAATTTTCTAATTTAAATACTCTTTCGGATTCTGGTGAGCTGGAGAAAATAAAAAAATGGAAAACAGTTTTCTTGCAAATATTCAAACAAAGTAAGTATATATTATATTCAACGCGTTTGACAATTTGACGGATAATTTGACAATAACAATAGCACTAACCAGCGAAAAGTGAGCGGTTACAGTTACAGTTAAAGTTATGACGTCATTTAACTATTTGTCAAATGGTGCAACTAATTTTAGGCCTAACCGATACTTTAACTGAAGTTTCTATGTTTGTTATTGTTAAAGTAAGATGGTGCAACCAAGCCTTAATAGTGTAAACCCAAGAAAAGTAATACAATAGTAATAAAATAAAAATACCAGGCATTAAATAGAGTTGTACAAAGTTTATATTTCAAAACATAAAACATATGTCTTAGGAAAGCAATCTAAAAGACGTCACAACTTTAATCTTTCATTCCGGACCATTTGGGGCTAATCGAGAGTACTGTGGTTCATTCCGACCACTATATACAGAACTTTCTAATTATCACGGCTTTCCTTTGAATGTACCAAAATTCCTGGGAAAGGGGAGCAAGGGGGTGTCTTTTTACACTGGTCTTTGAATCATCGTGTAGGCTCTTCTATGTTATAAGTTTGGAGATTGTGTTATCTGCATGATTCATGAACTATTCTTGCTGAAATAAAGAAGAAATAAAGATGGCGTTTTGAATCGTTCGTTTATGGGGGCTTATATTTTATTAATGCGTTATTGGATATGCATTTATTCTGTTCTGTTTCTTTTAATATGTGAAAGTCATACTCGTAGTTGTAATTACGTAATATACGTGCTTTTTCTGTGCAATGTGTCATTATTGCCATAAAATATAATCACTGACCTCTCATAATACATTCTGAAAGACTCAAATCAAATCGTGTTTAGATTAAGCGAGTTTAAAAGCCCGGAGCAGACAGTAAATAAGCCTCTCTCGCCTCCTCCAGTTCGCAGCGTGTAAACTTGCTCAATCAAACCGATTACAAACCAATTATTTCAAACTATATTTTATGCAAAACATGTCCCAACTCTAACCGCAACTACCAGGCGATCAGAACAGTCAAAGAAGTTAAGTGTACTCAACTACGCAATTAGTTTAGAGGCCAACATGGTGCGAACAGTATAAATGAATAGCTGAGGGCAATATTGCCAGGATTGTGTGGACGGTGACAAGGGTAGACACAGGCGTCCGGTTTGCTGTTTAATTTCGCATGTCGACCGAACTAGATGGAATCGCGCGATTATCCAACGCGGTTTGCCAGCTGATGTTATGGTATGGATATACCAACAACGTTCAGCTTTTAAGCGCCTTTTTATCTGTAGGGGTTTTTAGTAAGCTTCTAATACGCTAATATACATAATCTATATTACCGTGATTCTAATGTTGAAAGAGGTTACATTTTATTTGATTCATTTACTCCGGAGGTTATGTTTTTAGCCGTCAAATACTAAGAGGAGGTTCTCAGTTCGAGAAATTTACATTCAATATATAAAATTATTTTAAAAAAGTATTTGGTAATTATGAAGTAGGTTTTTTGTTATTAGTTATGTAGAGAACGACGTACACATGTTAAACTTAACAAAAACAAACAAACGCGGCCTCGAGTCAAGGCGCATGTCTAGTCTACATCACCTACCTACGAGTACGCACTTTTCAGAGCGTGGTGTGGTGCATCATTGTTCCTGATCCTAGTTTCTGGAAGACGTACGTTGTTCCCTACAGTAATAATAAAACTTTTGTTCTTTTCAGTAACTAAAAGTAGATCTAAAAGTTAAGTAATATTTTCTGAGAGTTTGTTTATAAAAAGCTTTATACCCTCATAAGTCCATAATCGAAAATTCTTTGAACAATTTCTCTGGACATTTTCCATTCGAAGGCTGTTTTGTTCTATTTTTGGAGTATCTCGGTAGTTAGGCGTGGCTTTTAAGTTTATATTGACTTATATCTCAGCCGTTTACTGAACAGAATAATTAGTAAGTCGTCGGGCGAAAACACAGAGCATAGAAGCACCGCCGGGCCGGCCGCTACCGCGCGGTGCTTCTATGCTCTGTGGGCGAAAATAACAAGATTTTCATAAGGAAAATAAATTTTCATTTTTATTTTTATATTTTAGGCTGTTAATTCTATATTTTGACTATTCAATGTATGTAGTATTGTAGATGATATATCAGTTAGTTTAAAAAAGGAGTTATTACTTAATCGCTATACCATTGGATTTGGTTGAGTATGACGTGTCCACAAATATGTCTCTGTAGAAGTAGGGACTATTGTAGGAAGTTAAAGAAAAAAGACTGGATTATAGGAATGAAGTATGGGTGGACTGAAAATAGGTCGGCACCTGCCATAACATTATTATTACATCAGATAAAAATGTAAATAAAGGCGAAATTGTGTTGTAAATGAATCAGTCAAAAAGCAACCACTCAACCAAGACCTACCCAACCAATATCCCAATCCCCAAGCCACTATTAAACCAACAAAAGAAAATAAAAGAACGCCAAAAAAGGCAAATTTAATAAACCGTCCAAAAACTGAACACATTCGGAATCTTGGTATCAATTTTGGCAACACCTGCGCACAATAACTCAAAATGGGAGCAATAAAGGCAAAAACTTGGGGCCATTACCGATATTGATAATGTCCATACAAACTGATGGAAGTACGCGTAATGTGTCGCGCGTGACTGAATAATGGTTAATTACTTTATCAGCTGTTAGCCACACTTCGATATTGATAAGCGATACTTGAGATTACTTTCCAGATAATTGAAGTAATGTTCGAGTGGATTAAGGGGGGTGTGGATTAGGGATGGTGTGGCTTTTTAGGGAACTCCCCATTGGTGTCTTTTTAGATGGTGTGATTGTTCTTTATGTGAGTTTAAATAAAATGAATTTTGTTTAGATGACTATAGTGTTTAGACAAAAAATAATAGAGGCCTTTAGGCGGTCTTACTGTCATTCATACGTCACTCGAATTGACAACTAACTAATTGACGTATTATTCTATTGATCTATACTAATATTATAAAGAGGTAAAATTTGTAAGTTTGTTTGTATGTTCGAGCTAATCTCAGGAATTACCAGCCCGATTTAAATAATTCTTTTTGTAATAGATAGCCACGTTCAACGGAAAGGTTATAGGCTATTTTTCATCCCGGAATTCCCATGGTAACGGGCACAACGCGGGTAAAACCGCGGGTCGCTGCTAGTTACTTATAAAATTACTCATTAACTTCTGGGGATTAGTGACCGAGTGTGGAAGTTAAACTTAAGCACGAAAATTGGCTACTATCTTATTCAACGGTTTGATCAATATTTGTTTTGTTTACTTAACCTCGCTCTCCCACTGCTGGTCAAAGGTCTCCCCCAATTCCTTCCATGTTCTCTTCCATTTTCCATAGCCAACTCCTTCAATACTCAGAAAAATATTAAAAACCATGATCGATTCCGTTTTAGGATCCATAGGATCTTTAAGATCTAAGATCTATGTAGAAGACTCTTTAGATCTAATGGTTAGTATTTTATGGTATTTTGTTACGAGTATATATTGTGAACAGGTCACTAGTAATTTTAAAACTTTGAGATCTTTAATGAATAAGTGCAGCACTTAAACAAAACCATTACGTAACATAGTTAAAACTTAAAATTATTCAGCATGCTAAAGCAATTTAAGTGAGTTGCATCAAAATGTATAAAGCAAATCCTCGTGAAAACTTTTCAGAATTATCGCCCAACTTTCGGTTGAAGCTTTGAATAGAATTATACAAAAGTTCAACTTTGAAAAATGTGCGTTTTACTTGGAAAACAATTTGATATTTATCTTTATTAGTTTTTGGTCAGCTTTGGTTGATTTAAAGTTAATGCGATGAACGTTATAAAGCCAAATCTGTCTTTTCGTGTTATTAGCCGAGCCATCATACATTTAGAGGTTATGAATGGAAATTTGTTACTATTTTCCATGAATTATAAAAATATGTTTTCAGGACATACATCTTGACTGTAAAGCATTTTTCTCAAACATAAGAATAACGGTGTTATTCTAAATAAACTACAAATAAGAGTTATCACGGTGATGCGTTTAAACTTCTCATCAAATCAAATTCAGATATTCTAATCATTTAATCATATATTCTAATAATTCGTAGCGCCTGTGACGTAGTTTGATTAGACAATGTTAGCTCATTGCGATTGTTAAGTAACGTGCAGCTCGGCCCTTACTTGGATGGGTGGCCGAAAGCATATACCTTCGGAAGGCACTTAATCGTCGGTAGCTGTTGCTTCAATCGATTAACTATGCCGTAGGCCTTTATTCGGTCTAAAAACTCCGTCACCAGGGCGAACTTACTCATTTATCATGCATCATCATTCAGCTGATAGACACTAGGGCTAGGCTTCCTTACAGATCTCGTTCCTATCCCAGGAACATCCAATATTACAATCTTAGCACTCGATCCGCCATCCAAAATCCCCAAAGAAAGTATCTAATAACAAACAATATCCGGGTAATCCTTCAAAGAAACGATAAAGTACACCGAGATGATTATCGCGGGGCGTCAAGTGACGTCATAATAAATTATTTTTTTCTACCCGACTCTCGTTAATTCGCTCCTCGACGAAATGAAGCCATTTGATCCCCGTTAAGGAACATGACGCACAAAAAATAATAGTTTGCTTTTGTTATTTATCAATCTCTTCTTCTTCTGCATCGAGTGGATGGCCAACCTGACCAATCCTGGTGTCAGAGTTATTGAGCCGCCAAAGGCCTCTGACATGGCTCAAGTAACGAACTACTATCCGTAGAAAGTAACCGGGACCGACGGCTTAACGTGCCTTCCGAAGCACGGAATCATCTTACTTTTCGAGCAATCAGGTGATTCAGCCTGCAATGCCCTAACCAAACTGAGGAAAGTCTCACAAAGAGATTTTTGTGAGATATCCCCACCGGGAATCGAACCCGGAACCTCCGGGTCGTGAGCCGGGCGCTCAAACCACAAGACCACGGAGGCTGTTAAAATGTTAATTATTAATTGTTTGCCTTTTCGGTGGTATTTTATGGTTGTGGTTATTATAACGCCCCAATTTCACCGATACTGATCGGTTCAACTTAATCTTTAGTTCACGAGCTAAACTAAGATCAAAACTTTATAACAGATTTACTAAAGTCGAGTTCAGCTGACCGCGGTACCAGATAGAAACAGTGAATTTGGACCTGAGAAATGAATCTACTATGTTTGTTAAGGCGTCAGCAAGTACCTATGGTTTGGTCATATTTGGAACAGAAGTTTCCTTCATTTTTTACAAACGTCCCTCTTAATTGAAACGTAAGTTAATGTCATTATTCGACGGATGTAACTGTTGACACCTCCGTCGTACGTAAGTTCCCGTTTAAACAAATAATAATCCCTAAGCCGGGTCAAACAAAATCAATCACCGTCCAAATATACAAATTTGTCACGTGCATTACGTAGCTACTGAATATATTTGCATGCAACATTTTCTAAGCATTAGACTGCTGAGCAATATAAAACCACTCAATCATAAATCTAGAGCAGAATCACTCTCGCAAGTCAACCTTCACGCCACGTAACTTCAAATTAACGGTAGCTGTCATAAATGTGACGTCACCTGCCAGCTTCGACCAATCAGAGCGGAGAGAAAAAAGGCCCGCGTCAAAATAAGGCAAACTTCATTTTAAACGTGATGGATGACGACAAGATTAAAATAGAATTAGATGTGAATATTAAAAAGGTGGAAAATACCGTATTTGAAAATATTAAAAACTAGCTGTGCCCTGCGGTTGCATTTTATTCCGTCACTGCTTACCTTCCCTGGACTTTCATGAATATTTCAAGACCAAAATTTGCCAAATCGGTTCAGCCGTTCTCGTGTTTTAGGCAGACTAACGAACAGCAATTCATTTTTATTTTATAGAAGAAGATATGGTCAAAAATGTGTGACTTACCTTTTGATCTTATGAAAATATTAACTAGGGTTGTAGGTTGAATAACATAACATAAATTTTAAAATAAACAGAGCTTAATTTATTTTCTTCTATTGTTTAAAGTTATAACAAAAAACAACATACTCCAAAACATTCAAAGTAATTCATAAAAATATTTTGACAAGCACATACTTCCTTAACAAAAGTCAGCAGAAATTCTTCTCTCCAACCCGAAGTCGGTTAAAAAAACATGTTATTTATTATGAAAGTTACTGTTTTTTCCTTAAATCGAAGACCCTGAGCGTTATCTCAAATAGGATTGGAGTAGTGGCTTCTTCCGCATGTCCAATGAACGACGAACGGAGTTTCGCCACTAAGCTATTAAGATCGATAAACAAGACACCAAGGACGTTTATTATATTTTTGTTTTAGGTAAGGTTTTTATACAATACTGTGAATTGATATATTTTGTGTAGTGATTTAGTATTTGGCCAATCTACATGGACTAATTTTTATTCAGTGATTTCATTCCATTAATAAATCCCAACACTATTTTTTTCATCTATTGAGTAAATAGTCAACAATAATCAATAAATATTAACAGAAAAAATTAAGTTAAGCTACTAATTAATTAAATTACTAATCTAACTAACTTATACTGTTACATTTGCATAAAATATATAATTGACACGCAGACGTCGTCGTCAACAACTATGTCTGCACATATTGTTGATTCCGGGCAGGAATCGAACCCGCAACCCCCGCCACAGTAAGCGCTCTCACATGCCACTGTGCCAACGGGCTAGTCTGAGAGTGTCTTTAGTTCTTGAGAGTCTTTAGTTGGAAAGTCGGCCATATTAGGTTATGTTTTAAGACTCGTAAGTATAAATATATTTTACAAAAGTTACTCGTAAGTATAAATAACTTTTACTTTAAAAGCAATCCCTAAAATTGAATAAAGTGATGATCACTTCGTACAGAAATCGAGTTACAAAATTTGTTCTCAGTAAAATGTGTCCCGAAATAACCCATTCATGAAAGATCTGAACAAAACCATGTCTAGAGCTCCATTAACTGCATTTTAAACCAATGGACCCTTTGAGAAAGACCTTACGAGTGACCAGTCGAGTGGACCCGCGTCCGTCCATCATCACGTGTGATTTTTCCTACATTTGTTGGACAATCAAAGAACATTGAAGGTCCAAGTTATGATGGCTGTCGAGTAATGTACGGACGGAGCGAGAATTGGTTAAAATTCAATTATTCGTCGCCATTATTCCCTCAAAGTTTGAAGTAGGGCCGCACTTACGTCCTATTGAAGCCGAGCCGAGATTCGGTTTAGTTCAACTTTAATTCAGTCTTGTAAAAGTTGGATCGCTGAATTGGTTTGCGAAAGAAAAAGTGGTTTTGATGTCTTGTTATTATGTTGAGATACGCAAATAATTGTGTTAATGTAGCCTTCGTGTCGTAGTTTGTACGTATGTAGTTAAACAATGTTTACTCATTGCGATTGTTAAACAACGTGCAGCTCGGCCCCTACTTGGATGGGTGGCCGATAATGGCACTTTTAAATGACACCGAGCTTCAAAGGGCACGCATGGTCAGTTCCGATTGTTGTACTCGTAATCTTCAGACCATATCGGAGGCCTTGAGGCGGTATAAGAATTTGACACCAGGGTTGGCCACTACCCTATAACATCAGTAAGTAATAACTTAATGCATTGACTTTGTCTATAATAAGCACTATATTGCAAATACGTACAAGATTTCAATTGTTTTGACAAATATATGTTTATCCATATCCGGATATACATTGGAAACAGGACCAAAGCTTTTACCCGAAGCATACTTGGAAGTTCAATTTCAACGTCGGACGCAGTGTGAAATGCTTATTTAAACTAAGTATAATATCTTGTTTAAAGTCTCGTGTTGTCGGAACTTTAGTGAATATTTAGCACTGTTATGACAGTTTTATAGCATCGACGTATTTTAGAAATATTTGTATTAAACAAAGTCGTTTTCCGCTATCTGTCTGTCCCTATATATGCTTAGACATCTTTAAACTAGGTTTTTTTAATAGATAGAGTGATTCAAGAGGAAGGTTTATATGTATAAAAAATCCCGAAATTCCCACGGGAACGGGCACAACGCGGGTAAAACCGTGGGGCGCTGCTAGTTTCTTAAAAAAAAAAGGCTTACTGGGACCGCAAGCTGGTGTACACACATCGGTACGCATAAAATGCGAAAGCTTATCCGTTTTTCATATTATATCTCTTTTTCATGCAAAATATTGATCAGATCTGGATGAAAATTGGCACAGTTATTAGATTACAACTAGCCGCACCCTTTGGTGTTACCCAGATTGTACGTTCCCGCGGGAATTTGGGAATAAAATGTATCACATGTCTTATTCTGACGTATAACCTATCTTATATATAAAATTCTCGTATCACAGTGTTCGTTCGCGTACTCCTCCGAAACGGCTCGACCGATTCTCATGAAATTTTGTGAGCATATTGAGTAGGTCTGAGAATCGGCCAACGTCTATTTTCATCCCGAAATTCCCGCGGGAACGGGTACAACGCGGGTGAAACCGCGGGGCGCAGCTAGTATTACTGTAAAGTTACATCCAAATCCGAGTAACAAACATACATGAATACATCCTCACAAAGTTTCGCATTTATAATATTAGTAGGATTACTTTTAAACTAATCTTCATAAACCTCCCCATTGATAAGAGAGACAGAGACAGCCATAGTATTTGTATGAGCATTAGATGACAAACAATTATCTTATTGTTTGTTTGTTTCGCTTGCTCTGCTAATGCTGAACAAACATTGATTATGTGCTGACAAATAATAGTCTTTGTGCATTTAGGGGATTTATTAAGGCCCTATAATACTTTAAAAATTATAGTCCACTAGAACTAGCAGCACCCGTTCCCGTCCCGTCCCGTCCCGTAGGTCCGTTCCCGTGGGAATTTCAGGATAAAAATAGCCTTCCCGTTGTATCCATTACAAAAAGAAATCTACTATCCATTACAAAAAATCGGATTTGTAGTTTCTGAGATAAGCCCTTACAAATAAGCAAAGTTAGAAACTTTACCTCCTTAAAATACTAGAAGATTGTAGCAAAGAACCATCTCGATTACACTAGCTTTTTTAAAAAACCTCATTAAAATACTTTAGATTATACGTAGGAATATTACGAAGGTACAAAGGGTATAATATATTCAAAACTTATAATATACTATTTATATATTGAAGGTAAAAAAGAGGATTCTCGAAAGGAGAAGTTTGCAATCCTACATATAAGAAACATATTCAAGTTTATACCTGATTATTATTATTTCCCAAAAAGTGTATATAAGTCTGTGACCACGGTTCCTGTAGAGAGGCCGAAGGCAGGCAAAAAAGTATTTTTTGTATTGAAAAGTATGAGACTAGACTCACTAGACCGTTCCGTCACCAACCAACAACGTCGACTATTCTCACCTAATATTTTGTCGGTGCTGAAACGTTCATAGCACGGTCATGGTATGATACGGTGTAATGGGTAGAAACCTTAAGAAGCAAGTGTACATAATTCAAGTCGCTTCTATTAATAAATAAAACGAAATTTTCATAACACCAACATCATAATTAACTACCAAGATAGACGTGTATATTGTAGGAAATTTCTAAAGCTCTTATTAACACAGCTAATATAAATGATCCAAAGATTTATAATGAAAAGAACTCTTAATGATTTCCGTAATTTAGCTCGGTATGAAGGAAACTGTACATTTTTATTCATTTTCTTATGAAATGAAGATCTTTTAAAGACAGTAGACTGCTAATTAGCCGACTGAGAGCACAAAGTATTGACTAAAGTGTATGTATGTATTAGCCTGTAATGTCGCACTGCTAGGCAAAGGCTTCTCATCTCACTGAAGATATCAGTACGGTGAGAAGGATTAGACGTAATCTAATGACCTACTCCTACCTACTCTAAAGAATATTTATTGTTTTTTTATGCCTAGGATCTAATCAAATATAGTCAATTAGCCGTAAAGCCTCAAGGCTTAAGGGATCTCCTATAACTCTAAAATGATGAAGATCTATTTAGAATTTAGGAAATAATAATTCACTAATTGGTTATTCCATTTCCGCTAATTGATATAAAGAGAGGATCTAACAGATCAAAAATAATTAATCCTGTTTGGAAACAAGACTTTTAATTGATCAGTTATAATGGTATAATTTGTTTAAGCTACGAATTGGTACCCTATTTGAAGAGATCTGTCAAAATACGAAACTAATTCTGAGCTGTGAATTTAGTACAAAAAATCTTTTCGCAAAATCCATTGTTCTAAAAGCTTCCGAGTACGGGGTGAGGTTCAACACCTAATTGCAGTATAAGTTAGTAATTCGCCAGTCATGTACGCACGTAAGGCTGTCTACTAACGGAACGCGCGGGTCGCAGCGAGACACAGTCACGAGTCACGGCACGGCCCGGGTCACGTATACCCGCAATTTGCCGGGCGGGATGGAAGAGCGCAGTCCTCCTGTTACGTGTCGCACACTTTATTGCTAGCTTTATTTTTAACAAAATACATTTGTCTTGTGTACGACGCACGCCGGTGTCCTTACTTTGTTGGTTTTGAAAAAGGAACCAAGTCCGTAAAAGTAATATCCAGTTGTCCGAAAATTTATAGTCAGCGGCCGAGTAACGAATTTTGTCTTGTTTTTTGTAAATCTTTACGTTTTTTTCGGGGAATTGTTTTTAATTTGTTTACCGGACGTTTTATCGTCGTCCGGGTTTGTGGGTTCTTTCTGTGAGATGTTTTTATGATTCCCTGATGTATACCTATATTACATCAGGGTATGGGTATGTTAATATGTTTTCTTCGTAAAGTTTTACGTTTTCTAAAGATTTTCTCATTTTCTCTGTTACTGTTTTAACAAGTTGTTATAAATAACATTGTGCTGAGATGCAATTATGAATACAGTATACGCTATGCAGTATAAGTCTTATCTACCACCTTTTGTTTTCTATAATCTAGTAAGGTAAACAAAAGCCCACCCCATATGTAAATATCCCCCATACCGTAAAACAAATTATAATCTGTTTATTAGTTTCTGCATCTGTACACAATCTAACCCGAACCCGAATCCATTTATAACTTTAATTTACATATTTATAAACATACATATAAGTAGAGGTACCAGGGAAGCATAAGTTAACGGAACTTATTATTACGTACTACGGAAGGTACGATGGAACTAATCCAAAATTTGAATTTTTAAACGTCATGTTTAGACAGGTGGAATGTAGGTCATGGTACCAGGGCAACATGAGTTCATAGAAGTTTGTCTTTAATATTTTGTGTAGCCCCTCGGGACACCTGTTGCCTATTCTTTTGCGTCAACTCGTTAAATACTTGATGGACAGCTGACAAGACGGACAGTAAACGGTGTCGGCAGATTTTTTTACTTTTGTACCAACTAGCTTTGACTTTAAAGGGGAAAGATTATTTTGTAATGCCGAGGATATGAGAAAAGTGATTTATATTTTTTGATATCCTGGTATGATGCTGATATCATGAGTTTAAAGTTTTTGGGTATAGCAATGTAATACACCCGGACAAATTCACACCAAACTAAGCTCTAAGCTTGTATTTTGGAATCTAACTAACTGATACTATTACATATACATACACAAATACTTATACTAAGCTCAATAGGTAGATATTGGAAAATATACTTACTTCTATTTATCCACTAATCATGGATGATGTATTCGGTGAGCGACAGTAGTGACATCCAGTGGTAACGTCATTACTTGACCGAAGCAACTTAACAAGAGTTCGGTGGTCGCATTTCACAAAATTACTAGTTAAACTGGAACATATCAGAAGTCTTTTATTATTACTACAATGGAATAATTACGAAATCCTTATCCTAATCCTCTTCACTGTACTGATATCTTCAGTGAGATGAGAAGCCTGTGCCCAACAGTGGGACATTACAACAGTGGGACATTACTTTACTTGAATTATTATATAGATAGCGCTAGTGTGAACATTTTGTAGATCACGCTTACGTTCTTTACCCCGATTTAGTGGGGTCGCACCCATATATTTCGTTAAGCAGGACAAAAATAGATCTTTCCCTAAATAAAATTAGTATACATAATTAGATCCTTCGCCATCGCATTAAACTACAAAGCACCAACAAACAAATAGGACTTTACTTACACAAGGACCACTCTTAAACGGTTCCTTCTCTTTCGCCGCACCAATACCGACGCAAGAACTTTTGCATATTAAACGACTAGTTAAAAGTTAGGTCCAGTGTTAGTAAACTTTGGGTATTCTGATGTTTTAAACTCGAGGGGTTACCGTAACCGTCCGGTAATCTATAGCCGTTTAGAGGTTTAAATAGTAAACGAGAGCTTGTGAAGTGATCGGTTTTGAGCGAATTAAATTAAGCTTAATTAAAATTCTCTTCGTTTTTAGGGAGGAGTTGATTACGGGTCTTTTATAGCTGTTGGGCCTTAGCTTGGGGTGCTTTTGAAAACTCCAAAATCTCAATAGTAAATAATGTACTCAAGGCTAAGTTAGTAACGCTGATGGCGTAGGTACCATGATAAAATCAGACCAACCCTGGTTTCGGTCGGAGTTTTTAGTCGTAAGTCCTCCGACATGAAACAATTGGGACGGATAATTTGAAGTGCGCTCCTAAGCACGGTAGTGCTCAGATAGAAAAGTTACAATCAGCCACTCATCTAAGAAGTTTGATTAAACATCAATTAACGAAGAGCTTATTACTAACTGCGTAAGTGTCTATTTCGTTGGTAATACCTATTTATGTTGTCATTGCTGTCAAAATAACCGTTTTCTCTCTTAGGGCTCCCACACAAAACTGCGATGCGATGTGATGCGAATTCGCATCGCAGGAACTTGCGATGCGAATTTTTGCGATACGATTTAGTGCGGCAAACCGTTTGGTAGAGCGACCATGCCTTCAAGTGTAGTCAGCCGTACTGGACGTGTTTTTAGGAAGCGTAAGATGGATCGCGAAAAGATAATTTTTACTATTTTACTCAAAAGTACTATGCGTTGAGAACTGAAGAAGATAATTTTTTTGATTATTTTAGAATGAGCATATCTTCATTTGAAGAGCTTTTGAGTTTATTATCACCATGCCTTCTAAAACGATCGTACAAAGGAAGAATTCCTGTTATGCCTTTGGAAATGCTGGGACTGACTATCAGGTAAAGTAAAACAAAATGTCTCAGAACGGACTAAAATGGTGTCACCAAGGATGACGTAATATGGCAGGAATGTGCGATGCGAAGCAGATCGGAAATTCTTACGATGCGTTCGTGCGAATTCGCAGATATTTGCGATGCGATGCGAATTCGCAGTTTTGTGTGGGAGCTCTTAGTGCCGCACTCAGAGACGCCATTAACTATGTGACGTATTTTTTCAATCATAACATGTTAAAATCATTCATTAAACCTCTACTAAAGAAGCTTTTCAAGTTTCTGAGTACGGGCGATACTACTTTAAAGATCACAGCCACTTCATATAGTCAACCCGCTACCATATTTCATAGTAACTTGACCGTAAACTGTATTCCAAACGAGCTATTTAACCCTATCGGAGGCCACGTGCCGCCGCATACATTAACTGAGCGCTTTCCGTTCTATAACGCCCAGTTAAACTTTAATAAGCTAAAGTATTGTTTAGATTGTAATTGTTGGATAATTAGTATAAGTTTTAGCGACATGTTTCTGTTTGGAGATAAGAAGTTTGGGATTAGAAGCGATGGGAGGGTTGGAAGATTTAAGGACGTGTTTTGTACTTACCTTTCAGGTTGTGGGTTGAGAGAATATTTGGAAATAGTTACTGTTTACTGGTTTATTAGGTTTAAGCGAGCTCATTTTGAATTAAAACTACGTTTATGGATACGCTTTTATTTTACGTTTTCTGACGTTTCGGCTCCTTTACAGGAACCGTGGTCATAGGAGCCTTCTGAGACAGAAGTCTTCTGAGACCAGGGATCCTGTAAAAGAGCCTAAAAATGTAAAATCAAAGCGAAGTGCATCATTAAACGTAGTTCGACAAGCCCGTTGGCACAGTGGCAGTGAGAGCGCTTACTGTGTCGGGGGTTGCGGGTTCGATCCCCGCCCGGAGTCAACAATACTCGTATGTGCAGACATAGTTGTTGGCGACGACGTCTGGTGTCAATTATATATTCTTATAAAGTATTTGTGTATGTATATGTAGTAGTATCAGTGAGTTAGATTCCATAACACAAGCTTAGCTTACTTTGGGTCTAATTAACCGTGTGTGAATGTGTTCAAGTATTTATTTATTAGTTTTATTTACCGTTTTCTAATTATATATTTAGAGAGATATAGAGGTTAAATCATTGATAGCATTCTAGCCAAACTATCGACTAACACGATTGAGTTAAAACCAAATCGAGATTGGATCAACTTCGTATAAAAACTGGCTTTTGAAACGATCCAAGCTTATATTGGACGATCCAAGCTTATATTGGACGATCCAAGCTTATATTCGACGATCCAAGCTTATATTGGACGTCGGATCGTGTGACAAAAGAGTGTCGTCTTAAGATCGTGTTATAAACGCATCTATACTAGTACAATAAATCTAAAGGTTGTTTTTCTCAGAAACTAATTCGATTTGAATAACTTTTCTTCACATTCAACGTGAAGGCTATATGCTATTTTCGGGGCCAGACTGACCATCACACCACCCTGTCACACTAGTATCACAGGAGTAAAGAAACGGAACAGAGACAAAGCTTCATACAACCGCGCCGCCGTAGGTACACCACTACAAGCATACGGCGCATGTGTGCGTGTCAACCGGCCGCTGTGTCGCGTACACGCGCCAACGCGCCGCCACTGGATAAAACCGGTTTACGCTCACTCGGCTAGTTGACAAACGGAGGGTTGACAAACTGTATGTATCGGGCTATTTGTATAAAAAATGTCTCGAAAATCACAAATGTGACAAAATAAAATTGTATGTTAACAGATCTGAGCAACCTGTAAACATGAGCAAAGATTCTTTATTTTGTCATTACAAAGATTTTAATGAAGGTAGTGTACGGTCAGGTTTTTTAATAGGTAATACCTCCTGACAATTTTGTCGCATTTGTGGAAACGCTTGAAAAAAAGTTTCGCGAATATTTTGATCTCGACATAAATATTGTAAATGTTGGTAATGATATTCTTAAACGAGTACAAGATTGTAAATTTAATATGCCATGTGATTGCTTCCCAATCGATTATTTAAAAAGACTTTTTATCAGATTCAGAATTTACCATTCTATCAAAAGGTAGGTACAACAAATTATTAAAATGCAAAAATTATAAAAAAAATATATTTAGAGTCAGTAATTTGTAAATATTAATATCTTACCTTATCTTATTTAAATACCAAATATACATACCTTATGTATGTACATGTTTCTTAATAAAAAGTTCATAAAAGTTAGTTTATTTTATTTTATTATTTTTTGCCAACCCTACTAAAATAGGTAAGAATTTCGCACGCTCCCTAGAAGCTTTGTCTCTGTTCCGTTTCTTTACTCCTGTGCTAGTATGGTGGTTAGGAATTCTATTTCTTAACTGTCCCACCGACAAAAGAAGATCGAGAAAATACGATATATAAAACATAGTTAAAAAAAAAAACCCTAACCTACCGAATAGTACCTACGCCCGCGGGCTGAATTAATAAGTGGCCAGTTATCAAGGACTTAAATTAAGGTATCAATACATTAGGTATTAATACTTATTGGTGATTTTAAAGCCCATCGCAGACGACAGACTTTTTGTGCGATCGAGTCTGCGGCGCACAAAAATTTGGTCACGGATTGTCGCGGATTTTTGTGCGTCGTGTGCGTTACTGCATATAATTACATAGGTTCTATTTTCACAGACTAAAAAGTGCGTCACGGATAGTCTGTCGTCTGCGATGGGCCCTAAATGGTGTGACGGTTAAGAAAACAATAGAAAAATTGCAAGAAAATATTAACTGTCACACTAGTGGGACAGTTAATAAATATAATTCCTAACCACCACACTAGTGTGACAGGGTGGTGTGATGGTCAGTCTGGCCCACTATTTTCATCCTGAAATTACCACTGGAACAAGCACATCGCGGGTAAACTCGGCAGGCACTGCTGGTACCTAACATTAGCGTTAATATCCATTACTAAGAGTGAGTGGTTATATATAAATACAGAGAAAAATACTTTCATTTGATACACATTTTTATCACGATTGTATGACACAATCACACAATGACAGAAAAATCAAACAGATAAGTATACACATAATAATAAAGTGTGAATAGACAATGTTTGTGACACTCCACCAACCCTCTTCAAAAGATGATTGAAACCAGCGGGAGGACGTCCAAACTTGATTTCAATTTGTATTTTGCATAAAGATATATAAATAGACAGAGTTCTTAAAGAAAACTTTTTGTATACCACTGGTGAGGAAAGATCAATCTCTCTCTGTCTCTCTCTAATTGAAAAAAATAGCACATAAAAGGTCTATTATTAACATAAAGTTGTAACTGCTTCATAAAGATCGTTAGAAGGTAGTTTATTATGTGTTCTTTAAAAGCGTATGAAGACTACATTTGTCGACAGAAGCCTCAATAAACTGGTTTCTTAAGTTTATTTTACTATTAATTGAAACGTACGTTAATGTCATTATTATTTATTTAAACGGGAACTTACGTACGCGGAGGTTACTGTTGAGTTGTCCCTCAACACGTTTCGGTCACGTACGGTGACCTTCATCAGGAGGTGGGTGAAGCGAGAGCGACAGCGTCTCTCCCCGCACTGCCTTCTTAAGTTTAAGCGAACACTATTTTGAATTGAAACTACGTTTTTGCTTCGCTTTTATTATGACAGAAGTCTTCTGTGACCACGGTTCCTGTAAAGGGGCCAATAAAAATGTAAAATAAAAGCTAAGTGTGTCCGCAAACGTAGTTTCCATTCAAAATAAGCCGCAATATAATGATACGCGGCTTATCGTCAATCGTCAGAAGCCGGAAGCCTTTAGGCGGTCTAAAAACTTCGACTCCGGGGTTGGACAGTAACCTACTCGAACTTACTTATGGCCGGTTTACATTATTCCAGTCCAGCGATCCAGTCCAGTACTGGATTGCTTACTGGAAAAATGTAAACCGGCACTGGAATGAACTGAATCCAGTAAGCATTCCAGTCCAGTAACTGGATTCGCGGTCTACTTTTGAATCCAGTGCGATCAATCCGGTGCAACTGGAATAATGTAGACGGCCAATCCAGTGCCATTCCAGTGCTGTGCCAAACTGATCTCTTCTTGAAATCATTGTCACTGTAGTGTTCACACTTCAACGGCTTCTAAATAACTGGAATAATGTAGACGTAGATCCAGTCCAGCACTGGACTGGAATCTCGCTAGATCACTGGACTGCATTAATGTAAACCGAGCATAACTAACGGAAAACAATATGTTCCAAACCATAAATATTAAAACTGAGCTATAAAACTATACAGTTGATACATCAAAATAAATAAATCCTACACGAATACAAGCTGAATGCTCGCAGACATGTCTGTGGTTTGGGGTTTGACAACGACTCTATTGTTGTACAACAAAAGTGTATTAATTTTCACGGCAACAAAACAAACTACTGATTGTGTGGTCTAAGTTGTGAGCGGTAGCGGTTTAACCGCTTACGCTTCGCCTATGCAAAAGTATATGCCGATATAAATGAATAAATATACCCGGACAAATTCACACATGGTTAATTAGACCCAAACTAAGCTCTAAGCTTGTGTTATGGAATCTAACTCACTGGTACTACTACATACACATACACAAATACAAATACTTTTTTAGTTTCAGTAACGCTTAGCTAAAACTTTCTTTTCTTTTTTTGGCCCAGTCGAGAGGAGTCGTTTAAACTGTTAAAACATCTTCCAAAATAATTTGACAGAGTTGCTTTGTTTTAGATACCTTACAAAATTGACTTACCTAAATTGCTGACATTACTATATTAAACTTTACATCAAACACCATCAATGCATCATTACATTAAACACCGTCAAGACATGTCACCTTCTGTTGGACTTCCATCGACTCATATATTTTGGTGCATAAATGAAAGGAATCATTAAACTCGTGAATCTCATACCTTGTCCAGTCATAAGCCACGTCTTTTCCTCTCGTTCTACAGGAAAGGAATTCTCAACTGCTATTGGTTTATATATTGTGTTTGAGGTTGACAACCAATCAATGGTCTGCTACAAAATATGACTGTACGAGATGAAAAAATATTTATTGCTGTCTGTTTCTAGTTCTAGACACAATAATATGGATTGGAAAAAGTTTTGTCGACTCGTATTGACTGTGCTCTTGATGGGTTGGTATGTGTTTTGTGCTTCCATTTTGTTTTTGCTCTTTTATATGTATTTCTGGTTTTAACATGTTTAAGAGGATCTAGAGAATCTCGACAGGGATTGGCCAAATTAGCCCAGGACAGGGACGCTTGGAGACCTTAGCTCAGAAGCGGGATATAAGTTAAAAAAAGATGTACATTTTGAATTTGAACATGGAATGAATGAGTCAGTAAGAGAAGAAATGAGAAGGTCTCTCGCCTGCGGTGTATGCGTGTAAAAACGCCTCGGTGGTCTAGTGGTATGAGCATTCATTTGCCAAGACTGAGGTCTCGGGTTCAATTGCCGGATCGAACGAAAACTTTTTTCCTACTTTTCAAACGTGGCTCGGATTTGAGATCACAAACCCGCATTACGCAAGCATGGTGATCACCTACTCCTCTTCAATGACTAGGCTTTTAGGGGTTTGGAAATTCCAAGGATGGCCACTAACCTACCCGAACTTATTAAATGTACCGAGATCCTCAGTGAGATAAGAAGCTTTTGCCCAGAAGTGGGACATTACCGACTTTCATGATAGCATATGATGCTAATGTTAGATAAAGGTCCCTTCGATTTCCGTCTCATCCCGATTTCAGCAAAAAAACATTACAGGCTTTTAGTTAACCGTGATGAATAGAGGTTAGTGAGATATACGATTGTCTTGACCAAGCCTCTTGACTATTATCTACAACGCATTTAGAACACATTACGCATTGTTTCCTCCTTATCCGATAAACACCCTAACGAAACGCCTCCCATAAAACACAATACAACTTACGAATAAAAACTAAATAGCTA
Source organism: Cyclophora albipunctata (assembly GCA_963082685.1). NCBI lineage: Eukaryota > Metazoa > Arthropoda > Insecta > Lepidoptera > Geometridae > Cyclophora > Cyclophora albipunctata. The sequence goes on from OY720128.1 coordinate 1,412,185, forward strand.
GTTGTAAATTTGGTGAAAGACCGTTTAAAAAGCACCTAATCGAGAGTTAGTTCCCCATTTATTACGTACCTTAATCGAAGCTACCGCCAACCCGAAGGTACCAAGTACCCACTTTATAGCTTTAGCCTAGAACTTAATAAAAAGTTAAGACCGCTACGAAACATACAAATTACACCCTGAAACCTTTTCATGCAAATACATTTACGATTAAATTATACATCATTTAACACCAAATTATACCTGTACTTTCAAATTCCACTATAAGCACTAATTTTAAATAAATCACAAGAATGTATGGAGGGTTGACATTATAACATATTTAACAAAAATATCCGAATAATAAGAGATCACCATTTGTCATTGTAGCTCCATCAACCATGTGTCTCATCATAAATTACACCTGATTGCCTCATCCAAGTTAGGACTTCAATAAACGTGATGCATAAATGCTAACAAAACCGGCTTCACTTCATTTTTGACAGCGCACTATCTTCAGTTTTTATTAGGTCTATGACTGTAACATAAAGGAACTTAGCCCCTCTATAAAACACTATGTACCTTAACATCCCGAGATAAAGTCGATAATGGCTCTACACTTAACATACTATATCATGCGAATAATTGCTATGTTAGATATAATAAACTTATTTTCTAATGAAACGGTAATAGACATATTAAGCTTATATGAGTTTTTAACAAAACTTTATACTCGTAGTTAGGTGATCACAAACCCGAGCTATGTTTGAGATGACCAACCTTCAGCAGAGGCGCGTGTTCATGACGTATAATCATACTCACTGTACTGATATCATCAGTGAGATGAGAGGCCTTTGTCTTACTATGACCAGCTGATACTTTACTTTATATGGAGGGGTTATAAGACAACTCAAAACGGATAATTTGAAAGACTGATTTTTTATTAATTAATTTACAAGTCCAATTAGTACAAAAGTAGGTAAACTTTATTGATAACAGTACCAATAGACCATTTTTGATTGCATAAACAACTCCCGGTTATCTTTTCACGAGCGCAGTTAACTAGAGATGAAACCATAAATCCTGGGGCGTGATAAATGTAAAGCTAAACTTTTACCAATGTAATCTGTCAAACACATTTTTAGGAGTCCGTAGCCAATGGGAAAAACGGGACCCTATTACAAATTGTGTGAGTTCAAAAAATATCCTATTATTAAAACTCCGCTGTCCGTCTGTCTGTATGTATTTAAGTAATCGTAATAGCTAGAAAGTTGAATTTTTCATAGTAGTTGTTTATGCGAAGTGGAGAAAAAAAACAAGAAAGGCTGCCCTTAATCATGTGGGACACATAGCCAGGAAGAGAGAGAGAGAGAGGGAGAGAGAGGTAGAGTTATGTTGTCGCTTCAACAATAAATACCTAAAATAGAATTAAATAAATGCTCTCATGCTACAATCATTTGTTTGCGGTTTTCTATAGATGATGGTACGGAACCCGTCGTGCGCGAGTCCGACTCGCACTTGGCCAGTTTTTTCCCTATCATATTTCCCGTCATAGAATAAATTAATCAAAGTTCCCTAACTTAGATTAACTTGCCTAGTGTATTACGAGCAATCTTTTTAATATTAAAATTAAAATCGAAATTGCGCTTAAAAGAGTTTGTAGTTGAACTAATAAATCTTTTCGGGAGATTTATTATATTTGTTAATTAATTTGACGTGTTGTGTTTTGATTAATTTCGGAGAGGAATAGGCATTGTTATTATTTTGACATAATTTTTGGAAAAGTTTTGGCAGTCTTTCGAAACAATTGTACTTAATAATAATTTTAAGGGAACGTCGGAGGTAGTTGGAAGTTTTAATACCTTTTGGGTCAAACTTTATTTACTTTTAATCCCTACGCAAAAAGAGCGGTATTACAAGTTTGACACCATTTTAATTGAACATTAACCAAGTGGAGAAATGGTTTAACAACAGTAAATCGTATATGTTTATATTCCGGTAGACTTTGCGTAATAACATTATATTTTTCTTCACCAGGTTGTGTTTTAAAGGGTCTGAAAAGGGCCTTTGATGCCCGGCGATTTGCATGTCCCTTTGAACTGGGCTATGTGATTTATTTTTTAATTTCATGCGAGAGAAAAATGGATTAATATGCTAAAATGTATGTACCACAGTGGGCTTATAAAGTCTACTTTTGGTAACTAACAAATACAGTTGGTGATATGAATTGTTGCCTTTACCTTTAACGTGGAACGCATTAGTTAACCTAGTTTTTAGTTTGTTTATAACTTGTATGTTAGTCTTTAAAGTATTTGTATGTATAGTTATGTATCAGATAGATTCCATAATACAAGCTTAGAGACTAATTGTTGAAATGTTAAAAAACAAAATAAAATAATTTGTTTAAACCCAAAATCAAAGAAAAAAATAGGTACAAAATCTATTAAACCTAAGCACCCTGCGGCGCCCTCCCCTAAGGATATAAAGCGAGATAAAACTGTCAATAAAATGGGTTAACAAACAAATTTTAGCCCTTTTCGAAGGCATTACTTGTGCGAGTAATACCAACGTGATGGCCATACTCCCGAGTTATAGCCAAACTCTGGCAACCGCGTCATCGAAGCCTGAACATTTATTGCTCATATTTTTGTGTTTTCGTATGATATTTTATTGGTGTACCCGCTTTTAATGTTAAAGTACTTTATTTACGACTAATATTATGCTTAGAATGTTTTTAAAGGTACGTACTTTATTTAGTTTGCTGTTTTTATTGCGAAACATTTTGCGTTAAATTTCGAAATTAGGTGTGTTTTGGTCTCGTGAGAAACGAAAATAGCGTTTGATTAAAATATAGTTATATTAATTCAAATGATGCAGATGAAAAGATATGATATACACTTGTCACAAATTCACCAGCGTTTAAGAAGACGACATACGATAAATACTGTGTATTCATTGGTGACACATTCATGGAAAACTCGAATTTTAAATATTCCGCCAATCAGACAGACAGAATTTATCATGTCATGTCTTGTCGCATTCTGTGACAACCGTTGTAATAGGGGACAGTAGTGTGTAGGTACGATTGTCTATAATTTAAAGTCTATATTCTGTACTATTATCATAGTATAGCATCATCGGCTTGTGAGATCCAACTGCAGGAGAAAGGCTCTCCGAAAATACCAGACATTACCATGGAGTCACATATCACAACAACAAGGTACAATACAGGCAAAATTCTTGAAAATGCCTCATAAAGAATACATAAGCATAGCTTGTATAAACTCTAAGCGTGACATAACCATGGGTTATGTAAAAACATTTTTTATCAGTCACACCGTTAACAATTCCACGCACGTTACAAAGCGTGCTCGCTAGAATACGTATACAGAGTCGCAATAAGGGTTACTCAAATGGGCATGGATCAGGGTACACTCAAGCCCCACCAGCTATCTGTCTACTAGACAAATCGCTCCCTCAAATGGAAGATTACTGTAAATCCTACCGCCAGTTACACCGACACGTACCATACAAATTGTTTTATATGAGTTCGTTCCGTTGTACCAATTTATTTTTGCGGAACAATTAATGGAGCGTGGGTTAGAAAGTTTTCGAGGAAATGATTGTGTTGCTTGTTAGAGATAGTTGTCCAATTACTTGCAAAATGTTTTTGGTGTTAAATTCTGTTTTGTGAATTAAATTAAACTCCATTTTTAACGAAAGCTACGCTGTTAATAACACAATTTGGGTGTTAGTAAATAAAGATCAAATGGCGGACTTCAAAATTCAGACGACGGAAAGGGGTGTAATAAATTAGAATTTCTTTATAATTTGTTAGTGTTCGGTGTGACAGGGTGTCGGTTTAAGCCTTCGTCCTGAGATATCTTCTTGCGAAGACCGAGGCTAGTTTTATTGTTTGTAGTTTCATTTTATGAGGAATTCATGAGTAATTTGCTTCGGATTACTAAGAAAGTAGGTGTCGAATACTTAATGGGCAACTTTGTTATCGTGACCTTTCAAGGGGATTTTTGGTATAATTTATTGCCTAATTGGTGAGTTTATTTTTATTAGTTTTTTTGCGACCCATAATGCATATATATTGTGGTTAAGGATCCTACTGTAGAACGGTAGGCGCCAATGTTATTTAAGTACCATGATAAATATTCAATATTTAAAATGTTTCTGTAAAATATGAGTATACTCGTATTTCATGCTCCACTAAAATTTAAAGGATTAGATATTTTTAATTTGAAAAATATCGGTAGGTACATTGGAAAAAAAAATGTTTTTTTTAAATGACCAAATAATAAGCGCTTTATCGTGGGGTTTACGATTGAATTAGAATCGTATTTTATAATTAAATCAGAGAAATAATTTAATCATAGCTAACGCCGCTATGCGCTGCTAGTCAATTATAATAGACTAGCAGCGCATAGCGGCTTTGTTGTTGTTGTTGTTGGATTGAATTATGATTTGATAGTTTCGAAAGACGAAACTGTATTCTTTTATCGAAACGCATTTTGAGATGAGAAATATTATTCTTCTACCGAAACCAATTTCTAAGGAAGAAAAAAAAATCTTATTTAAGAACTGGTTTCAAACTTTGGTTTCGAAAGTGGCCGAAGGGGGGAATTTCGTTGTAAAAAGTAGCCTAATAAGGCTACTTTTAACATAAAACCGTAACGGTTTTTTATATGTACTATAAGTAAAAACAGTAAGTTCGCGTAGGTTAGTGGCCAACCCTGATGTCAGAGCTTTTAGACCGCCTAAAGGCCACCGACGTGGTCTGACGATTGAAACAACCGGGACACTTCAAAGCATGGTAGCGTACTGATAGAAATATCACTATCGGCCATCATAGCTCGTAGTTTTTAATCTCGTAAATTATATTTTACTAATAACCAATTTTCTGTTCTTACCAGAACTGCCTGTAATGTCCCACTGGGCAAAGGCCTCTCATCTCACTGAAGATATCAGTACAGTGAGGATTATTCGTAATCACCACGCTTGCCGAATGCGGGTTGGTGATCTCAAACCCAAGCCATGTTTGCAAAGTAGGAAACATGTTTTGGCTCTACCCGGGAATTGAACCCGAGACCTCAGTCTTGGCAGGCGAGTGGACATACCACTAGTCCATCAAGGCGTCAAGGCGTTAGTTCATTGAAAATATTTAAATATTTACATACATTTAAGGAAACATAGTGATTAAATACTGAGTCATATTAACTACTTCATAACATTGGTTATTAACATGTATAGTTATCAAACCGGTTTAGGGAAGTCCCTGTGAAACAAGTTCGAAGGGATTTCAAAGAAGTAGGGATTCATTACTTAACGTCAGATAAAAATGAAAAATTTAAACGTAGTCTGACTCAACAGGGACTTTACCGTTGCCAAGGACAGTAGGACATCACTATCCTTAATTTCATATATTTTAGTATTTAGTTCATAGTGTATTGCTCCTTTTCATGTTCTTATTTTATGTGATGTAGAATTAATTCTTTAAAATGGTGCAAGCACTAAAACACGACCACTTAAACATAAATCTTACATATTATAAAAAAAGTTTTCAAAAGTTTTCTGTCTGTAAGTAATTAATATTCTCAAAAACTGCCGAACGGATTTTCATGCGATTTTCAACAATATACAATCGTTCATTAAATTGACACTTAACTAATTGATTCAACTTTTTATACAAAATCGTGTTAAAATCACTCATTACATCCTACTTCCCACTTATAATATTATAATTGCGAAAGTTTGTGAGGATGGATGTATGCATGGATGTAGGGATGTATGTTTACTGCTCTTTCACGCAAAAGCTACTGAACGGATTTGGATAAAACATTACAGTAATATAGGTTATACATCAGAATAACACATGAGATACATTTTATCCCGAAATTCCCGCGGGAACGGGTACAACGCGGGTAACATCGCAGGGCGCGGCTAGTTTCTAATAAGGAAGCATTTGACGTTCCTGAGTTCGGACGTTGAAGAACAAAGTCAAAAATACAAATCAATATCTAATTACCTACAACTCTGAGAACAGAAATTGTCCTAACAAAGTATCTACCCCGCACTAATGTGAATCAATCGTCTCATACCAATAGATGTAACCCCGCAGTTATTCTATTTGAAGCGTTCTCTGGAATTGCTAGGATTTGCCATAATCTAGCAAACGGGAAGCAATTTCTCTTTCCACGTTTACTATTCGTGTTGGAACTGAGGAGTGTTTAACGTATTACGTTTATTAGTCGGGTCTTTAGTTAAATTGATTAGCACTAATATACAGGGTGTTTTTTTAAATCGGTCCACATCCTAAAAGCCTCTGACATGGTCTAACGATTGATTCAACCGGGACCAACTGATTCACTTAAACTATAAGAGATACGGAGTCTTAGGAACCATGTCACCGATTTTAGAGATGCCACCCTGTATTGGGTTCGTTAATAAAGAAACAGACTTATAAAATACTAGAATATAATTCATTTATTTCTTACAGATAAATTGAATCAGGGCTATCTACCATTAACACTCTCTTCCTTATTCCAAAATGAAGAATAATTATGGTTGATATATTTTAAAAAGGCCACCAACCACCGAGTTTCGCTACGTTTATCTTTCTTCTTTTCAAACCATTTGTACAGTTCACAGTCTGTCAACAGTTTATAATGTTTTAAGTTGGATTATTGGAATATTAACCAACGGGGCCCTTATTAATAAACGCGGTGTAACTAAAAAATGGGGGAGACCTTTGCCCAGCAGTGGGACAATATAGGTTAAAAAAAACCTGTTACACTGTGTTTTGTTTCTTTTGCTTTTCGGAAAATTGCGTATGTCAGAAAGTGACAAGCCATGTGATAGCTAAAACGTTCTTAATACACGTTTATTAATAAGGGTGTTTACAATATTACGGTGACATAACACGCCATTAGTTTCGTATGAAAACCAAAATAAAGGCTAAAAATAACCTTCTTTTTGGAATAAGGAGTTAGGTCTATTAGAAAACTCATTTTCCACATCTCAATTCTTGGTCAATCTACTTGATTACATGTTTTGACTAGACTCCTTTTGACCAAACTACGGACTCTATCCAGCTGATGAAACTAGATACTCTAGTATAGATCCCGGGGCGGTTGGGCTGCGCACATCCTATGCCAAAGGAGGTAACTCCGATCACGTAGTACATTTTGAATCTGGTGATATCTTTCCTCACTATTTGAAGGGGACCTCCAGAATCACCCTGCAAAGAAAATCATATTTGTAGTGAAACACTTTTTTGGAAGGAAAGAATATTTTTGTTTTTGAGAATGATGAACTTCTGGTATGGCCATCGAAATAGTAGCACCGTGTTAGAGTGCGTTTCCAATAAAGTGGAGCGGATCGGAGTGAAGATTTCAAGAACTATGAGTGGTCAATTCACGATCCGCACAGCTTCACTCCGCTGCAATGGAAACTGTCGTTGTAGTGGTTGATATTAAGCGTGCTTCTAATTTGAGCGTTGGTGAGTTCAATAAAATACAAGAGAGCAGGCGAGCACGTTTTACATACGCGTTCTATTTTGACTCCCTACCCTCAAGCTCAATCTACACGAGACGCGACACTTAGTGGTTCAATATCTCCGCTTCGCTTAGTCCGAATGTCATGTAATGTTAACTAACCTGACAAGCATCGACCCCTCCAGCCAGTTTCCCTGCACACAGCTGGCTGTCCATGACCCCCGCCCAGTTCCTATTCCGAGATGATTTCAATAGAAGGTCGCATTGGTCTGATGTTATCAGATCCACGTTTGCCGCTTGTAATTCGGGTGATATTACGTAACTACCTGAAGTAAAAAAGGATTTTCGTCATTGACGTAATAGCTTGTGTTCCACAGGTGTTGATGTCATACGGATAAATTGTTTGCAGTAATTATGGTCCTCTTCAGAGCCTATGTATAAGTTATTAATAAAGTGAAAAAGATTAGGCATCACCATGCTTGCCTGTTGCATGTTGCAGGCGTCATATTGGAGCAAAAGGACTAAACAAACTGGTGATGTAAAACTCAAGCCATGTTTGATAAGTGAATTAGAAACACGCTGCAGGAAATAGGACCTAGAACTTTGATCTTGGTGCTCTTCGTTCAGGTAAGTGCAGAAGCCACTACATTACTAAGGCCTCAATTGTGGGGCCAAGACAAAGGATATCTGAATAAAAATAAAGCCCTTTTAAAAAAATATTAATCTTTGAGTATAGGCAGTCTTACCTTGAGTCAACACACCCCAACCCGTCAAAGTAGCATCTGTGCCCAATCCCGAGAGGTCAAATTTATTCCACAAGCATGCTGGCCTCAAGTAATGCGTGAATGTTACTTCATGTTCCAGCTCCATTAGCGCTATATCATAGTATTTCTTAGGGGGATTGTAATTTGGATGCACTATTATTGAAGTTATGTTTACATCGTGAGAGAGTAGGATACCTCCTTCGTTCTGAAAATAAAGTTGATCAGTCCAAGAAAATCTAATTTTCATCATTCATACATGTAACATATGGCGAGCGACTAATAACCTCATCTTGTTTCAATTGTTAGACCATGTTAGTACTCTTAGGCGGTCTAAAAACTCCAACATCTGGGTTGACCTATACGCTTATACTTTTTTGTAGAAATATGAGATTTTTTGGACCAATTACTTACTGTATGGAAAAGATTCTTATCATTAAGCCGGACTATCTTCGGCACGGTGTCTGCTAGAGTTGTGTCCAGTTCTGAAGCGCTGGCACAATGAGCAGCTGTCAGTATAAACTTGGAGCTTATCAGACTGCTGCCACATTTAAATGCGTAGCCGTCTGGGACCGCTTTCCAACCTATGGCGCCCTGGTACATAAAAATAAGTTAAATTTATACTAATATTATAAAGAGGTAAAATTTGTTTGTTTGTATGTTTGAGCTATTCTCTGGAATTACCAGTCCGATTTGAATAATTCTTTTTGCAATAGATAGCCACTTTCAACGGAAAGGTTATAGGCTATTTTTGATCCCGAAATCCCTATGGGGACGGGCACAAATAAGGTAAAACCGTTAAAACCGCGGGGCGCTGCTAGTTGTAAATATAGGAAAAGTATAAAATATGCAAACCTCACTCCAAACAGTCTTTAGAGACAAGATGTCTAACATACTTTTTCTTCACCGATTTTTTTGTCTGTTAGACAGAATTATACTGACCTGCCGGTAAACTAACTACAGAATAGATTGCGTCGAATGAGAAAGTCTGAAGACTGTCCGGACTGTCAGTCTGCCAGTCTGCCATGATCTTAACATAGTTACGTCAAGATTAGTATTTTAAAATTATTACCATGTGAGGAAATTCTCCCAAATAAGTAGGTCTTCCACCTACTGCTGCCGGAGGCCTTGGTTTACCCGCAAACATTTTCTCGGAACCTTAAAAGCATAAGTAGAAAAAATATATAAGCCTATAATATCCCACTACTGTGTAAAGGCCTTTCATCTCACTGAAGATATCAGTACAGTGAAGGGAATTAGTCATAATCACCACGCTTGGTGATTTCAAACTCGAGCCATGTTTGAAAAGTAGGAAACATGTTTCCACTCAACCCGGGAATTGAACCCGGGACCTCAGTCTTGGCAGGAGAGTGCACATACCACTAGACAACGGAGGCGGCGAAAACATAAGAAGTAAAAAATATATGCCCGTAATATCCTATTAGGTAAAAGCCTTTCATCTCACTGAAGATACCAGTGAGTAGAAAAGTATTCAAACACATTATTTTTAAACACAGTATTAGCAAATGAGAGAGACGACACTTACATTCATGGGCTCTTTTTTCTTGCTCTAGTGTTGTATTAAAGTTCCAAATGTATTCATCGCATTCTGAAATTAAAATATCTTCATGAACTATGTTATAGACAAGTGACATCGTTTGACATTGTATTTGGTTGGTGTGTTAAAATGTGCTTGTGTGTGTGTGTAATGAATATATCATGTCATTATTTATGTATACTAATATTATAAAGAGGTTTTGTAAGTTTCTTTGTATGTTTGGACTAATCTCGGGAATTACCAGTCCGATTAGAATAATTCTTTTTGTAATAGATAGCCACATTCAGCGGGAAGGTTTTAAGCTATTTTTCATCCCGAAATTCCCACGGAACCACGGTAGAACCGCGGGGCGTTGTTAGTCACGTGATATTTTCATAAATTTTGATAGACAACCAAATAGAATGTGAAGCGATTGAAATTTGTCTAGAAAACAACTAACTGTAATAAATTAAATCTAGCACCTACTTTGTTGACTTATACTTTTCATAGGTGAGTTAAAACTTGGTTTGTCAGGGTTGTAGAAATTACAGGGATCATAAGGTGCTTCAGTAGTACTTATTAACTTTTCGCTTGATCTGGCCTGAAAAAATTAAACAAAATATTGAACTAGTAAGTGCTAGCTGTGTGCCACGGTTTCACCCGCAGCGCACTCGTTCCCGTGGGAATTTCGGGATTTTTATTACTTATTATCCTATTGAAATCGTCCAGCTCTTTTCGCCATCGAGTCGGAGGCCGACCTGGGGGCATTTCAAAAAGGATTGGAAGGAGTTGGAAATGGAAAGAGATAAATGGAAAGAATTGGGGGAGACCTTTGCCCAGCAGTGGGACAGCGAGGTTACGTAAAAAATAATATCCTATTCCTGACCAAGATAAATGAAATAAGAAAGAAAAATCGGTCCAGCCGTTCTCGAGTTATAAATGACGTAACTAACACGACTTTGTTTTATCTATCTCTATACATGATCTATATTATTATTATAAAGAGGTAAAGTTTCTGACTTTGTTTGTTTGTAAGGACTAATCTCAGAGACTACAAATCCGATTTGAATAATTATTTTTGTAATGGATAGCCACATTCAACTGGAAGGTTACAGGCTATTTTTCATCCCAAAATTCCCGCGGGAACGGCCACAACGCGAGTAAAACCACGAGGCACTGCTAGTATTTAGATATAGGGAGGTCTTTTTGATAAATATATTAAACGAACACATACTTCGGTCTTGTCTCCGTCAACTGTGCCCCATATCCATTTATCACCCTGAAAATATAAAAATAAATGTAATTTCAATTTCTAATTGTTCATAAATGTAAAAAAAAATATTTTATGGATTATGTGATGATTTCCAGGTTTTCAACATAATTGGATTCAAATATCGGGACCGTAGCATCAAAATAACCCATCCTTAATACAAAAAGTACTTTTTTTCTAGTAAAAACTTGGAAAACATTGATAGGTATAGTATAGATACAGTAGATTGATTGAACTTACTTCCATGTATGCTTCTTGATCTTTTTGGGCAATGACAACTGAAAATTCAACATTAATTAAAGCAAAGAAAAGAGAAGTAGCAGTCTGTAATGTCCCACTGCTAGGCAAAGCATCTTGTTTCACCGAAGATATCAGTACAGTGAGGAGGATGTCGTAACCACCATGCTTGCCTAATGCTGGTTGGTGATCTAAACCCCGAGACATATTTAACAAGTAGTAGTCATGTCAGTGACCTGGGAATTGAACCCGGGACCTCAGTCTTGGCAGGCAAATGTATGTGCATTTGCCTGCCACTTGAATTAATTATGAAAAAAAATCTGACCAATATTTTTAAACATGGTCATCTGAGCTAGAGGTATTCCAAAAAAGAAATCAATCAGTTTCGGTTATTCGTTAAAAAAATCGTTCGTAATTTGGACTCCCACAGCAACTAATATAAGTACATACATGTCATTAAAGTTGAGCGAAAGCTTATTATATTTTCAACTAGCTGTGCCCCGCGCTTTCACCCGCAGCGCCCCGGTTCCCGTGGGAATTTCGAGATTTTTATTTCTTAATTTCTTATATGAAAACCTTGTCCTGACAATAAGGAACACATAAAAAAACATCCAATTTGGTGCAGTCGTTCTGAGGTTATGCGCTTAGCAACACATTCAGCGATTTATTTTTATATAATAGATTGATACTCGTAGATGTCTCTGAACTACTAAACATAACACAACGAACCTCCACAACATAGTAAAATAATATTAATTTGATTCCGCATTATTTTGGTTAACTAATTAATGCACTAATACCCGCACTGAGATTTCGCAATTCGATTTATTTTTACTTCTAATATAATTATTTCATGTCGTGTGATCCCATCGGAATCGAAGGTTGCACTGTTGCATGTTTATGAACTGGTAATAAACTTGTTGTGTTTGACGATGGTCGTATGAAGTCATCATTCCGTAAACTGGTTTTAAAAGAGGTAATTTTTGTAATAATTCCTATTACGATGGTTTCTTTATGGGTTCTCAACGTAACCTTGAAAAGTTAAGTAGGTATTTATTTGCCATTTTTAATAAAGTAAAACTTTTTTTATTTACATTTCGGAAAGTTTTATTTAAAAAGAATGCCATTTATAATTTAAAAGCACAATGTTTGAATTAACTCCAATATTAACAATGATGAAGTGTAAATAATCTTCACGCCTGTTTATTAATGAGCTTGTTAATCAGCCAATCAATTTAATGTTATGTATGATTAATCAAGATACATCTTTCATTCAGTACTTATATTTTGCATTGATTTTGATATATTCCTCTTCAATGCACTAGTATCTTCATTGAGATGAGGCCTTTGTCCAGCGATGGGACTCAACAGACTAAGACTTTTAATTTTATGAATGCAGAAAATACTGATCAAAATTGGTAGAAAGAAAGATTAGTTAAGTATCTGATACGTACAACACAGATAAAGTCACGGGACGCTACTGGTAAGAAATAGCTAAAGATCTTACAGTACAATTTGATCTCCAATATGAAGGCACGCTTTGAAACTACGTCAACGAAACAAATTAATAAAATCTTGTAAATAAATTATCAAAGTACCAGGCTCGCATAAGGTAGAAGGAGACCAAGGCCGGGGGGCAGGTGTATTCAATTATGGAAAGCACTTGTTGCACACCCATGAAACTGAGTGGACGGAGTTAAGTGCGGAACTTGGCTTGTAAACCCTTCATAATGCAGCCGATGTTAGAGTTAGTTCCTTGAGTACATGACGCCCTGGTATGTGCTGGGATTAATCAATACATTTCGAGCTTGATTGGACTTGAATTTTAAACAGAACGTTGTTGAATCGCGCTTCAATGGGCCTTGAGTGGCTTTGGAGGATTAATTACTATTTATTAGTTTGCTCTATGCAGTTCGGTGCAACACTTTGAGTCTTGATTTGATTGACTGCGGTTTGTAGTTGGGTAATTCTTAAAATTAAACCATACGATTTGAAAGTTTCATTTGACGCTACTCTATTCATATCCGCCGCACAACTCTGAGCCATATTAATAAACGCGTATTACAAACTTGTGGTTTGTTACTTTCTGACATACGCAATTTTCCGAAGAGCAAAAGAGACAAAACACAGTAGAACAGTGTTTTAGTTACGTCTCCTGAAAAAGGTTGGTTTTCAAAAAAATATTGTCACAAACTAGTAATGGATGCAGTTGCCCTCATTACTCGAAATATAACGTATTCGAAATCATACATTTGTCATTAAATCGTGTACACATTTAAATTAAATTCACGGCAACGAAATTATAATGAATTTATTGGAAACATTAATGACAATTTCGTTATTGGGAATATTGTAGTTTCACTTCGTTACTGCGTAAGTAGATAAGTTCATTTGCATAGCTCAATGATTCCGTCATAAATATTGTCACGTGCTTGTAATTAAAATTAATGGGATTTCCGATATTGTAATATTTATTGTTTACCTTATTAACAATGGATTCGATTTGCCTATTGAGATAATATCTAAAATAAGCGTGAAGTTTGTATTGCTTCATATATGTATAACTAGCTGCGCTCCGCGGTTTCACCCGCTTTGTACCCGTTCCCGTAAGAATTTTGCAATAAATAGTAGCCTATGTTCTTTCTCAGGCTCTGGACTAACTGTGTACCAAATTTAATTTAAATCGGTTCAGTAGTTTTGGCGTGAAAGCGTTACAGACAGACAGAGTTACTTTCGCATTTTGTATAATATTAGTTAGAATAAGTTATTATGCCATTGTTGGTGTTGCTGGGAAACCACATTTGTTGTTCACAAATAGTGACGATTGGGTTATTGTTATTTGCAGTAAGTACTATTAAGCCTACACTATATTCACCGATACAATTCGGAAATCTACATATAAAATATAAGGGGTACATTTGAGGGGGAGACAATATGATTCCTTGGTAGAATCTACTTCAAATTTTGCATAAACATTAGGAATGGAAGATGTGTTTCGTATTTTATCGAAATTGTTCGCTTTACGGGGATAATAAAACGTGAAGGTCATAGGCTATTTTTCATCCCGAAATTTCTACAAGAAGCACAACGCGGGTAAAACCTTGGGCCGCTGCTAGTAAGACAGTATAAAACGATTGTCACTTGTATAGGGTAATTTTGCATTCTTTGTATTATTTTTGGCTCGAGGTCTATTAAAATCTTATTGTTATATCTCTAGTAATTTATTCCTAATTCCTTGAAAAAGGTCTTCCAAAACCACCTCCACGTTATCTCTCCCGGAAAATAATTAAAAATCGCTTATCTTCACAGCACTCGTATCTCTTCCCTTTATAATTTATCTGTTGAAAATGCCGTTTAAAAACGATAATATTTTGTGAAATAAAAGGTTGTAATCTGTAGTGGACGACTTAAAAGCGAATTTACAACAAAAGGATAATGGAGAGAAAACAAAATAGATGGGAACGGGATAAGTTTGGGCTTGTCGAGATTTTCTGAATGTTTTCTGGACGCGGGAATAATCTCTTGAATCTGAGTAGTGCAACTCACTGAAATTAAAGTGTTCCTTTGTTCTAAGGATTTGTAAACTGTTCTTTAATATTTCTTTTACGCAGTTTTAGTATTTGTATGAAGACAACATAAAGAGCCTTTCATTCTGAAGTTAATACGCTTAAGAAAATTGTTAAGTAGAATTAGGATGTATGCAAATAATTTACACCTATACTGAAATTTTATGAAATGGCAGCTGCAATTTTCGTGATGATATAGTGATTTTGGTATACCTGTCAAATACAAAGTACAATAATATTTATTATTCTCTCATATTTGACAACTGCACGTTGCTCAAAAAACAGCAACCTTCTTCATCGAGTGAATGGTCTAACTGACCAATCCCGGTGTCAGAGTTATTGAGCCGCCAAAGGCCTCTGACATGGCTCAAGTAACGACTACTATCCGAAGAAAGGACCCGGGACCGATGGCTTAACGTGCCCTCTGAAGCACGGAATCATCTTACTTTTCGAGCAATCAGGTGATTCAGCCTGCAATGCCCTAACCAAACTGAGGGAAGTCTCACAAAGAGATTTTTGTGAGATACCCCCACCGGGAATCGAACCCGGAACCTCCGGGTCGTGAGCCGGGAGCTCAAACCACAAGACCACGGAGGCTGTAAAACAGCAATGAGTAAACATCTCTTAGTAAAAACACGTAAACGACGCCACGAGCCCAACAAAACTATAATTTGATAATACGTAAACACAGAGACATTTCATCTACCTATAATAGTTAACATGCTAAGACTATACCTACTGCGGCCTTCATCGATCTCTTTCACCTAACTCGGATCACGACGTTACATAAACTATAGTTGTCTCAGTATCAGCTCATAGTTGTAGCTGTTCGTAAAAACTTTAGCCTCCAGTTGACATCAATATTCTGTACAGTTCCAATACTTGTTCCTGGTGTTTTATGACGTCGATTTATTGGGCTTATGAATTGTTACCAACTGCTGGCTAGTGGTTAGAGGAGCGGTAAGTAAACTGGGATCAATTACATAGATTTATATGGAAATCAGACTAAAATAAAAATAGAAAATAAATGAAGTAATAAGTAAGTAGTAATATAGACTTATAGACCAACACAGTAATATCTGGCCCACAATAGCTCAGGACAGAGATCAGAGAAAGGAGGGTAGGGAGGCCTGTGTCTTGCAGTAGGACATATATGGTAATAGGTAGCCACATTTAACGGGAAGGCTTTTCATATTTTATTTATTTTTCATTCTTTTTCATTCTTTTTCATTTTTCATCTCAAAATTCCCATGGGAACGGACACAACGCGGGTAAAACCGCGGGGTGGTGCTGGTTAATTAATAAACAAGTAGTAATATACGTTTTATATATGTAAAGTATTTTTTGGAATTTAATAATATTTGAGAACTCGCAATAGATCGAGGGTTTAAGATTTTTTGGGGAGACCTTTATCCAGTAAAGTGAAACGTTCAAAAGAGCCTCTATGGGGCCAAAACTGTATAAAAATATTTGACTTGACTTGAGTAGATGGAGAAAAAGATTCTTAATATATTGAATCATTAACCCCATGGGCTAAACAACGCCATGTTGCCAAAAAATTGCCGGGTTTTGTATTACATATTAGTATAGATATTATTATGTATTACTTTTCTAACAGGCTGAAGTAGGTTTTCCTGAAAAGTTCACCAATTTGCTAATGAAATTTTCCTCTATTATAGACAATAGCGATTAACATAGTTATTATCTACCTTTTACAACCCCACCCTTCCGTTATATTACTGAAGAATTTTAATGTTACCACTAATTTACATCAAACTCGGGAATCGGCGGCGCTAGGAGATGCCGATGTAATATCCTAAACTTAACAAGCGGTGGCTTTGATGTGTGAATACTAATAGGCGGCAATATTGTCTGTTGGAAATGAAATGTGTTTATAATAGCAAGCCCTTTGTGTTACACTGTTATTAGACGAGTATTTGATGGGATTAATAGTTTGATTCTCACTAGTATTGCGTAATTTAAGGAATCGCTTTCCTCTATAGCGAACGTTAGGAACAAAGGCTGATTTTATGTTACCATGTAAAAACTGTAGGTTATCTAGCATCAAGTTAAATTGAAGGCTTACAGTTGTTCAATTGTAGCATGGTCATTCATTAATTGTATTAATTTCGAGTAGTTTAGTTGCCAAACCTGGTGCGGAGTTTTTAGACCGCCCAAAGGCCTCTGACTCGGTCAAACTATTGAAACTACTGGGACCGACTGCTGTAGTAGTAGCTTTAGCGATGATGCTATTAAAAAATCGTAGCATTAAAACCTTCGATCAACAATACACAACTAGATATCGGGTCACGTACAAAATCAAAGCTAAATACTGTCCGCGTGGATGACGTGTGACAGCTTATTTTGTTTACTACCGAACTGAAACAAAAGTTTTAAAACAGCTCGAAGTTCAACCTAATTACAACCATGACACCTAGTAATAAAGTAGCAAATCTTATGAATAAAATAAAATCTCACTTTTCAAATGAGGCCTTATTCACAGAGACGTATTTTTTGCGCCGACCCGACATCTAGTTGTGTATTGTTGATCGAAGATTAAAACAGTTTACACCCATAAAGTAACTAAAGTGAACACACAGCCGCATCCAATTCGTTAGATATTCGCAGTTCTTGTGCAGTTACTCTAAGATGTTGGTAGTTGAACTATAGTTGGTGCTATCTCGCGGCACACTAGTTTCAGTCGACATCCAAACTTAACTCTAATACAAGGTACCTGATAACATAATTTATGTTAAGCTCTTGTCATATTTTAACTGTACCCTCCGGGTTTCTCCAAGTTGTTCGAATCTACGGAGTATGTACCGGTTTGTGATTGGAAATATTCTTCCGACTATAAACTAGTAAGAAGTTCGAGGAGGTTAGTGGCCAACCCTGGTGTCGGAGTTTTTAGACCGCCTAAAGGCCTCCGACATGGTCTAACAATGGAAACAACCGGGACCGATAATTGAACGTGCCCTCCGAAGCACGGTGGCGTTCGGATAGAAATGCCACTATCGGTCACCCATCCAAGTAGGGGTCGAGGTACACGTTGCTTAGCAATCGCAATGAACTAACATTTAGTCAAACTACGCTACTAGCGCTACAACTACATACTAAAAGCGCAAGACATAGTGCGGGTGCGGGCTGGGTGCGGTCCGGTTGCGGGTCACGTGACATTGTTTTGTATTTGTAATTGGTTTTCCCGCTTGTATTGGTGGCTCAGTGTGACACCTTTCATACAAATACAAGACAACAACGCTAAGTGACCCGCAACCGTACCGCACCCGGCTCGCAGCCGGACCGCAACCGCACTATGGATGTCTTGCGCTGATATGTAAAGTATTTTTTAAAATAGATAAGTCAATGCTTGCTTAGCTCCGCCTCAGTGGAAACATACTCTTAAACTAAGCCTACAAGGAAAGTAGTAGTAAAATAATAAAAACAAAATAAGTATTGAGAGTGGTAAACAATTTAACTTTTCCATATAACAAAACTAAAGTGTATAACATAAATATCAGATATGATAGTACTAGGCGTTCATATCATACAGGAGGTGTCTTTAAAAGTATAACGAACAGTGCAAGCCTTAACAAGAAAAGTTCGCAACATTGCCTTCAGTAGTTTTACACTGTTACATAGTTATATTGAAGCCGAATATGATTATAAACGCCAGTCTTGTAAAGTTTAGTTCAAATGAAATTAATAAGAGAACTTTGTTAACTTGGAAATTGACCAGAGTGCTTAGTGGGAGTTTTCCAAATAACTTCACAGTCGCGTAAGCGAAGAAACTCTGTGAGTCTGTTGACATTGTTTTTTGTTTGTAAGTTGCCATAGTAATTTTTACGCTTTCACCGCGTCAACATTAAGGCCGACGCCGACCATGAACGAGAAACGAGTAGAACTAGAAACTATGTATAAACGAGTTGGCGATCAACAGGAAGTCAGTGTGTAGTTTCGATAGTATTGTAGCTGGGCTATAAGCGAGTGTGCAAGTGCAGATTGTTATATTATAATTGGGCCCTTTAATTTTCCCTTAGAGAATAATTATAATGAGGTGAATTATTGGGATTAAACATACCGGGCCATATTAAAAAACGCGTATTAAAAACAGTTTAACTATAAAAATAAATGGTTTGTCACTTTCTGACATACGCAAATTTCCGAAGAGCAAAAGAGACAGAACACATTATAATAGTGTTTTAGATACACCGCGTTCATTAATAAGGCGGACCCGTGATTAGATTACTCGTATCCCGTTTTTCCTGTGGGAATTTATAGAAAAAAATATCCTATATATTTTATTTATTGAGCTATCCAGTCTACCTCACTACCATGTCATTCGTACTTACTAATATCTTCAGTCAGATGAAAAACCTTTGACCAGTTGTGGGACATTACAGGCTAATACATACTTACTTATATAACACATTTCTCTTCAAATCACCCACTGAACCGATTTCGATGTATTTGGGCATAGATATAAAACGTTTATAAAACAAATTCACAATTTTGGTACAAAGAAAAACTATCGTAGTTTATACAAAAGTACCAGGGACCCAGGAATGGATAGGAGGATTTGTCTAGTACGTATTATGTGACACACGACTCGGTTTATGTGCGTAATGCCGCTCGAATAACTCACGGTAATACCTCTATTAGTTAAAAGTCTGCAAGTATTTACCTAATTCAGTGGGTAAAGAGGTTGTGGGATGAAACGGTCTTAATGTTATATAAAGTATCTAGTGCTTTACTGGTTTATAGACTTGGATGGTTAAGATAGTTTGTATTTTTAAAAAGAGAATATATAAGTAACATAAAAATCAATGCCATTTTTCGTTGTAATTTTATAACTCAAGAACGGGCTCACCTATCCAAACCAAATGTTTAGGCTTTGTTCGGACTATTTAGTAGATGGTTTATGTGAAGTTTGCACAAAATCGGTCGAGCGGTTCTTAAATTCCCATGGGAACGGGCACAACGCGGGTAAAACCGCGGGGCGCAGCTAGTAAATAATATAATATGGAGTCAAGTATTAATATTACTGATTACTAACAGGTAACTTGTACTATCAATGAAAATAAAATCCTCCCGTGTAATCACTACTAATTGGCTAGTGAATGTAAAGGAGTATTCTACTGGTAGTGTTCTTGAAGCTTGGTTTGTCTTTATAAAAGATTTCCATTTAATCGACGGTTTACTATTTGACGTAATTTTTAATACTTTATATATCAAAATCGCTTTTCAAATCTCTACTAAGGAGGCATTTGCCGTCTCTGAGTACGGCAGTTGGGTGAGGATCCTAAAATTGCGACATAACAAAAACGAGACTTATGAGAATGTCTCCTAAGAAGATTTTTTTTAAACATAGGCTGTAGAAATAACTTAATCAAACACAATCAACTAAATAACAAACTATCTCAGTTATAGACACTGCTTTAGGCTCGAGCTAAGTTCATACGCATTTCATCCGAACTATACCATTGAATTTAACGTCACTTGTTAAGCCAAGATTAATTTCCAAGTTCACAATAGACGGTTTCCTAATGTACTCAATTAGGAAGTGTAGTTGGAAATTATTTGAGGCGGTAATGATCCAGTAAAGGTCGGGTCACATTAATAGCTTTTTTGAAGTTGACCTTAAGTCGTTAGTGTCTGTACAATGCTTAAGCTGGACTAGCTTTTAGTGCGGATTTGCTTTTGTTAATTGTTGCTGTTTTCTAAAGGTATTTAACAATATTTATACTCATTTTGTATTGAAGCACGGATACGCGTCGCTTTTATTTACATATTTTTCTGGCGTTTCGGCGTTTTAAGAAATCGTGGTCATAGAAGACATACGCAGACAGACAGTTTTCTGTGTAGTTTCAATACAAAATGAGCAGTGTTAGTTTAAACCTAAGAAACTAGTTAGTATACTGTTTAGATTTTGCGAACTAGCAGCCCCGGTTTTACCCGCGCTGTTGCATTTCCTTTAGGAATTGTATGGCAAGTATTGGTCACTTTCCATACATAAATGTGGCTATCATAGAATAATTAAAGATTTTTCAAATCCGAATAACGGTAGTTTCAGAGATTACCAAATTCAAACAAACAACATGAAAAAACATATCTGTAAGGACATTAATATACTCGTATATGAAAGTAACACATCACAAGAAATACCTAAAAGCACGACATATTGTACCGGAATAACTAAATTCAGTAACGTGGTTACGTTGGTTCATTAGCAACGTCTTCTGTTTTGTTGTAATTCGGTTCGCTGCGGGCGGTACCTCAGCTCATTTGATGATCTGGGCTTATCAAATAAGCTAATTTATATTGTGCTTCCGAACTGTAGTGTTTTGTTGCACGATCAAGGTTGCTGTTTTTTGTTGATTTTGGAAATATACTAGCCCCGTCTCGCGGTTTCATCCGCGTTTTTCCTGTTCCCGTGGGAATTTTGGGATAAAATATATCTCATAATTTATTCCGATGTATAAACTATATTACTGTAAAGTTTCATCCAAATCCGTTTAGTAGTTTTTGCGTGAAATAGTAATAAACATACATCCATACATCTATCCTCACAAACTTTCGCATTTATAATATTTGTAGGATTATAATGATGTATGAACTGATAATAGGAATAAAGCATACACTGAGTAGTGTAGACGTCTTACAACTTACTAAATAACTGCAAATGCATAGAACCAATTGAAATATACACAAAAGCGAATCCATATTATAAATGAGAATAACAAACATATAAAAGAAAATCGACATCAAAGTAAAGGGTGCGTTATAGGAAAAATATTGTTCATGTCATTATGTTATAGCTCGGGGCGAGTCTAAACAAGGGATTCCTGAAGGCTGCAGTTCTAAAAAATTGATCATTTACGCTAAGGAAAATAATAATAAGTATTACTTTGAAATGTGTATTGAAATGGGGTGAAAAAATAAGTACAATCGATGTCTAGGCTTATATAATATTATACCTTTTCAGCTTATTTCAGCTTTTCAGAAACAAATGTCACTTTTTGAAACTAATATATTCAGTAAAATGAGAGGCTTTTGCCCAGCACTGGGACATGACAGGCTAATACTACTGGTAGTTCCAGAGATTAGCATGTCCAAACAAACAAAAAAATCATTCATTAGTTTTATTTCATAAGTGTAGATTTGACGCCTACTTTTTAAAACTTATCGCCTTATCCATATACGCTCTTCGACTAAAAACTGTTATAAAATGTTTTGCCTCGTTTGCTCTTTGGAAAAAAGCGATTGTTGGAATGGGATAGACCATTGGTAGCTTAATGCTGTTAATAAGCATTTATGAATAAGGCCCTTAGAATATCGATACTATGCATTGTGTATTGTTTATTGGGCTTGAGATCGCAGACCAGCGAGGTGCAGTGTTATAGCGCAAGAGTGTCTTGTGCGGGTGCGGGCGGAGTCCGGGTTGCGTGACGTCGTATTCCTTGTATTTGTATGAGAGGTTACAATGTCCCGATGCGGGCCCGCTGCGTCACGTGACCCGAACTCGGCCCGCAGCCGTTTTATGAGTGTCTTGAGCTTAACTCAACCGAATTGTTCTCATTTTTAACCGACTTCAAAAATAGGAGGAGGTTCTCAATTCGGATGTTTGAATTTTATATCCAATAAATCTAGTTTTATTTGAAGTTGCTGACAAAAAATACTTTGAACTTGCATCGTCACCACGTGAATGCAGAACATGGATGTGAAATACAATTTGAAATATCGGATCAGAATCAACTTGACAGAGTTCGTGAAACACGATATTTTGTAGTGCATTTGGTTTATGTTGGATTTGACACTTTTATATCCGTACTTAGTACTACTAATACTACTCTTTAACTATTGAAGGAACCGTGGTCACAGAAGACTCAAAAGTGTATCCGAAAACGAAGTTTCAATTCAAAATGAGTAGTGTTCGCTTAAACGTGAAACCAGTATATTGAAGAGTTTGTTTTTTGTGCGTTTGATTGCTCTAATCTCAATACACAGTTGTAATCAATATAATTGAAGATACATGATGGATTATGATTTTTCTTCTATTCTTTTCGCCCCAAAACTCACACGGGAACAAGTTCAATGTAGATCAAAGCTCTGGGCGCCGTATTTGATTCCATGCTTGGATTTTTTTTTTTTTTACCTGGACAAATTCACACACGGTTATTTAGACCCAAAGTAAGCTCTAAGCTTGTGTTATGGAATCTAATTAACTGATACTACTACATATTATACATACACAAATACTTTATAAGGATATATAATTGACACCCAGACGTCGTCGCCAACAACTATGTCGGCACATATTGTTGACTCCGGGCGGGAATCGAACCCGCAACCCCCGACACAGTAAGCGCTCTCACTGCCACTGTGCCAACGGGCTTTTCATTTACTTAGTGACATCTAATGCTCATCTTAGCTACTTCGTTTCTGTGCTCCCCAATTATGTCAATAGTATTTAATTACGTCATTGTGCATCGTCATAGCTTGTCCATAATCATGTCCTTTCCAAAACTAGAAAACAATATCCATTTAACAAACTTTACTAAATAGCAAGTCGGATTACCGATGACGATCATGTTGTGGAAGTATTTTGATGCCACAATGCCGAACCCTGTATCAACTCCCTAGGCTAATAAATATTCCAATGATTCCCATCCAATTCGACCGACTACCACAATCTTTCCGAAGGGAACCCTACATTACCATACTACTGTGCTAACTTTGATTTGCTACTCCCCAACTTCGCACCGTCCGAATTAACTCCTTATATTGAAAGAAATAAAATTTAAAATTCAAACTAAGACAATGCTGAGTTTGATGTCTCTGAGGTTCAATGGAACAATCCTTCAAAAGAGCTCACCTCTTTGAATGAAACTTTCCTGTAGAAGTTTGTCTTAACTGGTCTTAATTTATGCGTTTCGTCGTTAATTTCGTTCAGTGCCCGCTCGGCAGACTATTTGATTTTCAATAGGATGAGACAATGAACAGTCCTGTGTAAACGGACTGCGGAGGACAATAGTTTACCTCCAGTGCTCTGCTGATATCCTGGTACCCGAGTGTAATTGTTTCGCTCTGTTGTTGTGTATCGCCAATTTATTTAAAGGGTTCGTGTCTGTTTGGTTAATTGGATGACAGTTTATTTTATCATTCCGTGTTTTCACTTTTCTCTATTTATACCTATATGTTGTTAAAATAAGTATATTTTTTGTAAAAAGTCAAATCTCGGTCTTTTTAAATAGTTATAAACACTTTTAAACTAACACGGATTAAAATTCTAATAAAAAACCATAAAGCAAACTTCACACAATCAAACTACCGCACCGAACAAAATTACTTAACCAAACAAATTCCTAAACCAACATCAAATACTGTGAACAGTTATGACGTAAACTACAAAAGCTGAAGCAATCGCGAGCGGTTGAGGAGTTCACATCTCGAATAACTCTTTATTTTGTAAGATATTTCTCGTAAGACGGCTCTTTGCAACAATATTTCAAGGCAGCCCGGGTTGCCTTTGCTCCTCGACTATGTTCTTTGATGTAGACTGACGACAAATTCTCGGCGTGCCTTGAATTTTAGGGGAAATTGTGTAGGAATAGTTGCTTTTAGCTAGCATTATCAGCGCGGTGCGGTTGGAGGCGCGATAAGCTTGATTAGGGTCGGCCGCTTCGTTTTATATTGTACATACTGTTATCATTCATTCTGATTTGCATTTTAATTGATGTTTATTTGTTTGTTATGTGCTAGTCTTACAATTTTAGCGATGGTAAACTGCCTCAATGTCCAGATGTATCAGTAGTAAATCGTAGATTTTGCGTGAAAGAGCTACAAACATTCATACATACATCCGTCCTCAGAAACTTTCGCATTTATAATAATAGTAGGATGTTCTTTTCGACTAGTAGCCGTAGTCGCCGTTAGCACCATGGCACCTCCGTTAACCTCAAGCGTATAAATCATAGAGCTATAAACACCTTTATTAACCCGTTATTAACTTTTTAATTGTAGCAACCCTGGTACTAAACCTCGCCTATTGTTTGCCAGTGTTTCCAGCTATTAAAATACAAGTTAACCTAAATAGATGAATGTTTGACTTTCAAGGTTATTTTAGATGGAAAATCTCTTTAGAGTAATAAAACTCTTATAATTAAATCTCTTTTATATTGTTTGCTTAAGATCTATTTCTGTTTTTTTGCAATTATGTAAGATAATTTAAAAATATTTTAAAACTAAACTATCCTTAAGTTAATAAAGTTGAAATTGGAATTTAAATTTAAATTTCAAATTGACTATCCCTGTAAACGGTTAAAGGTTATAGAATATCTTAATTTTAAATCATTCCATTTTCAAAGGATGACTTCTGAAAGAATAAATAATATACAATCGCATACAAAAGTTATGTCAATTACGACGTTTAAGCTCAATTAAATGTTCTATTCATATGTTGTGAAGCCCTGTTGATACTGAGCCCGCGATTATACGCCCGCCATCACACGAAATGTGCTGTTCATATTGTTATTTGCATTAACATTTTGCCAGCGATAGTACTTTTGATGTGAGGTAATAGTTTGGAAAAAGGGAAATTCTATTAAGCGATTTCCAGGGCTTATGTCGTGTTTAAGTATCATTTGTATATGAAAATGTTTGAATCTAGTTAATGTGATATGACAAATGTATACATAGATTACCAATGTATGGTAAGATAGATCGTAGCAAATGGATCTACTTGGATGGGCAGCCGATAGTGGCATTTCTATCTGAGCGCTACCGTGCTTCGCAGGGCACGTTAATTGTCGGTCCCGGTTGTATTAATCGATAAACCAAGCCTTTAGACGGTGTTAAACTCCGACACCAAATAAACGAACTTATTTACTTACAGCCTCACTCAAAAACGTCAATTAAATTGACATTAGTGATTGACGTAATTTTTCATACATAACATGTCAAAATCACTCATTCAAATCTCTACTAAGCAAGCATTTGACGTCTCGTATGCGTGTTACATACTTACCACAATTTTACAAGACACCTTCGTTACATAAGTCTTACCAAAAAGCAAACCTCTCTGCTATTCTAATCCAACATAACCAAATGGAATCGAAGTGGAAATTTATGCATAAATAAATCTGTCATATAATTCTGTTTATGGGGCAGTTCATAGCAGATGGCGAATAATTCAATGTTGCTATGTAGTTCGGCTGAAAGCAATTTAACTTGAAAATGAATTGCAGATGTTCGTACTGAACTATTAATGTTGAGGTTATTTTTCCATATTTGCTTTTGATGTCTGGTTTGGGAATTGAACTATTTAAACTCGATAAATAATTTTAATTGGATTTTTTTATTATGGCTCTTTCATACAAATTAATATCTTATTTTTTGTACAGTAATAAATAAAGGAAAATAATTTTTTTTTTTTTACATTACAGGTTGTAATTTACGTGGCAATTTAGTAGCATATAGCTAATAAAAACATTTTCTTTTTGTCCTCGTCTTTTGATATTTCCTCTCTTTTCTTTTATATCCTCCGCCCTTGTTATTAACCATTTTTATCCGTCTACAGTACTGGCTGAGCTATGGTCCTCGTGCAACATTTTTAGGGGGATTTTATACGTATTCAAGACTAGGATTTAGTGCTTCTGCTTGCTTGTATACGGGAATATTTTAAAGGGTATAAACGTCGCTTATTTTCTTTTGTAGCTTTATATGCTTACAATGTTTCTTTAGTGAAACGTGTTTACCAAAATTGCGTTTTATTGTTTTAAAATGGAACACTTATTCAGCAAATTATTTATTCAAATGTCGTTCATTTGTTTATCTTCCACTGCATTCTAATTTTAAATTCAAGTGACAAACCAATAGCGAACCAAGGAAGGCGATGAAGTAAGTAAAACTAGAGATAATTCCCGGTGTCTGTCAGCCGAGCAAGTTTGCACGAGTTTGCAGTTTATCGCCAACTTATAGGACCACCAGTTGTCGCCTATGTACTCCTGGTACTCTGGTACTTTGTCACGATAACATCCTTTGTTAACGTTTTTTAAAGGGACTTTTCCCGAAGTTTTTCGTCGCCCTCCTCCCTATTTATTTATTGAGAAAACTTTGTGGTGTTCTTAATAGATTTTTTTAGTATTATACGTGAAGGACGATTTTTCCATTTTTCTTTGTTGAAGAGAGTTGTTAGTTCTGAAGCAATAGTTTTTCTGAGTTGTTGTGGAAGGATTAACGTGTTATGATTTATTCTGAGAAAAGGTTTATTTTGTTCCGGGACCTATAAACACGTTGTTGTGTTACTCATACTCACCGTAGATCAGAATGGACTTTCATATATATTTATAGTTGATCTTGGCAAAGTATTCGCTTACAAAATTACTGTGACGACATTATTTGGAATTACGACCGTGTCACAGCCAGTCAAAGTTCTTGTGCGAAGATAAAAGTTTCAAGATGATCGCACGACTCTGAAACTAGTGGAAATTTGATGCCAGTATACAGAGACCCCTCAACTTTCATAGTGGGAAGAATTATCTAGTTTAAATTGGGGGACCAAGTTGAGCCGGTTAGTTCACGATGTTTATTAACGTCTAGTAGCCTGGCAGCTAATACGCGCCAGAACTGACAAATTTAATAACAAATAATGAAGTACATACAACTGCGAGCAGCTTTAATGATTGCGTCCTTTTAAATGTTTCTTGAGGGTAAATTTTTTGGTAATTTTAAACATTTAGACTTTTCAACTTGTTTATTCTATTAAACACACACATGGTTCGAGTTTCAGATGACAGGCTCGTGTTAGGTAAGATCAGTATCTACTTTTCAATCAATGACGTTAATTCCAAATTAAAATCTTGATGTTGTTAATGTTCAAACTATACTTTACAATAACGTCGATACAACATTATAAAGGTTGTGTCAATCGTCAGATGATGTGGGAGGCCTTTAGGTGGTCTAAAAACTCCGACACCAGGGTTGGTCACTGACCTACTCGAAATGAATGAATGAATGAATGAATGAATGAACAAACAAAGATCGACTTGCCACATAATAATGTAGGTAGCTTTATTAAGCTTCGGAATTTGAAAAATGCGTCTATTACCAACCGACCAACCACTCTGTCCACCTAGGTGGACGGTTAGTAAGTTTTTTTCTTAACCAACAACCCGCCTAGTTTGTCCAACCTAGTTGGTCGGTTAGAACTATTTTTTCTTAACTGCCAACCTAGTTGGTCGGTTAGAACATTTTTTACTTAACTGCCAACCTAGTTAGAAAAAATAACCCTAACCTACCAAATAGTACAATTTTCTTAAAAAAAAAATAATAACCCTAACCTACCGAATAGTACAATTTTCTTAAAAAAAAAAAATAACCCTAACCTACCGAATAGTAAGAAAATTGTTCTATTCGGTAGGTTAGGGTTATTTTTTTTTTGTTGTCAGTTGTTTCAGAGTGTCAAAGGGAGAGAAATGTAGGTTGGCAGTTGGGAAAAAAATGTTCTAACCGACTAACTAGATTGGCAATTGGGAAAAAAATGTTCTAACCGACCAACTAGGTTGGCAGTTAAGAAAAAATAGTTCTAACCGACCAACTAGGTTGTTGGTTAAGAAAAAAACTTACTAACCGTCCACCTAGGTGGACAGAGTGGTTGGTCGGTTGGTAATAGACGAACACGAACTAAGAGCATTCCACAATTTGTTCAAAAGGACAATACGATCCAGCAGTTTTTCTAAAAACCCTCAGAGAAAGAGCTCCTAGTGCAAACAGTCTCCGACTACACTCCATTAATATCTTTTCTGAACGTGTGGTGAATCACAAGTTGGGATCTCGCTATTTTTAAACGTAATAAAAGATATAAAAATGTTTTAAATTGATAGAAAATACATTTAGTTAGCGTTAACGTGTTTTATCTACACTAATGTTGTAACATTCTACTTATGTTTCCAATACTTGACTTATAATTACTACTGTTATAGCGCAGACAACTAAAACACTCAATTTAAGCAATTGCACATGATGTTATAATATCCACATCGATATCGTAAAATCTCATTATAACATCGCGCCCTGCGCGGCGCGCGCCCTGCGGCCCTGCGCGAGCAGCTGCGCTCTCATTGGTTAGATTTTAATGGCGGCAAGTTCACTGTGACAATTCACGTACGCGTGAACTTAATGTTTCGCAATGTGTTTTGTTTGATTAATTGCATTAAATAGTGAAGATAAAGTAGTGTATGCAACTGCATATAACACGGGTATTAAAACACTCGTTACTATTATGAAACTCGCTGCGCTCGTTTCATAAACTCACACTCGTGTTTTAATACCCTTCCTTATATGACAGTTGCATAAACTACTATTAATGGCGTCGAAGTGTAAAGAACATTGCGGGAAAATTAAAACTTCTTTTGTTCATATTTCAGTATTTTTTATAACAATACTTACTTTATTATACTTTACTTCTTATAGTTATATCTACTACTTGAAAAGGAAATAAATATTTAAAAGAAAGTCAAATTTACAACCTAAATATCATTGGATCAGTCTTTATTTTGAACTGATGCAGAAAAATAAATACAATCACTATTTCATTATTGACATTTATCACAACATAACTCTTTAGATTTTAAACATAAGTTAAACAAAATAACTTAATAATACTATAATAATAGATACAACGTCTCACAAAAAGGTAAGGAAATTGTTTCTTTGATGGTACTTACAGAGAGGTCGGGAGAAAGTTTTTATTTGAGGAAATAAAAGTAGTTTTATATCATTAGAGGGGTTCATTAGACGCGTGTTGGAAATGAAACGCTGATAGTTGGTGGAGTTCCTTGATGGCTGGTCATAGGTGGAATTACAATGATTTTGTTATAGACATTGTTATTTATGGGGAATCAGTCGACTATAAACCCGAGATATGGGGTCTATTTGGATCGTTACTTTTGTAACGTAACTTTTTCGTTACGTTACTTTGGTTAAATGACATATTAGTGTTTTGAGAACTTCGATATACACACATATTAACTTTTAAGTAATTGTTGATTAACTGATTTTGTAAATACACTGTTAAGCTTCCAGAATATTCCTTTTTAGCCGATTTAAAATAAAAGATGAACTGCCCTATTCATAAACGCTTTTCTTCTTCTTCTTATCGAGTGGATGGTCAACCTGACCAAACCTGGTGTCAGAGTTATTGAGCCGCCAAAGGCCTCTGACATGGCTCATGTAACGACTACTATCCGTAGAAAGTAACCGGGACCGACGGCTTAACGTGCCCTCCGAAGCACGGAATCATCTTACTTTTCGGGCAATCAGGTGATTCAGCCTGCAATGCCCTAACCAAACTGAGGACAGTCTCACAAAGTGATTTTTGTGAGATATCCCCATCGGGAATCGAACCCGGAACCTCCGGATCGTGAGCCGAGCGCTCAAACCACTAGACCACGGAGGCTGTTAACTAAAGCACTGTTAGTGAGTGTTTTGTCTCTATTGCTCTTTGGAAAATAGCGTATGTCAGAAAGGGACAAACCATTTGCTAGCTAAAATGCTGCTAGTAAGCGTTTATGAATAAGGCCCTAAAATTTTATCAGTACAGTGAGACGAAAGGCCTCAGCTGCGGAACATTACAGGCTTATTATTATTTACTAACCCACTAATTGTTTTTATCAAGATATTGTGAGTTTGAAAATTTGAAAAAAAAAACAATTGCTCACTTCGAAAATTAATCCCCAAAATCGGTCCCATTTATTTAAATCTTTTGACCATGTCGCAGGCTTTACTTGGCCACCCAGGGTTAGCCACTAACCTACTTGACCTTACTTCGAAAATGCAGTGGCTTGAGTGACGAATCTTGGCCGTTAATCAAAGATCTCGGGTTCAATTCCAGCTTTCAAAGGCTCAGGTTTGAGATAACCAACTCGCATTAGGCAGGCATGGTTCCTCTTAATCCTACTCCTTGCTCACCGATTGATGAGAGACGTTTGTGTAATGGATTCTTGAGGTCCTTTCCTTGATTCAACGTCAGTGGCTTACCTTCTTTGCTTTGGTAAAGAAAAATGTTAATTTGGATAATTGTAATAGGAAATCGGTGATAAAGCACAAAAGGCTTTGTTATCAGTATCTGTTATTGATAGGTAAACTTAAGATTGTAATGTTAGGAATAGATAAATTAAATTTGACTTCAATTATATTATTTTACTATTAATTGAAATTTAAAATTAGAATTCATTCAATTACTCGTATTGCTTGCCGTGCCCTGTCGTTTTATCCATGCAGTACTTGTTCCGGTATTTGATTGAGTTTAGATATAATTTACAAAAAGAGTCTCTCTAATCAAATTCGTAGTTACAGAGAATAGCGCGTTCAGACACAAAACAAACTCTTCAGCCTTACTTTATTGTTCCAGATTTACACGCAGGTACGTAGATTTGTGGATAGATTTTGTAGACAAATATGCTATTCACATCAATTTTAATAATGCAATCAAATACATTCCAAAATCGGACAAAGAAGGCATTACATATCATAGACTAACGTAGTTTTCAAATCACACGTCAGTAGCAGTAGGTGATTAAAAAGGCCGGGACTCGAACCTGGTACATGTAACTGGCGCCAAGCCAACTCGTTGCGGGTAACTGTTGGTCGTTTTTGTCAATCATGACGCTAGCAGGTTCAACAGTGAAATCGGGATTTTGAAAAACAATGCATTGTTTTTACTGAGACACAAAAAAGGATTTAGGTTTTTAGTTTATTTGGGTAGTTTATAGTACAATGTTTTTGAGTTGAACTGATTTAAAAAATGCTTCTTATCGCTCTGTACTTAGAGACGTTAAATTCAGTAGCGGAGGGTAATGAGTTGAATGAGTGTAATGGGATATATGTGGCAAAAAAACGTCAATTAGTTAACTGTTAATTTGATTGACGTTTTTGTAGCGCCGTGCAGCTCGACTACTCCTTGGATGGGTGGCCGATAGTGGTATTTCTATCTGAGCACTACCGTGCTTCGGAAGTCACGTTTAACTGTCGGTCCCGGTTGATTCAATCGTCAGTCCTTGTCGGAGGTCTTTAGGCGGTCTATAAACTCCGACACCAGGGTTGGCTACTGACCTACTTGAACTTAATTACTTAGTATGGCCGGAGTTGCACGAGTTTACAAGTCACCCAAATTTCAAATTGAGAGCACTCGTATACATCATCTTCGAAACTGCTTGAAGTCCAAAATAATTATAGAACTTGATTTTTGGTATGAAATTGCATTTTTTTACCAGCCTTTATTATTGTATATGCAAATGATATTCAACAAATACAATATGAAGAGACAAAACATCCAACACTCCCCACTTTTCCAAAAAAACGAACATTTTTCTTCGCACGAAAGAAATCGTGACACATTTCTTCACTCAAATCAAATCTAAAGTAGAGTCTTCTGGAGTCCCTTTATCCATATAATCCAAGATCTAAGCCCCGCCCAATCAGTATTTCATCCAATCAAATGCAAATCTTTAGCTACAAAGTCTTGAGTGTACTTCAAAAGCTGATTTCCAAAGTATTTTTAAAACTGAAGGCTAATTGAATTGCTAAAACACTAGGAAAATCGACGATCGGTCAGTTAGCCATGAATTATTGAAGACCTGAGCAATTGCTACGAGTTGCTACGAGGCTACGACGCTCGTAACAAGTCTGGCTTTGTCGTAGCCAGGTGTTTTGTGATTTTCATGGTTCATTGAGTGACGGCGTCGAGAAAAAGTGTTAAAGAATAAAAAATTATATGTCAGTTGATGAGAACATAAAAACAGTTACTTTATCTTCCCATTTATATAAAATCTATTGCTGTTCAATTTCGTTGAAACCCGGGGCGGGTTTGACTGATTTTATTATATAAACAAGCCGCGCCACATGGTTTCACCTGCATTTAGCCTATCCTGTCAGAATTTTGGGATGAAAAAATGCCTTTAGCCTTTCAGCTGAATTTAGCTATCCATTATACTAAATGAAACGGGTCTGTATCGCGTTAGATAATTTAACGTATTTTACTAAAATACGTACCCGTACCGTGTTATCCCGTGACCACGAGCGGTGTAATCCGCTCGAAACGTCGGGTACGTATTTTAGTAAATACGTTTAATTATCTAACGCGATACAGACCCGTTTCATTTAGTATAATGAGTGCAAATCGTGTGGGTTTAAAAAGTATGTTAGCTATCCATTTCAAAATGATTTTGCATCAGATTGCAATAGTTTGGGTATTAACCGTGTGTGAATTAGTCCAGAAAATATTTATTATACTCATATATAATCTTGTCTTGCGCACAAAAAATGTGTTTTTAATGGACAAATATAAAAAGTCACCATTATATATTTTCGGGAGAAGATGTCAATAAAAACCAAGTTATTCAACATTACATTTTATTTTAAACATTAATTACTACAAATTGTAACTTACGCATAGAAATACAAGTTGAGAACTTAATTAGTAACATTAGTAGAAATATGAATTTATTCAAAGTTAGCATTACAGATAACTTTTAAAATATAATGATAAAAGTTATGAAATAATTGAAATTATTTATTATAAGGGTAAGTACAGACGACGTAACATATTATAACAAGTACATTCATTGTATACAGCATTTAACATTGCTTTATAACATCCAACAACATTATGATACATGTTAATATAGTTAAAGTATAGTGATATTTGATAATATAGTTTGTTATATTATATAGTGAGAACTCACCATAACTTTTTAAATATTTCACAACATGGTTTGTTATGTAGACCAAAGTCACCATAACTTATTTAATATTTCATAACATAATTCGTTGAATAGTCTGAACTCACCAAAACTTATTTACTATTTTATAACATAATTGTTATATAGCACGAACTCACCTTAACTTATTTAATATTTCAAAACATTGTTTGTTATAATATAGGCTGAACTCACCATAACTTTAATATTTCATAACATAGTTTTGTATATAACCTGAACTCACCATAACTGTTCTAAATGAATAAGATTATATAATTAAAAGGAGTAACTTGCTTGCAGTAAAGAGGTACCAGTTAAGTCCAGTAAATAGATAAAACGTTAACATTTAAATACTAGCGAAATACTAAATACTAGATATATCAAAAAACTAGATTAATTAACGTTATCTAACACCTAAGTTACCTAACACAGCCATATTATATGGATTTAAAAATATCTATGCTACTGTTTAATGGAAATAAGGTATTTGGCATTTCTATTAAGAGTGCACTATTTATTCAAAACTGCTTGAAAAATAATAGAATTGATATTAGTCTATAGTTTTTTCCTGTATTAATGTATCAGGGACTAGCAGCGGCCCCTGGTTTTACCCGCGCTGTACCCGTTCCCATGGGAATTTCGGGATGAAAATTAGTTAGTAGTAATTCATTACAAAAATAATTATTCGAATCGGATCGGTGATTCTGACAAACTTGACAAACTTTCTATACTAAATGAAACGGGTCTGTATCGCGTTAGATAATTACACGTATTTACTAAAATACGTACCCGACGTTTCGAGCGGATTACACCGCTCGTGGTCACGGGATAACTCAATCTAACGCGATACAGACCCGTTTCATTTAGTATAATGAGTGAAAATCGTGTGAGTTTAAAAAGTTTGTAGACAAACTTTCGTTCAAACAAACAAACTCTTCAGCTTTATTATATTAGGATAGATTCAAAGTTTATCGTTAGGTATAAACTATTTTTCATCCCGAAATTCCCACGGGAATGGACACAACGCGGGTAAAACTGCGGGGCGCGTATTTAATATGTGAACTTGACATAAGTTGTTTTTTATCTGAAAAGCGATTTGGAATAAGTGAATTTTTGAGTAATAAGTCTTATGAAAACAATGCTATTACGGTGTAATTTTCATTAAAATACGTATATCAATAACCAATATATAATACTGAAATCGTATGCATTTGCTATTAATAATAAGATACAAAATCGTAATAATTAATTATTAAAGAAGAAGTTACTTCTATCATTGATCTTCGTATGGTGAGATTGTACAACACATGTTATACTCGACAGGTTTCAAAGAGTTGTCACCAACTAATTTTTCTTTAAATACGCATGGTATAAACATCGTTCATATTGAGACAGTTTTTGAGCTGCGAGCTGCTGAGTTCAATAGCTTGTAAACTCTCTTAATAGGAACACATCTTATTAACGCTGTTGCCTGCGGAATGGATGACAGTTGCACCGCTATCGCGGTAGCGTCAGAGTAGAAGTGTTAAAAAAGAAGATCAACGAGCCTACACCTAAACATGCTAACAACTAAATAATGCAAAATACTATGTCACAGCCCGTTTTTGGCTATATTTAAGTTTCTACAAGTCGTAAAAGAAGAACCGTAATCCTTGTTACTTTTGAAAGAATTGTTTAATGTTAAAGTTAGTCTAAAGAAACGGAACAGTTTTAGTTTTACCTCTCCCCAAGAGACAATGACAATGGTTTCGTGTTCTATTTGGTTGAATACTGTCAATATGTATGATACCGTAGTGACAAGTGCTGCTGCCTTAGCGCGGCGCGCGGCTTAAATGTATAGCACATCGATACGTGTCAGCTACGTGGTTTTGCCACGACGACAGCATTCTTTTTGCTTACTCGGCAGATAAGTTACCGGCAAGACAGACTGTCATTCATTCATTTCAAGAAGGTTAGTGACCAACTCTGGTGTCGGAGTATTTAGACCGCCCAAAGGCCTCTGATTGAAACAAACGGGACTGACTGCTTAACGTGCCACCAATACAAGTAGGGCCGACATAAGCTGGTGGCATGTGTGAATGTACCATAAGAATCCGTCATGATCACGTGACTATTGTATACATGATAGTCATATGATAGTCCTATAAATTTTCCGATAACCAATTAAAATTAACCAATTAAAATGCCAAACGATTGTCACTGTCTACGGGGAAAAATGATTGATAGCTAGCAAGAACGGTTTCCAAATACAAACGTTAAAGGCTAATCTTAAAGTTACATAAAGAGATAAATTGGTGTTTTGATACAGAACAGTATTCATTCCATTTTATTTCTACCCTAGTGTCCACTTTCAGGTGGGGTTACAAAGATAACAATCATTAAAGTTATTGATAAATGGGTCTAGTAAAACATTTCCAAAGAAAGCTATCCATAGACTTATGATGTTAGCTCTCCTTTCGGACCGACACTGCGAGCGTGAGCACGCCGCGGTTCCATACAAAAGTGAACCGCCGCGAGCGCCCGCGACGTGCACACGCTTAACGCAGTGTTGACCCTTAAAGAGACAACTTCAATTACAGTATGCAAGTTTATCGACTTCTAGTTGGCCTTGCTTCTTTCAGCAAATTAAGTAAACTAGTATATTAACACAACTATAGTAAAACCACTTTTGTATGTTTTGACACATGGCATTCCAATGCTATAAACAAAAAATCATTATTTATAGATGATATTATGTTAAATGATGTCCTTGCCTTTCTCTTTAAAGATCGTATAGCAATCAAACCATCAGATTTTACTGGCTTAAACCTTCACTAGTAGCTAGTAAACTTGCATATTGCATGAAGTTAAACGAGCGTAAAGACAACACTATTCTAATATTCATACCAATTTAAGAATCCCCGCTATCAACCGGCAAGAACTGCTGCTGCGCGACCGAAGACAGCATCATATCAATAGGCTTAGTATCATCATAGAGAGAAGGAGCTTCGCAGAGGATGGCGAATGTACCCACGATGGAGGCGATGGTGAAGATCCAGAGGAACAGCCGGTCCAGGACCATGGCCACGAACCCCCAGTCTTGGTCTTCCTGGTAAATGAGGAAAGAAGTAAGCTAGTAAAGATAAGCCTGTAATGTCCCTAAGATATCAGTACAGTGAGGAAGATGAAGTAAGTAATAAGCCTGTAATGTCCCACTGCAGGGCAAAGGTTTCTTGTCTCATCGATGATAGTACAGTGAGGAGGATTGGGCGTAATCACCAGGCTTACATTTGGCAGGTTGGTGATCTCAAACCCGAGCCATGTTTGAAACGTAGGAAAATAAAAGTTTAGTAACAGCACCACTTATCTACCTTAAATTTAACCAACTATATTCTTGATATTTTTCTATTTTCTCAAATCTGATAGGAATTTTTAAATCTGGTAGTTTGTGGAGTTAGGATGTTAAAACAAACCAACTGTGTGGCTTTCTTATGAATATATACTCGTAGTTGTCATCAAATATATAATAATTTTCCCAATGATTAGCAAATTATAGCTTGTTAAATATATTAAGTTAAATTTAATTTACAATTGTTAGAATAGAAAGTGAGATTACGAAACATTCTACAAGTACGTTCTAAAATAAAGTAATATTAATCTTATGTTTCTTTTTTCTTTTTAGTTTCTGAAGTCGTAAATTGGTCGAATCAAAGTACAATCGACCGAATGGCTTTTTACAAATGTCTCTATTCGACCAATTGATCCATCGGTTACATAGCATTTTGTTCGAAGTTCACGCGACCGTTTCATGATATTCTAGTGTTGGACAAATTGCTTTCGATTAAACGATTTTGCACTGGTGCCGGGAAAGTCGCTGATTTCTATTGGTTTTTCACGCTGAATCTACTATGTAAGTAATTTTATTTAATGTAAAAATACTATGTCTTTAGAGCAAAATTAAACGTAGTTGAAAATATTGCTTGTTTCCCTTCATTAGACTTTATTTAAATATAAAGGAATATCAACAGAAGAATACATAAAGAATTTTCAAGTTTCACAATTTAATGTGCGATCTAATTATTAAAAAAGTTAGCCTGTAATGTTCCACTGCTGGGCAAAGGCCTTTAATGTCACTGAGGATATCAGAACAGTGAGGAGGATTAGGTGTAATCCCACGATACCCACAATAACCACGCTTGCTTAATGTGCGACACTTCAACTTGTATATGTGTCAGCTATAATTTATTTTTTCAAGCTAAAAGAAGAAATTAACATTTCATAATACTAGGCGGAACCTTTACATAGTTAGACAAAATAGGTTAGATAGGCAAAAATGCCTAATCCAATTTTCATTCAGTAAAATTGTGTACACTCACAGCATTAAACTCATCCTGTCTCTGCATATGATGTTGTATAAACATGACGTTATGAATCGCCTTCTCCAACTCAAAGGGGTACTTCTTCCTCGGAGCCACGTCGCTGAGAGAGTCGTCAAGACCTGACATGACTGATGGTAGACCGTTGTAGCCAGTTCCGAGGCTGCTGAGAGCTCCTACAAGTCCACTGAACCTGTTGGGAAAGATTTAGAATGATACATACGCTTGTGTGCCTTACATCATAACTATGCTATTCTCCGTCCACTAACCACATCAATCGTTACAAAGTAATCTAACATAGTGAATGAGAAATCTACAAATTATATCAAATGTAACAAAACGATGGTGTTATCATATTAAATTCAGTTAAACGTACATTAATGTCATTATTATTTATTACAGTCACCTCCGTCGTACGAAAGTTCTAAATAATATTGATAGTAATCGTCATTCCAAGTATTCTTAAGGGTAATTGAAAGACATAGTTCCTCTAAATCAGTTTACCACTATCCTATCTACAATATTAAAGTTACTTTCCCTTTATATTGTATAGTTGTATCATAAATAAATATTTTCTACAAACCTGTTGGTCGCCGTTGTGGAGTGTAGTCCATAAACGCCATCATATGCCTGATGGGTGTTATCTCCTGGCATATGATGGCGCAAAGAATCAGGACTGGAAGCGTTAGAATTAGTCTGTTCTGCTGCCGCCAACGCATCTTTAAACTTATTCTTCTTCATACTTCTACCAGCTATCTTCTGCGCTGCTAAATCCCTTAGCAAATCTTTCGGGACCCTCATCAATAGCAACTTAGGCAGCTTAGTTATAAAGAATGTTCTAACCCATGGAGCCATTTTGTGGGTACTAGGTTTCCGGTAGTGCACGTTGAGAATTATGATAGTTATTACTACAGACAGACCGACTAATAACATGGTAAAGAGTAGGTATTTACCGAGTAGAGGTAGAGCTAAAGAAGTTGATGGAATAATTTCGGAAATCAGCAAGAAGAACATGGTCTGGGATAGCAAGATTGAAATGCTTAATGCAATTTTTTCTCCCGAGTCAGCTGGCAAATAGAATACTAGTACTGACAAGTATGAAATACCGACGCAGGGAACGATCAGGTTCACAGTGTAGAACAAGGTTTTTCTGCGCAACGTGATGTTGAAGAAAATATCTGAAACAATACGTCGGATTACGTTCTCGTGTTATAACAACGAAGGCAAATATATTAGCTACATAAAGAACGTTTATGTACGTAATATATTTTTATAAAACGAATTTACTCAAAGTAACTTCGTATCGCCCGATAAGCAAGCACTGAATTTCGTGGAAAGACAAAATAAAAATACTCATTAAGACATAGTTCAAAGAGAAATATTTAGTGGAGTAATAGGAAAACATATTTCTTTTGTGTTAAAGGCGAAAAATGAGGAAACAAGCGAAATATCTTGAATCTCGTTTTTATATATTTTGTCAAGAATTTCCAAGTATTGTTTTCGTAGAGAACAGTTTCCGGGCGCTTACTTTGAAATAAAGAAAATGAGTTTTTGAAGAATGCGATGTTGTACAAGTTATTGTTTTCGAGAGATCTTAAAAAGTTTAAATTGGTTTAAACAGTTAAAGCATAGACTTGGAACACAATCTCGGTTCATTTGTACCCTTTTACTTGTAAAAAATGATTTCATTATTGTCTGTGTTTGATCGCGAGTGTTTTGGGATTCTTGACAAATATTACTTTCAGATTGGAATGGGAATAATGGATCCAGAGTGATTCGAATACTTCGCGGAGTTGTAAGATAATTTCAGAGACTTTTATCATTGTTTCACTAAAGCAAATATTCTGACAAAGATCGGAAATTTTACAGGAAGAATAATATTAAGTGATGCGTATTTAGGAATGGTGCTTTACTTTGTATTTTTAACATGACTGATATATTTTTGAAACATTCGATCCAACATATTATACAAATACTACATACTCGTACATACATACAAATCAGCTAATCGTTAATTACCGTATGTTTAATTTTCAATGCTATTATAACGTCCATTTAATGATAACTACTTACTAACGAAGTTTTACATTGCCAATTAGAGATCTTACATGCTTAAATAACCGTTCTCAAAAACAGATTAATCGAATTGCAGAAACTATCAGAATTCCACAATTATAGTAATATTCGTTCACGAGCCTTCAGTCATACTTGTTTCGTATAAGCACATTGTCTTAGTGTGCCTCATGGCTGTATCAAAATTGTCTTTGCAACAGCATGGTAGATTTGAGTAGACTGAGAAAAGTCATGGATTTTCGCAGTGAGGTATTTCAAATAAATATAAGTAATGATCTTGCCTACGGTACTGATAGTTACGCACACATAGATGCGTGTCTATAATCATTACAACTACATGTATGACTCAGGGGTGTTCGTGAAATAAAACAACTTTATCTTCGATTTTAAGACACAAGCCATTTTAAATCCTTAAATACAAAGTCAAAGTTGTGTACCCAAACAAGGCGAATCAGAGTTCAACGAACTATAAGTCTAGCTCAAAGCGATAGATACCTATTATGGGCTTGTTTACTACCAAGACTAATCCTTGTATTGTACCTGATGTTAATTTACCGTTTAGTATAAATCTTGATAACGCCAATCCTGCTAGTCTCCTGTTCAGATGTATTGCTGCTTATGGGATGGTATGTGAGATTGATGTATGTGTGTGTGTATGGTGTATGTTATCGACTTAACCCAAAAACTTTTCCATTTTAACGTTAAATTGTTACGTGTAAAAATATATTACAAAAACTTATAAAATCAATCTAATACTAATACATATAATAATATAGAATATTAATATATTTTTGTTTGTTTCAACGCGCTAATCTCAGGGATTACCGATTCGATTTGAATAATTCTTTTTGCATTAGAAAGCTACATTCAAGACAAAGATTAATGACTATTCTTATTCCGAAATTCCCACGAAAACAGGCACAACACGGGTAAAACCGTGGGGCGCTACTAGCTAAGAATAAAATTAATTCTCGTACTTAAGAAAACAATTTGAACTCATAATTGTGTCATGTTCAATAAGGGAAAGTTAATCTAAACAATTTGCTGGGTGGGAGTCTTGTAATTACCGTTGAGCTTCCTTCTGTAACCTTTGCCAGTAAATTAAAATACCCCTAGAGTGACGAAAAACTTGGTGTACTTAGTTACGTAGGGGAGTGAGGTATTTTGCTTGAAAAGGATAAATTGATGTGATTTAGTATACATAAATATTCCCGGACAAATTCACACTATTATTAGTTAAAACGGGAACTTACGTACGACGGAGGTTACTGTTGAGTGTCGTACGTAAGTTCCCGTTTTAACAAATAATTATGACATCAACGTACGTTTCAATTAATAGTAAAATTCACACAAGGTTCATTATTAGACCCAAAGTAAGCTCTAAGCTTTACGGAATCTAACTAACTAATACTTCATACACAAATACTTTATAAATATATATAGTTGACACCCAAACGTCGTCGCCAACAACTATGTCTTCACATGTTGTTGACTCTTGGCGGGAATCGAACCCGCAACCCCCAACACAGTAAGCGCTCTCACTTCCAGGTTATGTTTCAATTTTATTGTGGTGATAGATAACCTGGCAGGTGTTGAAGTTTTAGGAAGACCCCTAAAAGCATTGACACCTTTTTGACACATTGACAACTTTTGCTTACAATTTGACAAGATGCCAAGACCGACTCTTGGTTAGACCACGTATTACAAAAAAAATCTCAATTTAAACTTCACCCAATTACTACGTACTCGATCCCAAAGCAACCATCAAACCGCATGTACTTCCAGAGTCCTTACTTAAACAGCAATTAGTCGTATCGCCAACATTTGAGTACAATCGCACTCAATTTGCGCTTCAAACTCGAGAGTCTTCGGAAATGCGGAGCGCACGCAATTTGTAACAACCAACGTAACACTTGTGTTATTGACTGTACTTGTTCCATTGCAATTGATTTGGTGGAGTTTTAATGTTGTTTGTATTTGTGTTTTACTTTAAAGTAGACGATATTGAGAGGTGTATTTTAAAATAGTACTAAAAGTTTATTACTGTCATTGCAATGAAAAGAGTTACGCATTATTAATTGGAAATGTCTGAAATAGTAATAGTCTATTATACTATTAATTGCAATGTACGTTAATAAATAATAAATAATAATAATAAATAAATATTCCTGGACAAATTCACACACGGTTAATTAGACCCAAAGTAAGCTCTAAGCTTGTGTTATGGAATCTAATTAACTGATACTACTACTTATACATACACAAATACTTTATAAGAATATATAATTGACACCCAGACGTCGTCGCCAACAACTATGTCTGCACATATTGTTGACTCCGGGCGGGAATCGAACCCGCAACCCCCGACACAGTAAGCGCTCTCACTGCCACTGTGCCAACGGGCTTGTAAAATGCGTGTTAATGATATTATTTTATGTTAAAACGGGACCTTAAGATCCTGATGAAGATCACCGGATGTGACCAAAACGTGTTGAGGAACGCTCAACATTATCTCCGACTCCGTCGTACGTAAGTTCTCGATTTAACAAAAAAATAATATGTAAGTTATAGTATTAGCCTGTAATGCCCCTCTGTACTGGACAAAGGCGTCTCGGCTCACCGAAGATATCAGTACAGTGAGGAAGAGGCGTAATCACCACGCTTGCCTAATGCGGGTTGATGATTTCAAACCCGAGCCATGAAAAGTTGTCATTGAAAAGTAGGAAACATGTTTTCTCTCTGGTCATTGAACACGGGACCTCAGTCTTGGCAGGCAAGTACACCTCTAGAGTTAATTAATTTCAATTTAAGTATTTGTTTGAAACTTCACGAAGTTATATTTTATGCGTTCATATTTTTATATTTCTCAATGTCTATCTCAAACAGAAAAGAAGTATGTAAACGTCATCCGTTAATGTAGCATTAATACAAGTACACTTAAAAAAAACGAAAACAAAATCACAACAAATCTAATTCCAAAACAGGCTTTCCATCAACTCTAAAGACATTTCGAACAAATTAATAAATAACACAAAATTCGTCAATTGATTTGATGTTAAAAGGCACTCGTATATAACACCAAGAATATTCTCGAATATATATTCGAATGGAGCTTCAAAAGCGTTTGTACAAAAACCTCGACGGAGTCGTTATGCCAAAACGAAAAGGCAGTCATTATGGACTAAAATGTTTATGTAAATGGTTGGAATAAGTGAAATATGAACTGTGCGGGTTTGAATCGAAACCAACGTATTGTTTCTAAACTAAGTTATATTAAATCTGAACCAAATAGTCACGTTTGTTTGAAATATTTTGGTAGTTGACTGTTTTTGGTGGATCATTTAGATGCTTTGTCCTTTGTTAAATGCCTCACTCAGAGACGTTCAATAATCTATTTTAGTAATTGAAGTAATTTTTAATTAAATCTCTACTAAGAATGTACGTAACGTCTCTGTGCAAGGGCAGAAGTAACGTGAAGTGCAAGTAAGATGAGAACAACAAGAGGACCACAAGAATTCGGTGCTATTTAGATAGGTTAAAAATATACTTAAGTTAATTTGGAGACATAATTTGTTTCTAATCTATAAAACCTGTTCAATTCAATCATAAGTGGTGTATACAATTTACCCATTAACAAAATATTTCTGCGAGGGACCCTGACCGCTAGTAGTTTTATAAGACTTTTATTGCCTCAGTGATGTAGTGGCATGTGCTGTGTGCACTCGCGTGCCAAAACTGATGTCCCGGGTTCAATTCCCGGGTCGAGTGAAATATGTTTCCTTACTTTTCAAACTTGGCTCGGGATCACTAAACCGCATTAGGCAAACGTTGTGATTAGTCCTAATCCTCCTCTCTGTACTGATATCATCGGTGAGACGAGAGACCTTTCCCCAGATTGGGACATTACAGGTACATACTTTTATAAAAAACTTTTTGTCTAAAACTAAAGTCGTTGGATCTAAGCCAGAAATGGTTTAATTACGTATTCTGTCCATGAAGGTGTGTTAGGATTGTTAGAAAAAAGATTTATAACAAAAAGTTTGTTCAAAGGTCCACAAAGAGGGTTTTATAAATTAATTAATTATTTGTTTGAAGTTAGAAAGACGATATGAATATGTAATTGCTATTGTATCACCACAAAGATGTTATTTTACTTGCAGCTACAAAGTTACTTTTCAGAGAACTCTATATTATTACAAGCAGCGCTCCGCGGTTTTACCCGCGTTGTGCCCGTTCCCGTAGTCATTTCAGGATGAAAAATAGCTTATAGCCTTTCTGTTGAACGTGGCTATCCATTTCAAAAAGAATTATTCAAATCGGACGGGTAGTTTCTGAGATTAACGCGTTCAAACAAACAAACTCTTCAGCTTCATGTTCAACCTACCACGATCATCGCACCTCCTTCGAAAACCTTTACATGAAAATATTCTCCAATTTTCATAATAACAAACGACCTGTAAACTTGCGAACGATTTAAAATTAAGAACAGATTCAACTCACCCTCTAATAATTCCCAAAAGATAAAAGTGAACCCTTGAACAAATATTTTTCCGTGATGAGGAAACAAAACTTTGTACAGGCAGGTATATAAATGTAATCAAAGTTTTGAAACAACTAAACAAATTACCTTGTACAAACTTGGATTGAGCAATGTGCTTGCTAACTTCTCAATACAGATAAATTAGTGATGCTTCACGGGTTGGCTTACCTTTTTTAAAAAAACATATTTGTTCGGTTCAGTGGAATCATGTTTTGGAGGGCAAGTAGTTATCGGTCCCGGTGTACTTCAGACCATGTTTGAGGCCTTGAGGTAGTCTAAGAACTACAGAACCATGATTGGTCACTAACTGGCACAAATTTACTATTAT
Source organism: Cyclophora albipunctata (assembly GCA_963082685.1). Taxonomy (NCBI): domain Eukaryota; kingdom Metazoa; phylum Arthropoda; class Insecta; order Lepidoptera; family Geometridae; genus Cyclophora; species Cyclophora albipunctata. The sequence goes on from OY720128.1 coordinate 1,457,085, forward strand.
GGGATAATCTATACTAATCTATACTAATATTATAAAGCTGAAGAGTTTGTTTTGTTTGTTTGTTTGTTTGTTTGTTTGTTTGTTTGTTTGTTTGTTTAAACGCGCTAATCTCAGAAACTACTGAACCGATTTGAATAATTCTTTCACTGTTAGATAGTCTATTTATCGAGGAAGGCTATAGGCTACATTTTATCCCGGATTTCCTACGGGAACGGGCACAACGCGGGTAAAACCGCGGGGCGCTGCTAGTAATATATATTTACATTATGGGATAATGACCTCCGATTTGAAAAAGAAAAATTCATGATGTACCCCAGTATATCGGGTCAGTTTTGTTGTTTTAAATAGTAACGTTATCTTGGTGGTCTTTAGTCTGACACCACAGACACGATCAGTCAGACAGATATTCCTGTATTGACAATGTAGTCAGTGTAACTTTTGTTTGTGTTAAGGTGGAAGATATCGCAATTAATAAGTCTTTGTTTACTTTTTAATGGTTGTTGAAAATGAATTTGTGATTAGATTAAGTTAAGAGGAAGTTTATATCGTCAATGTTACGCAACGTTTGGCAACAAGCAACAATATTTTGATGTTTACTTTGAAATAAATTAGAACTAAAGTTTTTTTAATTTCTTGTCAGCAATAAACAAAAGGCTGTGGTTATATTAAAGCAGAGTGCAGCAATGCAGAACTTAATTGACCAATCAAGTCACAATGCATTATGAAGTGACTTCGACAATATCAATGCGTTGTGTGACGATTTCAATGTGTTGTGATTGATCAGTCTTTGCTCCGCCCCACTCCGCTTCTATGGAGGTGATGCAACACTTACTGCTAATATTATAAATGAGAAATCTTGTGAGGATGGATGTATATGTACATATGTATGTTTGTTACTTTTTCACGGATAAACTTCTGGACGGATTTGGATGGAACTTTACAGTAATATAGGTTATAAATCAGAATAACACAAGGGATCAATTTTATCCCGAAATTCCTGCGGGAACGGGTATGACGCGGGTAGCACCGCGGGGCGCGGTTGTTTTTTTTAAAAATAGCATACGTTATCAGCTTAGAAATAAGCGGATCTGCGAAAATAAGGCAACGTAGCGTAACTGTACAAACACTGTACTTTAAACGACTAAAACGTATATCATCGAGTATTTTCACAATAAAAAGTATATAATACGGAAAGCAGGTACTTTTGGAACTGTGGTAATCTCGGTGCGGGTGTAAATCACAGGAGCTTATCTATGTAAAGTTACGGTTCGGACTAAACCCATTTACACGCATGCTGCGAAATGTACTGTTATTATTAAAATGATTGCGCTAATGGACAGTGTGAACCAGCTGATGTGCAAACACAAAGTTCAGCGGAATGTTCATTTTGTTGGAGTTTTATGGAAATTATGTTTTAAAAAAAATGTAATTTTTGTTGCGGAGTGTTGCTGTGTTAACCCGGCGCCAATGACGTGAAAATAATTTCAAAGACAATGACCCTGGGTCATAATGACCCAAATTTCATCGATCGATTTTCAGGAAATTTAATAAGTCAGCTTAATTTTAATTATTGTGTATGTATAAAGGATTATTTACTGAGCTAATAAAACAAAAATAAAACTATTGTATTACATAAATCAAATCTTTATTAATTATTTAACAACACATGCAAAATCATCTATAAAAAACACAACGAGTCTATATTTTTAATTTTTGGCAAAAATGTCTTAGTAATAATAGGAATTATAGATAAGATAAATAATTCCTATTATTACTAAGAAATTTCACAACAATAACAATAATAATAACAATAAATCAGTCTTCTACTTCACAACTCACAGTCATAGAACTGCTGCAATTATTGCAGTATGAAATTAATCTCGCTGCGCAGGCGGCGTCGCACTGAGCGGGTCAACGAGGCGGGTAGAGGGGGGCTGTATCGCCAGCTACACTAACGCTCGAATCATGAAATAGACGCGAAAAAAAAATATGAACGTTTAAAACTGCCTCGGGTCAATATGACCCAGCGTCAATGACGCCGGGTTAATGGATTGTTGTACTATTTGAATACTATTTACGTTTATTGAAGACTAACGCCTCCTCACTGTACTGATATCTTCAGTGAGATGAGAGGCCTTTGCCCAGCTGTGGGACATTACAGGCTAATACTTTTTTATTTTTTAAAGACGAATGCCCATACGAACGGAAGGAAATTTGCATACAAAATATGTATAAACTGTTTAGTGTTACTTCACTTACTTAAGAAAATCAATTCCAAAAGTTGTAAAAATGTATTAGCTCCCAAATAAACGATTTTTATTTAATTATTTATAAAGAACTGACTAAAGAGTCAAAAAACAAAACATTTTTTGTCCTTTTTCCCCATGTCCCCAATCTGCACTTCCCTATTCTCCCAAATCCATCTCTGTCCAGTCACAGGTTCGTCACAGCTCCTGTACTACACATACGAATTACCTGAAGCAGGGTAGTTAGTGCACCAGTGATTGACTAACGTAGAGATCGAGATTTCGAGAGGTCTCATTGGTTAAGTAACATCGAGGTGCCAACCTCTGCAATTAGATCGATAGCAGTCTTGCTAGGTAACCACGTAACTACAGAATGAACCTTTAGGCCGGCACTATACATGTTTGTTGTTTGTTGAGTGTAACATGTTTTCGCTTGACCTGCTGAATCACCTGATTGCCCGAAAGGTAAGATGATTCCGTGCTTCGGAGGGCACGTTAAGCCGTCGGCACCGGTTACTTTCTACGGATAGTAGTCGTTACATGAGCCATGTCAGAGGCCTTTGGCGGCTCAATAACTCTGACACCAGGATTGGTCAGGTTGACCATCCACTCGATAAGAAGAAGCTTGACCTGCGAATTGAACCCGGGAGCTCAGTCTTGGCGGGCGAGCTCACATACCACTACTAGACCACCGAGGCGTTTGTTACCAGGTGCAGTCAAATTCATAATTACATATTCGGCGTTCTTCTTTACCCAATAGGATAGATAAGACAGACCTGTTACGTAATTTACACTATCAATTTAATAGAGGTAGTTTGAACCAACTACCAACTCCTTAATCGCTACGACACTGAATAGGTTGAGGTGAAGTTTAGGCTAATACCCGAGCTGATTGGAGCGATACCTGGTGAGAATAACATTAGTGGAGGCATTCATCAACCGAGACGGGAAGGGAATGTTAACGGTGGTATTGTTTTTAAGATTCGATTTGTTGTAGTGACTGGACAGGTTAAATGGGTTTTTAAATATTGTAAAGTGAGTTACGTGATGCTTTGAATGGAAATGAATGTTGAATTGTTCAAAGATGTATTTAAAAATGTTGTTATAGAAATATGTTTTTACTAAAATATGTAGAAATTATGTTATGTTTATTATTGTATCAGGTTCTAGGTAGGTAGGTAGGTAAGTTCTTTTTAACCTTGAAATATCTTTTTTTGCAAAGAAATGCACTTTGTTACCACAATATTTCTCTTCAAAATACACACTACTAGGGCGTTGTTTACATTGAGCAAGTTAGCGAGCGACGAGCTCAATTGAACGCTTAGAGCTTGCTCATCTAAGGCATATTTATAAGCGAAGTTCCTGTTGATTGATGAACTCAAAAAAGCATTAAACTCGCCATTTCGCAACTTCTTCAAATTTAAGCAAACACTACTCATTTTTAATTGAAACGACATTTACGGATACACTTCGCTTTTATTTTACATTTCCATCTGACGGTTCGGCCCCTTTACAGGAACCAGTTCCCACGGGAACGGAAGCAACGCGGGTAAAACCGCGAGCCGCTGCTAGTGTGAAATAAAAGGGAAGTGTATCCGTAAACGAAGTTTCTACTCTATGCTACTTTCTCACCTGGATAAGGTTCCTGACAACACGGATAGTATCTCTCATGTCTTTCAGCGGGCACCCCGAGGATGTCCCACTCCACTGACGGATAGTACTCTCGAAGGTCGATCCCAACGTCCACCATGTCGCCTTTCTTCTGGTTGATGTGTTTCAAGTCGATCTGGAAGATTGTCAGTTGTTTAATATGTTCGCTGTTGAGTTGTAAGGGGTACAAAAATACTGCAAGTATTTTTATACTTGAATATGATGGTGTCGATCCTAAAACGATACCTATATATCGTGTGCGTGTTTATACCTAAATGCTAGATTTGATACTAAATTCATTAGATTTCAGTTTGGTTTTGATCGAATCATTTCAGACGCTATATTCTATATTTGCACATGTACTATGTCCAAATGTATTCTATGACACCAATATTATTAATCTATACTATAATATTGGAAAGATGTAAAACTTGTAAGTTTGTTTATATGTTCGAACTTATCTCGGGAATTACCATTCCCATTTCGATGATTCTTGTTGTAACAGAAAGCCACATCCAACGGGAAGGTTATAGGCAATTTTCTCATCCTGAAATTCCCACGGGAACGGGCCCAACGCGGGTAAAACCGCGAAGAGCTGCTAGTGAGAAATATAAAAAACAAAAAGTTATGTCATTTATTAACCTCACCTGGTCTCCATCATAACTCCAAGAACCGAACTTTAAGAAGCAAGTTTGCTGGTCGAAGGGAAAATATCTGACGTCGATTTCACACGAAGATTTAAAGATGGCGGGTGGAGTCCACAGCACTTTTCCCGTGTGATGAAGCACTGCCTTAGTCATAGTCGTGACGACATACTCTCCATCAGCACTGGTGAGGGAAAGAGAAAGAATATTAGATTACGCAAAAAGAAAAGAGATAGCTATAACACATTTAGTCCATTCCGCATAATATCACAACTTTTCACGAGTACCATACAAACGCAAATTAATGTACATTTCAAATTGTAATGGAATATTCTTGTTGCAACGAGATTTTAATTTTGTTCTAGATTATTTCTAGCTTTCTCTAACGTAATACAACATTCAAAGGTGACTGAACGTGTTAAAATCCAACTAACAAGACCATTTATTTACTATAAAAAATTATATAAATAACGTATGTACTCAGAAACATCAAAAGCTTCCTAAGTAGAGACTAGCAGCGCACCGCGGTTTTACCCGCGTTGTGCCCGTTCCCGTGGGAATTTCCGGATTTTTTATACATATAAACCTTCCTCTTGAATCATTCTATCTATATAAAAAAACCGCGTCAAAATCCGAACAGACATACAGACAGAAGCGGCCGTGGACTTTATTTTATAATATGTAGTTATTTAATGAGTGATTTTGACATGTAACGTTTAAAAAAATACATCAATTAGTTAAACATCGATTTGATAGACGTGTCTGAGCACAGCAGTTAGTCATTATTTGTACAGGAAGCTGACAAACAATAAGGTTCACTTTAACAGCTTAAAAGAAACATGATCCGCCCCCATCCTGCTGAGACAACATAAAGGCTTGAAAAACGCCGAAACAGCAGCTGAAGACAATCGCTTGCGTTGCTCAGTATCATGATTAATAGCCAACAGGCCTGTTTTGACACATCATGATGTATCACTAGCGCTCGCTTTCTTGTCAATATACACTATAATACAATCAATTAACTTGTGTAACGTCAGTTGTTACATTTGTGCAGTAAAACATGTGTTGATAAGCTTTTCGGGTGAGCTGTTTCCTGTGTTTTTGGATAATCGACTGTATTCTTTTGACTTAAAGATGTTTTTATTGTGTAACCGCCTCAGAAACATTATTTAACTAAAACACTCTTAAAAAGTGTTTTGTCTCTTTCGCTCTTTGACAAAAGAACATATGTCGGTAAGGGACAAACCATTTGATTGCTAAAATGCTGTTAATAAGCATATGCTTATTAACTAAACTATAAAAAGATAAACATGTTTCACAAATTTCACAAATTCCTATATAGGAATAAGGCCCTTCATGTTTAGCAAAATCTTTTTATAGTTTAGTGATTTGGAGTTCTGCGGTTTGAATCTTAGCATTAATACAATTCCTGCTATAATTTAGTTGTCATAAATATATGCCACATAGATTTCAATCTACCATAAAATGTTGGCAGTGCACTTGCCCAAAATTTTGGCACTAACCGTGAATATACCACGGAACAAATGAAACAAAGGAACTATCAAGATATGCGCGATGTTTGTAATGCAGTATACATCATATTATATTTTGTTATATAAAACTATTTTGTAAAACGTATTTTTAACTACAAAGCTTAACTGTTAACCTGTACGTTTGTCCATGGGATTAGGGCATTAGAAGAATGTATAAGTTGAAGAATATCTCTATATATAAAAATCAATGCCACTTTTCGTTGTAATTTTATAACTCAAGAACAGGCTCAATTATCCAAACCAAATGTTTAGGCTTTGTTCGGATTTTTTAGTAGATGGTTTATGTGAAGTTTGCACAAAATCGGTCAAGCGGTTCTTAAATTCCCACGGGAACGGGCACAACGCGGGTAAAACCGCGGGGCGCAGCTAGTATAATAAACAAATAAGTACATTTTTCAAATTTGACTGATAGCTCTAAAAATAACACGTCTAAACAAACTCTTCACCTCCATCCAATTATTACATATTAAAGGTAGCGCTCGTGGCGTAGTTTCATTAAGCGATGTTAGTTCATTGCGATTGTTAAGCAACGTGCAGCTCGACCCCTACTTGGATGGGTGGCCGAAAGTGGCATTTCTATCTGAGCACTACCGTGCTTCGGAGGGCACGTTAAGCAGTCAGTCTCGGTAGTTTCAATTGTCAGACCATGTCGGAGGCCTATAGGCGGTCTAAAAACTCTGACACTAGGGTTGGCCACTAACATACTCGTACTGAATGATGAATTACATATTTTCTGAATTTTCAGAACGTATAATAAAATTAATTCCCTCGATAATAATACTCTCATCAAAAGCCGCTGAAGTGTTTACTCCAGCACATATCAACATAATAACCCAACATTTTCCCAATAGATACTTGAGCGATCAAAACAAAACAGTTAATAACAGGTGCTTTAGGGATTTGGTTGGCCCAGCGTATAGTATGATTAATGTAAAGCGTCTAGAACGCAACACTATGTATCATATAGTGATGTCGCAGTGACTCGGTTAATCTGAGAGATTCTGTTTTATGATGCAGCATTTATGAACGAAAGATTTTGGTAAGGGATATCACACTGTTTTTGTTTACTTCCTTTTTTCTGTGTAAGCAAAATATGTTATTTATTGATGTGGAAATGCTGCTTCTAATAGTATTTTGGTTGGTTTTATTTATTTTTAAAATGACGGTAAAAGTGAAAGTAAAAAAATCTAACTTTGACCATGCGAGGGTACTTCCAACACTTGGAACGCCTACCCTTGCATCACAGCGGTAACTCCAGACTTCAGTTCACCCGCGACCACGAGTAGTTCAATTCACTCGAAAATGTACCTACGTATTTCATAATTATTTTGTTTTTGTTAAAATTATATTACCTGTAATGTTACATAAGTTTGTTTCTTGTGTATTTATATTTATTTTTTGTTAATGTTATTTAGAACTAGCTGTGCCCCCGTTCCCTTGGGAATTTTGAGATTTTTATTCCTTATTTTTCTTATATAAAAACCTTGTCCTGACAATAAGGAACACATTAAAAAAAGAATCATCCAATTTGGTGCAGTCGTTCTGAAGTTATGCGCTTAGCAACAGATTCAGCGATTCATTTTTATATTATACTCGTAGAAGATTAAAGATTAGTTTGTGTTTCGTTATGTGGGAAAGATGTGAGACAGTAGAGATTTGTTCGATACTTTTGTAAATGTGTTAAAATAGTGCCATGGAAAGGATCGCCATCTAAGATACTGCCCCGGCCTAATTCGGACTACAGTACTTATATGTACTTAGAATGGAACATCACTTTGATAAGTATGTACCTAATCATTATTACTTCGTATAATAAATTTAACTTTCCTATTGACAGAACCGAAGTATATTAGAGATGCATGGGAGATACAGATCCAACTCCTAGAAAGATAAATTGGTGTTCAATGTTACAAATCAAACTTTTTATTATCAGATATCTTATTCACTTGAAAGGGAAATTAGGTTAAGTTTGTATGAAATCTCAGGAAATGTTTACAATAAACGCTATCAGAATACAAAAGCACAAACAACCTCGAAACAGTTCATCCGAGCGGTACATAATGTAAAGGAAGAACTTCCCCATAAGTTGTAGAATAATAACAACTTGTACAGAACTTGTAGCTAAGCAATTGAAGAATCTAACATGAAATTGAGCACAAAACAATTAGGCCGGTGAATTATTAGTTAACTGTTCCCAATATAAGTTATGCATGTTATACCTCAAATTAATTTCAGGCCATGCAGAGTTTGGTGCCGTTTGGACATTAGCTTCTCGCAAATTGCATTGTTACATCGCCTAACTTGTTGGCACACAATACCGTTACATTATGAATGTGATTAGCATATTTGCCGTGACTCTAATTGGATTCAGAGTAATGTCTAGTTTGGATGATGGATTGTTTGGGAATTGAAATATTTAGCTGGTGCACGGGACACGTTTAGGAAGTTTATCTGTTTCGATTGCTAATCCTACTATTATTATAAATGCGAAAGCTAGTGAGGGTGGACGTATGTTTGTTACTCTATCGCGAAAAACTACTGGACGGATTTAGATAAAACTTTACAGTAATATAAGTTATACATCAGAATAAATCCTCGTCGGTGGTTTAACAGAGCAGACGTGTATTCAGTTATTTTAATAAAATACAAATAGTGATACATGCAAAAATACTTGTTATCGTTCTACGTAATAGGATCGAATTTCGTTGGAAACTACAGCCAAACTAACGGCATTGTAACATCAAGCAGCTGCAACAGGAGCGCCGCGCACCCCGTGAGTGAAAAAGACCTCCTCTTATTTTTTGTCCCGCTCAACTATTCGCAGTGCGCTTACGCACACTAATACGATATAGTGACATCAGAGGGTGTGTGGTCCAAATCATGAACTCAATGCTCCGCTCACCAACTCGCCATAGTGGCTCACTAAACGATTTAACTACTAGTAACGAATTAGCAAAAGACCATCAAGTTACTTATAGAAAACGCAAACAACCAGATTATACGTGCAACTGTAACTGGAAGGATGAACTTCAAGATTTTCGTAAGGACATTATGGCGATGTTACAACAGTTCACTACCTCACAAGAGGCCACTATGAATTTTATGCGTGAAAGCGTAAATGAAATGAAGATACAACTTAACGACATAAAACTGTCCAATGAAGCACTTCACAACGAGCAAATTTCGATCAAGTCTAAAATCACTGATATAAATGCAAAGGCTGATGAAACCCACACCAAAGTTCAGTTTCTAGAATCAGAAATAGATTCGATCAAAACAAACATTTCTACAAATCCATCTACTTCAACTTCGAGTATCAATGAAGATCTTCTAAATGAATTGCGCGAACGAGAATCAAGAGCAAAAAATGTTATTGTAGTCGGCATACCGGAACACAACACATCCGATATTAATGAAAGCCGTGAGCTAGACAATAAAGAAATAAATTCTATGCTCAAAAGCTTAATTCCGGATTGTCCAAAACCACTTCGTGTATTTCGCCTTGGAAAATATAATCCTACAAAGGTCCGCAGTATCAAAGTATGCTTTGATTCAACTCGCACATCTAAGACGCTGCTTCGCACAAAAGAAAAACTCCAAAGTGACATAAAGATTTACTCCGACCAAACACCTGCTCAACAGAATGTAATGAAAAACCTACGAAACGAACTCACACAGAGAATGTCTAATGGAGAAACGGATATCATCATCAAATATATAAAAGGTATCCCTAAAATAATCTCTACCAAGAATACAAAAAATTAATAAACCATCCCGATTCTATTCAAGCATGCAATAAACAAGAAGAGACCACACATGAGGTAGCAGATGATTATCAATGTATACACAATTACAAGTCAGGCCTCAATTTTTTCTATGCCAATATAAGAAGCATATGTAGACCAGGAAAATTTGAAGAGTTACTATGCATCCTCCATTCTTTAAAAAAGCAGATACATATAATTATCCTCACTGAGACATGGATTAGATCAGATGAACAAGCCAAACAATACCACATACAAAACTATTCACATTACTACAATATTAGACCTGACATCATCGGAGGAGGTGTGTCTATATATGTACATAACGATCTGACCCACGAATTACCTACAGGATCTTTTATTGATGGAGTTAACTACCTGAGTGTAAATATTCGGAAGTATGGAATAAGAATCGGGGCCGTATATAAACCAAGCCACGTTAACTTTAATAATTTTCTTGAAAATTTCGAAAATGAACTACTGCAAAAACAAAGAACTATTATATTTGGTGACACAAATATCGACTTATTAAGTGCTGACAACTCAACAAAACGCTATAATGCTCTTATCCATGAATCTGGATACAAAATAATCAATAAAATTAGACATAAGTACTGCACTCGAGAAACATCAACGACCAAAACAATAATCGATCACGTCTTAACTAATGTAAAAGAGTACTTTCATATGGCTATAGTGGACACGGCTCTATCGGATCATAAGAATATATATCTTGAGGTTAAAAGACTGCCACCCCCACCAAAACGAAAAGTTATGTTTGAGACCATTGATTACAAAAAACTATACAAAAGCGCAGAAACGTCAGATTTCAGCAATGATTCCAATAATTTTGAACTCTTTAAAGAAAACATCCACAACATGGTATCAGAAAGTCGATCTGAAAAATATAAAGTTATAAATCGACCTCAAAATGAATGGATAAATAAAAATATAACTAATGAAATTTATGAACGAAATATGTTGTGGAAAAAACTCAAGGAAAACCCTAATGATGAAAAGGTTAAAAATGAATTCAAAATAAAAAGAGACACATTGTTTCAGAGGATAAGGAATACAAGAGATACTTACTTCTACCATAAATTTACTCAATGTAAGAAAAAGCCTAAAAAAATGTGGAAGCTTATTAATACATTATCTAATAACAAAATAGTAGAAAATTGTGTTCCTCCAAGTCTGGTAACAGAAAGTGGTGTAGTTATCACAGACCCAGTACAAATATGTGATACCTTCAACACGTTTTTCGTTAACATAGGCCCACACTTAGCTAACAATATACCAACCACTTCTCGTAATAATGACGCATACACTCTACCCAAAACTCATCAATCAATGCAAAGTAATGTACTTTCGGAATTCTCCCCTTGCACAACTGATGAAGTATCCAAAATAATAGATAACCTGGACACCAATACTAGTACTGGTACTGATGGCATCAGTACTAAAGTAATTAAATGTTTAAGAAAATGCCCAAATATTGTCCAAAAACTAACTGACTGCCTGAATAAAGCCTTAAGTGAAGGAATATTTCCCGATAGTTTAAAAATTGCCAAAGTTTCTCCTATTTACAAGACAGGTGCTAAATCCAATCCTGAAAACTATAGGCCAATTTCAGTTTTGCCAATATTATCTAAAATTTTAGAAAAAATAATCTACGTAAGACTAGAGCAATATTTAAATAAGATAAATTTTCTGTGCCGCCAGCAATATGGGTTCCGACCCAAATCTAACACACTTGGTGCAACCATAGACCTAGTTACCAATATCAAAACTAAAATAGATAAAAAGGAAATAGCACTTGGGTTGTTCATTGACTTAAAAAAGGCCTTCGACACCATTAGCCACTCACTGCTATTAAAGAAATTACAAAAAATGGGTATAACTGGAAATGTACTAAAAATTCTAAAATCCTACCTAGAAAACCGTCAACAGATAGTCAAAATAGGATCATATCAAAGTGCACCAAAGCCTTTAACGTGCGGAGTGCCGCAGGGCTCAATCCTGGGACCCCTACTATTCCTCATATATTTAAATAACATTCACCAAGCAGGATTACAAGGTCACCTGGCCTTATATGCCGATGATACCAGTCTATTTTACTTTGGAAACAATATACATGATATTATTAACAAGGCCCAAAAAGACTTAAACGTACTTCAAAAATGGTTCCAATGCAACCTCTTAACGATCAATACCTCAAAAACCTCATATGTAATATTTAATGCTAAAAATAAAAATATCCCTCAACATCTTGACTTAAAAATTAATGATGTGGTTTTAAAACAAGCAAATCATGAAAAATATTTAGGATTAACACTAGATAAAAATTTAAAATGGATTGCCCACTTAGAAAAAATCAAAAGCAAACTTTCTTCGCTTATTGGCTTATTACATAAAATAGTTAGATGTACAACAAAAGATATTAGACCTCTTATATATAACACCTTGGTAAAACCCCACTTACTTTATCTCATTGAGTTATGGGGTAATGCTGCTAAAACAAATTTAAAACCAATTCAAATATTACAAAACAAAATAATCAAAATATTATATAATTACGATTTCTTAACCCCGTCCAAGATAATTTACAAAAACACAAAAATACTAAATATAAAACAGCTATTCACATATAATACATGTATTCTTATCTACAAAATTATTCACAAACTTATCCATACACACACCGAGCTTACTTTGAAAAGTCAAGTAAATAAATATTCGAGTCGTCGAGGTAATCTAGTAGTCCTGCCCACCATAAGGACTAACTATGGCAAAAATAATCTCACCTTTGGAGGAGCACAATTGTACAATAAACTTCCCAAACATGTAAAGGAGTCGAGTTCGTTATGTATTTTTAAAAAAAGATTAATTACTCACATCTATCAAGACGAAACTATGTACTGATCATTATTACACAAACAAGATTATAAAATATTAAATTTAAAAAAAATAAATAATAATATATATACCTACCATATGTAATTAATTTAATTACCTATTTGGAAATTAAAATACTAAAAACCCACATCGTGTAACTTGTACCACACCCTTAGATAACGAAACGAACTCGCTTCTTGTTTACTTGTTTCAACTAAAACTACAACTTGCAAATACTTTTAAATACTCTGTATATTATGTTAAACCACCCGCAAAAAATTGTATTTATTTAATGTTTTTTGTTCTCATGTAAGTGACTTAGTGTCTTAATGAGAAATAAAGTTCTTTAAACCGAATAACATATGGGATACATTTTATCCTTAAATTCCCGCGGGAACGGGTACAACGCGGGTTACACCGTGGGACGTAGCATTCCTTTAATTTTCCTTTAATTTTGGTATTATTCTTCATTATGACTTATCTTCCTCATAAAACTGATATCTTCAGTCAGGTGAAAGGCGTCTTCCAATTCCAAAACTACTTATTTAATCACTATAGCGCTATTCGTACAATATAAATTACTTCAATTACTATTCCTAGTACATTTGTTTTGTATTCATTATACTTACTTGTTGTAGAGCACAATATCTGGCAGCCAAATATGTTCAGAGGGCACGTACAGTTCCCTTTGGCCTCCATACTCATTGGGATCCCATTTGAACTTGTGATCTTCCCATTCCTGATAAACAATAAATATTTAAGTATAGATCATTCAAACAAACATGGCAAGCGTGGTGATTATGGCAAGCGCCTAATACAAATACAAATAATTTATTGATCAAAAGTAGCCTAATATAAATGGAGATACACTATGCTAACATTGTGTTACTACTAAGGCCTTATGTACTGGTATCTTCAGTGAGATGAGAGGCCTTTGCCCAGCAGTGGGACATTACAGGCTAATACTTTACTTTTTTTTACATAATTGAAGATAAGTAAGAATTATTAAAACAACTAGCAGCGCCCCGCGGTTTTACCCGCGTTGTGCCCGTTCCCGTGGGAATTTCGGGAATTTTTTTACATAAAAACCTTCCTCTTGAATCACTCTGCCTATTACAAAAAACCGCATCAAAATCCGTTGCGTAATTTTAAAGATTTAAGCATACAGACAGACAAACAGACAGACAGACACGAAAAAGAGACGACTTTATTTTATACTATGTAGTGATTTAAAAGAGGGACACACCATAGCGATATCTTGGCGCAGTGTGTGGTTTGTTCGTAAAACTGCAAATAATATGCGTAAAATATCGTCCAGTACTTCACTAATTTTTTTGATGGTGCTTTGTACATGTTGATGATGATTTCTGGAACTGTGATAACAGCTACTTACATGTTCCAGCCATACGTTGGTCGTCAAAATCTGGTCTTTCAAGTTCTGCAACAAAACAAATTATTCATATAATTTCAACTGAAATTAGTTTCAAATATAATAATAATATAAAATACACCCGGACAAATTCACGTGGTTAATTAGACCCAAAGTAAGCTCTGAGTTTGTATTATGGAATCTAACTTACTGATACTACTATATATACTTAAACAAATACTTTACAAGTATAAATAATTGATACCCAGACGTTGTCGCCAACAACTATGTTAATGTCGATAGTCTGTTATTTTACCAAATTAAATTAAGCTTAATTGTTGACTATGCATGCAGTCGTCACCTATAATTGCAATGTAACTAACTCTGTGTCTATTTAAATGTATTTTCTATCTTGTTTTAGCGTACATTGTCTTGGTGATCAATAAATAAATAAATAAATACATATTGTTGACTCCGGGCAGGAATCGTACCCGCTACCCCCGATACAATAAGCGCTCTCACTGCCATTGTGCCAACGGGCTTGTCAAATAAACCGTTAGTTTTATTTCAGACTAGCTGCGCCCCGCGGTTTTACCCGCGTCGTACCCGTTTCCGTGGGAATTTCAGGATGAAAAGTAGTTTATAACCTTCCTGTTGAATGTTGTCGGACCAGTCGTTCCTGAGATTAGCGCGTTCAAACAAACAAACAAACTCTGCAGCTTTATAATAGGTATTAGTATAAATTTTATTTATGGCAGTTCAAATCTATTAATGCAGTACCTTATTCAAAACTTTAGGAAGCAATAAACGAAGTCTATAAATTCGTAATTGGAACACTTATAGACTTAGCAGATTCAAGTCAAATTAAAATTCCTTTGACATTTGCTCAAGTGGCGCATTATTAGAACGGATTTCTACCTAAATCTGTTGCAATAAAGGCGGTATTCGATTGCATTAAGTCAACCGGCTGTATAAGACAATCGATTGTCTAAACTTGGATTGCTGCCAAGTATTTCCCTGGCTCATCAAAATAATGTGTCTTTGGTAAACGGAGTCAAACAACGGAGAATACCAATAAACCAATTTAAATTCTTCATATCGTTTGTGTTCTAGAAATGTTTTTCGACAATTACCATTTGGTTTTTTCTATTGACTTTTCTTTTTTCGATTTGAAAATGGAATTTGTTTTGACTGATTGATTGTGATCAATGTGTTTATCTATGGTTTTTCTTCATATTCAAATAGTCGTAGATTTCAAACTACATTCTAAACAAAGCAAGCACGGCCGTTGATTTTCTTTGTTATGGTAAAATTACAGATAAGATCTTCAGCTTCGATCAAATTATTATTAAACTAGCCGCGACCAGCAGTATTACTCACGTTGTATTATCCATTCTCACAAACTTTCGCATTTATAATATTAGTAGGATTAAATAGTCAAATGGTCAAAAAATCAAAAGAAAATATACGCATAAACGCAATTCCTTATTTTTTCTAAAAATATAATAATAACAAAGAACGTTCGATACTATTTTTAGACGTTTGATTAAAAATCTATTCATAATATCACAAAGTATATCATCAGAAATACCCACACATCTTTTTGAAAATAACCCTTTGCACAGTGAAGCAAAAAAAGGACCGTTTGAGGAAATAAGTGTGAAAATATACATCCCATACGCATTAGAGCTTCAAGTCAGCTATTCAATAATACTTTCGGTATAAGTATGATGAGATTAGGCAAATACCTATGTTGTAGATTTGATGATGAATATTCGAATTTTGTAACAGAATTATGCATGCAAGGAAGGCTATCTATAGTGTGAACGTTTTGGATTGATCTCCGAAGGACGATTTAAATAAAGAACATGGTTTTCAAGTGAATATAATCATTATTTTCGCCCGTACTCAGAAATGTCAAATGCTTCCTTAGAAGAGATTTAATGAGACATTTGACATATAATGTATGAAAAATTACGCCAATTAGTTAAGTGTCGATTTAATGGACGTCTCTGAGTGTAGCAGTTAATGATATTTTCAGTAAAATGAAAGGCTTTACGGTAGGGCATTATGGAGCAACTCTTCACTTTATTTTGAACAAGCAGGCGGTTTTACCCGCGTTGTGCCCGTTCCCGTGGAAATTAAGGATTCTTTATACATATAAACCTTCCTCTTGAATCACTCTAACTATTTGAAAAACCGCGTCAAAATCCGTGATGTAGTATTTGAGTTTATCGCGAACAGACAGACGTGGCCGAGGACTTAGTTTTATAATGTAGTGATAGAGAATAATTTGTCTATAAACAAAAGTAATATCATTCTACATCATACAGGTTCTTCTTCCACAAACACTTCAAGTAAACAAAACATTACCATTTTTGTCAGGTTTCACTTGACACTCGAAACCGAACTACAAAGTAACTGAGCGATTTTGAGTGCACCGTAACTATAGATGACTTCGATAACCATCGCTGGCTTGTCGTTCGGCTAAAACGTGTTTAGCGTTCGAAAGCGTCGATGTAATGTGACGTTAGCTACTTCATTTCACTTTAGATAAGCTGGTAACGTGTCATAAGTTAGCTTAACTGTTAGCACCTGATTTTGGTGTTCGATTCAGTTTGAACGGTACTTAAGTACTGTATCTAGGTACCTAATTGATTCTATTAAATCAAGCTGTTATATCTAATATACTACATATCAGAATGAAAATCAGTAAAAACATGCTTTTAATTTGTAGTTTAGATAGTCAGTGACGCAACGATGACAATTAGTGACAAAGATAGACACTGGTAATGTAATAAATGTCAATTAGTGACAAAATGACATTAAAGACTCAAAATGACAACTTAAGATTTAATTTTGTGACAAAATCATAATTAGTGATTTTCTTGAATACATACACACAATTATAGCGTAATAAACTACAAAACGCTAATCGTAGGCGTCACTCTTTTCAGAATTTGACTTTTATAGTATTAAAATCGATATTACAAACCCTAAGCTGTTATAAAGAAAGATATCCCTAATAAAAGCAACTTCAAGAATGTCCTTCCATTGAATACTTATCTCTCAGTTCATAAAACGACATTGTGGGTTCTCTGCTAAGTCCACTCGTTTAAAACTTTACTCCTTAGGTCAGAATTGTTTTAACTTACGTGAAAATTGAGAGACGAATTCTAGAGGTATTTCTTTAATACATTCATAATACATTTAACTTTATTTCGGACTAGCCGCGCTTCTCGGGTTTCATCCGCGTTGTACCCGTCCCCGCGGGAATTTGGGGATAAAATGTATCCCATGTGTTATTGTGATGTATAACCTATATTACTTTAAAGTTTCAACCAAATCTGTTCTGTAGTTTTTGCGGTAAAGAGTAACAAACATACATACGTACAAAATTTCGCATTTGTAATATTAGTAGATATATAACACTCGTATTAGTATGAGTAATTTGAACCTTAGTTTTAAAGAATCTGAACCAAAATTGGAATTAGTTAATCCTACAGTGTAACAAATAAAAAACGATACTAGCGGGTGAAACCTCCTCACTGTACTGATATCTTCAGTGAGAAGAGAGGCCTTTGCCCAACAGTGGGACATTACAGGCTAATACTTTACTTTACTTTACTAGCGGGTCGATTGATCACCAACCCGTAGTAAGCAAGCTGGGTGATTACGCCTAATCCCTGATATCTTCAGTGAGTTCTGTTAAAAGTTATCTCATTCATCAACGGTATTCATCAAAACTGGGCTTTGTATTTTAAAATACAAAGCCGTAAAATTTTATATAGCGATGCAATGTTGCAATACAATCGTGTACAAATTAAATATTAATTGAATTGGCAAATTGTAGAACGGTCGACGCCATTAAAAGTCTAATAGAAACTCCTTGCAGCTTATATTCTCCTGGTACCAATAACTATTATGGCGGTCATAGGAATGTGTAACTAATTACAATTAAGAGGCTTATATCAATTACATAATAATGTGTAGTACTCCAAGCATCTAATGAGCTTAATTATTAAGTGTTATCGATAATAGCTGTACTAATATTAAAAAGAGTGTTCTAATATGAATGTCTGTTTGTGATGCAAAACTTTGGAACTGTATCTACACTAATATTATAAAGAGGAAAACTTTGTTTGTTTGGTTGTAATGAATAGGCTCAAAAACTACTGGACCGTTTTTAAAAATTCTTTCACCATTCGGAAGCTACATTATCCACGAGTAACATAGGCTATTTTTCATCCCAAAATTCCCACAGGAATGGACACAACGCGGGTAAAACCGCGGGGCGCTGCTAGTATCCGATAAAAATAGTATTGTTAAGATAGCCACATTTATGAAAGAGTTAAGACTTGAACTTACCTAAAGTGCGAGTAGGTGAATGACTTACCCTGGTGTCGGAGTTTTTAGACCACCTAAAGGCCTCCGAAATGAGCTGATGATTAAAACCGCTTCGGCCACTTTCGAAACCAAAGTTCGAAACCAGTTCTCAACTAAGAATTTTTGTACAACCGGGACCGACTGCTTAACGCGCCCTCTGAAGCATGGTAGCGCTCAGATAGAAATGCCTCTATCAGGGGCCGAGCTGCACGTTGCTTAGTTATCGCGATGATCGAATTATAAGATGAAATCTCGAACTTTTCTCAAAACAAACTGAACAAAAGTGCATTCTAATGTCAATTAATTGATAAAAAAGTTAAGAAATAGCTTCAAACTACTTCAAAAATAGCTGCTATATTTAAAAAGACTAAATAATAAAAAGATTCCGTATCGAAAATCCATGTTTCATCCTAATTTGCTTAATTAATAGTTTAAAAACACAATTCGAACTGGGTCAAACGAGTATAAATATTTGATATTGCTTATTCGGAAGACCTTTGAGCTCAATTAGTGAATTTTGCATTGAGTGCGATTCTAGATGTACAGATTGCAGTGCAATTAAATAATGCTAAGCTTGGAACCGGTCATGTTTTTGAGATCTTCATTTGTTTCACGTTGCCCGCCTTGGGCAAAATGAAGGTTTGATATTTATGTGCAGAAACTTGCTTGTATTTTGCTGACGTCTGATTAAAAGTAGACAATCTGAAATTGCATTAACTTGTATTTTTACTATACTTTTGTATTTATTCAGTTGAATAGAAAGTATCAAATTAAACTTATGTTTCATATAAAAGATAAATGATTTTTAGTTTGAACATTTTTTTTATATTAGTTTACTGTTTAATAGGCATACAAATTGGTTCTCAAAATATTCAGTTTCGGACAGTAAGATACTATATACAATTTTCTGTAGTTTCAATCGACATACCATGTCGGCCTAAAAACTCCAACACAACGATTGTCCACTAACCTACTCTAAATAAATGAATGAATGATTTTTCTTATACTATATGTATTTAAAGGAACCTCGTCCGACAGAGACTTCATTAAGTTTAAACAAAATATTAGTCAGCCAAGGTTACCGAATTTTCAATTTTCGGTTTTCCAATCCGAACTAAACCGATAGCCCAATTTGGTGTTAGATTACCGAATTGACATTAATTAAACGACACCAATTTGTATGTAAATACGAGAGCCGAACGAACTTGGGTGATGTTTAAATTCTCAATATAATTAAGTGAAGGAACCCTCCTCGGCCGTTCCTTTAGGGAACCACGTCACTAATTTAACTTGGCTTAGTATTTGTGTTTGACCGGTTAACGAACTGACATGGATACCGGTTTATATGTATTGGTTTTGGGTAGGTGAGTGGGTTAGGTACGTGAAGTATCGAAGTTAGGGCAAACTCTTATGTGTCCGAGCATGTAAAGTGATACGGCCGATTCATTACCCAAAGACAATCCACACGCAAGGAAAGATATGCGCAACATATTATATCAGTATAGTGAAGAAGATTTGGCGTAATTACGATAAAAGGTTCTAGGTTAATATTTCTAAAATATGTTTAAAGTGTTTTCAGTCGAATTTTTTCTTTAAGTAATAAATATAGGTAAGACCTAACGTTTGATTGGGACTTCCAAAGCTACCTTAAGAGAACGCACGTTAGCCCTATATACAACGCTTTCACTGCCACCGCCCATCCAAGTAGTGATTTCTGATTTCTGGCCAAAACGTTAGATATTAAAAACGTAATATTACTTAAAAAACGTGCAAAACAGTTAGGGCCATATAAATGAACGCGTATCAAGAACATTTTAGCTATCACACGGTTTGTCACTTTCTGACATACGCAATTTTCCGAAGAGCAAAAGAGACAAAACATAGTGTTTTAGTTACACCGCGATTATTAATAAGGTGGTTAAGGTTTAAATATTGTAAAATACATTTATGTCTGTTATGTAAGTAGTCGGTATTATTGGTAAGAACTAGACGACATTAGAACAATGTGGTTCAACGAATAGTTATAAATTGTACCACTAATGTGTAGCGGCTAAAGTTGGTCACAATTTAACATTCCTTAGGAAGGTCGCCGTCCCGTTTTGTTATATGTTTAAAAGGTATTTTCTATACATAGTGAGGTAGGCAGCTTTTCTATGTACAGTAAAATTTGTTAAATTTACACGTTCATTGCTTAGGGTGAATTAGACACAGGTAGATTTTTATTACGAATGTGATATAGTCTAAAACTTAATTTAATCAAAACATTGTTGGCACAGCAAAATCAATGCTTTTTTAAGTATTATGTCAATATGTAAGAGTTATATCGGTATAGTGGCATTTCTATCAAAGCGCTACCATGCTTTGGAGGGTGCCTGCGTAAAATTGTTGGTCCCGGTTGTCTCAATAGTCAGACTACGTCGGAGGCCTTTAGGCGGTCTAAAAACTCCGACACCAAGGTTGGCCACTGACCGACCTACACGATGTTACTACTACCAGTAAGAAGCTTTGTGGTGGTGGGCCATGCATTTACAGGCTCCACTTATCTATAATATAAAAATGAATCGCTGAATCAGTTGCTAAGCGCATAACTTCAGAACGACTGCACCAAATTGGATGAGTCTTTTTTGAATGTGTTCCTTATTGTCAGGACAAGGTTTTAATATAAGAAAAATAAGGAATTAAAATCTCAAGATTCCCACGGGAACGGGGGCGCTGCGGGTGAAACCGCGGGGCACAGCTAGTGTCCAATAAAAAAGACTTTACCCTGAACTGTATTTGTACTTAGTACTCCACCCACTTCTTTATTCCCACCCAAAGGATTTCATTAGATGCCAGTACTTTGCTGCTCAGTTTTCAAAGCAAAGTTTCCATCGTATCATGTGCCCGCCTCGACACCTTTTAATTAGTCCCTAAAAGTTGCAAAGTTGCAACTTCACTTATGTACGATGCGTAAGCAACTTTTTGCGCCAACGAGCTTATTCATGCGCAAAAAGCCTAAATAATTTAACAAAGGGTAGGTATTGTAGTATAGTGGGTCATTTAAAATCATTCTTATGGAGTACTAGTAGCGCCCCATCGTTTTACCCGTGTTATGCCCATTCCTGTTTTTGGAACGAAGTTCCTTATTGCGCATTGCGAAAGGGGGCTAGACGGAAAAAAATGTAAAGACACTTTTTACGTCAGAGAGAGACAGACAGAGAAACATGCGCACGCCAGAGAGAGACAGACAGAGAAACATGCGCGGCCTAAATTTCGGGATGAAAAGTAGCCTATAACGTTTCCGTTGAATGTGGCTCTCTATTACAAAAATAATTATTCAACTCGAAATATTCTTTTTTGTTTCTGACGTCAGTACGTTCAAACAAAAAAATCTAATTCTTCAGCTTTATTATGTCTTATTAGTATAGATAGTGGCCAGTGATATAAATAAAATAAAAATAGTATGATAATTTTAATTTCGAATTTCAAACGCAAACTGCTAAGCACGTACCGCAAAACCCCTTGACATTCGTAAATTGAATCGTTAAATAATAATTATAACTGTTTAAATATCGAAAGTATTTCATGGAAAAATAATCCTTACACGAAAGTTATAAGGTTTATTGATAAACAAACTAATTCCGTTTCAATCCTTGAAACTATTTTGTTATTAAACGGTTTAGTCCGTCCCTGAAAGAATAATTTGAAAGCGCTGTGCAGACGAAAGACTACACAGAAAGGACATATTTGTCCATCAAAATTGATCCCTTATAAATTGAGTAGATAAAGTACTTAAGACTTCTTACAGCTTCCCCATACAAAACGACACTGGTTTTCTAGAACTTTTGTCCGTCGAATGCACTAGCTGAAACTATTAAAAAAAAATAGAATCACCTGAAGAAAAATTGTAGACGTAGATGTGTGTGTGTGTGTGTGTGTGAAAATAAGAGATCCAACAATAGGAATTTCTAGTCTAAAGTACAAAGAAGATCTAAATAATAATTATATGAATGCACCAAACTCTTCGCACGACCGCATGTTGCATGCGACATAATGTAATTACGCCATAACAAAACTTCAAAATAAGTAAAGTAATATAACTAAAACCACTTGTTTTAAAACTATAGTAATTTAATCGTATATTTAGGTTATCAATATTAGCTTTGAATTTTCCATCTTCAAAAATGTTATACAATTTGCGTTTAACATGTTAAAATTATTCAATGCATAAAATGTGGATGTGGATTTTCTAAAGGAAAAATAACAATTTGACTACCTACCTATTATAATGATTGAAAACACACATTGTCTATGATTTAATAATACAAAGTTACATAGGAACGTCAGTTGGTTACATTATGTGGCAAGCGTTCCTCTATAATCTATTAAAATTGTAAACTAATGTCACTTACCAAATCGATCAGTTGAGAAAGCCGAAGACCAAGCTTGACCAAAACGGTGTTGTTATTCTTATCAACAGGTCTGATCAGCCGATTGTAATTACTTAACAAATCATCGTACAGCCTCTTCGCATCAGGATTACAATAACAAACTCCAAATAAACAACAAAACAACGCAATAATGTTCCGAACCATCATTTACAATCAATATTGTTGTCACTGCACGGTAGAAAAGAGGTTATGTTCGATTTTTATGAAATAAACTGAAAAGGAACGATTTGTTTCTAAATTCAAACCTAGAATAACAAATTAAGTTTGTTTACAAACAGAATATTCACGAAAAATACCGATATTTTTGTAATATTAATTTTTTGACAGCTACGCCCGAGAGGCTGCAGCGATAGTGGCGCCGCTACTGGCGGGAAAACGGAGTAAACATGGCGCCCACTGCGCCGACTCCGAATAAAATTTTATTGTTCCAATAAAATATTCTTTAGTTCGCCAAATAATGAGCTCCTTATAATATTTTTTTATTAGTCTGACTTCTACTTTCTTCTATAATGTAATATTAGAGGGATATGCGATCACCGCCCACCACAGTCGTTTGAATGCAAATCCAAGTTTGAATTTTGAATTCTATGACGTCAGAAGCGGGTTTCCGTCGAAAAATATTATTTGCACAGGAAAAATGTTTTGTGTCAAATACATTATTTACGCGGTTTGTGACTGGATCGATTTGTAATACGCACGCGCGTTGGCCCATTCATGTTTCAACTGGAAGTGCGTGGTGGAATGTAGATGGAGCTAGTGTCAATTAAGCTTTACTTATTCCGTTCAAGAATATGGGGCCATTTGGTAGGCAAGGTCGGGCCGAAACGACTATTAAATTTTGATTTTACAACTGTTGTTCGGTAAATAGAACGGGCTACGAATTCATGCTGAAACTTGAAATTTGCTCCGGCATTTTATTTTTGTTATAATGATAATTGGAATAAGATAAAGAAACATTTTAGAAATCTGACACTGACAGAATTATTATAGCAACCGCATTATATTATTATGCCATAAAATATTAGCATCACCAAAAAGTTTTCAACATTCGAATTCATAAAAAATCTTAATAGTAACCAAGCCCTCTTAAGTACCTAACCAATGAAACGAAAGAAAAAAGGTATGTCAGTAATACGAACATAAAACGCAAGGCCACCGAACTTAAACGAAAAACTTTTTACATTTTTCAAACGTGGAATTGCCTCCACGTTTTTGTCGCGATTTGAGTAACTTAGTTTTAACGCTATTACGTTATTTGAGAGGAAAGGGACTATTGGAATTAACAGGTCTGAACTTAGGTTTTAACAGGAACTTAGGACTCTTAGTACCTAGTACCTAAAGATGTTTGAGAAATAAAAGCTGTTCGTTCGAATTTGTGTTTTATATTGCACAAAATAGAACACTATTTAAAACGAACATCATTAAAATTTGTTTACTAAACATATTTAGGCGCTAAATAAAATTGAGAATGCTTGTCCAATCTGCCCTTTGTATTAGTTCTTAAGCACCGTTAACTTTGAGCTAGTATACTAGTTGTGACTTGTGAGCTAGTAAGTTGTTAAACATTGTTGAGTTTGAGCAAAACTCAAAGCCGATGGGTTACACACGTCGAGTATGCGTTGTTTTGAGTATATGAAGCATTTTTCGTTTGAACGGATATATTTATTTAAGTACGGCTTTTTTAGGGTGAACTTTAGCATTTTTTTTATGGTAGACCTTAATTAAATTATAAGAAATAGCTTTAGCCAAATGGAGAGAAATAAATAATAACAATGAAATATACCAGTTTATCGGATTAGGAATATTTACAAAAGGCAGGCTCTTAAACTAGAATAATTTTACAATGTCCGTAGAATTCAAAATGTGTCGTCGCAACTTTAAATAATTTTCCAATTTTCTGTAGAACTGTATGGAAGCAAAGTTGAGTTGCCTATCTATAGGATGTGGGCTTGATGTGGGAGTGTAAACAGTAAATAATTCAAACTCCATCCTAACCCAATTACAAAATCCGAACACGTTAACAAAACTCCAACATTAATAATTTAACTACAAAACTAACCAATTACGTCTAACAAAATACAACCCGGCCAATTTAAATTTAGCTTCAGACGTTGGAAACAGGAGGCGATTTATCACAATTTGATTAGTTCCCTTGACAATTAATAGTGGTCCTTGGGCGGGGGCAAATAAGGAACACTACAAGTTTACCCAAACTGCATTGCGGGCTGTACGTAAGCTTGAATTATGTATGCTCGCTCTGTTGTGTCTCTAGTTTGTAAGAATATGCTGTTTATAAGACGGGGACGTTGGGGAAAGTTTGACTGTTGAATTTTAATATTCAAAAAGTGAACTGGGATATGCTTGTCAACATTTATTTTTTATTTTCATGTCGCTTGGCTTACGTTAGGGAGATGCCATGTTTAAATAGACTTACAAAAGCAACCGTCAAACTTAGCACCCCCCTCTTTTACTTTGGGGCTAAACATGAATAAAACAAAATAAAGATTTTTCTATATCGTACCTTTCAACTGTGACCTCTACATAATCTACAATCAGGTACTGGTTTCTTAAGTTTAAGCAAACACTGCTCATTTCGAATTTAAACTACATACATTTACGGATACACTTCGCTTTTTTTCTACACTAGCAGCGCCCCGCGGTTTTACCTGCGTTGTGTCCATTCCTGTGGGAATTTCAGGATGAAAAATAGCCTATGTTACTCGTGGATAATGTAGATTTCGAATGGTGAAAGAATTTTTTAAAACGGTCTTGTAGTTTTTGAGCCTATTCATTACAAACAAACAAAGTTTTTCTCTTTATAATATTAGTGTAGATTTTTGTCTGACGCTTCGGCCCCTTTACAGGAACCGGTTACAGAAGTCAGGACGACTCAACGAATTTTAATGATTCTTTTTTTATTTTATGAACCTTGATCAGGAATAGGATAATAAGTCATTAAAATCCTGGAATTCCCACGAGAACGGGTGGGCTGCGGGTGAAACTGCGGGCACAGCTAGAACACAATATAGGAACCGTTTCGCAAACTCCTCACCTACAAAATGTATAGTGGCGTGTACACACAACAGTTTATTTTGTAAATGTGTCGCGCATGGTGTGACACACTGACAGGGAAAACAAAACTCTTTTACTCTGTTTTAAACACAAATGTATTATATTATAAATTAAGAGTGAAGATTACTGCGTTCTAAATACTAGAAAAACTGTTCAAGCTTCAATAAGTATCGACAAAATTTACTAGGAGCTTACACCATAAAGCTCTCGAATAAAAGTAAACAAATACTTCCAACATTATTAGGACCAACTCAAGACTTAAGCTCATTGCTCCAAAAAGCACTTATATACTTTACGTCTAAACTTTAAATAGCAAATGGTAAATCCTAAATGTGTTTAAAATCCTGCCTACGTAAGAGGCACGCGAGTAATCAGTGTAATGGCAGTATCTATAACCATTTACATAAATATTCGGCTGCACTCTTTCGTACTCATTTCCAAGGGATCGGGCAAATGGTTTTTAAAACGGTGAATAAATAATATAATTTTTATTTTGGTTTAAGCTTTTAGTGGCTTTTATTCGTTTTTGTACCACAAATTTTATTAAGCGTTTTACATTTATAATAGTAGCGTAGTTAAATAGTATTTAATATACTTTTTAGTTAACTGCTATATCTATGAAGTAGCGTTAATAAGTTTGGGCTTGCTGGGTCCGAATCAGCGAATTATTAAGACAACTATCTGCACCCCGCGGTTTTACCCACGTTGTGTTCGTTCCTGTGAGAATTTCGGGTGAGAAATAGCCTATTAAATGTGATGAAATCTTTCTATTAAATTTGGCTATCCATTACAAAAATAATTATTCAAATAGGTTTGGTAGTTCTGAGATTAACGGTCTCAAAGAAAGGAAAAATCATATCTACGGTCGAATTGGGAAACCTCCTCCTTTTTTGAAGTCGGTTCAAAAGGATGAAATATCAAACTCTTCCCGCTTTATTCATAAACGATATTTAACTTGAACAATGATTTAAAGTGTTTTGTCTCTTTCGCTCTTTGACAAATAGCGTATGTCGGAAAGGGACAAACCATTTGATAGCTAAAGTGCTCTTAATAAGCGTTTATGAAGCCCTTCATCTTTAGTTTTATTAAGATGTTTGTGAACTCGCCGTCTCGCAGCTTGTAAATTCGCTCAACACTCGTCCAATTATGATGCTTATACCAAAGCTAGCATTTCTATATTACCCGTAAACTTACTCGTATCCTTAAAATCTGCACAATAAGTCTCAAATTCACTTAAACTTTATCAAGTACGTATATCATTGAATAAAATCTTCAATAAATATATACTGTCGTAACTTTTCATTGTTAAAAATAACTGTATAGTGAGATATTTCACATAAATCAAGAGATTCTTATGAGTTTCAAACACTCCCGCAATGCGGTGTTGTTGGTTTATAACATGTCTGCAGCTACAGGTTGAAAATATTAAGCACTTAGTACTCTGTTACGTTATAACATTTTAAAATTTCTCATTGATAATTATGTTAGTAGGTATGACAGATATGTATTTGGTTGTGGTAAGGTTCTAAGTGTAGAAAATATTTTGATTTGATTGTGTATAATATAAATTTATAAATCTGAGGATATTGTTACTTGCGTTATTTTGAAAAGAGAAGTAAATTATTGTTCTGTAAAACCTGAGCAGAAGTTATGGTGCGTATGACCAATCACAACGCGCAATAACAGCCTCCGTGGTCTTGTGGTTTGAGCGCTCGGCTCACGATCCGGAGGTTCTGGGTTCGATTCCCGGTGGGGACAATAGCTTACAAAAATCTCTTTATGAGACTGCCCTCCGTTTGGTGAGGGCATTGCAGGCTGAATCACCTGATTGCCCGAAATGTAAGATGATTCCGTGCCTCGGAGGGCACGTTAAGCCGTCGGTCCCGGCTACTTTCTACGGATAGTAGTCGCTACATGAGCCATGTCAGAGGCCTTTGGCGGCTCAATAACTCTGACACCAGGATTGGTCAGGTTGGCCATCCACTCGATGAAGAAGATCACAACGCTTTACGTAATGATTTTGATAATGTCCCAACGTTGTTTGACAATCCCAATGCGCTGTGATTCGTTGATTGAACTCCTCACAGCTCCCACTTCAATATAAACGCACCCTTAGTCCGGTACTGTAGTAAAAAGTCTTCTGTCCGGCAAGCATGACTGAAGACAAAGATTTTCTTTTCTTTTTATCTCTACTTTTTACAAACATTTCTCTATATCTACATGCAACGTCAAAAACTCTCGCTTTTACTCTCAAGTGAAGACTTAATGCATTGAAAATGTGTCAAACATGTCACTGTCATACGATAACGAGCCAATCATAACATAAGTGGAATGAAACCAGTCGAATTGAATGACTGAATCCGGTGTTGCAACGTCAAATTATTAGAAAATATATTAGTGGTAACATCAGTTTCTCTACCAAATCTCTCGGGAAGTGCAGAGATATATGTCTTCGTTTCTATGCTTTCCGGCTTGGTGTATGAAAGCGTATAAAACTCATCTTCTTTTAAGATTTTTATTTTCAGCTTGATTCTATACTTTGAATACAAACAAATACTGACAAAATGTATAATTGTAGGTATCACGGAAGAGCGAATTACTTACTGACTTCTCTACTTCGTGCCAGAAATAACAGGATGTTCCCAAATACGTTAACTTAACCTCTACAAGATAAAAGATAACATCTCCACTTCCCCACAAAATATGCAAAAGTAAACTAGCTGAGCCACAGAGCGCATTAAAGGTCTAAGCCACAGAGTTAAAACAAGAATTTAACCTCATTCTGAACCAGAAATTATAAAAGTGAAGGAAAAACTCAAAATGTTCTAAACCGTTCTGAAATGATTAAAATTAAGAGAATGCATAAACTAATGGCGAGTACAGACGACAGTTGGCGTCAAGTGACGGCAGCTCAGTGTGAAACGATGCTTAGTGCCGCTTCATTATCATTAATGCTGCGTACACACGGTCTAGGACGTTATACTCATTTTTTTACGTTGATTTATTTTTATAAGGTTCGGTTAAGTACCATTTGTACTTGTTCTCAAAAATACTTAACTTCTTTCAGCGAACTTCTATAAAAAAATTGACCTTTTTTTAAAATCGGTTAACTCTGGGATCATTCTGTTAGAAAACTCTTTGATACTGATTTTGAAAACTGGTTCACAAACTGTGGAGATCCGCATCTGCGATACAAATAATAAAATCAACACAAAATGAGAATCTCCTACTTATTTTGAAGAAGGTTAAAAAGTGATTATTTTACCGGAAGTAGTCAAGTACATAAGTTCTAGCCTATTAGACTACAGTCTAGGTCTAGTCATAGGCTCTAGTTCATTGACGCCATCACTACAGTGATTTTTGACATTGAACTTTTAAAAAATAAAATCCTTTTTTGAACGGCCGTGTGTAACGAATTTAAAAGAGAATTTTGAAATTATCCGGCGCGGGCCCCAGGTTTTTACTCAAAATGTTATACAGAATGTACGAAAATTTATTATTTTACTACTTTGTGATGTGTGTCTTATTATACAATTTTGAATTTATAGGAATTTTGCATACATTAGTTTAATATTTTACAATTATTTTCTTTGTAAAACCAGTTTAGATGTAATTATTGGCCTGGCCATTATCTCCAATGAATCCGTTCGAGGTTTGAAACTAAGTCTACGGTTTAGCTTACACTTCGCTTTTGTTTTAAATTTTTATGTGACTTTTTTATCGACCCTTTACAGGAGCCGTGGTCACAGCTTCAATTTAAAATAAGTAAACCGTACGAGGTTTGACAAGCCCGTTGGCACAGTGGCAGTGAGAGCGCTTACTGTGTCAGGGGTTGCGGGTTCGATCCCCGCCCGGAGTCAACAATATGTGAAGACATAGTTGTTGGCGACGACGTCTGGGTGTCAATTATATATTCTTATAAAGTATTTGTGTATGTATATGTAGTAGTATCAGTTAGTTAGATTCCATAACACAAGCTTAGAGCTTACTTTGGGTCTAATTAACCGTGTGTGAATTTGTCCAAGTATTTATAGTATTTATAGTATAGGTGCTTGCATTAAAAAAACAATGCAATTAGCCACAATGCAGAGACGACTGTCATTTTTTGAAAAGGGAAGAAAAATCAAACGTCTTTCTTTATAATGTTCTATGTTATAAAATCTCAGGAGTATTTCTTGGTAACCCTCCTCTGAAGTAAATTAATTATTCATTAAACAAGAATAGAGTTTTAGATCACCAATCCGCAGACAACGCAGTAGGGGTGCGTGGTGATTATCCTTTAATCCTCCTCACTGACTGATATCTTCAGTGAGAGCCTGTGCCCTGCAGTGGTGGGATATTACATTTACAGGCTAATTACTACGCTATATTGACCAGGACCATCCACTCGATGAAAGAAAGAACTACGCTATAATAAAGTGAAATTTATTTCATTTAATACGCTTAATTGACGCGACGCTAATGCATCGTTTACGCTTAATGCGTTATCTATAATAAGATTTTTATATATTTATTACAATCTACTAGCAGCGCCCCGCGGTTTTACCCGCGTTGTGCCTGTTCGCGTGGGAATTTCGGGATAAAATGTGTCTCATGTGTGATTTATAACCTATATAACTGTAAAGTTTCATCCAAATCCATTCAGTAGTTTTTACGAGAAAGCGTAACAAACATACATCCATATCTAGCTATTTAAAAAAACCGCATTAAAATCCATTGCGTAGTTTTAAAGATCGAAGTATACATAGGGACAGACAGACAGTGGACAGCGACTTTGTTTTCGAGTATGTAGTAATTTTATATTTTTACAGCTCAATCTTGTAATAATATATTCAGTAATTACTTTTTCAAAACCTAATCCGTCAGACTAGTTATTATGAAGGATTAATTAAGAATTTGTCTGCAAGTTAACTGTAACCATTGCTCATCTCCAAATGTAAAAATGTTTTAATTTATCTTGAGATTTAATTTTGGTATTACGTTCGTTGGTACTTTTAATCAACAAAAAACCGGCCAAGGGCAAGTTGGACTCGCGCACGGAGGGTTCTGTATAAACGGCAATATATCACGTTTATTGTATGGGACCCCCCTTGTTTTATTTTATTTTTAGTATATGTTATTATAGCGGCAATAGAAATACATCATCTGTGAAATTTTCAACTGTCTAGCTATCACCGTTCTTGAGATATAGCCTGGTGACAAAAGGACGGTCGGACGGACGGGCGGACGGACAGCGAAGTGCAGTAATAGGCTCCCGTTTTTACCCTTTGGGTAAGGAACCCTAAAAAGAACATACGAATATGCTTTAACGTACTACAAAAGTAATATCTACTTCAATGAAAAATTTCACTGTCACACCTGTATATCGTAATGTAAGTCATAGAAAAACAATTTTAATAAATTAAAAAATCGTGAGCGTGAGGTCAGTGGCCTACACTGGTGTCAGAGTTTTTATACCGTCTGAAATCCTACGACATTATCTGATCAGTTGAAACAACCGGGCCCGATAATTTTACGTAGCTTCAGCCGTCGGTCCCGGTTACTTTCTACGGATAGTAGTCGTTACTTGAGCCATGTCAGAGGCCTTTGGCGGCTCAATAACTCTGACACCAGGATTGGTCAGGTTGACCATCCACTCGATGAAGAAGAAGAGTCGTCACGTCTATAGAGCGATAATAATGATTGTTCTGTTTAATATACTAAAGGCCTAACTCATAAACGCTTACTAGCAGCATTTTAGCTAGCAAATGGTTTGTCCCTTTCTGACATACGCTATTTTCCAAAGAGCAAAAGAGACAAAACACTCACTAACAGTGCTTTAGTTAGAGAGCGTTTATGAATATTATTTAGTCTTTAATACACTTTGGTCTTTAGATGACCTAAAAACTCCCACCCGCCAAGGGTTTAACCCAAGGAGTACCTTAGTACTAAACTACCTTTGATTCAGTTACACAAAGTCATTAATCACTCATCTACCTGAAATTCTCGCCAAACTTCAGTTGACTTCCCCAATCCGGCCCTATACTTCATTTTCAAAGCAATGTTATTCAAAAAAGTCTCAGCAATTTGAATTTGTAGGGAATATATTCGTTCGATCGGTGAGGTAATTAGACTGAACTGTTCTCTCGTAATGAGCTCGTGCGTTATTCATGGCACAGGTGCCTTCTATGCCTTAGCATTTTTGTTTGATTTACATTTTTTTAGGGAAAGTATTTTTCGTATGAAATTTTTGCCAAGTTCTTGCTAACGTGGAGTGATCGAGGTATTGGGTGTTTTTGGAGATAACATTATGTGATACATAATGGAGATACTATGTTACCTGGGGGTAAATAGTTTTTGAACATATTGGCGCTGAAATAATCATATATTCTTACTTAAAAGGGTAGAACAATAAAATTGTAACCAATCGAAAGATTAACTCTGAACTTTGCGTTAACAAAAACTAGTATGTGTTAAAGGAACTAGTATTTTACATTCGATCAGGTATATGCTATTATATACATCCATACATTAGTTACATAGTACCCAATTCTTAATCAAAAATCAGATCGAAAATAATCATTAGAGTCACATTGTAGCACTGGAAATATCCGTTATCTAAAGGGGTTTTTCGGTCATTATGAGACACGCGTTATATGTTTACAGTTAAAAGATTTCAAAATATTTACAGACTAAAGATATTTATATTCTTACATCGTATTTACAAACTCACCTTTCCCAAACACCGAGTCAATTTTCCGCAAACACGCATCAATAAATCTTATTGCAAAGAAAAACATTATACTGAATCCGATTTTCAAGTATCCCGATACAAAGCCCTTAGTTTATTACAGCATTCGTTCATGCATAAAACAGGGGGTCCAAAAACTAATAAGAGTTAGCTGGTACTCCGACAAGAGGGTGTGATATTATGATAAATAGTTCACCCTCGTCATGCAAGGCCTACACGAAATTCATCCTGGATTATACTTATGTTGATGTCAGCTTGATACGACACGAATTGTGTGTAATTTTCCGCGGTCTCTGTGCGCTCGGCGAGGAAGGATGTACGCAAGAGGTGAAATTATTGTGACATGTTTTATGTATTCTTTAGATGATGCCTTTGATGGTCAAATTGGGTTTAAAGTTTCAGGAAATAGAGTCTTCGGTGTATTGGAAGATGTGAACGTCGTTTTGTGTAGGGGTTGGTTTCAGATTTATAGCGAAAAATATTGTATATCAGTTTCTTTTTAGTGGTGTGGCACCACTATTGGTGGTACCACAGTGCAGCATTTTAGCTTCGCACACTATAGATTCGTGTTCTTTTTTCAAAAGAAACCACTAGTCATCACAGCTCTCGTTAAATCGATCTCCCCTTACCGCAATGTTGTTATAAATCATAATCATGATTCCTAAAAATTAATATTCCCAAAAAATCGCCTAATATCGCCTTTACTCTTACCTGAACCCACATAACAAAACTATCACACCACTATCATTAATCAAGACCCCTTCACCTAACTTATAGATGACACAATTAATTTATCGACTACCTTGGGCCATGTTTCCATCAGAGTGACCTCATATTTGACCTAAAGTTTAACATTTCAGTCCCTACGCGGGTGTCAGGGTGAATCAACCGACCTCTGCCTGAAACATGATACGGACTCAATATGCTTTCAGATGGGGTTATATCGATCATAGTCGAACATTGATTAGTTTTAAATGTAAACTATTTTCAGGTCTTGTTTAGTTTTATTTGGTTTATGTTTTTTTAATGGATTCCGCAAGTATTTTTAACCGAATTCAAAAAGGAGGAGTTTTCTCAATTCGACCGTATATATATGGTTTTCTGTTTAAATAAATTGAACTGTAGTGCGTTCTATGTTATGTTGAAAACTATGGAAGTTAAAACTACCCTTAGTGTTAACGTTAAGTGAGTACACTCGTACAAACCGGCGAATTTCATAAAGAGCAACCATTAAACAAGCTTTGCCATATAAATTCATCAGCAAGTAGCTTGTTAGCTTGTACACAGCGCTTTAGTTGATTCAAAAACCATGATCGAGTCTTATCAACCACTATCATAATACCTTGATTGGAAACATATTAATCACTTCTTTTACTAAAACTCAACAATTTATTTCAAAAATCTAAAGACTTATTTCTCTTTGTATTTAGAAATCTAATCCACCATCTAATTAAACGAGAAATTTCTTGCAAAACATCCGATTAAGAGTAACACGAGATTTTAGAGGAAGCTTTAAAGTATATACAAATAAAGCCGTATGTGTCTATAATGAACGTGAAAACATAATATAGAGAGATGGAGTCAGTAGTGCGAGTAATGTTCCATCCGCGGCAGGTGCAGGCACCTGTTTGAGGACAGGGCCGGACTCAGGGCCTAGTGAAAAGATTAGGCAGTCAGAATGACGAATAGAAAAATCTATGCTAATACAATGAAGGTGTAGAGTTTTATTTTTTGTTTATTTTAATGCGATAATATTAAGAACTAACTATCCGATTTGAATAATTCTTTTTGTAATTGATAGCTACATTCAATGGGAAGGTTATAGAGTATTTTTAGTTCCGAAATTCCCAAAGAAACAGACACAATGTGGTTAAACCGTGGAGCTGTTAGTACAAATATATATGTACACGTATATGCCAATGATGAACTAGCGGTCCAAAGCAGGCATATGTACAAATACTCGGTATACATGTTTCGAAAGGTGTCAACACATTCTCAGTAAAGTATGTTACATTCAGCGAATATCTTTATTGCAAACTTACCAAAAATAAATTGTTTATAAAGTTTAAAGTAACTTAATAAACTAATAACCTATTGTTTGAGCCCTACCACTTGCACCAAGGAACACTTAATGAAAATCTCAGATGATTCTGTAAGTTAAATACTGGACCGGAAAAGTTTAAAGGCCATTGACAAGATAAGAAGAAGAAGAAGAAGTAACTTTATATATATCACCCACATGCCATAGTCATAATGATCCCTTTTAAATCAAACATGGCCGCCTTCTATTTGAATTGTTGATTTTGGTGCCACCTCACATGACTGATGTATCTCATTTTAACAGCACAGGTAATAAGACAGATATGAAGCGAATTCTCAATAAGCAATTTATATTAAAATACAAAGTATTTTTATGTATATTTTTGTAACACTTATAATAGATAAATTCAGTAGGTATATTATAGATTAGAGATGAATTGGTATCTGAAAACCGTAAAATATTAAAATACTTTAAAAAAAAAATCTTCTGTGGCTAATCTGTGAAGGGGCTGGAAGGTAAGATAAAAATATAAAATAAAAACGAAGTGTATCTGCAAACGGAGTTTCAATTCAGAATAATTTATTTTTAGAGTTGTGAGCTTGTAAAAAAGCTTAACTTTTTTAAGTGTATTAAAAATGTAAGTTTTCCTTAGTACGTCCCTGTCTCAAAGCCGGTTTATTTAGACTGCAGATTGAAATTTCACTTTGATTTTGCAATGCTTTCGTAGAACGAGGTATAGTGGAATACCGATTGTTTTATAAACGTTTTTAATATGCATACGAGAGATATTTCTACAAATTGTTGTCTGGAAATCCGAGCATTTGCCCTACAGGCGTAATCTTATTATTGAACAATAGTTTACACGTACGCTTCAAATGGATTGAATACTCGGATAAATATTTTTAATTCATTCAATTTGTTTGAAGTTTTATTCATTTTATTAAAAGCTTTTAATATTTTATTGGGCTGTTAATTTGAATGCTGATGTAGAGTTGGTTTTGTGTTTTTAATGAAATATAGAAGTGAATTGTTATGAATGTTAAAATTAGTGTTTAATATCCTATTTCTAGTATTTTAGTCCGAATTATATTGTAGTGTGTTCTTCTAATCTTCTTATATACTCGTATAAAATTCTCGTGTCACAATGTTCGTTCCCGTACTCCTCCGAAACGGCTCGACCGATTCTCATGAAATTTTGTGAGCATATTGAGTAGGTCTGAGAATCGGCCAACATCTATTTTTCATCCCGAAATTCCCGCGGGAACGGGTACCGTGGTTGAACTCCTCTGAAACGGCTCGACCGACTCTCATGAAATTTTGTTTACATATCGGGTAGGCCTGAGAATCGGACAACATCTATTTTTTTATCCCGAAATTCCCGCGGGAACGGGTACAACGCGAGTGAAACCGCGGGGCGCAGCTAGTAATCTATAATATGCTTTTTTAATATATTAGCCCTATTTTTAGGTCGGGAATTTTAAGAGAAACCTTTTAGCTTAGCCCTTAGTTCAAGTTTAAACATACTATTTTTGTTCTAAGATAATTACTTATAACTGTAATGTAGTAACTCAAACAGTGATATGTAAAGCAAAAGTCAAATATATTTATTATTATTTAGGTCGAATCAAATGTCCCTTAACCTACTTCTCTTAAAAAACAATCTTGAACTCCGCAAAAGCCAATTGACCGAACGTTTTTGTCGACAAACTTTGGTTATATAAATAACACTTATTTTTATTCGTATCATCGCTTTACATTCCAAAAATGTACCAAAATATTGGAAACTCATTAAACAGAGTACAGATAAATGTCGGAAGTTGTACCACGGCTGATCCTATTACAACTTTACGCTTCCAAAGTTGACCGATACGAAGAAAGAGTTGGAATATCAACCTTATTTTTATAGTGATACGGGTTATCAGACAGTAGCCAAATTGCCCAGTTTGTATATTGAGTATTGCTCGAAGACAACTCGTGACCCGTAACAAGAAGTAATAGTAATGTGACCATACTTTTTGTAATGTGGAGATTTTTTTTCAAAATATTTTTTTATAAATATGTGCGTCTTTTGGTCCCAACAACCTTTAAGTTCGGTGTGCTAAGACGTGTGTTTGTATATATGAAAATTTTCTATTAAACAATAAAAATGTGTCATAAAATTAAGGCCCAGAACACACGGTGAAACGCAACTGCAACGAAACTGCAACTTCCAGTTACTTTTCAGTTGCATCTAAGTTTCTGCCATAGATTCCGTAGAGAGACCACACATGACGCGACCAGTCTGAAACCGGTTTGAAACGCGTTGCAAATCAGTCGCATTGAAACCGTCGTGCAGCAAACTCGCGTTGCGTTTCATTCATCGAGTTTGGCTTCTTTTGTACAAAATGGCTGACGACGAACAAAAAAACATTACATTTGTGTTAGAAGTGGAAAAGTATCCTTGCTTGTATAATACCACACTATCAAGCTACTCTCGCAGGACTGAGACTGATAAAGCATGGGCAGAAATTGGAAAAAAAAAGAAAATGACAGGTCGCTTTCTGCTTTGTCGAAGATACAAATACATAACCACAATTTCTTCGTCACTCGAAGAACTCATTTTGCAGACGTCTGTTCTTAAAGAAAACCGAAATGATTGTGGTTGCAGCGTGTGTGGAAAATGGTTGAAACTGGTTTCAAATCAATAATTTCAAAAGGGTTTCGTTGCAGTTTCGTTTCACCGTGTGTTCTGGGCCTAAGTAGTGTAAAAAAGTCTTTTTAATAAATATGTATTTAAGTGTGGGATAATAGTCATTATCCCACACTTAAATACATATTTATATACCAATATTAATTCAGTGCTCGAGAGGATGCATTCATTAGTATTTTTGTAGTTACTTTGTATATGAGTACTATGAGTATTGTATTGCTAACCCACTTAGGCACTAAAGTTTTACTTTGGTCGTAATTAAGGTAGTAGTCATTAAGTTGTGTTAGCCTGTAATGTTGTACTGCAGGGTAAAAGGCGTCTCATTTCACTGCAGATAAGGGATACAGTGAAGGGGAATACACGTAAACAAAACACCGCTTACCAATTGCACGTGTGTGACCTCAGACTAAGGACGCTTTCCTTTGAAGCGGGGCGGAGCTGTGCGGAGGTCAGTCGACCTATCACAACTAATTGAAATTGTCAAACAATGTCAATGACATTGTCAAAATGTTTCCGTAATACGTTGTGATCGATATGCTCCACACAGATCCGCTCAGCTTAAATGGCACCGCACCATTAAGTTACGGATGATATTTAGTGGTACTGGGCAAAAGCCTCTCATCTCACTGAAGATATCAGTACAGTGAGGAGGATTAGGCGTAATCACCACACTTGCGTAATGTGGGTTGGTGATTTCAAACCCGAGCCATGTTTTAAAAGTAAAAGAGGGAATTGAACCCGGGACCTTATATCAGTCTTGGCAGTGAGCACATACCACTAGACCACCGATCTATTTAGTATTGAGAAATATTCCTCGATTGCAAGCTAATCATAGTCACCCCAAATATATGATATCGCCACGAAAACGCCTTTGCAAGTGTGTTCCAATCTTCATACAAAATACATGTGGGGACGAAAAGCCCAATAACATTGTGTATTGTTTGACAGAAATGTTGGATCCAACAAAATTATGATAAAAAGGGCCCCAAATGGTGTCCATACACTGGTGGAGAGTTTAATGGATATGTCAACATAAAGTACACAATGCTTAGAACTGTTTTATTATTTACGTTGGTCGTCCTTCGAGCTTTAAAGTGGTTGTTGAGTTAAAGTGTTTTGGATAGTTTTATGTTTGCTTTGAAATCTTACTGGGTTTAGTATATTAATTGAATTTAATGGGTGACTGCAAGGGATAGGGATGGTTGGAAGCGCTTGGTATTCTCCTACCTTTACTACGGAATTCAGGGTATATCAACGGATTTTTAACAATTTACTTTCAAAAATCTTCTTTAATATCGACGACAATATCCAAAATTACTTCACAAAGTACTAAAATGCTCAAAACAAGATATTACAGTACCGTCAAAAACCCAATAACTTGACCAAAATAAGACCCTCAAAGTTGTATCTCTATTGAGAAACTCGTACTAAGAACAGTACACACTCATCTGTTATAAAATAAAAAGTTGTGTCTGTTCCGTATTAATCTAAAAGCAAATCAGATTCATACCCGGGAGGCTGAGCCGCATCTGGCCAGTTAAAAGTTCCCAGTGAACTGGCATGAATACACCGCGTAACTTTGTTAAGTGTGCGTGTCGATTTACAAGAGGACGCGTGTGGGTTGGGATAGCAGTCATTCCATCTGTGTTCAATTCACTTGTTCTTAATTATTGACTAATGATGTTTGTCAAGGCAGCGTCACGCTGACGCCGAAGAGTCGAGGCAGCGTCACGCTGACGCAAAAGAGTCTAGACAGCGTCACGCTGAAGCCGAAGAGTCGAGGCAGAGTCGTGGCGCTGGCGGCGTGGAGTCGAAGTTTGGC
The DNA here is from genome assembly GCA_963082685.1 of Cyclophora albipunctata. NCBI lineage: Eukaryota > Metazoa > Arthropoda > Insecta > Lepidoptera > Geometridae > Cyclophora > Cyclophora albipunctata. The sequence continues at coordinate 1,496,376 of OY720128.1, forward strand.
CGACGTGCAATCATGGTGCGTGGCGTTATTATGTTGGCTTTCTCTATATATTCAGCTAAATCCGAATAAAAATGGCAGCGGACCCCGCTTTGCTCGTGTTTCGCCTCTGGTGCGTATGTGGTGTGGTGACCCTCCTAAATGTTTCGGCTACTAAAAGATTATTGAGGAAACTAGGATCCCAATCAGCATCCGATTAAGAAAAAATACATTTGAGGCAACTGAATTTAGGCAGGTGGAATAAATACTGAAGGCACGTGTGTTAGTCTGTTGATGATTTGATTTGGGAAAAGTGGTTGGTACTTACATAGACATAAAGATAGATAATTCAAGTAGGTATAAAGTGTGGAAAAGCCTTCCCACAAGTTAAAAAAGGATTTATTTTGGAATTGTGTAAAAAAATTGATCTTTTTTTGCGCATTTTATATTTTAACATTGCACCAAACCCGAAACGTATCCAAGTCCAAGACTTAGTACTTTGTACTCATAGCATCATTTCATGTTGTTAGTGCTCTACGAAATATGAAAATATCGTTTTATTACCAACATAGTTACAGTTATTTTACTTAGAAATTTAGTTTTGGGTCTTCCTTTGCAAACTGATATGTTTAAGCAAACAAACTTAAAAATGTTACCAATATTAGTATAGCTGATAGTATGTATTATTATATAGTATGCGTTCCGTTGCGAAAGATCAGACATGGAAGATCCGTCAAGTGTGGAGCTAGCCTTAAATACCATAAACAAGCTACGATCACTTTCTATTAGATTCGCCGATTAGATTCGCAGCTTGTAACTTCACCCAATAACAGCGAAGAAATTCGAGAAGAAGATTTTATGCTATCATTAATGTATATAATATCACATACAAGAAAATCTGTACTTCAAGTAAACCCGCGGTCTTAGATAAACCAGATCCTCAATTACCGAACAATTTAAGTCAAATTACAATATAATTGTGTAATGTGTACCTATACGAAAAGCACTTGTAAACTCAAATAATACTTAGAATCACACGATATGATAATTAACATATAAAGTTTTGAATTCGCATTAAGACCCAAATGTTCTTTGTAATTCAACGAGTGAGGTGTAATTATGATGTAAATTCTTATGTAGATTTGTACCGAGTTCTGTTTTGGCAATTTCTTTGGGTGACTGCTTCACGCATTGGCTTAACGTCTGATGTAAATATAATATTGAGACACGTTTTAATTGTGTTAGGTGTTTTGTGTACGAGTGTACTAGGTACGGAGAAGTGTGGTACTTACTGGTTATCGTTAATTCGTGGTACTTCTTCTTCTTCTTCGTGTCGATGGCACAAAAAATTACTATTCAGCTGAGCCCGCTCCAGTGCGTCGCTGTCCCTACGCCCTTGTTGTTGGCGCTCATGAACTGAGTGACCATGTGCAGCATTTCGTGGTACTAGGCGTCTAGGAAACAGTTTAGAGCCGATTGCAAAAGAGCTCATAAATCTAAATGCGAAAGTAACTCTGTCTGTCTGTCTGTTAAGCTTTCACGCCAAAACTACAAAACCGATTTGAATGAAATTTGGTACACAGTTAGTCCAGAGCCTGAAAAAGGACATAGGCTACTTTTTATTGCATAATTCCTACAGGAACGGGTACAACGCGGGTAAAACAGCGGGGCGCGGCTAGTTCCTTAATATGTTAAAGAAACAAAATACTGTTTGCTCAAAATTGTTTTCTTTGTATCAGTCATTAGAGTCATTTGTTGTTGTAACATATAAACCGGTTTATGCATAAACGCTCTGTAACTAAATCACTGTTATAAAGTGTTTTGTCTCTTTTGCTCTTTAAAAAATAGCGTATTTTGGAAAAGGACAAACAATTTGATAGCTAAAAGACTTTTAAGTATTTGTGAATAAGTTGCTACATAAAATTAAAAATCTTATGCAATCTACCTTAAGCTAGAAAAAAGACTTTGAGTGTTTAAGATAAAGCATTTATAAAAAAGGCGATTAGAAATTTATGAGACATCTAACGAGTTCAATAGAACGCCATTTTATTGAACTTGCAGATTTTTACTTCAATAAACTATATTAAAAGACATTAAAATCAAAAGATTTAAAACTTTCTAGAACAAGTATAAATTCCGAACTGTTAAACTCATCAAAGTTTTCAAAGCATGTCTGTGGATTCCAAGAATGTCTCATTCAAATTGTATGCTTAGTATGTAAACGTGTTTCTAGTTTGTACCTACCCTTACTTAACTCTCACTTAACTTATGCATTGTGAGGACTTTACGCGTGTGCCTTCTCTTGAAACTTTCAAAAATATGTCACCATAAAATTATAAACACCTATTTGGCTCTGTGTTTAAGTGCTGTGCGGTGCTTTAATTTATCATCAGCTTTTTAATGTTTTAGCGGTAGCACTCAAGTATGGTAGCTGCTATTCTTACTTTATAATGTAAACTAGCCCTGCGGTTTTACCGGCATTGTACCCGTTCCTGAGGCAATTTCGGGATGAAACGTTGATGTTGATTGTGGTTGTGGTGTGATGTACTATCCATTACAAAAATAATTATTCAAATCGGTTGATAGTTTCCGAGATTAGTGCGTTCATGCAAATAAAAAAACAAAATCTTCAGCTTTATTATCTATAAATATAAAATTCAAAGTCCTGACTGACTGATAATCAACGCACAGCTTCAACCGCTACAACTAGAAACATGAAATTTGGCAGGAAGGTTCTTCAATTGACGTAAGTGCACACTAAGAAAGGCTCAACGCGGACAAAGCCGCGGGGCGCTGCTAGTATTAGTATAGATGCGGAAAACTCTTTGTCTGTTTGTTACGCCTTTACGCCTAAAGACTAATTCGATATCGATCTTCAAATTCGAATTCGATCTTCAAAACGGACATTTAGCTACATTACATCTAATAATTGTTACAAAGAGGGGCACACTGCAGGTGATACCGCAGGATAAGCTAGTTTACCCATAAACAAAGTGTGTACGTAAAACCATACTAGTGATACAACGCAAGTCGCAGTACACATCCGCCCACAAAAATATACACGAGCCGGCATGTAACTGTCGTAACTAAAAGGGAGATATACAGTCGTATTTTTCAAAATGCGAAATACCCGACGCACGAGATTAACGAATGGATCGCGTGAAAAACTTCCAGCTATAAATTTAGGTGAAGTCACAAAACTCTGCAACGACACGTTAAATTTTATTACCCAATGCCTTCAGTTTGGGAGCGTTTGTTACTCAGCTATTAAACTTGGTATATTATTGAAATGATCTCAGACAAAAGCTATATGAAAATATTATGCGGAGTTACGAATAACTTAGGACTTATTACGTGTGCCGATAAAATGTTTCGAATTGTACGAATACGAGAGCGAGTTACTTTTGATTGGTAGGGAGTGGAAATTTTGTAACTTTCAAATGATTGCTCTTCAATGCGTGTAACATATTGTAAATTGAAACTGACTCCTCCTCATTGTACCATAGGCGGTCTAAGGGCTCCCACAAAAAAACTGCGATGCGATGCCATGTAAATTCGCATCGCAGGAACTCGCGATGCTGTTCCATTAATTAGCGATTCTCATTTAATATATTCATCTCTTTTCTTTGTACTGTAGTAATGGCGATGGATATACCTATTTCAGTTCGTATCGCAGAAATTCGCATCGCAAGTTTCTGCGATGCGAATTCGCATCGCATCGCATCGCAGTTTTGTGTGGGAGCCCTAAGAACCGACACCAGGGTTGCCCCATTCGAAATTACTTACTTATTGTACTGACATTCTAAATTTAACTAAAATTATTTAATTCTTACCCGAGTTTACTTACTTAATTTATAATTATTAATAAATTATTAAAGTTATAGTCACTATAATGTTTAGATTAGACTGACTAGTTTGTGGCAACTCTTAATAGATATATAAATAAAACTGTACTTTGTTAGTCTGGCAAACTGTTATCAATACAAAATCTTTAGATTAACCGACAAAAAAGTTCGTTAGAAGTTTTGACCTTAGCAAGCTCTCTAGTGTAAGCAAAAACTGTCTATCTACGGTCGTGACTATAGTTATCTCAGATCCTAATCAATGCGTAGACCTAGGCACCAAAATATCGAATACAATCACTGCTTATAAATAAGGAGTTACTGAATAGATATCTTCCTTCCGAACGTTTCCGCTTTCGAGCCTAAATTCCTTAGTCAAAATGATTTTGACTTCTTAACTAAGCATGAAAGTATTTAATCGTTCAATGTTCAAAGAACCAGCACGTGTCAGCCATAAATAATTTCTTTAATATAATAAATAATGAATAATAAACGTATAAATTGAATAATCAAGTTTGCTATTCAAATATTTCTCGGTAAAATATTTTAGATAATTAATCCCTTTGATGGATCCATTGTTAGGCGATTATAAACTTTAGTGGTGGACATTATAGGAGTTATGGGAATGAAGCAGGTTAACTTTGAATGAGAAATGGTACCATTCGAATATATGTTTTCAACTATGTCGTTCTTTTAGATAAAACAGTTATATTAGGAAGTTACTATAGTTTTATATTTATGAAAAATCGCCTTTCAACTGACTTAAAATGATACTATTTTGTTATTAAATGTATACTTATTTGTGGACAGTTACGTTTGTGTATGTATGTCGATGTACTAAACAGTTTTGACCTCATACGGTGACCTTCTTCAGGAGTTAGAGCAATCTGCCACTGACTGCTTCTAGCACTGTCGAGTACATTGACAAATATAGACGTACGTAATTGGCCGTTTCTATCAGTAGTTATTAGAATGATACTATCAAACAATTGTGAAAACTAAACTAAAAAACAAAATATGTTGTCCTCGGCCGCGTCTGTTTGTCTGTCCGCGATAATCTCAAATACTACGGATAGGAAGATTTATATGTATAAAAAATCTCGAAATTCCCACGGGAACGGGCACAACGCGGGTGAAACCACGGGGCGCTGCTAGTTGCACAGTTACTATTCTCTTCATCATCATAAAAAGAGCTATGCTCTTAATAGGAAAACTAATGCCATGATGCATTACAGTCAATAATATATTACCCGGAAAAATTCACACACGGTTAATTATACCCAAACTAAGCTCTAGGCTTGTGTTATGGAATCTAACTGATACTACTACTTATACATACACAAATACTTAATAGGAATATATAATTGACACCCAGACGTCGTCGCCAACAACTATGTCTGCACATATTGTTGTCTCCGTGTCGGAATCGATCCCGCAACCCCGGACACAGTAAGCGCTCTCACATGCCACTGTGCCAACGGGCTTGTCACAGTGACAAATAATAAATCGAGTAAATGATATATGCCTACGATAACGTTATTTACCAAGACCAAATAAAATTCGCACACTTCCCCTTTTACCATTGATTAGATTGAATATACATCTAAAAACACGCGACTTCATACAGTTAATAAATTGATGGCTTTCAACCAATTTGTCAACCAGACTCACATCGTTCAAAGTTCTGTATAAACCGTTTAGTGGCTGGCGAAGGAAATTGTGTTAGTCAACGTCTTACAGGCCAACAGCTTGTAAACGTTAGAAATTTTGATGTTTCCCCCTAGATGTTGAAGTCGTTGAGCTGTGAATGAATAGAGGCGGCATCTTAGAATGTTGCTGGAAGTGTATCTAATGATCTCTTGATCCTTGATTTGATTTATGAGTGTTGTGATCAGTATTTGGTTTATAGTTTCATTATATTTTTATTATTCTGTGAATTAGTTTGCATATTTATACCTAGCTAAAGTTAAACTCATAATCATAAACATCATACGTAATACTAAAATAAAACGGAAAACAATAATCATGCTTTAATTATTGACTATCCAAGAAGACATAAATGAATTTATAGTGTAGTTACTTAGTAAATGAAAAGACGTATTCAGAATTATAGTAATTGTATTTATAACATAACTAATAAATTGATACTACCGTTATTACACTACCGAATTTTCTTTCCTTACTCCACGGTAGACACAATTTTGCGATAAAAAGGCGAAGTGCAGTGTATCGGCGGCGATGCATAGTTTAAATGTGTTTTAACACTTCGTTCGAGGAGGTATTGTTTAGTTTTAGGTCGTGCTTCGTGTGCGACGAAGAAAAATATTCTTTAAAGTTGTTTACTTAGAGTTTTGAGTGGGCCATATTAGCTAGTAAATAAAACCTTTATCTTTATCTTTGTATCTACCCGTTACAATCAGTATAAACAGTCAGTGTGTAAGTACTAGCAGCGCCCCGCGGTTTTACACGCATTGTACCCGTTCCCGCGGGAATTTCGAGATAAAATGTATCCCATGTATTATTCTGATGAATACCCTACATTCCCATGGGAGTTTGGGAATGAAAAAATAGGTTATTACCTTCACTTTAAATGTGGCTATCAGTTACAAATTAGAAAAAAATGATTATTCAAATCGAATTCCTAGTTTCTGAGATTGGCGAGTTTGATAAAAATCATTCATTGAATCTCTACTACAGCATTTGACGTCTCTGAGTACGTTGGTTAGTACATTGAAACTACGTTTATGCATACACTTCGCTTATATTTTATAGAAACCGTGGTTTCAGAAAAAATAATTGTATTCTTAGGTCTTCTATGACCACGGTTTCTGTAAAGGGGCTGAAACATCAGATGTAAATGTAAAGACATAGCGAAGTGTATCCGTAACAGTAGTTTATGCAACTGTCATAAAATAAAGGGTATTAAAACACGAGTGTGAGTTTATGAAACGAACGCAGCGAGTTTCATAATAGTAATGAGTGTTTTAATACCCGTGTTATATGCAGTTGCATACACTTCTTTATCTTCACTAATGCAATTAATCAAACAACAAGAGTAAAAGCTGACAATAGTTTTTCACGCGTACGTGTATTGTCACAGTGAACTTGCCGCCATTAAAATCTAACCAATGAGAGCGCAGCTCGCGCAGGGCCAATCAGGAGCGAGCGCGCGATGTTATAATGAGATTTTACGATATCGATGTGCATATTATCCCATCATGTGAAATTGCTTAAATTGAGTGTTTTGTTGTCTGCGCTATAACAGTAGTAATTATAAGTCAAGTATTGGAAACATAAATAGAATGTTACAACATTAGTGTAGATAAACGTAGTGTCAATTCAAAATGAGTAGTGTTCACTTAAACCTAAGATTACAAAAGGTTGTTCAAGCTAGTTAAACCACTTAATTCAATTACCTTTTAAGTAAATATATAGTAACGAAAAGTATTAAAACCCTTACAAAACTACCCACACTTCGAGTATATAAAAATAAAGAGCAAACACAATATAATTGCAGTTTTATTTACGTACACTATATGTGTATATAGGGATCGTGACTGGTTTGTGTAATATCACTATTGATACACACTTGAGACGGAGCGCAATAACAGAAGGTGAAACACCTTGAAACAATCTTATTTTCTTGTAACTAAATGTAGTATAATGAAAAATTATAGAAGGAATATGTTTAATTTAATTTAAATGTTATATGGTATGACTGTTTCAGGTAATTAACATAATAATATAAAATTGCATTAAATAAATATTAATACTATCAGCGCCCCGCTATTTTACCCGCGATGTGCCTGTTCCCGTATGAATTTCAGAATAAAAAATCTCCCTACTCTTCCGTTGAATGTGGCTTTCTATCACAAAAACAATGATTAAAATCTGATTGTTAGTTTCAACACAATATTAAACTTATGGCGTTGCTTATTTCATACCAGTGATAGTTATAGTTTTGGAACTTTCCTAAGTATTTTTTTTATTGAATGAATGTGAATAATGTAAAAAAATATTATCATTACTTATTCTGTTACAATAAATAAATTGTTCTAATTGTCGTAGTAGGGTTTCATGGCCCTTTGACAAAACTTTGACATCAGATAAAGGTATCCTCTTAAACTTTTGCATTAGTCTTCACAAACACAACTGCAGATGTTAAATAAATAAAACGTCTGCTTCTATTACAGTTCTACTTAATTCGTAAAAGATGTTAAAACTTGGATTAAAATAGACTAATTTGATTGCACTGTTAGTTTAATGACAGGTCTGGATAATTTTGAAAATAATTTGATCCATTTAGTAATTACATTAAAAAAGGTACATGACACAGAAGTATACTCATGTCCATGGATATAAATATATATGGCTACAGTGCTACGGCGCGGCGTAGTAAACTAATTCGTAGTAAAATTATAGTCACTGCTACGCCGTAGCATTTATAATGCGACTAAGACAGCTGTGTCTACTTTTCGTTTCATAATGTAATTGTTGCAAGGATTTCATATTACCACTCACCGTTTTAGGCTTTTAGCCTGCGCTGTCTTACCGCGATTATCGGAACCGGTGACCTTTGGCATTGACCAGCTAACCATTGCAGGTAACCGGCAACGAGTTTCAATCACAATGCAATAAACCAGCCCTGATGAGTAGTGACTCCGCGATCTCTACCAGCTATTACTGGAGATAGTAAGCATTGGTGATAGCCACTGTCTACTAACTGGCTTTCTGTACGCCTTAAAAGAGCTATAGACTTCCATATGTCCAAACATCAACACATATTCCTGAAATAAGTTATGAACTAGTGAGATAATTTGTATAATAATTTGAGTATTGTCACAGTCAACGCAGTAAAGCATGTATAATATCAAAAACGGATCACAACTGTTTGCACCGGCATCAATTGGAAGCATGATGTACGAGTATAAGCTCGGATAATCCTCCAAATAGGCCTAATAAAGGCTTTCACTATCCAACTGAGATTATAGTATTAGTAATGTCCCTGTGTCGCACGGTTGATACAATTTGCTAATTAATATCCTGTCGAGAAACGTTTGTTTGTTATTAAACGCTTTCATACAATGTCTATGAAAGAATGGCTACATTGAGACTTAAAAAAATAACCTTTAATAGTATAGTGGCTTATGTAACTGTGAAATCTTAGTAACCTGGTTTAAATCTCGGATTGAGAGAAGTATATCTGCACATAATATAATGAATTACTTGTATTTTAGCTCCTTGCGATTGTAAAGCAATGTATACCAGTCTCTCATTGGATGGGTGGCTGATAGTGGCATGTATATCTAAGACTAGCCGCGCCCCGCGGTTTCACCCGCGTTGTACCCGTTCCCGCGGGAATTTCGAGATAAAATGTATCCCATGTATTATTCTGATGAATAACCTATATTACTGTAAAGTTTCATCCAAATCCGTTCTGTAGATTTTGCGTGAAAGAGCAACAAACATACATCCATACATCCATCCTCACAAACTTTCCCATTTATAATATTAGGTAGGATAGGATAGGGTAGAATAGGATAGTAGGATAGGATACCGTGCTGTGTTTCAATCGTTACACCATGTGGGAGTCGGAGGTCTTAAAGCAGTCTTAAAACTTAACTTCACACCAAGGTGGTCTCTTACTTATACGAAACTAGCAGCGCCCCACGGTTTTACCCGCGTTGTACCCGTTCCCGTGGGAATTTCGGGAATTTTTATACATATAAACCTTCCTCTTGAATCACTCTACCTATTACAAAAAACCGCATCAAAATCCGTTGCGCAATTTTAAAGATTTAGGCATACAGACAAACAAACAGACAAAAGTAGCGACTTTGTTTTATACTATGTAGTGATGAATACGATGAACTAGCCTCTTCATGACATATCATAGTTATTGAAATGAATGATGAACAAGCCTTCTTCATAACTTATCAGAGTTATTCATTATAAGAATATTTGAACTTCATTTTCACTTCAAAATTAAAAACGATCGTTTACAGTCGATCCATCTTCTAACAGCATGCAATATCTATTACAGCAAGTGAGTGTACTCTTTACTCTCTGGGTATATTGATTGCGCCGATATAACGTCCTCTGTTCTCTTTGCTGCCAATAACTGGCCACAGATATTAATTTTGGGTAGCCATAAACTACGGAAAATGGTAAATTAAAAACTTTGGCGCTTAACTTTGTGTAATGGAAGGAATGTCAGTGCAGTGGCTTCTAATTTCAAAAAGTTATTTTTAGATTAAGAACGGAGATGCTTGAAGGTTAAGTTTTTTAAACGTACATATAATGTAAATATGAATAAAAAAATAGGTAAGTTCTGGTACTTGGTGTTGGAAATTTAGACCGTCTAAAGTTCTTCGAAAAATAAGAATGAGAAAGCAATTTGGAGGTATTTGTAGCTTTATTTTATAATTTTTTAGTTATACCTAGTCATTTTTCCCTACAGTGGGTTCGCAAAAACGTATATTTTCTTTGACAAGTAAAGCAACATAATATTTCAAATAACACCCAGATATTAGATCTGCAAAAGTAATTTCAGTTCGGAATCATAAACCCAATGAAACGTATTTTATCGGCGAGGTCGGCAGATTTTTGAATGCTACGAGATTGAGACTGCACCAATTACATGTAAGGTCGGCCCGGCCAGCCCGTATCGTAGCCGCGTAGCACCGTAGCAACGTAGCGCCGTAGCGAAGACCACTCAGTCGTACTTTTAAATTGAATTTCAAAGAAATACGACGACAATTTTCGGTGAAACATGAAATATACTTCGGGTTATTGCAGTATTATACATTTGGGGATAATCTTGGTATATTTAGTTATGAAACTTTCAACTTTATGACAGTTTTTAGTTTTAAACGCGATGTGATTTAAATGCTGAAATAGGTTTAATGCAATGTTTTTACGTTAGTAAAATTTTTATGTTTATATCTAGTTTTCTATACAGATTTAATAAATAACTCTCGCTTAGTATTTTTATAGCCAAAGTCCCTAACGTAAGTTGAACAAATATTTGTGAAAACTTTTCGTCAACGATATCTAATATACGGTTGGTGTAACTTCTAGAATTATAGTTTGTTTGATTTGCTAGTTTATTTGCCAGACAAGCGAGGCAAAAGTTAGTATAATCTAGATCACATATAATATGAAATATAATAACATTATAATGGTATGTATACACTATATTATTCTATTTACAGAATTTCATTTTATGTAACACTCACGCTAAACATTGCGTAGATAAATGGTTTATAATACACTTTCTATTTTCAACAATTTTCAGCAAAAAAATAATCTTTTGTAAATAAAGTAATACTATTTTAAATTACTAATTAAGAACGGTTATAAATGAATTAACGATGTAAATATACACAACCACGATTGTTCTTAAAATACCTTTGAAAGTTATTTTACACGGCAAGATTACCACGTAAAAAAGGTTCTTCAGAAATCTTAATGATTGTCACCGTCGCTGTACCATGGTATCTTCCTGTAGGCTTACACAAGGCTTGAACGAAGACACAACTAATTTCAATAACACCCAAACAAATGAATCCCAACAAAATCCAATGCAAAATGCAAATCCAAACTCGTTCCGAAACAAATCTTCCAAGCGTGTTCATCTCACAAATAAATAAAAGTAATAAATAATCCCACTGACCTATCCTATCTGCTTTACAATTTTAATGACGAACCGAATTTCAGTAATGCTCCTCGGTCGATCCTATTTCATGCATTATGTAGGTACTAACTGTACTTGCAAAGTTAAAATATAAGTCGGTACAGCCCTATGCTAACGGTAGGGTTGCCAAAAACCGGTTTATGGATGTATTCATTTAAATAACCAATATTTTAGCGGTGACTGTATATTGTTTTGTGGATCTCGATTCGGAAATTTTATGTATAATGATTTTGTGTTCAAATGACTATTCGGTTGGTTATCGGTGAGGTTTAGTTCGTCGGTGAGATTTTGTTTAGACCCAAGCGGTTTGATGTAGTTAATTAAAGTAGATCCAATGCCATAATTTTTATCTTTGACGAAACTAATAGGAAATGCAGATTTTGGTATTAATTCTAGTCTTAATGTAATTACCGTAGTTTTGGAATGACATCTATCAAAATTTGTAAATATACACTTTAATTTCGATTTGAATGTAGGTCCATTATTATATGTACTTCTATTATACAGTCAAGTAGATGCAGTTTACTCATAGTTTTTATTAAGATGTAAAATGGAAGTTATACTAATGTCTAAGTTATAGATATTAAAAACTGTGGATTAGATAAACACATAGTTTGATTCAAGTTTATATATTTCCTAGAACTTTTCATACACTTTGGTTTACCGAATAATATATATGAGGAGATTGCAGTATTTAGTTTTGAACCTGTCCGAAGCGATGCCCGCATTACCGTTAGCATTGCCAAAGAAGCGGCAACATTTGGCGTCCTTCCAATCAGAGTATTCGCGAACCTACTGCATGTACTCCAATTTTTAACTGAGAGAGTTTCACAATTGGACGTTTTTGGGTAAACCTATTTCCTTAAATCTGAATTAGCTATTCAGGGCACTTTCTGTGTTCGATATTTAAAATGTGTAGTACAAATGTCATTTATTTTTATTGTCAGCGTTTACTGCATGGTAAAGGCATTCCTTCTTTCTTTTTATAACGGACAACCCATGGGCCAAAACGACAACAGATAATATAAGGTTATAAAGTATAAGACTGTAATGTCCCACAGCTGAGCAAAGGCCTCTTATGTCACTCAAGACATCAGTAAAGATTATAATATATGTTCGCATAAAGATTCGCTTAAACACAACAACACCTTTTTAAAGCTTTATAATTGTAATCATTATAAAAAATAATACAATAATTATGAAAACATAAGTATACAGAGCTACGAATACAATAAGTATCAACTTCCAAAAACAATAATAATACACATAGATTTTGTTCGCGTATTTCTGTATTTGTTCACACAACTGTGAATATGAATATTGCGATATTTCTGGTGCATTTAACGTTGATAGCCCATTTATTACTTATATTATTATAAACATTTTGCTGGTATTCACTAAGGCTTCGTGACAGTAGTCGCTTTCAATGAGATGGCGGAAGAGTCAAAGTACTTACTAAGTATGAATAGAATTATATGGGCGATTCAGTATAACGTAGAGTAATATCGTACTCACACGGGTTGTGATCTTCTACCTTCTATCTATACTAATATTATAAAGCTGAAGAGTTTGTTTTGTTTGTTTGTTTGTTTGTTTGTTTGTTTGTTTGTTTGTTTAAACGCGCTAATCTCAGAAACTACTGAACCGATTTGAATAATTCTTTCACTGTTAGATAGTCTATTTATCGAGGAAGGCTATAGGCTACATTTTATCCCGGATTTCCTACGGGAACGGGCACAACGCGGGTAAAACCGCGGGGCGCTGCTAGTATAATTATATAAAGGAAAGTCTTGTTTGTTAAATCATTTATAACTCGAGAACAGCAGGACGGATTTTAACGATTAAAAAAAATATATTTATCATGGTCAGGAATAGGATAATAAAAAAAAAATATCTCCGAAATTCCCTCGGGAAAGCGTGTGTTGCAGTCGAGCCCAGAACATTATTAAGAGACCATTTTCATCATTATAATAATTTCAAATCGTGGCTTAAAATAACTTCATGCTTCTTTGCAACGCGCCACCTACTGAGAAGAAATAACAAGAAAATATTCATGAAATCGAATGTACCCAAGATACATACTACATACTATGCTCAAAAAACAAAAAAGAAGTCACAGAAGGCCTATTTTATTAAAGGAACAACTCATAACAACAATATACTCGATCACAACTCCATCCGCCCACAACCGATAACCAAAACAATTTGCCCAACGAACTATACTGTAATAGTTTCGAAAAACTATAACTGCTTATATCTTAATTTCGTCCACCGATATTATAGCCTCGAGGCCACTTTTCTTAAAACCAATAAATATAATAGTATTGGATATCCGGCGAAATGAAAAGCAATCGGACATATCCATTCGGTCCAATTTCGTACTGAACTTAAATTCTTGTATCGGATCAAAGTTATCGTTTTAGGTTTGAATTAAAGTTCATGTATTAGGATGGTGTTTGTTCGATATTAAGGACAGATATTAGGTATTTTGTGATATTAGCTATTACTTGTTAACTATTCAAACTTATCAAGTATCATATGTACGAACGGTTTATAAGGCTCGAAACTGCGTTAAGCGTGCGCCCGCCGCGTGCGGTTTCATACAAAAGTGAACCGTCGGTACGCCCGTCGCGTGCGCCCGTCGCGTGCGGTGCCATACAAAAGTGAACCGTCGCGTGCGCCCGTCGCGTGCGGTATCATACAAAAGTAAACCGACGCGTGTTGGCCCTTAAGGTCCCTTATGATCTATTAATGGCCACTGAGCTACTCGAAATTACTTTACTATAGTGTGCCCAAGCTCTAAGACTAACTGAAACTTAAAAAGTTTTGAAGCGGTCACACGAACTTTACTCCGTTTTATTTTTAATGCATTTGTCCAAGTCGCATTTCGGGTTTTAAGGTAATGAATTCAGAGGTGTCTTATGACTGCGGAAAGTTTGCTAAGTAGTGGAATAGGGTTACGTGAAATATTCATAATGTTATGATACGGGTGGAAGTAGCTTTGGCCCGTGGATGTGCTTAAAAGATTTTAGAATAGCGTCACTTCTCGTTTATACAAATAATTAATAACAAATAACAACTTATTTGTTTTTAATTGTGTACAATTTATTAATTACTTTGGAGATTCCTCCAATTCACAGATGGCAAGCGTGGTGATTATGCCTTTTCCTCCTCTCTGTACTGATAACTTCAGTGAGATGAGAGTTGGGACATTACATGTTAATACTTACGTACTTACTTAGGAGATTACAGAACTGTGTCAGTTATAATAGCATTGTTTTTAGAAACTACAATAACATTGAAAGTTATTTGATTTTCTTTTGTATTTGAGTTTTTAGTACCCTTATAGTAATATCCGTTTCTGTGGAAATTTCGGGACGAACATGAACATATATAAGGAAAATAGAATAAAAAGTAACCTATAACTTTTCTCATTCATCTGATACAAAGACATTTTTTCATATCAAATTGTAGTTATTCAGTATCCACCTCATACCCATAGATAAACACGTTTACAGTCTACAGAAAAATAAAAAAAAATATTGAAGCTTCTTGTTAAATTGATTAAGAAAATGCCTACCAGCAGGATCTAAACTGGGCTAAACTTTATTTTAAAAGTAGGTGAAAGCATATTTTAAAAGTATTCATAAATAAAAACAATTGCCAAGCCCGTTGGCAGAGTGGCAGTGAGAGCGCTTACTGTGTCGGGGGTTGCGGGTTCGATTCCCGCCCGGAGTCAACAATATGTGAAGACATAGTTGTTGGCGACGACGTCTGGGCTGTGGTCTGGGTGTTCATTATATTATATATTCTTATAAAGTATTTGTGTATATATATGTAGTAGTATCAGTGAGTTAGATTCACACAAGCTTAGAGCTTACTTTGGGTCTAATTAACCGTGCGTGAATTTGTCCAGGTATATTATATTATTATTATTATTAATTCTAAACCTTGCATCTAAAACACCAACCAAATGCATCTTCAAACATGTATTTCCCAAGCAAACTTTGTTCTTAAAACGTCTCCTATAAATCAGGGTACCGGTAATAGAAATATTAAGTTACCGACTGGAGAAGATACGAATTGATTTCACAAATCAAATAAGCTGCATGGTGAGATCCCTTGCGATTTACAGGTTGATAGAAATTCACAGTGAAGTGACATGGCGTAAATCGAGTGCTGTTTATAATGTAGTGTTTGAATTTAAAATGTGCCTTTCAATGTGAATGTGGACATTTAATTTGAACTGTTTTGAACTGTTTACAAAAGTGATTTTGTTGTTTTTGAAAATGGATTAAGGAACATGTAGAAAAGTCTTGAGTTTAACGTTGCTGTTTGTAGATATATTAATCAATTGTTTTATATTTACATTGTTTCATGAGGATATAAATTTCATCCCGAAATTCGGCTTTATTACACAGTTACAAATAAAGTTTGCTAGAAAACACATAATATTATTTATCAGTATTACTATTTATGGTATATTAGTTTTAACTCACGACCAAAACTATTCTGATAAGTAAAGTTTTGCTTTAAATAAAACACACAGTCCACTAAACAAAAAATAACGAAAAGCAAAATCAATTTAAATTAAGAATCACCATTCCATTTTTAAACAACAACGAAGTCAATAAACAAACACAAAGAATAGAAAACGTAAAGGAATTTTATTACAATACAGCTATAAAAAAACCTTTACCGAACGGGTAACTTTTCGACCCTTCAAAATAATAGTAACATTTTGTGCGGCGGGTCCTTCCGTTGACGGACGATAGGTAACCACCGCCGGGACCACAACGGAATAAGATTAAATAATAAAACTTGTCAACTGTCACTGGAGGTATTTCGGAGTTCCCTCCAATAAATGCTAAGAAAAATTGGGACTAACTTCCCTCGGAACTCATTCCAAGATAGGCTCACTTCACATTATTTGTGATTAGTCATCCTGATTCGAGTCGGTTTTCTATTTATGAAATATCTATTTTCAAATGCATGTTGACATAATGACATCGATCTCAATTTATATCCAAGTGGTTTTTTTTTACATAACCGATGATTTGATTGATAATGAGCACATTACATTAACTCCTACGTAATCAACTATTTCCTGTACCAAACTAACAGCCTCCGTGGTCTAGTGGTTTAAGCACTCGGCTCACGATCTGGAGGTTCCGGGATCGATTCCTGGTGGGGATATCTCACAAAAATCACTTTGTGAGACTGTCCTCAGTTTGGTTAGGGCATTGCAGGCTGAATCGCCTGATTGCCCGAAAAGTAAGATGATTCCGTGCTTCGGAGGGTACGTTAAGCCGACGGTCCCGGTTACTTTCTACGGATAGTAGTCGTTACATGAGCCATGTCAGAGGCCTTTGGCGGCTTAATAACTCCAGGACCACCAGGATTGGTCCATCCACTCCATATGAAGAAGAAGAAGATACCAAACTGAATATACGTATGGAAGAGTACGTCCAAGAAATTTTCCTAAAACGAGGTGCAAAGTTCTGCTTCACATATAAAAATAAAGACGACACTAATTCTTGTTACCAAAGTTCTTCAAAGTAAAAACCAATATCCGATATTTATAAGCCAGTAGAAAAGCGTCATATTTAAAACAATCTTAAAAGCGTTAAGTTGGTCTGAGTAATAGCATGAGGCGGAACCCGTCTCCTATTCTGTCATGGTTCATTTCTATAGTTTGACTTTGATTGGATACAAGGAAATGAGTTAAAAGCCCTATCGATACGAGATCCAATATGGAAACACTGTTACAGACTGTAGGGTGACTATTTGTTTGTGTTTTAGTGGGATACTAGCAGCGCCCCGCGGTTTTACCCGCGTTGTGCCCGTTCCCGTGGGAATTTCGGGAATTTTTATACATATAAACCTTCCTCTTGAATTACTCTATCTTTTAAAAAAACCTGCATCAAAATCCGTTGCGTAGTTTTAGAAATCTAAGCATACAGACAAACAGACACGAAACAGAGACGACTTTATTTTATACTATGTAGTGATTAGTTGATTATATGAATAATCATAATCATATATGTATAATAATTAATGAGGTAGAGTTGATTCTTCTTTTGAACTGACCTGGAGTTATTTTAGCGGTTATATAAAAGCTGAAATGTATGACCTAAATAGTAACTAATTGGTGAAAGAATTAAGTCTAGATTTTTTGACCGCATTGATGTTATATATATGATTTCAGATCTAAATATATGGCAGTTACGTTTAATAGATTGAGTTTAAATTGTATCCAATAAATATATCAGTCAATTAGCAAACACACTTTGTAAATGACAATGAATAAAAAAAACATTAACATCCCTATTCACACACATAATCGCAATTGTATATATGTACTACTTATTACATACATTGCTAAATAATAGTAGACGTCACACACTATTCTAATCACAAAAATTATCCCACTTAAACTACAGAATCCCTACATAAATCCGGTAATGTCTGACACTATAGGATGATGAGATTCGTGTATTTAACAGTGAGTAGGTACTTAGAGGCATCATAGGCCACTATTGTCTTCGAATAAGCTTGTTGTTAGTTGATATCACATCAACTAATATTGTCGTAGATAAACAAACTTGTTTCATGTTATAAGATTGAGTGAGACACGTTATAAGAGAGTGAATTGATATTTTGTTGCTATGTAACAAGATGGTTATAAACTTAGAATGGTATTTTACTGCATAAGGTTTTTTTATCGAATATTTTCGATTAGCTGATTTTTTTAGCCCGTTGGCACAATGGCAGTGAGAGTGCTTTCTGTGTCGGGGGTTGCGGGTTCGATTCCCGCTTGGAGTCAACAATATGTGAAGACATAGTTGTGGGTGACGACGTCTGGGTGTCAATTTTATATTCTTATAAAGTATTTGTGTATGTATATGTAGTAGTATCAGTGAGTTAGATTCCATAATATAAGCTTAGAGCTTAGTTTGGTTCTAATTAATCCGTGTGTGAATTGGTCCAGGTATATTATACTATTATAATGTAAATTGCACGTTTTTAAATTATACAGTGTCATTAAAATTAGAACTTGAAAAGACTGTTGTTAGACTTAACTGTGAATCCTACTAATATTATAAATACGAAAGTTTGTGAGGATGTAAGGATGTACTTTCATGAAAACACTACTTGACGGATATGGATGAAACTTTACAGTAATATAGGTATATACATCAGAATAACACATGGAATAAATTTTATTCCAAAATTTCTGCGGGAACGAATACAACGCGGGTAACACCGCGGGATGCGGCTAATGAAGCTATATATACATAAATAACTATTCGAATAAGACTAGCAGTTTTTGAGATATGCGCGTTCAAACAAACAAATTAATAAAAAACAAACTTCAGTATAGGTAAGTACATAAGCCCCAATATAAGTCAAACTAAAATCCTTTATCTGCCTCTACCATTAAACGGATTAATGATATTAAAAAAGTATTGTATCAATTTCTAAAACATTCATAAAGTAATCATATAAAGATTAATTCTCATAACACCGGACTATTTGTTATGAATAAACCATTGAAATGTACGAGCAACGTATACATTGCATTTTTAGAAAGACACATGGTGCATTGCACTGTAAAGAGATCCATCAATGTATACTGTTCATGAATAAGTGATCGCTTTAAAACGCGTCGCAGGGAAATCGTTTTCATTTCGTGTCATGAAAATTTATTTTTAATATTAAAATTCAGTGTTTTGAAACTGCTTGCTTATTGGTTTTATTAGGATTTGTTATTATTTAATCCTTACTTAAACTAGTAGTAGTAGTGGCCTGTAACGTCCCACTGCTGGGCAAATACGAGAGGTATTTGCCCAGCAGTGGGACATTACAGGCTACTCTCACTAAAGCTCAATATAGTGAGGAAGATTTTTCATAATCACTACGCATGTCAAATGGGGTGGTGATATCAAACCCGAGTTTTCAATAAGAATAGAATATTGCGACTGACGCAAAATGTGTCTAACCACATCTTTCAGTGTAAACGTAGTTTTAATTCATAATGTGTAGTGTCCTTTAAACCTAAGAAACCAATATATTGACAAGCCCGTTGGCACAGTGGCAGTGAGAGCGCTTACTGTGTCGGGGGTTGCGGGTTCGATTCCCGCCCGGAGTCAACAATATGTGAAGACATAGTTGTTGGCGACGACGTCTGGGTGTTCATTATATATTCTTATAAAGTATTTGTGTATATATAATATATGTAGAAGTATCAGTGAGTTAGATTCCATAACACAAGCTTAGAGCTTACTTTGGGTCTAATTAACCGTGTGTGAATTTGTCCAGGTATATTATTATATTATATTAATATTTATTACCAACTCGAGACAAGTATATTTTGTGAGAGTGAGTATTAGCCTGTAATGTCCCACTGTTGGGCAAAGGCCTCTCGTCTCACTGAAGATATCAGTACAGTGAGGAGGTTTCAGGCGTAATCACCACGCTTGCCTAATGCGGGTTGGTGATCTCAAACCCGAGCCATGTTTGAAAATATAATATTTTGTAATGATTAAAAATACTCCAAAAGTAATTCAATGTAGTACTTACAATAGGAGATATTTACAGGGTTGTTAATTTCGTAAAAGGCTTGTTGGACACAAACCTACTCGAAATGAATAAAAGAATTTCGTAAAAGCAAGATCAATCAAACAGATACACCTGCATATTGTTTTAATTTTAATTTGAGGATGAAATTATGCATTTTCATATATTTTTATAAATACTCCAAATGAATTTCTTTCTTTACACCAAATGATATATCTAAGTAAGCTAATGATTTGAACGTCACCTATTTGTAGTGTAGTGACTAGCTATAGATACTCGTATAATGTTAGACCATACCCTACTTGGATGGGTGGCCGGTAGTGGAATTTCTATCTGAGCACTACCGTGCTTCGGAAGGCACGTTTAATTGTCAGTCCCAGTTGTCAATCGTTAGACCATGTCGGAGGCCTTTAGGCGGTCTAAAAACTCCGACACCAGGGTTGGCCACTGACCTACTCGAACTTACTTACTTACTTACTTACTTAGACCATAATAATATATGTAACTAGCCGCGCCCCGCGGTGTTACCCGCGTTGTATCGGTTCCCGCAGGAATTTCAAGATAAAATATATCCCATGTGTTATTCTACTATATAACCTATATTACTGTAAAGTTTCATGCAAACCCGTCCAGTAGTTTTTACGTGAAAGAGGTTTGTTGCTCTTTCACGTAAAAACTACTGGACGGGTTATACATCCATCCATACATACATTGCATCCATTCTCAAAAACTTTATAATATTAGTAGGATGTAATTTCGCTAACAAGTCACTACACTGCAACTAAGAATACATATTAGGTATAATTTTAGTGCATTCATTTTATTATTTTTTATTATAACTAAGCAAAACTTGCAACTTCTCAGCCCTAATGTCACGAGAACAATTTACTTATATCTCTTAAGAAATAACGATTTATTTCAAGTGGTTCATTACAATGAGAATTTGATTCTCAATTAAGTTAAAATTGAGTATAATCGAACAATAGGATCCTTCTCTGAAATTAATTATTGGACGCGTATTAGAAACTCGTTGAAATAAAATTTTAAATACAAAAATCAAAATTGAATTTATTTTACATGTAGTCTCGGTGCCGTACTCAGAGACGTCCTATTGACTTAATTTAACATACGTCATGTCAAAATCACTAATTAAATCTCTGCCAAGGAAGCATTGCCGTCTCTGAGTGTAAGAGTCAGTCTCATTGATACAGCGTAGCAACTAATATGCTACGACCAAAAATGCTACGGCGTAGTTAGCGTAATGCTACTATGGTACATTCGTTACACATTAACGCTACAATTGTACCACATCGGTTAATATTACAACAATCATAAAAATATACCCAGCAATACATTTCCCACAAAATATTACATTTTTAAAGTTGGTTAAAATACAATAACCGTCGCACGGAAACTAATAAAACGTCTCTTCCTCGATATCATTCGAGGTCGTTGAACCAAAACTATAATTTATTTTATATTGCTCTGTTGTAGTGTAACTTTATTTTACTGTATTGGACGAGGTAAATAAAATGTATTACTCTCATAAATTTAACAACAATATAGCAACTTATTCAAAATTTAGTTCAGAAAATTAATATCTAAATTATTCAAGTCAAGAGATAGTAATTAGTTGTTTACGTTCGACAAGTTCAAGTTAACCTCCACGCGATCGCTTACACCAAGGTGACTGACTGCTCTCTACAGCACTCGTCCCGCAAATAACCTACGCATTCCATTTGATGTATGAAAATGATCATAAAACTAGTTGGAATGATGTATTTCTCAAATCTGAGTGTTAACGATGCAACGCGTTACGGTTATTAAACAAAATAGTCGAGTTATTCTTAATTAAATGTAATTATTATAGGTTAGTGTCTTTGTTCGGCGAGTGGAGACGGCCTTATCGACTGGGCGGCGCCGTCGCTCTCTGTCAGACGCGGGCTCTCGCTCGGGCGCGCTCGGCAAGCCCCGCCGCCGCTCGCACACTCACTACGAATTTAAGGGCAACGCTAGGGGTATTCCGACAGGCGCGCTGCGTCTGCGGGCCGAGCCATGGCACCCGCACACCCTTACATAACACACCGACCCCGATACATGACTTAAAACAATACCAACATATTATAATACACCTCCAAAAATATAAATATTCAGGCGTCTAGATAACGCTTCAAAGCCTCGGTCAAAGCAAAAACGCCGCTTAAAGCGCGGCCAATTGTCGTCACGACAAAAAGACGATAGTAGCAATTTCCCTTTGCCGACAACCCTTTGCGAGGCGAGAGGCTGAGCGCGCTCCGGGCCACATGGCGGGCGGGCGGCCGGGGGGGCGGCGCGCGGCGCGGGGGCGGGCGGCGCGCGGGGTGGCTGTCCCGGGCCGCCCCGCCTCAGTGGCGGCCTGCAGTGGCACCGACGCGCGTGTCGCTACAGACACTTCCGCCCCGCGCACCTAATCCGCTCATTTAGCAAGCAAACGCCGCATACGGTGTGGTGGCGGTGGCAGCCTTGCGGCGCCGAGCCCCCGGGGCCGATGCTCTGAGCGGCGCCCGCCCGGCCTCCGCCCGCGACCTGCTTCGATCCGAACCGCGGCCGGCATGTGATATCGCGCACCGCCACTACACAAAATGATTGTGTGTTCGATTGTTTACGTTAACGATAGTTGATAACCGGGAGGCCGACGCTGGCATGCTAATGTGAGTATTATTACGGTGTTAGTGTCCGCGGCCCCCTGCCAAACGCGTAGCTTACTCTCCGTGCGAAATAGCCGTCAAAAAGGCTCCGGGTCGCATGTGATACGTTCTCCTGCAATGCGACAGCGTGCGAACGCGTTTGGCTCGAGTTTAGCCTTTGGATTGCATTATTGAGTTGTGTGTAGGGTGTGTGTAATGTATGTTGGTTGTTGTCAACAGTCGGAGTGGTTGGCGTTGGGTATCGTGGACTGGCAGCGGTATTGGTGCGCACGTGTTGTGTGTGGCGAGGGTGGGGGCGCGGGCAGGCGCGCCGGCTGGACGCGCGCGGCACGGGCAGCGCGCGGCGCACGCTCAGCGCGATGCGGTAGCGCGGCGGCGCGGCCGAGCGCCGGGCGATCACTCCTGCGCTCTCGGCTATGTGCACCCTTTGCGCAACATTGTAAGTCCAATACTCTTTACATTATATTACATTTCGATACACAATATTATTTTCAAAAAAAAGTAAATTTTTAGGACAACATAAAAAAATATCAGTGAAATTAAGTAGGTTCGGGACTAACACTGGTGTCGGGGTTTTTGGACTAACCATAGGCCTCCAACATATCAGTGAATCATCGAGTCATTTTAACCTCCTAAAATGTATTTCATAACAATCATAACCTCACTTTTTGGTATCCAAATCTAAAAGCAAATGTTCGAGTTAGAATTTAAATTAAAAAATAGATATCGTCTCCCTAGCACTTCTTGAAATACAATATTTTAACCCTAAATAAATATTTTATAAGATAAAAATAGATGCCAAGGGTAACTAAAAAAAAGTTAAATCATTATGGGAAAACTGGAATATCATATACGTTAAGCACAAATTGGTTAACCTACCATATAAAACTATGTTATGCGGTAAAACAAATGTGATTTTATTCAAAAGTGCAGACGCTTGCAAACTCATGAAATTGGATCTTTACCGTTTTTGTGACATAAAAATATACAAAAAACGAACTCACGATCATTTAATTGAATACTTTCATTAATCATTATAATGTGTACTTATACGTTGAGCAGACATTTTGTATTTTTATAGAACTATGTCAACCACAATCCATTTTCGTGATTGAAGCAGTTTTTAAAGAAAAATAAAAAAAAATATGTCAGGACTAATGGTTCTAATATCTAAACCTTACTTTTATATTCCAATTGACAGCCAATAATATTGTTTATTTTAAAAAAGAACTTGGAAAGAACCTTCCCTAGAAAATCATATCCAATGGAATATCTAGTGTTTACTTATAATACTTATGATTTAAACTTGTTCCATTGAAATGAAACTACGTTTACGAAGTGTTCGCTTGAACTAAGGAAACCAGTTTGTTCCATTGAACCAAACGTTTTTTTAAATAATAATATTTCAAGCATTTTATTTCTTCTAACAAATATATTTTGTCATACAAATACCCAGTGGACGTCATGCTTATAGTGCCTGCTCAAAGTGCCTTTATTAAACTATTTATATGTACGTACCGATTTTTTTTAGAAATTTCGTAATAAAATGCAATCTTTGCGTATCTTCTCTTTGGATTATTTAAGCTTTTTCAGCTGCTTCAGCTAGAGAAGAGCGTGCTCAAATAACATTACTAAAAGAACGAACTGATTAGCTTCATTATTAAGTTAAATATACAGATTGTACCGGAATTCTACAAAAATATGAGTAGTTATTTTGTCGAATTAAAGATTATAATTTTTTATTGACAAATTATTAGATATTACAGATTTTTAATAAGACAAGAGTTCTGACTCCATTAAACATTTTCAGGGCCTGTGAAATGTATACTAATATTATAACGAGGGAAAAAAATAATTGTTTATTTGCATGTCCGGGCTAATTTCAAAATTACAGTCCGATTATCAGTTCGATTCAAATAATTCTTTTGGTATTACTTAAACATATTCAAGACGAAGGTCAATAAGCTATGTTTTATCCCGATTTCTTTAAAGAAACGGGCACAACACGGGTAAAACCGCGGGCGTTACTTCTATTTAATCTAAGATTCTCACATGAAAATCATGTACGTAATAATATAAGACATTGATCGTGTTAAAGTAATGTAGGCTAGCACCTTGCGATGTTATTCATCAGATCATATTCAGTTGGGGTTGACATTGATAGATCACGTGGATGGGTTTTGAACTAGATGATCATGCGAGAAGGCAACTTAACTAGGTCATGACTAAAGTTGACTAACATAATACGATATTTTGTCAAAACGATGACCTCAAATAAATAAAATGTAACGTAGTTTGTAAATTGTGATCTTTGATAAAATGAGAATTTAAGGATAGAGAATAGAGAAGTAATATTTGGTTGTAATTAAAGTGCTTGAAGATAGAAAAATATACTATAAGAATGTACAATAAGGGGAAATGCCTTTTAGCTTGCTAAAGATTTCAGTACAGTGAGGAGAATAAAAAAGATGATTGTAATAAAAATAATTAGGTATTAGGTTTTTACTTGTATAACTACTAATCTATTACCACCTAATTAATAAACTCGGAGTAACTAAAACACTGTTATACTGTGTTTTGTCTCTTTTGCTCTTCGGAAAATTACGTATGTCAAAAAGTGACAAACCATTTGATAGCTAAAATAATCTTAATACGCGTTTTATAAATATTGCCCTTATATTATAAAAACAAAGTTGCCAAAAGCTGTATGTATGTAATTGCTACGGTTAATAATTTAACAAATTTTTTTTTTGCTAAAAGCATTCCCGTATCGACCTATTTTTGTTAACTTTCAATAAAATAAATAAATGCATAAAATTCTGACTTCAACTGATTTTAAATGAAATTTTAAACTATGAAATATTTAAAGGTTAATAAAAAATAAACATTTATTTTACAATATGCTACTCATCCATTTAAATCAATACAAAAAGGAAATGATTATAGTTAAAAAAAAGTAATTTCCAATAAGTGACAATATGAGACTATTCCATTTTGTTCGTTTAAAATATAATAATATTATTTCCTTTTTAATAACCAATTATAGAGAATATTTAAGTATTAAAATTTCAGTTCAGCTTTTGAGTTTAATGATAGCCCGGCCGCCCAATAAGGGCAATGTCCATAAGTAAATTTAAATAACTATATTTAATATTTGGCGGATAAAAAACAGAATAAAATTCGAAATTTATAACATACATACAATATCGAAATTTGACTTATCATCTTAGATTTTTAGAACACACGTAAGTCATCACACGATAGTTTATAAAAAATAGAAACAATAACTGTATATTATCGGACTAGTTGACATAATGTTAATACGACACAAACTAAGCTCTATGCTTGTACTTTTACTGTGGAATCTGACTAAGTGACAAAAATATAAAAGACAATTTTTTGGTGCATTCTTTAGTAAATGTTTTATAATCGACAAAGCTGAAACAAAAAAACACTAATGTCATAAAAAATATTCTTTACAAAGAAAAAAACATCAGAATATAAAAACGGTAACCGAATCGGAGGCTGTTGGTTTTGTTGGAGATCTCCTCAATTTGTTCAAGTGAACCCAATTAAAAGTCAATCTGTTGCCTTCACGGACCAAACAACTTGACGCCAGAGAACACAAACACTGCAGATATTCAACCACCAAGTTTTTGAGAACACCTTTGATTTGGTTAAAAAGTTTTAAAATGAAAAATAACTTACTAACTTACACACACCTTGGTCTAGGCAGTTTATAGTCTATAAAAACCATTCGTCAGACTTTTCCGTTTTTCATAGACAATTTTGTTGTTTTTGTTGCTACAATAATTGACGCTAGACTGAGTCAAGCAAGTCGATTTGAAGACTGTCTGTTTATTGATTTACTTACAGAATAAATTTTTTTGAATCAAATTTTTATCTAAGTATTTACTTGTCTGAAAATAATCTAATAGTCAGCTCTGAATGTGACGCGATTAACCTGAAAATTGACTTGGCTAACAAATTTAATTATTTACATTTTCATCAACCATATTTAATTTTACGAGACAGTATTTTTTCTAACATATATTTAGAACAAAGAGTCGAGTGACTGTTTTGAGGACATAAGTAGCGTGTGACAGAGAAAACGCTCCACAAATCCGAAACTTGCTAACTATCTCCCTCTAGAAGCCGACAAGCAAAGCAAGTTGCTATCTGTACTACTTTCATTTAATGTGTTTATTTAAAATAACCTGCAAATTGGTACTATTAAACTCTTTGCCAGCTGACAATACCATCCCATGAAAAATGTACATATCTTTAATATTTTCTGAAACAAAACTAAAGCTTTTTAAATTCAACATGGAAGTCTAATACTACCTTTAAAACCAGTATAGTGAAAACTCTACAATGCATCACAATCAATCCTATTGGAATGACTGCAATAGAAATCTAAGGGCTCTTGTTTCCACTGAAGGCACGCTTGTTCCCCTCGTATTTTTATTAGAAGTCGGAATCGGAGATCCACTTACACTGGTCCTACAAGCAAAGTGTATGTGAGACCAGATAGTCAAGAATTTACGGAGTTTCTAATAGCATGTTTTAAAAAGCAAATATTGTAGGAAGCAATTGTTAGGTTTTTGTAACTAACAAAAATTGTAGCCGCTACGAATTGTCGTAGTCGACCCGTAGCATGTACTACGAGCTACGCTAGTATTGTAGCATTTTGATACTGCTTTATAAAGTATTAGCCGGTAATGTCCTACTGCTGGGGAAAGGTCTCTAATCTCAACGAAGATATCAGTACAGTGAGGAGGTTTAGGCGTAATCACCGCGCTTGCCTAATGCGGTTGGTGATATCAAACCTGAGCCATGTTAGTGCTATTAATATAAAAAAACATTATACGTTAAATTAATTAATAAAGTAGGTGTATGAAATTTCAGTAACCTAACAAATATGAAAGCATTTCTTCTTTCATTTTCTTCCTTTTCCTCGAATACTCGTGCATCAAAACGTACATAAAACATAGGTGGCAATTTGCTAAACTTTATCACAATATAAATATTGGTCAGGCGTTCTCGCCTGCCTTGAAATATAAGATTTTTTAAGACCTCTCCTTATCGTTGGGTAAATTGTTTAGTCAGCTATCCTTAAGGCTTATTGTAGACGTAAAACTGTACATTCGGGTGTTATAGAACATTGCTGGCCAGTTGGAGTGTTTTCTATGTTGTAGTAAAATTATATGTGATCATATTTTCATGTTAACGAAATTCGGTAGGTACTTAAAAAATAGGGAGTTTTGTTATTAATTATTTTTTAAAGTTAATATGTATCTTTTATTATTCTTTAAATCAGAAACATACAAAACCAGAGCAAACAACACAAATACATAAATAATTTCAACTGTATTTTTAATTATTGACGCATCAACGGGACGTTTATTTTATATCCTACCGAAAACCTTCGAAAGCCTTTCCGTCAATATTTACCGCAAAAATTACACGCCAAATGCGGTCTTAGTGGCTTGGTTTAGGGTATATTTTCCTGGGTACAGAGTCAGACATGACAGCGCGGTTAGAGCGTCGAGACCAATGGTCTTGTTCCTTTATTTGAATATTTATGAAATTTTCCCCCACTTGCCCCACTTCGATCTACCCCCGGATGCCCCAAAACTGCCCCTTTTAGTACTTTGACAACGAGGCATCGACTTTCATTTGGCTTATCGTGGAGTGATACGGAAAAATTGATTTTTGCGTACGTTTGTATTTTTTATGTTGGCGGTTTTGGTTTTATACAGATGGTGTTAGCGAAGATGCATATGAGAGGAACATATTAATATGAATAAGGTACTTTAGTAATATCTCACTGCTGGGTCTTTCATCTCACCGAAGATATCAGTACAGTGACGAGGAAAATATATTAAATAAATAATTTGTCATTCATTTAATTTTGCTTCTATTACATAATCTATTAAAAGTTTCATAGCTAGGAGTGAATATTCATTTGAGCTAGAATAAACCTGTTTATTCGTTTTTTATTTATTTACTGATACAGATTTCCCTTTGAACATCAGTATCACTTTTTTACGTTGGAATTAGTATTTTAACAAAATACTTACTAATGTCAAAACTTATATATCTAAATCTAATAGCACTAATCATATTTTTAAATAGATTAACTGAAAAAAAAAACAAGTACAATGCATGTTCTCGTAGAGTATACATTTTAAGTACTGTTACAATCAGAATCGAGCTTACCATACCAAAAATACTGCGTGTAATCGACATTTGGTACTAAAATACAATACTTATGAATAGACACGGTCAATGGTCTGCACAGAATCTGTAGTAGTCTGCGGTTCCAATATCGAAAATATTCATAAAGTAATAGTTCGTTAATCCCAATCTGTCTGTTTTATGAGGGTCTCTCATCTTATGTCCTTTTCTAACACGTGTAATTTTACGACAGCTGTAAAGAGACAGCTAATAAAAGGATAGCTTATGGTTCGATTTTTGAAGTTATTATTTAAGTATGTACTTCACCTTTGCCTTTATCATGTCGGAATATCGAAAGAAAAAAAAGGCACTGTTGCGTTCGTTAATTTAGTTAAGTAACTGTTATGCACTTATAGTCGTCCATTAAATCAACACTTCCCTAATTGACGTAATTTTTCATACATTATGTCAATATTATTCATTAAAACTCTTCTCAGGAAGCATTTGATGTATCTCAGTAAGGGCGTCAATACCTTACATATGACCAATAGACTTTCATCGAGTTGACAAGTTGTATACCGGCGAGTACAAAAGAAAGCGAATGTCAAATCTCCTATACCTAACCAACGGCATTTAAACTTGCTTAAAACAATGTAATGGTGGCCATATACACTACGAGAAATCGCTACGATCAGACTGTACAGTTACACTACAATTTATCGTACATGGCATACAAGCAAAAATCGGACGAAACTGTACAGTTTTATACATATAGTATTTATTCGAACTGTACAGTCTATGGCCACCATAAGAAACAAACAGACTATATCAATCTACTTGTATTGCATTTATGTGGTTGAATAAACAAGACCTTAAAACTAAGGATAGAACTATCGGTGTAATACAATCAGAATCGATTCAAATTAGTACCGGATAAGTCCTCCTGTTTCCGGCGCGGGAAATGAGACGGAATATTCGCGCCAGGAGCCGGTACCTTCCGCGGAAGTTTCGATCATTCTCCAACGAACACCAATTAGGTACGATGCTTTCGATTGATTGCTGAGCCCTATTCCAGTGCGGTCGTGTTTTTTTTTCGTTGTTTAAATTTGGATTGTTTGGATCTGGTTGATTTTATTGGTCTTCCTGTTTATGTCAAAATACTGCGTAATTATTTATGTAAAATGGTAGATCACAGAATAGAATGTGGTTTCATAGTCATGTCACACAAAAAGCATATAAATTATAATAATTATACATAATAAGAATTGTGTGTTGTTGATTGCCATTTTTACCACACCACTATGTATCAGTGGCGAACCCTAGCGTTGGATACTCTATCTACTTACATGAGACATCTTCAGTGAAACGAAAGGCCTTTGCATTGCAGAAAGACTTTACAGGCTAATACTTCCTTACACATCATGTACACCTGCGCCCATAACGTGGCACCGCAATAAAGAAACCAAATCGATACATCAAGGTAACGATTAGAACAGATCACTTTTGACAGAAGGGTGCCATAGTGCAGCGACCGCACCAATGACAAAAAATATTTAAAAAAACATTTCATTATAGTCTATGAATGAACTAAAAGACGACTAGCGATTTAAAAAAAGAACACACAAATATAGTGTAAGAGCCTAGCGTTAGAATCGATATCCTACATGAGTACCGATTACAGACCACTTGTAACAGCATTAATAAAACGATTCAAAAGGGATGCAGTCGACCGCACACCACAGGATCTAAACCAGGTCCCATTGCACTGTATATCAGATTTGGTGGTCAGACAACAAGCGTCCACTAATGTCATTAGTACGTACACGTGTAGCGCTTGTCAATGAGTTGATACATGTTATATATTGATTACTGGTTTGGACGTGAACAGAACTGAAGTCATTAAGTTAGTCATGGCGTCATATTTTGGTTACAATCTGAAATTTGAAGTGATTTTCGAGTAGTTATAAATGAATGAAAGTGAAGCCATTGTTTGTGGAACAACACAAATAACTATTTATTTATTAAGGACCAATGATAAGTATGTTAGAGAAGGGTAATGGCCCAGTCCAGTCCGACATGATTAAACGTCGGAAACTGGCAAATTAACGCGCCTTATGCCACAGCATACTCACAGATACATCAAAGTAATAAATCTTCCTAAAACCTATTATTTTCTATGCAAAATAGTATAAGCTGTATAAATAAATTCATATTTGCAGATGAAAATGTTTGTAACACTTAGAAAGTCTGTTAGTTATTTGATCTCACAGATTTATTAAAAACACCACCTTTACTAACAAAATTGAAAAAACAAACTGCTTAGACGCCCTGAGCAAAATAAAATCCTCTGCACGTGTTACCACGTATATCGGTAAAAAAACATGGCGGCAAAATATGTCTGACCCATATCTCGTTGCCATGGTCACCACAAACAATTTAATTCAACTAGAAAATAAATGAAATTCGTACCCTTTGTAAACGGTGTATTGTGAGCCATTGTAATTAATTTGGTAAAAAGTATCTTATTCCCTATTGGCTGCTTTTTCGGGTAAGCTTTAACTATATGAGGTTTTGGATTTAAGATGTTAAATATATCGTATTATTAATTAATTGAGGTTGTGCTTTAATTCATTGTATTTGTTGTTTATAAGAACGCAGTTTAAGGCTTGGATATCCCAGCCATTTCGACATTTGAGGGGGTGAAGCAGGCGGTGAAGCCGGGGAGGAATAGTTCGCGCAGCGGCCGTCGCGGCGGCGCGGCGCTGACGTCACTCTATGAGATACGGGGCCCGCGTGCGGTCGTTTTGTAACAGAAGATTGCGATGCGCTTAATTATCTAATCCACATAATAAAAATCAGTAGTAGATATTGAATTGGGTAGAATAGTCATCACATTGATAAAGTAGATTCTAACAAGCAACATTTTAGTGCATTTTGTATTTACCTAAATTACGTACATATATATTTATAAATTTTATTACGAATCTATTTATCCATATTACTTACCGATTAGCACAGATCATACACAGTATAGATACGTGAATAGGCAGATTTTAAAATCAATACAGTTAGGTAGGGTGTACCAATTTCTTTTCTTTTTTATTTGTCGTAGTAGTTGGGCAGTGAAACAGTTTTAGAGACATGTGTGAATCCTTTTATTTTTCAAAAACATAGTTTGTTAATAAAATCAAAACAATACTGATATTTATTAATACAAATTTCTTGACACATAGCACACTGAAATTTAAAAATAGATGTTAATCCTGTTCGTTTTTCGCCAACCAACCGAAAGTAGCTAGCTTTACAGTCAAAAAGATTGCTGTGGTGCGCTTTTTCCTGGAGTTGTGGCATAAGATAATTGATATCCACAATTCTTCTCCCTACAACTGGTTGAAATTCATCGGATACTTCGTTTTCCAATTCAATGTTTAGCCATTCTTCAGGAGATCCGAGAGATACCTCTATGTTGCTTTGTTGTGAGTTTCTGAAACGTATTGCTCTTATCAATATTACAACATAAGATTAATTATGAAAATACATAGAGCAATTCAAGAAAAGAAAGACTGTACGTAAGCAAATTGAAAGAAAATATGTTACCATAAAAATCAATACTTATTCATTTCAAGTCAGAATAGGACTATGAATACTTCGAAATATGAATATGCCTACTGAAATGTAAATAGTCCATCGAAAAGTTACATTTGGGGTTGCGTTTTTTAGAGGACGCAATTTTATTTTTTTGATGTGTAGGGGGGGTCAGTGTAAAGCTAAAAACAAGTTTGTGGGGTCGCCACCCTTGTCCCACGGCCGCCATCTTGAAAATAGGGGTTGAAATGGTTTTTACGATATATCTCTTAAACTATTAATTTTTTTTTAAAACATTGTTAACAGTTTTGTTGCAAATTAAATTCTCTACAACTTTGGTCCAGTAACTTTTTGTCGTAGAACTATAAATAAAAAAGTTATAAGCGAAAATGTTCAGAAATTCGAAAAGTAAAAATAAAAGACATGAGGGACATTACAGCTGCTGCTGATCCTAATACCGATCTATCGAAGGTCGTAGTTCGATTAGGTGGGTTCCATTTGCTCATAATATGTCGTTCATAGGTGCGATTGGATATATCATGTCTGGTAGTGGACTCGAGGATATCTTCAAATTAATTTATGCTGAGAACTGTGTACAGCACATAATGTCTGGACATGCTTATGGTAGGGCTGTACGTGCTCATTTATAGTACTATTATCATCCAGAAAATCTCGTTCTTCTTCTGTAAATTCTATTGAATCCATAACTATTTTTGTTACTGATAAATGCACTAGCAAATAAGCACATACAGCCCTACCATAAGCATGTACAGCCCTACCATAAGCATGACATTATGTGCTGTACACAGTTCTCAGCATAACTTAATTTGAAGATATCCTCGAGTCCACTACCAGACATGATATATCCAATCGCACCTATGAACGACATATTATGAGCAAATGGAACCCACCTAATCGAACTACGACCTTCGATAGATCGGTATTAGGATCAGCAGCAGCTGTAATGTCCCTTATGTCTTTTATTTTTACTATTCGAATTTCTGAACATTTTCGCTTATAACTTTTTATTTATAGTTCTACGACAAAAAGTTACTGGGCCAAAGTTGTAGAAAATTTAATTTGCAACAAAACTGTTAACAATGTTTTTTAAAAAAATTAATAGTTTAAGAGATATATCGTAAAAACCATTTCAACCCCTATTTTCAAGATGGCGGCCGTGGGACAAGGGTGGCGACCCCACAAACTTGTTTTTAGCTTTACACTGACCCCCCCTACACATCAAAAAAATAAAATTGCGTCCTCTAAAAAACGCAAGGTTAGGCCTAAAAAATGTAACATTTCGATGGACTAAAATTATGTATACAAATTTGAATAAACCTATAATATTATATATTAGACCAACTACTACCTACATATAATAATATTTATTATTATCTCTGCCCGCTGCTCGGTCACAGATTAGGAAATAGTAGTCAAGACCGCGACGCGAAATATCACGACTACTCTATCGTAATCTGTGGCCGCATAGAGTGACCACCCCGTTTAGGCTATGTTCAGATGGCTGTATTGTGACGCGCGTTTTCAAATCACGCGCTTAGACATCCTAATATACCTATACCTAGCAACCGTTCACATGCGCGCGCGTTAACGCGCGTCAGCGAGCGTCAACGCGGCGCTCAGAGAAAAAGTTTCTAGACGCAGACAATCGCGCGTTGACTCGCGCTTTGATATTAATGTAATGTCCGTTTGCTGTTCAGATGAGCGCGCGCTTTCATCGCGATCGTATGTGTAACCGAGGCTACTTCCATTCTATTCCATGGGTAATTGAATATATAAAATAAAATTAAAAAAAACTACGTTTAAAAAAACCGACTTCAAAACTAAAAAGCAAAAAATAACTCTATAATCATAATATGAGTACTACTAAGGTAGTAATAATTATTAATTATATACTAGTATTGTTATTTTTGGAGTCGGTGACAGCCAGATGACAGTAAGTTTTCTTTTTCTATATTTTTCTTTATAATATAACCACAAAATAATAGCCCCTTCCACGTCCATTTTCTACGTTCTACCGAACTAGACTGACGAGTACTCTCGCAACGCGCGTTAGCGCTCATCATCTGAACTCTCTTCAAATTTGATCGCGCGTTGACGCGCGTTAACGCGCGTTACATCTGAACATAGCCTAAAGCTATTGCATAGTTATTTTTTGTATCACTAGATGGCGTTAGTGGGGAGCGTGAGGTTTTTTCATTACGGAATTTCTGGATTCGGTCCCCGCGCTCAAGGCCCGCGATAGAAGCTATGCAATAGCTTAAAAATATAGAAAAAAACACATTGAGATTTAATATCTCAATGAGAAAACACTATGAAGTTTCGTAGCACTGGAATGAAAAAGCGACACACGTCCGACTAGCACGGCGCCTCAGCGCTCACTGTCACTCTGGGTAGAAAAGAGCGAGAAACACTACGGCGCGGAAATGGTAATGGCGACTCATTCGCAAGAATCTACCACCTTTCGTTGGAAATTTATTTTAATTACAAATATAATATTGAATCTAAAATTTTACTCCAACAGTATTGAGTCATAGTTTATTTTACATCACTCAAATTAATTTTAGAAATATGCGTTTGAAATTGTTTAACAAACTAAGTGTTTAAAATTCACAAAGTAAGGTATAAAAGACCCAACTTTGTGATTATTTTCTATCGAGGAAATTAATAGTCAACGTGTTTCAGAAACAGTAGTATGATTAAACATATGATCAAGATTAAAAACAAACAAAAATTGTTCCTGTAACGTAAAGACTTTTGGCTAAAAAATTGTTTAAAGTAGCCCGTTTTAGGAACTCATACGCCCTTAAGTGACTATCTTTAACACAAACATTATATTTGGTTTACATATATACGTAGTAATTGTTTACCTATCAGAGAAACTATAATTATGTAAAAAACATGAGAATGACTAGACCTATTTTAATGATCCTATTTCATTTTATTTATCTTGGTCAGGAATATTATAACAAGTAAAAAAAATCCAAAATTTTATCGGTGTAACCCCGGGGTACAGCTAGTAAATGATACAGAAGCCTGTATGATCACAAAAAAGCGAGAACTCGTCAAACATCTTTGGCTCAGTAGAAGCCGGATAAAGTAGTGGTCTTAACACCTAAATATGGGCAACACTGTTATGCACAGTTTGATACCAAGATAGCAAGGGTACCAGCTTGAAGCTGCTTGTTCAAGACACTTTGATGAGCTTATAAAGTTGTTCTGATATAAACTTTGGCGTGCCTCAGCCTCGTTTGATGATAAATAAATTAGAGTGCCGACAGGTTAGATTCAACCATTTATCTTTACTTGTGAAATACCTCAGTTATGTGTAACGTGACTTTATTATGGTTCTACGTGTTAGTATGTTTTATAAGAGATTAGAACCTTTGCAAAGTAATAGAATGTCATGTTTTTCTTTATGAAAAAGGGTTAGATCTATCGCGTATTTTGAAAGTTTAACCTTTTTGAGACACAGTATCTTTTGGTTTTTCTAATTGAAAAGAAAACGTATAAAACATAGTTTCTGCATCTAGATGTAGCACATACGGGTACCAGTATCTAAAAATCTTATTTTATTGAATAGTTTCTTACTCGTACGTCCGTACTCAGAGACGCCAAATGCTTCCTTAGAGATTTCATGAGTGTTTTAACAGCGCCCCGCGGTTTTACCCGCGTTTTGCTGTTCCCATTGAATGTGGCTATCCATTAAAGATCCAAATAAAATGATTATTCGAATCGGATTGGTAGTTTCTGAGATTAGACCTTACAAACAAACAAACAAACAAAGTTAGAAACTTTACCTCTTTATAGTATTAGTATTGATAAAAAATACGTATATAAGCTTTGTGTCGATTTTATGGACGTCTCAGAAAGACGCAGTAGTTGAGAATGATTACAAACATCCAAAATCGAAATCAAATCATTCATCTGTCAAAATTACCTAAACAACCATAATAAAAACTTGAAAACACTAACCGCAGCAGAAGCCCGCGTAAATACCACGAGAATTCTAGTTAAAACAAAGAATTTACCAAATAAAATGTTTTAAAACTGGCAACCGCATGGCGTTCCTTAAAATGTGGCGCACCTGGCAAACTTTTGTGGAACATTCGAGAATAATTTCTACCTAAACCTAATTTTAGGTATCCATTACGTTTTGCGGTATAATTGGCCAGTTTTTCGAAAGGTTTTGTTCGATGTTTGTTTGTTTGTGTGGTTTTAAGGTTGTTACTTCGTTTGTGTATTGTGTCTATGGTGTTGCAGTTAAAGGTTTGAAAAAGGAATTAGAATACAATGATTCTGGCCACAAATACCAAACGTTTTAGGATCTATAAGATTTTATTTTAGGGATTTTGAAATGGAATAAAAGTAGCACTTAATATTTTTCTTCAATTTGATATTTGCACAAGAACTCTTAAATCTATATTTATTAGGTACCTACCTAAGCCTATATTAGTACTTAAAGATGTATAATAATTATTTTTTAACCTTTCCTCCCAAGGTTCTTCAAGCTTTTTTTCTTACCCACACCATTTAAAAAAAAAAATTATTGCGTGTTCTTGAATCTTGCGCCATCTATTGAGCGCGTCAGACACTTAGAGAACGCCTATATTTTTTGTTCTTCTAAATAGCAAATAAACTTTATTGCTCAACTTCTGAAACAAATTGTTTTGAGAATCGAATACTCTTCAATATTAGTCTAATAAATCAATCTAATGGCTAATCGATACATTTCGCTCCTACATATTTGTCACCACTAGTGATGGATAGCTATAATTTCGATATGAGCAAAATAATCATAGAAATTGATAACCATTTGAATTTTGTAATTGATTTTAATGACAATAACATATTTGACGAAATTATGAATTAAATTACAAACCTATTTAGTACCTAAATGTGGTAAAGAAACAAAAGCTGCTCGTTCGAAATTGTATTTTATTTTGCACGAAATAGAACACTATTTAAAACAAACGTCATTTGTTTTTTAAACGTATTCCGTCTTATTAATAAACGGTCTGTTATTAAAACACTGTTATAAAATGTTTTGTCTCTTTTGCTCTTCGGAAAATTGCGTGTGTCAGAAAGTGACAAACCATTTCATAGCTAAAATGATCTTAATACGCGCATATTAATATGGACCATTAGGTATAACTTAGGCGCTATTTAAAATAAATAATGCTTGTGCAATCTGCCCTTAGTATAATATGAAATTCAAAATCACTACGTTGATTGTCACTTGTCAGTTTGGTCAAGTCTCAGGAAATGGACCTTTAATTTGTCACAATCCAATTAAAGTCCTATTAATATAATATATTCATTGTTACCCTACACAAGTCAAACAAAAGCACAAAACAATTATAAGATAACATTGTTGATGTCCGGACGGGGCAGTTTCTCCAAGTACACAAGTAGGGTGTCCAACTGTTAAGATTTTATCGGGAACATTGTCCCAAATCTTGCAATTGTTGGCACATTGTTACTTGGGTTATTCTTGACCTGACTGAGACAAAAATGTGTGAAATAGAGGGTGGGATTTTTTAATCAGTATTTACAAGGCAGTAACTACAAAAAATACGAAGATATTTTCTGGAACAATGTCATCGATTCTAGTGATATTTAAACTAGTCTATACTGATCGATTTAATACTCGTAAAGCCACCATGTTTACTTGACAACTAGCAGCGCCCCGCGGATTTAACCGCGTTGTGCCTGTTGACGTGGGAATTTCGGGATGAAACATAGCCAATAACCTTCCCGTTGAATTTGGCTATCTTTTACAAAAATATTTATTCAAATCGGATTTATAATTCCCGAGATTACCTCGAACATACAAACAAACAAACTTACAAATTTTACCTCTTTATAATATAAGTATAGATAAGTTACGACGGCATTACAATCATGTACACTTATCAAATTTGGAAGTTCTTTTTCATAAAATGAGTGTTGCACATATATCAAAGTCACATTCACTAGATAGACAGACAGGGTACTGGTGTATATCCCGAAATTTCCACTAGAACGTTAACAACATCGACAAAACTGCTAGTTATTAATATAAATAAATACAACTGACCCTTTATTTCCTTTCGTTACTATGAATCCTAACTAAACACAGCGAACGCAACACAAAACAAAAACATTTCCTTATCAAAACTTACTCCTATTTTTCAAGCTAAACGGCATCCTTTCCAGCCCAAAATACGGAGGCAGTACACAGTAACTATATACCAAAAATAAGCTTAAACATCGCTGGTAATATCGTAAAAACAAATGTTGTGTTGCTCTTGCAAAATATTCTGTTTCTACCCTCAAAAATTAACATAAACAGTAACATGGATCCGAAGCGTTAACTTTGTGTTTTATATTATATTTTAATAGTTCATTTGACGCTCATTTTGAATCGGTGTTAGGTAACGTGGGTTCGAGTCCCGTCAGTGCGATGGAGTTTATGTGATATTAATGGAATTAGTCATTACTGCTTAATAACATTGGTGTTATCATATGGATAGGTGTTAAGTATTACGATATAGATTTGAAAGTGTTATAAGATGTTTCGTTCTTTTTTGACACTCGTTAAAACTGTATGAATGAAATTGGAAATTCTTTGTACACAGATGATTTATTATAGAATTATAAAAAACCCTGCGCAATAATAGCTATACCAATTTTGGATACGAGCTAAGAACCAAAAATCTTAAAGAAACTGGCTTTCAAATGAAAAAAAAACGCATTGTAATCCATCTGTTTATCAGCTACGGTTCCACAGATATATGTATACACACTTACACACTTACAAACACCCCTCAGTAGCGTCCGGGTTAAAAAAGATGTGATTACGAGTGAGCAATGTTTACCTTCCAGTGAGATTGAACATCACTACATAGTATAAAATAAAGTCGTCTCTTTTTCGTGTCTGTCTGTTTGTCTGTCTGTATGCTTAAATCTTTAAAATTACGCAACGGATTTTGATGCGGTTTTTGTAATAGGTAGAGTGATTCAAGAGGAAGGTTTTTATGTAAAAAAAATCCCGAAATTCCCACGGGAACGGGCACAACGCGGGTAAAACCGCGGGGCGCTGCTAGTACCATTATAATTGTTTATTTACTGAACATGTCTAAGTAACTGTAAATATGAAGATACATTTATTTATCCGTTATTATGAACCATGTTTCAGCACAACTAATTAACAACCCCACATCACATTTTTTTAAACATTTCCCCTTTACAGTACACCACAT
This sequence comes from Cyclophora albipunctata, assembly GCA_963082685.1. Lineage (NCBI taxonomy): Eukaryota > Metazoa > Arthropoda > Insecta > Lepidoptera > Geometridae > Cyclophora > Cyclophora albipunctata. Next base: position 1,536,184 of record OY720128.1, read on the forward strand.
TTTTCATTTCACATAAACTTTACAAACCTCGTTACCTTAGAAATTACAGATATTAAAACATACATATTCATGCTTATTTCTACTCGTAGAGCCTACGCAACTATTCGAAATGGTACCCACCCTCGGTATAGCTAAGTACTCTGAACTAACCCAGTTTCCCTCTGAAACTAGACGAAAACAATTCCTCTCCCTAACTATGTCTGGGCTAAGAAAAAACTACGTATGTCGCTTAACATAGTTTTTGATCCTGACTTTTTTTTTGGTCAGTTTTGTTCGAAATTATTTGGGGTCTTAAGTTCAAATGAGGATTAAGGCCACTTGCAAAACTTTTGAAAAAAGAACATAAATAATTGGCTGTGCAAGATCTAATATTCAATGACATTTAAAAAAAAACTATTCATCATCGCTATATTTCTTTGTATTTAATATATTCAGATAAACAGTTTTTTTGTTTGAACGCGTTAATCTCAGAAACTACCAATTTAATTCGAAGTATTTATTTCTGTATTAGATAGCCACATTCAAAGGGAAGGTTATAAGTTATTTTTATCCCAAAGTTTCCACGGGAACGGGAATAACGCGGGTAAAACCGCGGGGCATTGCTTTTTATGATATTTATATAACTACACAGAGCTAAAACTTCAAGATAGCAATGAAATAATTGATACTGAATTTCTATACCTAGTAAATACAAATTACATACAACTCATTCAACAAAAAACATTAAATATGTATCCTATACATATCAATAAATGCTAGCAAAAACTAGAAAATCTCAACAACTAATATTCACCAACAATTCAATGTGATAATATATTTCTATCACAATTCCGCTTTCAGATAGTTTCAGTTACAGAAAAAAGATTAAATAAAAAAAGGAAAAGCACACTTGTTCATTTATTTACAAGAACGACGTTTGCTCGGCGGCCACTGCCATTAGCAGGACTACTATATCCATCCTTTTCTAGCAAACGGGATTCTTATTAAGCTATCTCTTACGGATTTTCGAGCTCTATTAACTAGAGGGAGAACACTTAAACTTTGAACCAGAGCGCAATATATGAAACCTGTGCTTTGATCAATTTTTAATACGGCACTCTGTAATTTTGCTTGTAATTTATTATTCATCTAAGTTTAGTTCGGATGGAATGCTTATTTTTGTAGTTAATTATTTTTGAAATACGAATACAGACGTTTTTTTATTTCTTCTACATTGTTTTTTGAAGAATGTGTATACTCGTAGATGTACATAGATAAGTATGTGTAAGGTGTTCGTACCTTAACCAGGAAAGATCTAAACAAACTTTATTGTGTTACAAAATAAACCATAAATTTATGTATTTGCCTAAGCTTAAAAATATAGACGCATTTTATTAGCTTTATTCAAATTGATATCCGAATAAACGAGGCATCATTTATTATATTCTGTTTTTTCCATAAAAAATATACGCATAAATATTTTACTCTTTATCATGTAAAAGTTAGTATGTGAACAAAATTATGCGTAAACCGATTTATCATCGTTTGAAATGCGGGAAGGCAGTGGGTATAATGTAAATCATTCTCACATACACTAGACAATCATAACTAAGTATATAAGTACCCGGAGAAGTATTAGGAAGGTTAGATCAGACGATTCGCTTGAAAAGAATATATATCAAAGTTTTATCGTGATAAAAAGTTGGGTTCGGTGTAAAATGAAAGCGAGCGCGGTTTAGAAGACAAGACAATTATGAATGTAATAAAATTACAAAAAAAAACGTTTTTTTCTGTCGTTCAATATTAGTACTTTAAATATTTTTATTACTTTGAATTTGAATTGTTAAGTGTATCGGATTGTGAATAAAAAACTAGAATGAAATATAGCATCCCAATTTTGTATTCTCGATATTTTGTTAAATTTTTATGTTTTATTGCTGTGGTATTCAAAAGGTTTATGAAATTGCGTTAAGCGTTAAGTACCATTCCATGGTACTTGTAAAAAAAGAACATGGACCGAGTTAGGTTGTGATCACCTTGATAGGTTATGGCATTTATATCTGAGTGCTACCGAGCTTCAGGCACGTTCAGTTATCAGTACTGGTTGTTTTCAATCTTTAGACCATGTCAAAGGCCTAAAGGCGGTCTAAAAACTCTGACGCGGTCTAAAAACCAGGGTTGACCACTAAACCTTACTTACTTACAGCCTCCGTGGTCTAGTGGTTTGAGCGCTCGGCTCACGATCCGGAGGTTCCGGGTTCGATTCCCGGTGGGGATATCTCACAAAAATCACTTTGTGAGACTGTCCTCAGTTTGGTTAGGGCATTGCAGGCTGAATCACCTGATTGCCCGAAAAGTAAGATGATTCCGTGGTTCGGAGGGCACGTTAAGCCGTCGGTCCCGGTTACTTTCTACGGATAGTAGTCGTTACATGAGCCACGTCAGAGGCCTTTGGCGGCTCAATAACTCTGACACCAGGATTGGTCAGGTTGACCATCCACTCGATAAGAAGAAGAAGACTTACTTACTTTTACCAACTAAAAAGTCGATTACGTCTCAGTCGCTATCGTTTACTTTACTGTTCTTATAGCTTACATTGTTGACAATGGGATAGTTCAAGCTTCGAAAAGCAAACTATGAATGATATTTAAGACTTCGCACAAAGTCACCGAGGCATGTAATGTCCAGCAGCTGGGCAACAACAGCTGGGCCTCTCATCTAACCGAAAATATCAGTACAGGTGAGGAAGCAAGCGTGGTGATTACACCTTATCCTACTCACTAAACTTATTAGTAAAAAAAATAAAAATTCTTCTAACGCTTAATAGTAAACACTAATCTAGACGGGACTTGAACGTTTATCTGCACTTTAGCTATCAAATGGTTTATCCCTTTCCGACATACGCTATTTGTCAAAGAGCGAAAGAGACAAAACACTTTAAATCACTGATTAAGTTAAATATCGTGTATGACTAAGGAGGTTAATGCATACCTCAACGTTTTGGTCGTGTTGTAATGTTAATAGTCTTCAACGACGTTTAATAACAAAATATATATATATTAAAAAACCGCCCAACCGCATAAATCTTTAAACTTGAGTTGTGAATTCTTATCAACAATTCGCGGTTTTTCTTTGTCCCGAAACCGCCCCAAAGCTCTGCGGCGGATGTTAGAGGATAATAATAAATCTTGAAGAACCAAACTCGGGTGTAATTACATGTTTGCTCTATAAAATAGATCGGAAAAGAATAGACTACGTACGACCTTTGGGTGTAAAAAGGTATTTCAATGTCATACAAGTAACCTATTTTATGTAATTATGTTTCCATTTTATCCGATTGTGTTATGGCGTTTCCGTCGTGATTATGCCTAATCCTCCTCACTGTACTGATATCTTCAGTGAGAGTCCGTTGCCCTACAGTGGGACATTACAGGCTAATACTTTTCTTTTTTATCCGATTATGTGTTCATTTAATGGTCTAAGAATGTTTTTTTGGAGGGTGCTGTACATCGATGGGGTAAATAAGAGATATTTTGAAAAAAAAGAACGTTACTCTAGCGTAGGATCTTTTTAACGTCCTTTTATCGAAAAAATACATTAAGTATCAATACAAAATATCATAAAAGTCCTGTACTAAACAAAATGCTTACTATCTAATGAACCTAGCTCAGACAAAAAAAATACTATCATTATTAGGATGTCATTATCCAAATGCAATGATCATCATCACTATGTAAATGAGGGCCATTTGCGTTTTGTTACCCGAGTTGTAGTATCTTTTATCCTACCACTATACTACTAATCCAATTTACCTCAGTCAACTATAGTATTACTCTAATTTGCAAAAGTTAAAACAGGTTAAACATTATAAACGAACAAAGTTTTTAATTACGAGACAGAAACTGTATCACATATTTACACGACCTTTGGCCAAACATACTGCGATTTGCTTTGAATTAAGGGCTCCCACACAAAACTGCGATGCGATGCGATGCGATGCGAACTGAAATAGTTATATCTATCGCCATTACTACAGTACAAAGAAAAGAGATGAATATATTAAATGGAATTCGCATCGCATCGCATCGCAGTTTTGTGTGGGAGCCCTTAAACAACGTTTATTAAGCTTGTAAAGGAGGATTAAGTTACAAATAAAAGACATTTTAGTAAACGTTCTCACACAGTTTTTTCCGCTGTAGAAAGTTTATAGAGCAAGTAAAAACTACTTACTTTTGTAGGGTAATATTAACGAAACAAAACGAATTAAATGTACTTTACACAAAAACTATATTTTGTCAAAGAAGTCAGTAAAATGCTACATATTGTATGTTGTTTTAAATCTTAAATGATTAAAGGACTTTTACCTAAGCAATGCATGTAAGCCACAACACGCACTTAAAGAACCAAAAAGATATAAAAACACAAACTTAAACTACTTACTTAAACTTATTAATATAAAAACACTAGCTGCGCCCCGCGGTTTCACTCGCGTTGTACCCGTTCCCGCGGGAATTTCGGGATGAAAAATAGATGTTGGCCGATTCTCAGACCTACTCAATATGCTCACAAAATTTCATGAGAATCGGTCGAGCCGTTTCGGAGGAGTACGCGAACGAACACTGTGACACGAGAATTTTATATATAAGATTTTTATGAAAAATGTGTTCTTGTAAAAAACTTTACCGCGTCAGAAACGTATTGTACGTAATATTTGCTTTAATCATATGATGGAAGATGAATCTAGTATAACCAATTACAGTTGTACCGTTAACAGTGACCTCCCACTGTCAACTGATAGTCACATTCATGATCAAGAAGGTATAGGGTACTTTTTATCCCAATCATCCCATAAAAATGAATACAACATAGGTAAAACTGCAGGGCGCTACTAACTCGCCAATAACTACGACAGGTCACTGCAATAGTTTAAATAATAAAAATGTCCCAAAACTTCGTTCAGGGAATACAACGCATTGCGCATTGTTAATAATAAAGCAGGAATTTGGCTAGAACAAACACACGTGCATGCAGTTTTATGTGTGCCACGTGACCTCTACAAGTTTACTATTCAAACTATAAACCGTAGAAACCACATTTTATTGTGATAATGTTTTATCTTAGTTTACTATGTTAGCTGTAGGTATGGTAGCGTACAGAAAGGTAGGTAGCGTGCTCTGGTCTAGAGTTTATTGGAACTGGGCAAAGACTATTTTTAACAACCGACTAAAAAAAGGGCGTGTTTTAAGTTTATCGTGAAAACTAACAACATTAATTTTTATTTCTTTTGAGATAAAAGTATTGATATTATGCCACATTTAAATGAATTCTGTCAAACTCAGATCATGGTTAGCTTGTTTATCATTTTATTTGCAGCAATATTATTGATGAAATCAGCAAAACTAGGTTTTAGATAGGCTTGTAAAGCAATAAAAATCCGTATCTCTCATATATAGGTCTTGTATATACAAGATCAAATCTTCAATTCATCTACGTCTACAAACCTACAAAACACTCAAAATCACCGCAATCTTCAAAACAAATTCACTACAAAAACATAAAATATATCAAGAAAACTAATCCAGCCCGGAATATATGAAGTTTAATCAAGTACAAGGGCTATTTAGATAAAATTTCATTCACTATCCGGTTCAGCCCTTCCTCTTGTACGTTATTACAGCTACAACCATAATTTCTATGAAGATTTACATGCAAATGCAGGAGCTTCGTGATACCAAACAACGAACAAGCATTGCCTATCTTCCCTCCCTGTATATTAGTGTTATGAGAAAGTTTTATAAGGCTCTTTGGTTTTAAGTAAATATGGTAATTTGTATTGGAGAATGGCGACACTGTGTGAGTACATTAATAAAAAATATATACTGTAATACGTTATATATATACTCGTTTTACGTTTGTGTGTAACTATGTAAATGTTAACCTAGAAACAAACTGATTCGTAGTTAATCTAGATTTAAAGAAAAATAATCTTGCATATTTTTTATGAGCTTGATTGACAAAAATATTAAAATACTTTTGAATTAATACTATCATATTTTTTACATTGGTCAAACGTTATAATAATATTGTAATAAGTAAATTAATATAAAAAATATCTATGAATATATATAAATAGATTTTTATTAATGATACCAAGCAAAAGTTTTTTTTTTACTAACAGCATTTTGAACAAATTTTTACGAGTACATATCAAATGTTACATGCGTTTCTTCTACCAATTAGTACAGACCTTTATACGAGAGAATAAATAGATTGTCTCAAATAGGCTGGCAGATATTATTGAAACAGTCGTTTCAACTGGGTTGGTCTCTTGGGAAGCGACGGTCGATAGATAAGTCAATTCAATTGTATATTCTAGTGACGAGATACGTTTTGCATTGAACTCAGGAATTCTGGTGTAGATTAAACTTGTTGTATCACTGTAGGTGTGAGTTGGTAGTTTAAAACAGACTTTGTAAGATGTAGTTAGTTAAAGGTATCTTGCACACAATTTATAATTGGGCTTTTGAAAAAAAAAATTGTTTTGTGATAAATGGAAAGATTATATATTAGTTTTATAACAAAACTATTTTTATTTTTTATTTTTTTCGCAATAATTCAAAAGTTATTTCAAAATAAAAATTCATTTTTGAATCCAGTACCGAAAACACTCGGACAACTCCCGAACAAACCCGAGCGGCGTGTGACGTCATAATGTATAGCCCCATTCGGTTACACGTGTAATAGCCGTAAACTCTGTACGTACTTACTTATGGTTAAATAGCTATACATTATCACGTCACAACCACGGTGACCAATTATGGCGCGTTTATAGTCACGTGATTTTTATCCAATTTTTAATTGTTTATAATTAATTGAAAAAATATTTTTTTAAGTTTTTTGCATTAAATATCAATATTATTAATAATAAAGTTTTAAAATACATAAAAAAATCATTTTTTTTTCAAAAGCCCAATTATAATGAGAAATGTCTCGTGGTTTTACCCAAGTGATAACCATTCCCATAGAAGTTTGATGTTATTCTTGAATATGGATATCATCATAAATATGTAGTAGTATACTAGATATAAATACACAAATACTTTAAGAATATATAATTAGTATCAGTTAGTTATATTCCATAATACAAGCTTAGTTTGGGTCTAATTAAAACCGTGTGTGGATTTTGTCCGAGTATATTATTATAATTTACTGCAACCACGGTAGCTGCATAGGGGACAAAAAGATATGTATTTTTTTTACAACTACCGATGCGTATCCGTAACCTATACTTGATTCAATAATCTCACATCCATGTATAGGTGATACTATAAACAAAATGAGGCTGTATTTAGGCTCCAGATCAAATGCTTAAGTATATAATATAATCCAGATTCGTAGTACATAGGAACGTTGGACTCCCGGCGCCACACAAGCAATTTTGAACTTTTGCCAGCGACGATTGCGAGTACGCACATTCTTGATCGATGCTACTTGCAGTCTTGCCTTAAATTTTACTATTTGCTGTATTTTTGGCAGCAACATTTACTATTAATACAAACTTGTATGGATTTAGCATTGCAATTAACATTGTGTTAGTGATAAAGGTTTAAAGCTAGCTATTTCATTTGGAATGCCTTGTAAGAATTTGAACCTAATTTTCTGTTTCATGTGTATGATAATGTGGTGTGCAATGAAATGTTTATTTGTCTATTTATCTTATAATTTTTCAATAACTTAGACTTATGACCAAAGTTTAAAATGACTCCTTCTTATATATATATATATATACTAGCCATGCCCCGCGGTTTTATCCGTGTTGTGCCCGTTCCCATGGGAATTTCAGGATGAAAATTAGCCTATAACCTTACCATTAAATGAGGCTATCCATTACAAAAAGAATCATTCAAATCGGACTGGTAATCCCCGAGATTAGCTCGAACATACAAACAAACAACATACAAACAAGTTTATAATATTAGTATAGAAGTATACATAGATTTCTTTCAAGGGTTGAATGTCCCAGTGCAGTGCAAAGGTCTCCCGTCCCACTTAAGACGTCTGTATAGCAAAGATTTAAGTGTAATCACCACGCTTACCTACTGCGGATTGGTCTCAATCCAGAGATATGTATATTGGTGATAATGAATAAGCAAACTTAAAAACAAAATAAAAATTCCACACTGGTGTTAATTTTTTATTTGTAATTAGTAATTTATAAGTACAGTGTCATTGATTCATCTTTTTGCTTGGAGTATAGAAAAGCTGTTTACTCCTCAATCTCTATGTTGGTACATTCAACAATATTTGAATTGCAGAAGACTCTTCGATTTGCTAAAGTTGAGTGTGTGTGTGTGATCAAATATTTTAACTGCTCCCTCAATTCAGCTGGACAAACGATCGCCTCATAAGACATCGAACGCCTCAATCGGAACACATTTGGTACCAACAAATCTGTAGCAGCGTCTTTGCAATCATTGAATAGATAATCAATTCGTCTGGATTTCATAGATAAATCATACATAGGAATCTTTTTAGGCGAGGTCACAAGGGATGCAGTGTACATTATCAACGATTTTATCCCATACATGACTATTATGAGAAATAACGAGAATGCACATAGCAAATAGTTTCTTTCCACGTTGTTGAGTATGATTGTTCTCTCATAAGGTTGTATGTCTGGTGTATGGATCAATATATTCAAGTTTTTCAAAGGCATATACATTCCAAGATAAAGTACGAAACACAGATATATGCCCATAACTATACGGTATGACTTGTCGTATTCAATATCAATGGTTTTCGTTACTTGAGTGATCTTCCTGGCGTTGTACTGCGGACTCAGTAATGCCAGAGTGATACATATTTGCAGTACCAAAATGATGGTAAGAATTATAACGTTAATGTCCATTTTTATTGTTTTTCTTTTGGGCGTTCTTATTAATAGACTTGCGGTGTTACGGCATTTTAATGTAAAGATTTTGAGTCATTTTTAGTAAACACATTTCAATTTTTCTTTTTAGTTGATTTATCAGCATTTTATCAGATATAGCAGAAGTGTCACTGTGTCTCAGATGACAGCTTTTGTTTCTTGAATGTTTTTTCTTTTTGCTCGTACCATAGTGGAAAAATGAGATTTCATGTTAAGTATATGTTTACAGCCTCCATGGTCCTGTGGTTTGAGCGCTCGGAGGTTCCAGGATCGATTCCCGATGGGGACAATATCTCACAAAAATCTCTTTCTGAGACTGCCCTCAGTTTGGTTAGGGCATTGCAGGCTGAATTACCTGATTGCCCGAAAAGTAAGATGATTATGTGCTTCGGAGGGCACGTTTAGCCGTCGGTCCCGGTTACTTTCTACGGATAGTAGTCGTTACATGAGCCATGCCAGAGGCCTTTGGCGGCTCTAATACTCTGACATCAGGATTGGTCAGATTGGCCATCCACTCGATGAACAAGAATGTTAAGTATTAAAACCTATGCAGTCACTATAATTTCGGTCTTTTTGTAGGTTTACTGTGCCTCAAACATATTTATTTTCAAGCGTTAGGAATAGGAAATTTTAAATTACCTATTAAAACAAAAGATACAAAAGTGTATATCTGTCTTCTAAGGTCCGTTTCATGGAAGAAAAATCAGGAGAGTAAATTATGAAAATAAAACAACACATGTAATATAACAAACATTTAATATATTTATTGTCGATCCTCGTAAACTTTAAATTAAACGAATTATAATTATCACGCAAAAATAATTTACAAAGATTATCAAAAATAAGACTCGTTTCATAAAAATTATTCATAACTACTTTTATTTTCGTAAAATCTTCTACGTTACCACTTTTGTTTTAAACTAGCTGCCCGGCAAACGTTGTTTTGCCATATTAAAATTGAGGGGTGGACTACTGTAAACATTTAGGGGATGAACAATAAATGCTGTCCGATTGAACTAAATACATTAACTGCCATAGTAAAGTATGTACCCTTAAGGGCTCCCACACAAAACTGCGATGCGGTGCGATGCGAATTCGCATCGCAGGAACTTGCGATGCTGTTCCATTAATTAGCGATTCTCATTTAATATATTCATCTCTTTTCTTTGTACTGTAGTAATGGCGATAGATTTACCTATTTCAGTTCGTATCGCAGAAATTCGCATCGCAAGTTCCTGCGATGCGAATTCGCATCGCATCGCATCGCAGTTTTGTGTGGGAGCCCTAATAGTCAATTCAGATTACAGTAGCCTACTGTCAATGTCTGTTTTTATACAAAAGCAATTCACTTGATAGGAAGATTTACAGTCAGCTATAAAGCTGTTAACACTCAGTATTATTCCGAATGATTGCTCGTTTTCTTCTTTACTGAATTCTGAAAGAACTTCTTAAGTCTTAATTTGTCTTTTTTACTAAGCGATACCAGAGACGGCCATCGTATTGAAGTCTTTCTAAGAACAATTTTACTATCTACATCTTCTAGTGATAGGTAATTAGCAGATCCCAGTGCTTCTGTTGTTTCTTCTGAAGAATAAGAAATGTCGATCAGATCATAGTTGCTCATTACGTTTGCAAAATCTAGCAGCTTTGCTGCGAAATGACAGAAGTTTACAAGGCGCCATGCTATCAATAGGTAGAGAAGAGAGAATGCCCCCAATAAATAGTTTCGAGTCGCGTTTGTTGACTCGATTACGCGTATCAGCTTTTCTCTTGGAGACTCAGATGACTTCAAAATTGTAGCAGACGTTATGTTGTTCAACGTTATCGTGGGACTTAGTATGCCGAATATAAATATGATCAGGACATACGATACTAATACTCCTTTAAGGTATAAAGTGTCTTCATTTTCTTTAAGTTTTTGCAAACTTTTGGCCAGAGTTATCATGTCAACAACAGGCAGCAAGGCAACCATGATTAATATCATTTGTATTACATTTATTGTTATTAGTATGGTTACTGGTAAGTCTAAAAGCATTATTACTTTAATTCGGGCAATTTAATCAATATTTATTTGTAGTTCACACTTGAATTTTTTAATATCACTGCGTTGCTCAAGGTTGATGTTAAAGATTCTGATTAATTGTCATTTTTATTTTTTTTCTGACATTCTTGTCATAAGAAACGTATTTCATGGAATTGTCAAATAATTAACTGAAGGTAGAATTTAAGATGTAGGAGAGAAGAGAGTTGGAGGTGGAAAAAGGAGTTTAATATAATATTATGTAAGTCCGCATACAGACAGACTAATGGCTGATTTACACAGGGTCAGGGTCATTTTCCAAATATGAGACAAGTCAGCGCAAACCCGAAAAACAACAATGTAAATTGATTTAGAAGAATAATGTCAATCAAAAAATACTCACAGTATTTATTGCCACCTATGCTATAAGTAAACTCTAGTATATTGAAGACAAGTTTTTAAATACAATTGTATTTAAAAACTCAAAAATCCACGAAACACGCTACTTTTGATGAGACCGTTACCATTATAGTATTTTACAGGAATTTCTTTGACCTACAGAGACCTTCCGACAATTTAACCAAACTAATTTAAGTATTAAAACTATTTCCAACTCTTAGCCAAGTGAATTATTTCTCAAGTTTTGTGGAAGCATGACATTAGTTTAGCATAACATTTCTCTGCGGAATTTCTCAACTGAATTTAGGTCAAAGCTTAAATTGAAAGTATTTTAAAATTGCCTTTAAAATTACATGATCTTAAATTTTACCTCCAGTTAATTACTTGACAATTACCTGAAACATGTCTCTTATGACAAGAATGACAGAGAAAAATAAAAATGACAATTCATCAGAATCTTTAACTTTAACCTTCAGAAACGCAGCGATATTAAAAATTCATGTGTAAAGTACAAAGAAATATTGATTAAATTTCCCGAATTAAAAGTAAGAATGCTTCTAGACTTACCAGTGACCATACTTATAGTAATTAATGTAATACAAATGATATTAATCATGGCTGCCTTGCTGCCTGTTGTCGACATGATAACTCTGGCCAAAAGTTTGCAAAAACTTAAAGAAAATGAAGACACTTTATACCTTAAAGGAGCATTAGTATCGTATGTCTTGATCATATTTATATTCGGCATACTAAGTCCCACGATAACGTTGAACAACATAACGTCTGCTACAATTTTGAAGGCATCTGAGTCTCCAAGAGAAAAGCTGATACGCGTAATCGAGTCAACAAACGCGACTCGAAACTGTTTATTGGGGGCATTCTCTCTTTTCTACCTATTGATAGCATGGCGCCTTGTAAACGTCTGTCAATTCGCAGCAAAGCTGCTAGATTTTGCAAACGTAATGAGCAACTATGATCTGATCGACATTTCTTATTCTTCAGAAGAAACAACAGAGGCGCTGGGATCTGCTAATTACCTATCACTAGAAGGTGTGGATAGTAAAAGTGTTCTCAGAAAGACTTCAATACGATGGCCGTCTCTGGTATCGCTTAGTAAAAAAGACAAATTAAGACTTAAGAAGTTCTTTCAGAATTCAGTAAAGAAGAAAACGAGCAATCATTCGGAATAATACTGAGTGTTAACAGCTTTATAGCTGACTGTAAATCTTCCTATCAAGTGGATTGCTTTTGTATAAAAACAGATATTGACAGTAGGCTACTGTAATCTGAATTGACTATTAAGGGTACATATAGTTTACTATGGCAGTTAATGTATTTAGTTTCATAGAAGGCGTTTTGCTCCTTCTTGAAATGGTTTTGGTAGTTATGCTTTTAAAACCTGTAAAAGAACCCTATTATATACGGGATACATGGTGTTGTTTGTTGAAATGTCACGATTATCCCATTAAACTGCTCGGTTACGTAACATTGGTAATTGTAATCAATTCCCTTTTTGAATTGTCCTTTGAAAAGTTCTACTACTCAAGTTTGTTGAAGTCTGTCAACGATCATGAATTATTGTACGAGTTTTTTAAAAGCAAAATATCTATAATTTATTCGTGTTTAGTCACCACTTTGTATCTAATGGTTCTTATTGAAAGAATCGTAGACTTTATGGTACGCATAGCTCGGTTACTTGAATTTGAACTTATGTGCCGACATGCAATTTTAGATAAAAGCGTTGATGCAGAAGATTTTACGAAAACAAAAGTAATTATCAATAATTTGTATGAAACGAGTCCTATTTTTAACAATCTGTGTAAATCTTATTTACGTGTTAATTCAGATAATTTGAATTCGTTTAAAGTTTATGAGGATCGACAATAAACATTAAAACTGTTTGTTATAAATGTGTTGAATTTTTTCTTAATTAATTTTCTTGATTTATTTTCCCTGATGCGGGACATAGAAGACATAAAAGAAGAGCTATATATGTTTTAATAAGTTATCCTATTGTTAAAGCTCGAACTGAACACTGAACGCCAAAAGAAAGTAGTATACTATTAAAATCGCAATTGCTTCTAAACTATACAAGTTTGACAAGCCCGTTGGCACAGTGGCAGTGAGAGCGCTTACTGTGTCGGGGGTTGCGGGTTCGATTCCCGCCCGGAGTAACCAATATGTGCAGACATAGTTGTTGGCGACGACGTCTGGATGTCAATTATATATTAATAATATATTCTTATAAAGTTTATTAAAGTAATAAATTATAAATAATATATTCTTATAAAGTATTTGTGTATAAGTAGTAGTATCAGTTAATTAGATTCCATAACACAAGCTCAGGGCTTACTTTGGGTCTAAATAACCGTGTGTGAATTTGTCCGGGTTTATTTATTATTATTATTTATTTATTATTTAAATATCCTACTTCCTACTATCCTTTTCCTATCCTACTAATCCTATCCTATCCTAATTCCTACTAATATTATAAATACGAAAGTTTGTGAGGATTAATGTATGTATGGATGTATGGATGTTTGTTGCTCTTTCACGCAAAAACTACTGGACGGATTTGGATGAAACTTTAATGTAGGTTATACATCAGAATAACATATGGGATACATTTTATCCCGAAATTCCTGCGGGAACGGGTACAACGCGGGTAACACCGCGGGGCACGGATAGTAAAAAATAAATAAATAGACACTAAACATATCAATACACCGAGTTCTTTTGCTTTCAGTTAGGAGGCCCTAGACCTACAATAACATTGTACAATATATTTAATTGTGCAATAAGATTGAATTGCGTTTGGATCCAAACGGTCAATTATATTGCACAATAAGAAAATTGTGCAATGTTTTCTTGTTCAGTCGGAGAATAGTTTGATCCCGAGCAACATGTCAAATATTGCGCAATACTGACCCTACACGAAGCAATATTGTTCAATATTAAATATTGTACAATAAAAATTAAACTCGCTCAAACTTTAGTTCAATCATTGCGCAGTCTTCAATATTAGCCCTAGACGATCAATTATATTGCACAATATTCAATATTGCGCAATATAAATGATCGTTTAGGGGCCGCCCAAGGCGGCCCCTAGACGACGTAATAGACGTTTACATCTCAATCTTTAAAACCAATCAAATATTCAAATCCATACGTCAAACTCATATCAAACACTCAACATTAGAAAAACGATCTATCATATAACCTCGCTCAATCAATACCCAAAGCAATATTTGACCTCAAAAACGAACAAAACATTTCAAACTCCCCATTATAATGAAAGAGTCTGTACGTACTCGTATAGCTATTATTAAATTACGGAACGTTACCAAACCGCATCTGTGTCGAATTTGCTGTTACACGTGACGTCATTACCAAAACGTGACGTTGACTCGATTGTACCTTGGTATGTTATGGTATGTTCACACTTGGATAGTCGGGCTAAACGTAACTGATATGTTTAGTTATACTACAATAATGTATGTGATTTTTGTTTTCTATTCATCATCATATAATAAATTATATAAATAACTAGCTGCGCCCCGCGGTTTCACTCGCGTTGTACCCGTTCCCGCGGGAATTTCGGGATGAAAAATAGATGTTGGCCGATTCTCAGACCTACTCAATATGCTCACAAAATTTCATGCGAATCGGTCGAGCCGTTTCGGAGGAGTACGCGAACGAACACTGTGACACGAGAATTTTATATATAAGAAGATAATAGTTCTGTATTTATGAGTGTTGCTTTTTATCCTGAAATTCCTACGATAGTTAGGTATTAGATTACAAGGCTGATACAAAACCGCGCGGTGTTTTATAAGAAAAAATGTACATTTAAAAGTCATATATCGTCGATCCTACGATGGTGGTGGAGGTGTCAAAAGTATTTCCAGCTATTAAAACAAGTGGCAATCGATTCACGTTGTACCTTTTAGGTAAATAACTCAACACGTATGAGACTGTGTTATGATCACGTGGTTATCACGTGATATTCCTCAACATTTTAATTGGTTGAGTTGATTGACCGGTTAATGTTATTGTTAGCCAAAGACACAAAGTTGGACAAAGTCCTCCTTAACTATGCTAAAATGCCTAAACATGTATTAATTCAAAAGTAACCTTTTTGAATATTCAGTATTTTGTTCTATACATGTCTAGTCCTTTTCTATAAATAAAATAAAACAAAGCTCCCAAAAGCTGTCTGTATGTAATTGATGTTCCCAAAAACTAATTAATTTTCATGCGGTTTTCACTTACATAAACGCCTCGGTGGTCTAGTGGTATGTGCGCTCGCCTGCCAAAACTGAAGTCCCGGGTTCAATTACCGGGTCAAGCGAAAAAAACATGTTTCCTACTTTTCAAACATGGCTCGAGTTTGAGATCACCAACCCGCATTTGGCAAGCGTGGTGATTATGCCTAATCCTCCTCACTGTACTGATAACTTCAGTGAGATGAGAGGCCTTTGCCCAGTAGTGGGACATTACAGGCTAATACTTTTTTTTTTCCTTTTCACTTACATATAGAAACAAAATCCACATAAAAACGAGTAGAACGCAGGTAATACCGCGAGACTCTGCTAGTTAAATAATAAATTAAAGCATTTCTAAGTTGTAACTATATAAAGCTTCTCCAACTCAACCGTTACTAGGTATTTAGACAAAACAGCACAATAAAGTTTGAAGGATAACAAAACAATATTGTTCCAGTAACTTGCTATACAACTTGCTAGTTTACTCTTCCAGTGTAAACGCATCTTTAACGTTACCTTGTTTCACTGGCACTAAAATAAATGTAGCTTTCCCTTGGCCAAGGAAAATTAGGTGCTTTATGATTTCGCCATGTGTTTCTGAATGAATTTGTTAATGGAAATACATGGCTGTATTTTTTTTTGTTGATACTTATGGATTGTTGTAGCTTTTTCTAACTGCTATGTTTGTACTTCTTTTTTATTGAGTAATGTTGAGGCATATTTTCATATTACATCAATCGCCTCGGTCGTCTAATGGTATGGGCACTCGCCTGCCAAGACTGATGTCCCGGGTTCGATTCCTGGGTCGAGCGAAAACATGGCTTGGGTATGAAATCTCCAACCCGCATATAAATAAATAAATCAAATAAAATATTCACCAAGAGTGTGGTGATTATTACGCCTAATCGTCTTCACTGTACTAATATTGTATTTGGCGAGATGACAGGCCTTTGCCCAGCAGTGGGACATTACAGGCTAATTACTAATATTTCTCAAAATGCTATCTTAATGTGTTGTTACCTTTTTATTTATCCATTACCATGTAAGGCTGTGCATAAACTGTGCATGTAGTGAATATACTGTTACATAAGATCGCAGTAACCTGGAGAAGGCTGGTTTTGCCAATATCTCTACTATATTCTAGAGCTCCTAGAGATCCTAGAGATTAGGTCCTTGAGTTTACCATATCATGTGACGTCACAATTATTAAGAACACCAGGCTCTTAGGATTGCCACGGTGCACACAAACATAGTGTAAGAGCTAAAGTTCAACATTATTTTCTCTAACTTTTCAGCTGTATTCTTTGAATAATTATTTGCTTTATTATATTAACTAGCCACGCCCCAAGGTTTCACCCGCGTTGTAACCGTTCCCGCGAGAATTTTGCGATAAAAAGTAGCCTTTGACCTTTCTCAGGCTCTGGACTAACTGTGTACCAAATTTCATTGAAATCGGTTCCGTAGTTTTGGCGTGAAAGCGTGACAGATAGACAAAGTTACTTTTGCATTTATAATATTAGTAAGGATAAATTGATAGTTATAGATATAGATTCGCATGTTGATACAATCAAACGTATCTTAGGTAACCCAGCAAGAACATTAACCACATTAATGAACCGTAGGCAGTAAATAAAATAAAGCATTTTGTCATTGAACTCATCGCTAATTATAGCTGAGAACATTAGCGATAATGTTGGTCCCTCCTAATGTGATTCAATTCAGGTAAGTATGCTATATTTGGAGGTTGTTCAAACTGTAATGATTAGGGTTGACACCTGTTAGCAGTGTGTTGATAAAAATTAATGCGGTTACCGCGTTGTTTGGATGTGTGTTAATGTGTTTATAATGTGCAGTTTTGTAAAAATAGGTTTCAATTGAATTGCCCTAAATTCAGGTGCAAGACTCACATGGTGCGGGTGCGGGCCGGATGCGGGCCAGATGCGGGTCATGTGACGTTGTTTTACTTGTATTTGTGTGAAAGATGGCACACTGGCCTGCGATGGACCCGCTGCGGCACCCGCACTATGTGTGTCTTGCGTTTAAGCAAAAAGGTGACTCGTATTTGTACAAGTGTCGCTTAGTCATAATCTTCGAAAACCTAAACATTTTTTTTTGTAATGTACCTACTTTTGAGCGAAAGTATTAAAAATACGATCAAAATAATGCAAGTTTTTTCATAGAAACTTTTATCCGTATTACATATCAGTTCAATGTATTTTTTTTCATACTTTGTTAGAGCGAAAACTTGTTTCATACTTTTCAAACATGCTTCGGGTTTGAGATCACCAACCCGCATTTGGCGAGCGCAGTGATTGTGCCAAACCTCCCCACTGTACTAATATCTTCAGTGAGAAGAGAGGCCTAGCACTGGGACATTACAGGCTAATACTTTTCTTTACTTTACTTTGTTCACCTGTTTGTTTTTTCCTAATTTTAAGTGACAGCCCTAACCCATACCTCACTGAACCCCGACACTTGTCCATATTAATGCGGATAACAACACATTCGAAGGCAGGGTCCTTGCGTCATTCCTCCTAACTAATGCGGTCGAATGACACGAAAGTATGTGAAACAAGGTACTCGAAAAACACGAGTAAAGTAATGTTGAAATGATTCAAAATATAAACAGACTGAGTAGAAAATGCATGATAACTGCGCTTTCCTAATATGGCAGTCCCAAACCCACCACGTGAGTAGTAATACATAAACATAGTAATCAATACAAAACCATCAATGAGAGTAATGTAACACAATAAGTAGTAAAACAGAATCAGATAGTTTGTCCCAAACACCCCAATTCTCATGCGAAACTACAACCCATAAACCATTTGAGCTAAACAACGATAAAAGATCAAATTCTGCTCATAAAACTGTTTGTCTACCTGAATAATTAGGCCATTCAGGGAACCAACAAAAACACGATATTACTCATAAAATACAGTGTAACATTAAAATGCTATTACAAAATATCAGTACGTACCTCAATTTTCATAACAGAAAAGATGAAAAATTTAATTAAAAAATAACATTGAAGGCGCAGCCTACGGGAGGATCGGCCCTGTTATCTCTCAATGAAAAACTTTTCTTTAAATTATTTTATCTGATTCGGGATGAATAATTTAAATACTTTAATTCAGCGTTATTCACGTCCTTGCGTTCGGATGTTCTTATATTGACAACTTTGAACGGTTTCAAGTTTAAATGTACTTTGGATAACTCGGGCCATAATTTGCGGGAAACTTAATAGATAACTGTACCTGTGTACTTGCTTCGTGCTAATAAAGATACTGCTTGCAGCGATTACTCCAATTTGGGAAAATTCGTTTTGATCTAAGATTAGGAGTAAGGCAGTGGCAAGGTTGAAGTTCATTTTGCCCTTGGGTATATAACCAGAGAAGTGCTATGATGATAATAAGATGACGAAGTTATTAAGTCAAATAGAGACACTATTAACGTGCAAATAAGGCTTGTTTTGCGGAAAACATTAATTGCAGTCGTTTAATATAATAGTCACAGCGTTAAAAAAAATTGCCTCAAATAGACGACAATAGTGTAATTACTGAAAATATAAGTTTTTCCTACCAACAAACAGAAGAACTATCTGCCCACTGCATTGCAAAAGCTTCTATGCTGACTAAAGTTTTAGTACATTGAGAAAAACGCACTACGATAGACGTCGAATGAACGACGAACAACGAAGGACGATCTTAATAAAATAATCTAGTCGCGTTACATCTCCAAAGTTACCAAAAAATCGTAATAAAATACAAACTTGAAGGAATCGCTCACTGATCTGTTATGGATTTTGGGGAAACTTGGTAAAACGGCGAGTGTATTCCGATTTTATTTGAAAAGTTTTTGCAGTTTGTGATTATAGAACATTCCGAATTCTCCTTTGTAACGCTTCGGTCAGGGACGCAAAATACTTCGAAAGGGTTTTGGAGTTACCGATTCTGCTGTATGTTGCAAATTATTACGGGTAGATGAAATAAAATGTTTGCTTACTTTGTAATTTGCATTTTTAAGAACAGTATATTGGGGTGCTAACCTAACTTTTAAATTAGGCCAATCCTTGACAAAATTTATTCATATAATATTTAAATATCTTTCTGGATTAGAGGCAGAGCTCAAAGACCTGCCTCATCTCTTTCAGGTTCTAACTCTACTTTTCGTTCCCTCCAGCTCCCACTACATGACTGTAATTCTAGTCCACCGATACCTACTCTTATGCATTTAGACCGCATAATGAGCTCAGTTCCACATATGCAGATGTTCTCTGCCATAACAAGAATGGCACGGAACAGCGATAGCAAAGATCAGAATTTTTAAAAATGATAAGGAACATAGTTCTTTTTATTCCATCTCTATAATATTCATTCATTCATTTTGAGAAGGTTAGTTGTGATTATGTCATAACTCCTCGTCACTATACTCACAATGAGATGAGATGCCTTTACCTAGCAGTGGGAAATTACAGGCTAATTTTAATTTTTTGTGGTCAACCCTGTCAAGTTTTTAGACTGCATTATTACCTCTTTTACACAATAAATTGTTTTTTTTCTCAAAAAATCTTTAATCATCATCACTGTCGCAGCATCGTGGCAACTCCAAAAGAATGATAAATTCTCATAAGATCCAGATGTAACGAATCAACTAAGTATTGGGCTCAGTAATTAGTTCCAAACCCACTCAACTTAATGTTGTTTGATGGATCGGTTTGGTGAAGCTGTTTTTCTTATTAAGTCCTTGTACAGAGAAATAGGGGGAGTGTTATCATGATTCATAAAGAAATTGTTTTTACACAAATATAAAAGAGTATACCTATAAAATATCGTGAATATAGTCTTGATAGTGAAAACTTTATATAAATCAGATTAGTAGTTATTGAGAAAATTGCTTTAAAATTAGGCACAAAATTTGTGCCTAATTTGAAAGCAATATGCAAGTCGTTATTTTATTATTATTTTATTGTGTTTTAATAAATAAAATATCAAACTATTTATCAACATTGGTTTAGTAAACCAAAGCACATTCCCGTAAATGCAATTACTAATAAAATACAGATGAGTAAATTAATATGGCTTAATTACTCGTATATCGACGGGGAAGTGCGAACAACTCCTAACTTACAAAAACCAAATTTTACAGGAGGCGAAAAAAACCGTTTTTTATTTTTCCCAGATGTTTAAGAAAAAATGTGTAAATGACAATTTTATACTTAAATGGACCTGCATGTAAGGTAGTAATCAAAATTTGTTTGGAATAAGTATTTGGCGAGATAATGTAAGATAGGAGGTATCACCAAGCTCGTGTGGCTGAAATTTTGAAGATAGGAGTATTTTCCATACTTCAAAAAAGTAACAGAAATCATTTAAAATTATCATTTCTCGTTGAAGTTTTTAATCATATTAGGTAATAATATAACAAAGGAATCTAAAAATTACTAAAAATAGACCAAATATTCAAACTAGGCGATTTTTTTGAAGATAGGAGTTATTGGCTTTCTAATATCAACATCATCGTCACTATATCGGTTAAGATAGGAGATATTTTCAAAATGAAACACTGTTATAACTCTGAGAAATCAATGTTTATCCATTGCAATTTTTATTGTAGTGTTTGAAACTATAATCCTATAATTACTGTAACATTTATTGATAAAACATCCTTTAAAAAATCAAAGATAAGCTTAAATAAAAACAGTCCCACTTCTAAAACTAAATCAACGAGAACAAAATGAGAAAGCGGCATAAAAAAATAAAAATCTCTTTAATGACTCTAATGATAACTAAGGACTCTTAAGACTCTCTATATAAATAATAATATGCATAATCTATTTCAGTCTCTCCGTTTACAAACTTAAATTATGTACTTTAAAAATTTAACAGTTAAGTACTATTTTAACCCACTACTTAATACACTTTCTGTTAAGAATATCGAAAACATGACTAAGATTTTTTGTTAAAAGTATAATGTAATTTTTTATTACAATTATTAAACTATTATCTTATCTAATTATTTATAGATAATAGTTTAATAGTAAGCTATGTCAATGAGTACATTTACTTGGGCCAATTAGCATCTTTCGGCAACAGGCAAGATGCAGAAATTGCTCGTCGCATAGACAACTATTGAGCTATTGGGCCCTAGCGGAACTCCTGAAGGGACGCCTTCCAATGTCGCTTAAGCGAAAACTAATGGACATGGTGTATACTTCCTGTGCTCACATACGGTGCACAAACTTGGTCATTGACAGATTCGCAGAAGACCAGTCTCAAGGTTTGCCAACGGGCGATGGAGCGCAGCATCTTGGGTGTCAAGCTGACAGACAGAGTCCGAAACACCGAACTGCGCTCCCGCACAAAATCGCCGATGTAGGTCGCAAGTCTGCTGAGCTAAAATGGAACTGGGCTGGACATGTCTGTCGCAGGCCTGATGAGTCTTGGGCAAAAATCGCCACTTTATGGGACCCAGACCCAAAGAGGCGATGCCGCGGCAGACCAAAAAGGAGATGGCGAGATGAACTAAACGGATTTTTGGCTGGTTGGCGTCGTGAAGCTCTAAATAGAGAGAAGTGGAAAAGATGGGGGGAGGCCGTTGCTCAACAATGGGACACCCAAGGCTAATATAATAATAATAGACAACGCCTGGAAAAGCTACTGGTCCATGAAAACGCTAATGAAGGGAGATTTGCCAATCTCTCTGAAGCGCAAACTCATTGACATGTGCATCTTGCCCATCCTCACCTACGGTGCGCAAACATGGTCACTTACCAAAGCACAGAAGACCCGACTTAAGGTTAGTCAAAGAGCAATGGAACGCAGCATTGTAGGTATCAAGAGACAAGACCGCGTCAGAAACACCATGCTGCGTTCCATGACAGGCGTTGCAGACGTGGGAATTACAGCTGCCAAGCTCAAATGGAATTGAGCTGGTCACGTAAGCAGGATACACCCGGACAGATGGGCAAAGATTGCAACGGAATGGGAATTCCAGGATGCCCCCAGGCCCCCAGGTTGGCCTCCGACTCGATGGCGGAAAGAGCTGGGCGATTTTAATAAGGATTGGAAGGAGTTGGCTATGGAAAGAGATAAATGGAAAGAATTGGGGGAGACTTTTGCCCAGCAGGGGAACAGCGAGGTTACGTAAAAAAAAAAACTTTATGAGGCAGGTTGTTGAATCCAAGTAAAATATTTGTCGTCCAGCACAATTTACATAGTAATTGACTATTATTTACTCAAAAACAATCAAAAACGCTGCAAATAGATTGAAAACACAGCACTTAGTGACGAGACGTCGCGCACGTAAGCCGGTGTCCCTTTCACACTGCGAGAGACGCACCGTTTTTGTCTCGCTCTAGAGCGGGAACACTGTGCTTGCGTATGAAGATAGGAGATATTAGCTCAAAGTTTTATTTTAAATGAAGTTACGAGATGTTTCCATTTGTAAGTTAGAATATATTTCCTGCCAAAATTAATCAGGTTATGTTGGACCTTAACTTAAGAGATGTTTCTTCGATGCCTAGCTACGTCAATTTTGCGAATTTCAACTTAATTCATATATCAGTAGACGCGCAAATTCATTCTCTATCGAACTGCATTCAAAAGTCATTTTCGTAAAAAATGTAAGTTAGGAGTTGTTCGCACTTCCCCGTCGATATATTAATTACTCGTATGTATTTATTATTTATTTATTTATTTATTTATATTATTATATGTATTTCATTATCTATTTGCTCATTGCCAATTCCAAATTTGAATGGTTTTCATTACATGCTTAATCTATTCTTTAAATATAAAAAAGTCGTGTTAGTTACACTATTTATAACTCGAAAACGGCTGAACCGATTTGGTTGAAAATTGGTGGGGAGGTAGTTTAGAACCAGGAGACGGATATAGGATACTATTTATCCCGTATTTCCAACGGAAACGGGTGCGCTGTGGGTGAAACCGCGGGGCACAGCTAGTTAATTCTAAATATGAATGGTTTTTATTTAGTAACTGAAATTAAATTTAAAATAGTAACAATACCACGATCAACCTAAGCTCATAATTTCTCAAACTTTCAATCACATTCTAGTATCTAAATCCATCTACAAAACACAATCCCCTATTCCGTATCTCAATTACGGTTAATATTACAACCGGCCTTACGTCAAGAATATCTAATAAAGTACCGCAACATATGGCCCGGGGAACAAATACGAGTACAATAGTACAATCGCCATTGATTTTGCGTTTAGACTCTTATATTAGTCCGACGCAACAATAGAGTCAAATATCTAGCAATTTAAGTGGCTATGTGGAATATATTGATTTTATTTAACGTTGAAATAAAGTAGGCAACTGAAATAGCGAAGCACTTAGCAATTTTTAGGGTTTCGTACCCAAAGTGTAAAAACGGGACCGTCTGTCCACTATCACCAGGCTGTATCTCAAGAACGGTGATAGCTAGACAGTTGAAATTTTCACAGATAATGTATTTCTATTGACGCTTTAACAAATATTAAAAATAAAATAAAACAAATATTCAAGGGGGGCTCCCATACAACAAACGTAAATTTTTGCCGTTTTTTAAAGTACGGAACCCTCCGTGCGCTCGTGCCTCGCACTTGGCCGGTTTTTAGGCAATATCTTTCTCTTAAAAATTGCGTTTCTATAGAAGTGGAGCTAAGCAGAGCGAAGCGGTTGTCAAAATCACTTCGTTATGCATTGTGATTGGTCAATGGATCTCAAGCACTACCAGTTGGATTTGAATAACTCCTTTGAAATCGGTCAGCCACATCCAAGTGAAAGGAAATTGGTTGCCTTATTATATCAAAACTAGCTGACCCGGCAAACGTTGTTTTGCCATAGAAAAAAATAGGGGTGGACTACCCTTAACATTTAGGGGGATGAAAAATAGCTGTTGTCCGATTCTCAGACCTAGGTAGGTAGGTTATTTTGTGTGCATATATTGGTATATATGCACACAAAATTTTAAAAGCATCGGTCGAACCGTTTCGGAGAAGTTTAACTACAAACACCGTGATACGAGAATTTTATATATTAGATTCCCACAGAAACGAGTACGTTGCGGGTAAAAAAACGGGGCGCTGCTAGTGTACAAATAATACCTAACCAATATCTCTTTTGGTGTACAATAGTGTACAACCTATACGCTCAAAGCCAGTAGGTCCAACTATTTCCGCTAAGCCCTCACAGTTCACACAGAAGCGTAAATATCTACGCGCAAGAGAGCAGAAATAAACTCATTGATTTAGAAAGAAGCGTATTCCGTGCTGCCGGGTCGAACCCTTTGCGTCCCTTCAGCGTTTTGATGCGATACATTTTGTCCACCTTTTCAAAATGGAGGACATTGTAGACCTTTCCTTATGTTACAACTGATTTGCTTTGTTTAACAAAATTAAGCAACTTTTAGGAAGAGTATACATAGATTTTATTGACAAGTCAATTTCTACGCAGATTTTTTTTCTATAAAACCTTTTGGAAAAATAAATGACTAATAACTGGTTTCGTAAGTTTAAGCGAACAGTACTCATTTTGAATTGAAACTTCGTTAACAGATACACATCGCTTTTATTTAACATTTTTATCTGACGTTTCGGCCTCTGTACAGGAACCGTGGTCACAGAAACCTCTTCTAGGCACTCTAGGGTCAAGATGTCTCCCAGACTTTCTAATGTAAGACTGCTGTGACTTTAATTAGTCTGTGCTTACCACTGAAGTCAAAAAGAAAAATAAAACAACACTTAGGATGTCGTCTTTTGTTAGGATAATGAGTGTCTTCTCTTTAATGGTCTATAAAAGAGTGAAAAAGATTATATGAAATCACGACGGTATACTATCTATAAGCACGCACTGTGATCATAGAATTAAATCTCTAAATGATCTTATAAGTCAGTCCCTCATTGAAGTTATAACATAACTAGCAGCGCCCGCAGTTTTACCCGCGTTGTGCCCGTTCTCGTTAAAAAATCGGGATGAAAAATAGCCTATAACCTTTCCGTTGAATGTGGTTATCCATTACAAAAAGAATCATTCGAATCGGATTGGTAGTTTCTGAGATTAACGCATTTAAACAAACAAACTATTCGGCTATAATATTAGTGTAGATATGAAATGACGTTGCTATACCATAACTTGTAGATTTGTATAGACAAAACATTCTTCTTTTAAAAACTCCTCAATAATCCTCGAATTCAATAGATATAGTAGCTGTATAAGAACACTCCCTGTCGGTTCTATCCAGTTTATGGACGTCACGTTTAAGCTGAATTTCATTGAGAGTTTATAGGGCAATACGACTAATTCGGTTCGACGGGGCTAGCTCGGGATCCGTTCATGTCTCAACAATTTTATGTTCGGTACTCTTTCGTACAAGGTTTTAGGATTGTTTAATTATTCTGTTTCTAGAATTGTTTTCAAGTACTCTAGTTTGGGATTAATGTAACTCAATACTATAAAAACAACTTTAGTACAGCGTTATTACAGACTTTAATAAAAATATAACCTAACACAGCTCGTTCAGAGTGGGTTTGATTTTATTGCAGATAATGATTAGATATTTCATATTTGTGTGTGTGTGTGTGTGTGTGTGTGTGTGTGTGTGTGTGTGTGTGTGTTAAATGTCCATAAACACAGTTTACCATCACTACATAGTAGAAAACAAAGTCGCTTTCCGCTGTCTGTCTGTCTGTGTCCCTATGTATGCTTAAATCTTTGAAACTAAGCAACGGATTCAAGAGGAAAGTTTATAAGTATACACATTTCCGAAATTCCCACGAGAACGGGCACAACGCGGGTAAAACCGCGGGGCACTGCTAGTACTCTATAATTGAAAAGATAAAATACAATGACAAATAACTATTATATTAGTTAACGTCGTCTACATTTTTCCTTAAAAACACATATAATAGTGAATTATGAAAGTACACTGAACGAGTATTCTTCCGTAAACAAGAGTTTATAAAGCAAAATCGTTGTAAAAGTAGTTTGTTTCCATAAAATAATGTTGCTTTCAATCTCGCCCCGTACATGTTTCATTATCCCTCAACTTTGTCAGTTTCTTGCGTCACCACAAACACTATTTACACGAAACGAGTTCGCCGGCTTGACACCTGCCTATCTACATTAATGAGCCAGTAGTAATCCAGTTACTTAATGTATGCGAACAACCTAATTTAGAACTCGACAGAATACCTAATAATAACATTTACAGCTCAATGAATATCAAAATACTTGTTTTACAAGACTTAATTTACACAATTTAATTACAATTTGGGATTAGTTTAAGATGTTTTTGTAGAGTACGAAATTAAATGTTGATTACATCATTTATGAATACGTGTGTCAAATGTTTTCTTTTGATAGGCGTGAGAAGGATTAGTGATAAATTAAGTTTTACTAGTGTCAAGAAATACATTCTAAGTTGGTACGTATGTGTCATATTTATTGTTTGTAATACATATCGAAAATCCTGCTTGTACTACAAGTGACTCCTAAAACCGATTACCGCACTCATGCCTTTTTTAGACCTCTCTGAGTAGATATAAAACATATTTTCGCAGCTATTTTTAAAACTAAAGCCAAAAAATCTCTTACTGCTCCATAAAACTCCACACATTATTTCACAAAAACTGTACAAAAAGAAAACTATTGAGAACTTCCTATATAAACTTGGCACCTCAAAAAAATTAAAGAAAAACACTCGAAGTGAGGCGCAAAAAGTTTTTGCGGGAACCCGTTTGATCCTCAGAATACAAATGTGGATTATAAAGGGAAGTTATCTCAAGAAATGTTTTCTTGTAGCTCTTTTACTAGTCTCTATTATCGTAGCGTTATATTTTTATGTAACTTATCTTCAGAAAAACATTCAGCACTACGTCATCAACACTGAAACAATCGGCTAAACTTTTACTAAAGAGTCAATGAAAACTGTATTGTTATTGTAAATTCCAAAAGCTATACAAAAACAAATAGTGGGAACAAAAACTGGATATCACATTTGGGAACCGACAAAAAACGCTGCGAACAAAAAGTTGTCGAGCGAAAATGTCCCGGCCAATGTAGCCCTATTCCGCCTCACTAGTTATATTTTGATAAATGATGCCTGATGTACTGTTTTGCGAGACTCGTACTGGTTTTTTTCCGACAACGCTTGATGTTTCGCCTAAAAGCTGGGATTTCGTGCTCCGTAATGAACGTTTGATACAGATTGCAGAATAATAAGCTTTTGTTGGGTAAAAATATATTGTGTCATAGAATTAGTGCTTGTCCACGTTGAAAGCGCGGGCGCGGGCGCGGTGGAGGGCGCGGGAAACGTCGCGAGCTCGTGTTCACGTTAACCGCCAGGCGTTCGCGCGAATGTGACGTTTTGTCAGAGGTCGTAAACATATCAGGGGGGTTACCACGATCGTGAAGTTGATCGCTCGCAAGTTGCTTCTAAGGAATCGAAAATTTGGTACCATGACGCCTTTTAGTGTCAAATTAAAAGCGCAGCCATGTTTTAAAAAATACAATGCCACGCAATTATAAACCCTATTACAATCAAAAAAAATGTAAACAAAGCACATAGTACCTTTTCGAATACAACGAGTTGTCAAATTGCATTATGTCATTAGAGTGTCTATGATGCCGTCAGTAGTTCGGATACGTTCCAAATAAATATAAATAAATTAATGTCAGGGCTTTATATTTATTATTTCCTCAAAACAGTTGAGAGTTATGATTTGAAAAAATACACTTATAGTGCTAAATTAATCATTGTTCATATTATTTCTTGATTATATCAATTACTTGATGCTTTAAATGATTCACGTCTGCGGTCATGGACGCATAAAAAAGGTCTTTGCGTGAAAATATATTTTTGAACGCATCGCATCTGTTACATTACAACTGATGAGTTGCTAAGAGACGGACTGCTATTACAAATAAATAAATATTCATTACATGGATTCACACATCGTTTAAAATACTTAGTTTAAATATCTTCTAGGAAATTAAAATATAACGACTTCTAATATCATTACGGATATACTACGCTTGTGCTCAAGAAAACCTGCCTAATTGGTGAAAAAACACAATGAATGGTTGTCTAAATGATAGCCACAAATACCGACCTGTGTGAAACTTCCCGAATTACCTATATAGAATACCTAAAATACATAAGTACGTACTGTAAACCAAATCTATTCTCCAACTAATAGAATGGCGCAACATGTGGCAAGAAACTTTTGTCATTTTCTGTGTAAACCAACATAGAGAAATTCTTGAATAACTTGACTTTTCATCGCCATCCAAGTCAGCTACGTGGGCCAGTCACTGTTTTAGAGAGCACAATATCAAGTGCAATATTCCTTTGGATTATACTGGTATCTTTGAGATTGGCTGTGATTGAGAACTCTCCTCTATTGGTCAAACGAAGTGGAGTCCAGGGACCAGTGCGATGAGGAACACAAACCATAGCTGATGTCAAACAGCGACGTAATTTGAAAACGGCAGTCCATACTTTGGATAAGCACAGTCATCACCTCAGATTTAATGAATCCCAAATGAATTAATTTAAAATATAACAAAAGTGTATCCGTAATCTGGTAGTTTTGATTTCTAATAGCTTATATTTTATCGATATAGATGTTAAACATTTTAAACTACATTTCTAACCAGTATTTCTTAACCCTGTATTCGCTTTAATAGAAAACACAAGTTTCCATTAAATGGATAAAGAACCAGCCTATCATTAATGAATGAACATGCATTATCATTAATTTCATTAACCAGCGATTTGTAAATCTGAACTATTCAAAAAATTAAGGAGAATGATGAAGTAAGGATGTTTGTATGTGAAGTTTCCCACTGCTGGGCAAAGACATCTCATCTCACTGAAAACATCAGTTCAGTGAAGAGGATCAAGCGTAATCACCTGGTGATTACGCCAAATCCTCAAACCCGATCTGTGATGTCAAACCTGAGACATGTTTTTAAAGTAGGAAACATGTTTTCGCCCGACCTGGGAATTGAACCCGGAATCTCAGTCTTACTAGGCGAGTGCACATACCACTAGACCACCGAGGCGTTAAGGGAATGAATGAAATGAAAAAACCTCTATAATGTGAAAAATATTTATTAAGTTTTATGGCACTGAGGTCCATTATTTAGTTCACTTTTAATCATTTAATTACAGAAGTGTGTAAGGGACTTTGTTGTCCATGGCTTGATTACCACAAACCCATGTTTTTCAGACTGTTGATACCTATACCAACAGTCTGCACTGTCAAGATAGGATTAAAGTTCTTATTAAGAAACATTTCTTTCTTTCGAATTATCTATTTATTATTGCGTTACAAATGATGCACTATTACGTTTCTGTTCCATTTATGTACATCCTGCATTATATATAATGTGCTAGAATATAAAAATTAAGGTGCTGTAGGATCACTGAAATATATTTTCTCTTTTTTTTTTCTTCAACCTGTATCGTCCCATTGCTGGGCAAAGGTCTGCTCCAAACGCTTCCAACCTTCTCTATCCTTTGAGGTTTCCCACCACTCGCTGTCGAAGGAGTTAAGGTCATCCCGCCAGTGTTTCCTCGGCCGTCCTCGGCGCCGCGCTCCGCTCGGGGCCCACTGGGTGTTGATGTGGGCCCATCTCTCGGGGGCCATCCGCGACACGTGCCCCGCCCACTCCCACTTCAGCCGGGCGGTTTTGGTACCGACATCGGTGATGCCGGTAAGTGAACGCAGCGTGGTGTTCGCACTCGGTCGACTCGTTTGAGTCCGAGGATGCTGCGTTCCATCGCCCTCTGGCAGATCTTGAGCTTGGACTTCTGGAGCTCTGTTCAGGACCATGTCTGTGCACCGTAGGTTATTACGGGCAGGATACACATATATATAAAGGTAGAAAAGTCCTGAGATATTAATCATGCATACCAATGACATGATTTTTTGGTTTCAATATTAATATAGGAAACTCATCGATCCTCATCTGATATCAACAATTCAGAGTCTGATTTTTGCACATGCCTCCATGTGGAGGAAACCCGCCGGTGGAACCCTGGAATGAGATTAAGCCAAGCTAAATAGGTTGCAAAATAAAATAAACAAGGCATGGGGTAAAAATGGAGACGTGATCACCTAAGCGGGAACATCAAAAGATACGAGGCTATAAAAAGTAAATATTAAAACTGCAAATAATTAGGTTTAATGCAGGGCTTAAGTTTAGTGCATTGTGCAAAGGCTAGCCGGTGATGGATGAAGTGAATATTAAAGGCCTAAGCGTCCTGTAAAGGAACCATAATACGCACACGCGGCACACACACATGTGGTTACCCGGCATGGTTCCGCAATTCACTTCCCATCCAGAATAAGCACAAGATGGATTGATAAATGGCACTGAAATACTAGTAAATTCACAACACCGATTAGTTTTAAAGGGAATCTAAACGGGGCGAAAGTGACACAACTCTTACCAGTAAGACTGGGTTCCAAAAAGGCGAGCGAGTAAAAAAAGAGATGATATTATCTTTACTGTGCTTTAATGCTTCTACTTATTCAACACAGATATTCAATTCAATTACATTCTACCAACTTCATTAGCAATAGCAATCAATAACAAACTGACATTACAACTGTCAAGTAACTTTGACGTTTTTATAAATACTGAAACAGATTATATTTTTAAATGAAAGCTGTTTCGACGGTTGCTATGGTACTACAAATAATGTCCGCGCACTACAAAATGAATACCTTCATACATTTTGGCGGGAAACAAAAAACATGGCGGCCACCTGATTTGAGTGACAGATCCCGCAAGTTCCTTATAAGTTACTCCCTATTGCTAATAACACGATAGGTACGTGACGTCAGCATAATGCGACCAAGTTTGAAGGTTGATATTGTGTTACAGATCTAATTGTGGTTTTTTAATTTAGGCGTATTATAAAATTGATGAAAGTATCTGTCAAACAATGTCCGCGCAACAGTGTGCAGTACAAAATTTCACGTTTTGGCGGTGGATCGGTAAGGGAATGACAGGCCGGTGAATCGACCGGTCAACGATTTCGATCGTGCTTGGAGTAAGGCCCCAGGAAACATTATACTAAATGAAACGGGTCTGTATCGCGGTGAGTTCACACTAAATGTTGTCTATTCGTTTCTAAGTGACAGGAGTAATTTTAAATATTTGTATATATAGACCTTCCGCTGTCACTCAATTTAGATCTCATTTAAGTAAACTATTATTAGAAAAATGTTATTATTCTGTCTCAGATTTCCTAAATGATTCCTGTTTATAGTTATTTCATAGTTGTTTGTATATTTTATAGTTGTTTATGGTTAGTTATGTTTATGTTTTTTATTTTTATATAATAATATTATTACATAATTAGTTACTTTATGTTTACGTTATAAGTTTCTTCTTTAAATTCGTATGCCAAAAGGCGGATTAAGAGTTTTAAAAAAACAATGTAACCCGTATTCGAACAAATAAATAATTTTGATTTGATTTGATTTGATTCAGTCCTGATTTTAGTAATAAGTCCATGGGTTGAACTTACCTGACGTCGCGAGTAAATCGCGCGCGCCACCGCGCTAGTTTGACGTGAACACACACAAACGTCTCAAGCGTTTGAAATTGGAGCGAGCCAGTGGTCCGATTTTGCAAAGTTGGGACATAGGGCTTCAAAATCATTTTTTTGTATTCTTTGCATGGAAACAAACATTTTATGTTCCAATTGGAAAACTATCAGAAGAAGCTGCAGAGTCTAGAAACAAAGATTTCAGAAGGTACCGTGAAAGTCATTCATGTAAAATTAACCGGACTGCTTGTAATCAGGATATTATTAATAACTTGTTGATTAGTTCTGATCCCTATATATCAACAAAGAGGCATAAAATAATTCGTGTACATAAAATGCTTTCAGAAGACGCGAAAGCATTGCTATTACCTGATAGTTTTGATAAAGATGATGAGCAAGAAAACATTGAATTTATAAATGTAGAAACTATCATCGAAGGACAATGACAGGAAAATTTGATTTGTGTAATTTACTTTTTTTAAGTGCTTGTTTTTAAGTCTGTGTGAGTGGAATATGCCTCTTGGGGACACCACTTAAAAAATAACGCACTTTATTCTCTACCTCTGGGGTGGTGTGGAAATGAGAATGAAAAGTGAAATTTCTCAAAAATCGGGGCAAATCGAGGGTTGGCATATAGCTTTTAATTTAGCACTAAAATAGTGATATCCAAATCTGAAAACCATATTTTGAGACATTTTGAGACTTTCAAGATATTCGAAATAATGTGTTTTTTTCCATACAAAAAATAATTCAATGACGTATATCTCGAAAAATATAAGGTTTAATCAAAAATTACCATCTATAAAAACATCTTGTATTTAATAGCAAAACCCAAATATGCAATAAAAATATTAAAAATACGAAGTAAATTTTCGCGATTGCCTATGTCCACTACGAGCGATTTTCGGACCATTGTGGAGCGCGCCGCGCGCGCTAGTTGCTAGTTAGCTCGCTACTTACACCGCACTCGCGTTTTGAACGTGAACACTTGGATATCACGTCATATGTTTGATATTTCGTGACCGCGCCCGCCACCGCGCCCGCGAGTCAACGTGGGCAAGCACTTAGTCATTGTGGCACTTGATGGTGGAGTTGCAGTTAAATTCATGTTAAAGGTATCGTTTAAAACAAAAATTTCAAAGAATCGAATGAATTCGATGGAGAATAAAATGAAAACCAAACGGATCTTTAAAACAATTTCAGAAACTAAATAGAGCAAGCCAAAACTTTCTAATAACTCAACATTAAAAACTATCCGTTCGGTTTGAACTCGGCTCATTACAGCGCTGGCAGTGCGATCCGGATCAAATGGCCCGTATAACTTTAATACATTCTTCATTGATTTGCTCCAAGTTAAAACGTTCATTGAAAGAACTGCACTCCTATACTCGTACAGAACTCAAGTTACACACGACCGCGTAACTTCGCGAACACTCGACGAAATTTATTTTGTTCGCACTCTGCACCTAAAGAAAAAGTTGAATAATGCAGTAACGAATGTTTGAAGAAGAATTTGCGATTCAAAGTTCTGTCCTCGCCATATAATTTTATATCTCATTTTATGAAGATGGTTTTAGGCGCGATTTTTTATGCGTAGTCATGGCTGGCGCATTTTCCTGTGACTGACGTATTTAGTTAGTATTCCGTTCGTGTGTTTAAATATCACAATGCTGAATATTAATTTAATATAGGTATTCTAATGTTACTTTGTTAAACATTTTGGTCATCAACAGCGGTGGTGTTAACTCGTTCACACTTTCACTAATTAACACTTCAACGGACATTGTTGTTACTAAAATTACGAACCATTCCCAATATTCTGCTAATTATACGAATATCAATATTGATTGAGTGTGATCACACGGTACTGGGAATCTCTTTAATTGACAGCTGATGTGATGCAGAAGCCACATTATTGGACCATTGGACCGACAATAAACTAATATTAGATTGTGATGTTAAGATAATAACTCTACTAGACTTAAACACAAAATTTAATACACAAATCATTTGCTCTCGCTGTATGAAGATAACGAAATCACGTAATAACCTCCACGTGTTTCTTCATACTACGAATTAAGTCAATTATTATAGTAAAAATAACCTTTAAATCAGAGACTAGAAGGGAGATATGTCAAAAAAACTGTTATTTTGTCTTATTTGACCTCGAAAAACACACGTGCCAGACACGAAATTGTTTATGAGACTTTTGAGACAACTTTTAGAACGTCAAAACATAGGTAAATACAACAATTTAGCTTCTTACCTATGATTGAGAGGTTGATCGCTTTAGGTACAGCCCAGCATATTATTAATAATTGAACATTATAGCATAGGATCCGCTGTTATTTATAAAATCTCACATACTTTTAACTGTTTCTCGTGATTCCCATTCAAATCCATAAAGCCTGCAGTGCCCTAAACCAATTTACAGCCAATTCGATTTAGAAATGTCACAGATGCATTTGTGTGGACTGAAGCCGACGAACCCAGTCCTCTTCACGCACGGATTAGCCCTACTCGTAGGTCGGACGGGACCAAAACAGCTGGTCTAGGCCTCGTGTAAAGTGAAGCCGTGATTTAGTAGCACTATATTTGGGCTTAACATCAAATCATCAAAACTGTTTCGGGGTTTGGAAATCGTACTTTGATGTTCGAATTGATTTATGTTAAATAATTTTATAAAAAGAAGGATTCTCCTACTCATTGAAATGTTATGCGTGAGCCCACTAAATCTAGGAGAATACTGAAAGCGCGATCTAAGCAATTTTCATAACAGCCTCCGTGGTCCAGTGGTTTGAGCACTCGGCTCACGATCCGGAGGTTCCGGGTTCGATTCCCGGTGAGGATATCTCACAAAAATCACTTTGTGAGACTGTCCTCAGTTTGGATAGGGCATTGCAGGCTGAATCACCTGATTGCCCGAAAAGTAAGATGATTCCGTGCTTCGGAGGGCACGTTAAGCCGTCGGTCCCGGTTACTTTCTACGGATAGTAGTCGTTACATGAGCCATGTCAGAGGCCTTTGGCGGCTCAATAACTCTGACACCAGGATTGGTCAGGTTTACCATCCACTCGATAAGAAGAAGAAGAAGCAATTTTCATATTAGCGCCCTCTATTGGATCGCGGTTGGAACTACCGCGCGGAACAGCTGTTATCTAATAATTATAAAAATCATAAATATTAGTATCATGCGTATAAAAATCATAAATATTAGTAACATACGTTTATATTTAACTAGCTGAGGCCAGCGGTTTCACCTCCTTGAATATACTACTGTCGCATAATATACTTTATGAACCATCCCTAGTATTTCGTTCGTCATTCGAATACTCGTATATATCTTCTTTACATACATGTATAAATTAAGTAATTGCCGTTCGTTAGTAGAATTTGACTAGTGTTGGTTTAACAAATTATAGAGAAGACTTAGTATGGTTAGTTACGGGAAACTCTTTCCTGTCTCATTTTAACAGTACCGCTTGTGGTGTAGCTTGACTAAACGATGTTAGCTCATTGCGATTGTTAAGCAACGTGTAACTCGATTCTACTTGGATGGGTGGACTATAGTCGCATTTCTGCAAGCCCGTTGGCACAGTGGCAGTGAGAGCGCTTACTGTGTCGGGGGTTGCGGGTTCGATTCCCGCCCGGAGTCAACAATATGTGCAGACATAGTTGTTGGCGACGACGTCTGGGTCTCAATTATATATCGTTATAAAGTATTTGTGTATGTATATGTAGTAGTATCAGTTAATTAGATTCCATAACACAAGCTTAGAGCTTACTTTGGGTCTAATTAACAGTGTGTGAATTTGTCCAGGTATATTTATTTATTTATTTATTCTATCTGAGCGCTTCCGTGCTTTGTTAAATTGTCGGTCCCGGTTGTTGGAATCGTAAGACCATGTCGAAGGCCTTTGGGCGGTCTAAAAACTCCGATACCAGGGTTGGCCACTAACCTGCTCTAACTTACTTACTTCACTACATAGTATAATACAAAGTCGCTATTTTTGTCTGTTTGTTTGTCTGTTTGTCTGTATGCTTAAATCTTTAAAATTACGCAACGGATTTTGATGCGGTTTTTTGTAATAGGTAGAGTGATTCAAGAGGAAGGTTTTTATGTATAAAAATTCCCGATATTCCCACGGGAACGGGCACAACGCGAGTAAAACCGCGGGGCGCTGCTAGTTACCAATATTTTACATACCGGTTTGTACATATACACGTAGTTCGTAGCCCTTTATAGAAGGAAACCGTACATTAATTTTCAATCAATCAGTAATCGAATTCATTGGCCACGTCGCTGTATGTATGCGTTTGACTAACCATCAATTAAAGCCTGTAGGATTTGTCAATTAATATGTGTCAGGGGCTGAACAAAGAAGGCTATTGTTACGTAGTGAGACAAGGGCACTTGTGTTAATGGATCTGAAGATCTACCGGTCAACCAATTTGTTACCAAAGCTATAGGGAAGTGGTACCCTGAAAAAGTTACAAGCCAACTGTAGAAGCAAAAAGTGTTGTATTTGATATGTGATCG
Organism: Cyclophora albipunctata; assembly: GCA_963082685.1. Lineage (NCBI taxonomy): Eukaryota > Metazoa > Arthropoda > Insecta > Lepidoptera > Geometridae > Cyclophora > Cyclophora albipunctata. The sequence goes on from OY720128.1 coordinate 1,572,891, forward strand.
GGTATCTAAGGACTCTTGAAAAAATGTTGTGTTTGGTTTCCAATAGTGTGTCTGTGTCTTAAAACAATCGTCTAGTTAGAAAAGTTGTATTTGTGGTGATTGTAGACTAATGTAGATGGTTATTTTAACCGTGCTTCGAAAGGCATGTTTTAAGCAGTCGGTCCCGGTTGTTGCTTTCGTTAGACCATGTCGGAGGCCTTTAGGCGGTCAACAAACGCCGACACTAGGGTTGGCCACTAAATAAATGAATGAATACATTTTAAAAGTCGTAAGACAAATGTTTATTAGGTCATTGTATGTATCGTTTAAGTATCCTATATACGGACAGTTTTGACTTCAGTTCAACTGGAACGAATACGAATCAGTGTTATATTTGTCTACAACGAGGCCTTGAAGCTTTTGGATCTAAAAATAATAGTATTAGTTACTTCGATACATATTTCGACTAAATAAGGTTGTTTTTGTAATAATTAATACATCTGCGAATTACGTTTTAAGTAAATTAGTCAATAATGATAACACCTCAAACAAAATAAATGAATAAAGAAAAAAATAAATCTTAACAAAGCATCATTACATTTTATAAAACTAAGTCCCCAGCCGCGTCTGTCTGCCTGTCTATCTGTTCACGATTTTGACGCCGTTTTTTAGGGTTCCGTATCCAAATGGCAAAAACGGAACCCTTATAGATTCGTCATGTCTGTCTGTCTGTCTGTCCGTCCGTCTGTCTGTCTGTCTGTCCGTATGTCACAGCCTTTTTTCTCCGAAACTATAAGAGCTATGTTGTTGAAACTTAGTGTGTAGATGTATTCTGTGAACCGCATTAATATTTTCACACTAAAATAGAAAAAAAATAAAATTTTAGGGGGGTCTCCCATACTTAGAAATGAAAAAAATATTTTTTTTTTCATCAAACCCATACGTGTGGGGTATCTATGGATAGGTCTTCAAAAATGGTATTGAGGTTTCTAATATCATTTTTTTCTAAACTGAATAGTTTGCGCGAGAGACTCTTCCAAAGTGGTAAAATGTGTGTCCCCCCCCCTGTAACTTCTAAAATAAGAGAATGATAAAACTAAAAAAAATATATGATGTACATAACAATGTAATCTAACACCGAAAATTGGTTTGAACGAGGTCTAGTTAGTAGTTTTTTTTTTACGACGTAAATCGTAAACCGCAAAAAAATACTGATTATTCATTCAATAACTCAAATGTAAATAAAAAAACATTTATTTCAAGAACTTCTTTATTATGTTACTCGCTGCTACGGAACCCTTCATGGGCGAGTCCGACTCGCACTTGGCCGCTTTTTTTAAGTAGATAGAGTAATTCAAGAGGAAGATTTATATTTATAAAAATTCCCGAAATTCCAACGGGAACGGGCACAACGCGGGCTTAACCGCGGGGCGCTGCTAGTTTGCGTATAAAAATAACAAAGCTTCCAGTTTCCAATACTGTTGTCATAATTTAATTCCAACAGTGTTAAAATTGAATGCAATATCAATCTATTGAAATGTTTCGCACCATTCATAGTTTCAACGGCAGTCCTTTGTTCCTGGTTCCTATAAAACAGCGATATTGCTTAACTTGTACAAATCCTAAATCATGCCACTAGAACACGTTCCGCTGTCGGAGAGAATCGATGGTGGCCCATTCAAGACTTGTGACCACTCGTCCTATAAGCTGGTTGGTGCATGGTAAAGCTACGCATTTTGAGGCGGTTTTTTACTATAACATAATATAATGTGTAAGTTGACAGGGAGGGTTGGAGCGTTTGGGGGAGACCTTTGCTTAGCAGTGTGGGACGATACAGACTGAAAAAAAATACATACATATACCTACTCGGACAAATTCGTACACCCAAATAAAAAGTTCATAGACCCAAAGTAAGCTCTAAGCTTGTATTATGTATTCTAACTAACTGATACTACTACATATACATACACAAATACTTTATAAGAGTATACAATTGACCCCCAGACATCGTTGCCAACAGCTATGTATTCACGAGCTTCAATATTCAATATTCTATACCTTGAAATTTTCAGAGTGCCATTTCTATTTCCATTGCAATGTAAGGCTGCTTTTTCACCAGAACTTTACTTTTGCATATAATATATTTAAAGTACATTGGTAGTATTACACTAGAAATACTTCTACCAGTATCAAACATAGGCGCAAATATTCTACGTTCTTTTCCGACACAGTCCAAAACTCAAAAAGTAAAACAGCATCTTAAAGAAGCAATCGCACAGTAAAACCTTAATCCAAAGCAATATTTCACTTAAACCATTAGTTAAAAAATTTCAATATATTTAATATATATCAAAAAGAAGTACACGACCGCGTTATTCAGTGAAATAACGAAGGGTAAAATGAAAGGACGTCTAGTGAATGTGGGGACCACTCGAGCGAGCGCCAGGCAGGCTCGACGGGCTCAAGCACCGCTTTAGATTTTCAATAAAAACAAACACGTTGTGCTAATATACTAACTGATATTGTTGCTTAATTGATTATATTCCACATAATTTTGATCAGTAATATAGTAGTATCAACAACTACCCCAATATCATTTATTGAAACAGCCAAAACAGCCTCCGTGGTCTAGTGGTTTGAGCGCTCGGCTCACGATCCAGAGGCTCCGGGTTCGCTTCCCGGTGGAGACAATGTCTCACAAAAATCTCTTTGTGAGACTGCCCTCTGTTTGGTTAGGGCATTGCAGGCTGAATCACCTGATTGCACGAAAAGTAAGATGATTCCGTGCTTCGGAGGGCACGTTAAGCCGTCGGTCCCGGTTACTTTTTACGGATAGTAGTCGTTACAGGAGCCATGTCAGAGGCCTTTGGCGGCTCAATAACTCAGACACCAGGACTGGTCAGGTTGACCATCCACTCGATGAAGAATTGAAACCTGAAACGGAGAAATGTAATCTTCAATTGGCATTATGTTCGTGAGCCATGATAAATATGACTGTTAAAACATAAATTATCAGTAATTTCGAAGTTTCTCGATTTAAATCGATCAATTATCTTGTAATGACGAGAGATTAAACAAGTAATTTTACTTGCTACGCAGCTCTACGAAACGCTACGAAATGCTACGAAAATACCCGTGATTTTATGTGATTTATTCATCATCATTCCATCAATAACTTTATTTTCTTTTGCAGAACTAAAATGATATAATCATAAAACACATCATACAACACCATATTGTTAGCCTTGCGTTTCTACGAGTATAAAGATAGTTTTTGTCAAAAAAGATCTAATGTCAAAATAGAATAAAGGAAACAGTTGGTAATTTTAAAAATAAATACCCTTTTGACTGTCTCTACGATATCGTTTTGGTCTCCCTATACGCTATTGTCCATTCTAAAGTAGTAATTGGCCCCTACTACCAGTCCAAATGTCCATCCTATTCTCTTTTGATCTATTATTCCCTTTTTAAACGTTGACTAGTTGCCTACAAATTCAACAGCGGCGAAAACCAATAGTACCGGCCATTCACCTGTACGATGGTTGATTAGGAAAACAATTCTCTAATGAAGCAGAACAAATATTTTCACAAAAATACGCTTCAAAAAGCAAATTGATAAACGTAAATAATACATCGTTCATAAATATTGAAAGTAGATTTACAAAAATCGGAATGTAAACCGTTGAATAATGGAATCTGTTTTCTAAACAATAAGGTTGAATGTTTGTTACTGTTCCGTTTCACTAGTTGATTCATAGACTTCTCATTCTTCACGCGTCAGTCACTTTTCAATAAAATGGACACATAAAAATTCTGATCTCGTTCGGGAGTTAAAACATTGTAAACAAGGTAAAAAAGGATCGCCATAGGTTCAAAGAAGTTTCCTTTGAGATGTCCGTTAGCGAAGGAATAATAAAAAGCGAATTTCGTCTAGTTCGATTGTTTGGGCATCACTTAGAACTAGATAAAGGGTTTTATTTTTGTAATGATTCAAAACTCAATATCGTAGTTATGTCAGATTTTTATGAAAGAGATATATTATTTTATTGTAGTTTACACCCGTATTCAGACACGTCAAATGCTTCCGTAGCAGAGATTTAATAAGTTATTTTGATGTGTATATAGTGTATGAAAAATTACGTCTATTAGTTTAAGGTTTCTACCCATTACACCGTATCATGACCGTGCTATGAACGTTTCAGCACCGGCAAAATATTAGGTGAGAATAGTCGACGTTGTTGGTTGGTGACGGAACGGTCTAGTGAGCATAGTCTCATACTTTTCAATACAAAGAATACTTTTTTGCCTGACACGTTCATAGCACGGTCATGGTATGATACGGTGTAATGGGTGGAGGCCTTTAGTATTGATTTTATCGACACATCTGAGGGCGGTAGTAAGAAACAAAATAATCAGTTTTCAGTAACAATAGTTTACTAATTGTAAATCAACCTTCATTCACAAAATGGCTTTGATTATAGATAGAAAACAAACCACATCCGACATCGTGTCTTGCTTCCTACCACCATGTGTTACTGTAATAATATTAATTATGTTTCGTTAATTAGTACGTCGACGCCAAAGCTTTGAATTAAACGATGACAGCGTAATTTGGATGAATTCCAGCGGTCAGCTGTGATAGATGTTATTATTAGATGGATAAACATGTGTTGTTTCAGCGAGAAATCAATAAACACTTAGCACTTTGTTTAAATAAACATAATGTTTAAAATAAACCTCATTGACAGTTAAGTATTAAATGTATAGTTTAAATAAGACAAGGTTCTTAGTATGCTAGTATGATTCTGAGCGCTACCTTGCTTCGGTGGGCACGTAAAACAGTCGGTCCCGGTTGTTACAATCGTTAGACCATGTCGGAGGCCTTTAAGCGGTCTAAAAACTCCGACACCAGGGTCGGCTACTACTCGACAACAAGAAGAAGACTGTTGTATACATATTAAAAGACTACAGCATAATCTTATATCAAGCATCAATATCGCAACAAAAATACCGCGTAACTAAAATACAATCACTAGAAAGTATCACTAAATATCACTATAGGTAGTCATTGCGTCTTATCTACAGGGAGTGTGACCACACCTTTACATTTAGACCCAACGAAGGTTTATAGGGTAATATCGTTATTTCATGTGATTGTGAGAGAAATTACCTTTTTTGGGTACACGGTTAGTTCCAACCTTTTTAGACGTCGTATTTTCCTTCAATTATTCCAAGGTATTGAGGAAGTCGCTTGGCCTGTGGGTTATGACATCACGTTTCTATTGGCAACTGAATTTTATGGCCTGATTTTAGCCGACTGCGTAAAAATAAAAGAAAGTGTGGCGGTTAATTTAATTTTGCGATGATTGTTAGAACGAATAAATCTTACGATTTCGTTTGTATGATTTGATTCTTATTGGCTTTACGATTAAGGTAATAAAAGTATTAAAACTACTTTAGATTTCATCGGATGCCTAAGTGTGGTCATAAATCATATCGTAAATAATATTATAAATGCGAAAGTCTCTCTGTCTGTCACGCTTTCACTCCAAAACTACTGAACCGATTTAAAAGAAATTTGGGACACAGTTAGTCCAGTGCCTGAGAAAGGACATAGGCTACTTTTCATCGCGAAATTTCCGTGGAAACGGGTAAAACGCGGGTAACACCGCGGGGCGCAACTAGTAGTTATATATTCCAAAATCTTTAGATGCTGTTTTTTTTATTATTCAAAATAAAGAAATGTTAACTATAAGTTATGTACAATTTTCAGAGGGCATGGCATTCCCACCCAGCTTTACCGATCACATATTAATTACCTTTATTATGAATAATAATACGGACTATGAAACCGCGAGACGGGTCGTTCAGTTGCAGTACGCGCGTGTGAAATTAATTATTTCTTTTCAGTATTTCATAGCGGTGACTATAATTACCGCAGCCTTATTGGTCCTGACTACATCCACACCGAAGCGCTTGTATTTTTTAATATGTTGTTTTATAATTACATATTTGTGAAACATGGCTTTAAATTGGTTAAATATTATGTACTAGCAGCGCCCCGCAGTTTTACCTGCGTTGTGCTCGTTCCGATAGGACTTTCGAGATGAATAGCCTAAGCAAGCAAGCATATATCATCTTTATTCCCGGATAGGCAATATACGATAATACGATATTATAATAAATACGTTAAATGTGGCTATCCTTGACAAAAAAAGAATTGACAAGACGTTTTACGGACATAATTCTCTGCTACAGACTTTTTCTTTTAAAAGAGAGAGAGAGAGAGAGAGAAAGAAAGAAAGAGACTTGTTTTCCACCATGTATTTTGTACGAGTCATATTTTGTAGAAGTTTTCGGACTGAGTCATAACGGAATCTATATATTTTACTATTGGAAATTACTCTATACGAGCTGATTAATGTGGTTGGTTAAATTAATTATCTTGTTTAAAAATACAAATTGATTGAACAATGTTAACTGATTTATTTTCCATTCTGTGATTGTGAAATTAGCATTATGTGATGTGGTGTTAATTTGACGCGAATGTTAACGTGTGGTATAGTATATAATATCAGTATGTAGTAACAGTACCTATATTATGTAAATGATGCCTAGACCTTTGTTATATTTAACCGTATAGATGACTGTTCCAAAGTATGAAAGCAAAAGTTAGTCAAAAAAACAATTTACGCTTTCTAAAAGTTACCAACTAGTTAAGCTCAGAAAATGCCAATTAAGATGAATTCCCCTCAAAATCACTTTGTGAAAAGTCATTAACATTACCGAGCGGTCTTTCGGACTATCTGAACCGTGGCTGATACCTATTTATGTAATCTCCATTAACAATATAAGCCGCTTACATTTTTTCAAGCCTACGCAATCTTGGGACTTGACCAACTTTATGAATGAAAAAGAATTGTGTGGTGAAACCATCAAGTTTTGGGCGAAGTTTGGAAACTGTCGTTATACCGAGTTTGTGATAATAGATGGACTGTCAATCAGGCCATTTGTGGACTAGTTGGAGGGGTGAACTTGGGGACATAAAATGTGGGCATTACTTCTTTTATTGATGTTTTGTTGGGACCTTTAGAGTGACTAAAAACTCTGACACTATTGTTGGACACTAAATCGTACTTGAAAAAAAAAAGAAGCAAAAGAAAAAGTTTTTGATTCATTTCGACATGGTTATTGAACGTGCTTAGCTATAGATTTATGCTAAGAAATGAAAAAGAGAAAATGTCATTATTAGTACACTACACAGCTATTAATACTACATCAATAGTATATAATAAAATGTTCATGGCTATGCATGAGCTTACCAAACCTGACAAAATGATTTAATTTACATCCTAGCGCCATCGCTTGGTCACTATTCTAGTCAATCTTTATTTCCATGCGGTGAAATGGTATTCGGAATCATTAATTTAACTTGCGGTGAAGTTTGTGACACAAACGTTTAATAATCATTTTGGCCCTTATTAATAAACGAAGTGTAACTAAAACACTGTTACTCTATGTTTTGTCTCTTTTGCTCTTCGGAAAATTGCGTATGTCAGAAAGTGACAAACCATTTGATAGCTAAAACGTTCTTAATACGCGTTTATAAGGCCCTTTAAGGCGAGGATATGTGAAAATAACGCGCATAGTCGCTACTTTGACGATCAAATATCAACACTTCTATCGATTCTATAAATAAAATAAAAACACCAATTAAAAGAATATACCCTTAATAAAATTTTAAATCGAATAGAATTTTAAAATTCATTATATTAATGTAGAAATAAGATGCACAAGATTATGTTAAAGTAGCACCAAATATTATTTTCTCGTCCTAGATCTCGTTATTTGAAGCGATAGTCTTAGTTTTTTTTTAGGAATATCAATTTCCTTAGATAGACTTAGATTTTAAATCAGTTACATTTTTCATTTGACCCGCCAATTTCTATAAAAACGCAAAAGAGTTCAAATATTCGCCCGCCACGTATCACGCACTCGTGTCTTGCTTCACAAATCTCAACCTTATTTTATGGAATTAAGAACACCCCCTCAGCTCTGTCCGAGCGCCACATGTATATCTTCGCCTTAAGTATAAGTTTGTGGTTTTATATTTAGATTGGGCATGGGACTGGAATGCTTTACTTGTGCAAATCTCCCTCCCAAAAAAACTTACATTATAGATCTTTCTCCATCACTCATAATAACTCTGTCCCATTCTACGTACACGATTTATTATATCACTCTGTCTCTGTCTAACACAATCTATATGCATGCATACCGTCGCACCCTAATTTACTTGTAATTAATGATAGCTTGTATCGTTTCAGGTAAGTCTCGTTCTGTCGATGAAGCACCCAAGGAGGACCCATGTCTTACTGGTAGGCCTCGGTTTATATACCTACTTCTGTGTAACTCATACATTATAGTTACATGTTAAACGCTATTGTGCATGAATATGTATATCGTTTTTTATACCTAGTACTGTCGACGTCAGATAAAATATAGTCATTTTAACAGTAGTCAATAGTCGTAACAACGACATTTAGTAAAAACTAGTTTTAACTAGAGTAAACACGTTGTCACTGAGAACGGATTTTAACAGTAACATATATACCTTATTGCAATGATATAAGGTGTTTATTTAAATGACGTCGACTGTTCATGGTGTATTTATTCTCATTCTAAATGATTTGCAGATAAGCAGTAAGTAGAACTGAATATGATATTTATACTGTGACTGAATGCTTGTCATTTACGTTTGTGATTCTGGTTTCGGCTATTTGCTTGAATTGTTTTCAAAATTACTTCTAAATGTATATATTTTTACGTTAGTAAACTCAATCCGCCTTATCAATAAACGCGGTATAACTAGAACACAGTTTTACTGCGTTTTGTCTCTTTTGCTCTTCGGCAGAAAGTGACAAACCATTTCATAGCTAAAATGTTCTTATTACGCGTTTATATATGGCTTAATGTGTCACATTTTGTTGTACTTTAGTAATTAGATTACAATCTATACGATATTCAATCTTTTCAGATTCAAAACGATCCTAATTAGGTAGATACTGATGATGTTTTATTCTGACAGCTAAGCTTTGCTTTCTTTGCTTAAGTTTTGTAGTCCGAAAAGCCATTGCCCAGCAATAATAAGTTTAGTAGCTTTTTTTTACTTTAATCCATTTCTACTTGTACGTATAGTTATCTTAGTTTACCATTGAATGTATAAAAATACTATTATAGGTGTTTATTTAACGATAAGTTGTGTAAATCGTTTACCTTGATGTAACAGTGTGAACTTCAGTTGTTTCTCACGAGCGTCCCTGAGCCATGCTTGTAATTGGTTAGTATTTTACATGCGTCGTTGTGTGCGTAACTACCGGTGCCGTTTGATGAGATGATTGAAAACGTAAGTTCGACACAGATAACTCACAACGAATAACTTTTCTCCATCTATGCTGTCACTGCATCAAAGCCAATTACAGCGAAACAAGATATACGCAAAGAAAATCTGCATATGTAGCTACCTTAAGTATGGCCAAAGGGCGCTCGTAAGATAAAACAAACTGTACTATTACATATTAAAAGGTTTTCTATCAGTAGATATTAAAAAAAGTTACAATCTCAAAGTAAATAAGGTTAAAACGTTATCAGTCGTTATAACAAACAGTACATCGAGCTATTATCTTTCGAGGTAGTATAGATACGTATCTGAGGCAGTAAATTGACAGTACATACTCGGGCAGTCTAACCTCCAAACTAAGCACTACTAAATACCTTAGTAACAGACTTAGCACAAAAAACGTAGGCAGCGTTTCTCAAAACGTATTTAATTGAATTTAAAACAGTTGACTCAGCATTCAACAGGGCTTCAACAACTGACCTAGTTTTGTGTATTGGTTAAATGGTTCAAGGTAAATAGGCAAGTTTTATGTTTTACCCAGCAATGTATACTTCACTAGCTAACATGTACTAGATTCGCTTAGATTTTGCAGGATGTGGTGTTGGGGTTAATTAACCTTTTAGGGGTATAGTAACAGACGAATGAGAAAGCGAAAGCGAACACAAAAATAGTGTTAAAGAAAATTTTTCAATATTGTTTTTTTGAACACAGTTCCCTACGTCTCTGCCATCGCTACGCCGTAGCTGTATCCGTAGCTAGCAGCACACATTACAACATACATTTTATAAGTAAAAAGTCTGTACCTCATATAAAATGTTATAAATTAATTGAACATTCTTTAAAAAAACTGCGATAACAAAATACATATAATATCGTAAAACGCATAAATTTATAGAGTATTCCTACCTACACATATAATTCCTCAAATTAATCCCATAAACCATTTCAAAAATGTTCAAAAAACAAACATTTCTTTTCAATAAACCTTTGAATTGTGTAAAAGAAGATATCAGTCATAAATCATGAGGAAAGCCGACGTTTCGTCTTACAAGTTACGGGCTAATTACGTATTAGCCTTCCAGAGAGACTTTAATAAGTAATCCGAGAACAAGACGCCTACGTTTTTAAGCAACCGACCGTTACACCGAACTGTAACAGTTTGGGCATTATTTTTAACAATTGTTTGCATTTCACTTTTCGAACATGGCTCGGGTCTAGATGGTCAATCCGCTGTAGTCTCCTACTGGTGGTTATGCCTAATTCTCGTCACTGTACAGATACTTTCAAAGCATGTTTTCAATGTATTTATGTTTTCTATTTGTTTTTCGAATGCGGCTTGAGTTTGTATGACCTACCCCAGTAGACAAGCGTGGGATTATGTTTAATCCTATTCACTGTAGTGATGTCTTTTGTAGAGAACCCTTTGGTCTGCAGTGGAACCTTACAGGTTACCTTTAATGTGTCATAAATGGGCTTACAATTGTAATACCTTTATCACGAACATTCGATTTGATTAAACTAGAGATTTTCAAACTTATTGTGATAACAACACCTGTTGTCAGTTAAAGTTTTAATCATTATCTCGTGATGCTTAACTGCACTTTGCGTATACAAATCATTGGCTAAGCTGTCTGTTCAAAATTGTATTTTATTATGCACGAAATAGAACACTATTTAAAACGAACGTCGTTTGTTTATTAAACACCTAAACAGGTGCTAAATAAAATAAAGAATGCTTTGCAATCCTACCCTTGTTAAACTATTTAAAAATGGAATAGAATATTTAAAACATTTAAACGTTCGGAACGTCCAAGGTTTCTATTAGATGTCTATTTATCGCTTCTCATCTTAATACGAGTACGAATACTACAAGTTCTAAAACAGTACCTATTCTAAATGCATACTCCAATATGCAACCCATTCCACTAATGTAATGAAGAATATAAATTAAAATACACACGAGTATCACCCAAACGTGCATTCACCCCGCAAACTAATAACACTTAAGCTACGCTACAGTGTAAATGTGTCCAAAGTTTAATATGAATCGAGCCTAAACAATGATGTTTAAATAAAACAACACAGCGATAGCAGAACTCATGAAATTTATATTAACACGAGAGATCCCGAGAACGTTGACCGAGTAAATATTTTTCGTAACAATGTTCGTTGTTTTGGGTGCGTTACGTACTGGTGTTCGTGTGGCGTGTTTATTAAAATATTTTTTTTTATATGCGATTTTGAAAATAGTAGTTTTAAAAGTGCTTGTTTTTTTATTGAAATAAATATTTCATATTATTTGATCACTGAAAAATTGCCTAAGTAGCGCCGTAACGGAGCGTAGCGTGGCTAATAGCAATCTTAACTCATTACAGCATCCGTGGTCTAGTGGTTTGAGCGCTCGGCTCACGGTCCGGAGGTTCCGGGTTCGATTCCCGGTGAGGATATCTCACAAAAATCACTTTGTGAGACTGTCCTCAGTTTGATTCGGGCATTGCAGGCTGAATCACCTGATTGCCCGAAAAGTAAGATGATTCCGTGCTTCGGAGGGCACGTTAAGCCGTCGGTCCCGGTTACTTTCTACGGATAGTAGTCGTTACATGAGCCATGTCAGAGGCCTTTGGCGGCTCAATAACTCTGACACCAGGATTGGTCAGGTTGACCATTCACTCGATGAAGAAGAAGATCTTAACTCATAGCTATTGTTAAGCAACGGTTAAGCACGGCTCCTACTTGGATGGGTGATCAATAGTGGCATTTCTATCTGAGCGCTATCGTGCTAACTCTAACTTTTTTAACTTTTGTACCTAAGTTATGTGATACACATAAATATAGAAAATCAATCAACTATCAAAACTTTACGACCAGAATCGAACATCACTGGCTTAGGAGTCGTCTATAAATAAATATAAAGGAAGCACACCTCCACATATTTTTCAATATCCCCTAAATGCACTTACATAAGTATTCGAGGTACCAATTTCATGTATCTGTCGTTACATAGATAAACGTATAGGATAATAACGACCCTACAGGTGCCGTAAAGGCGTGCCAGCGAATATTCGTGGATCGCATTAGAGCCTCTTTAAAAAGGGATAGTGTATATGAGCCTTAATATTAGTAGCTTTCGGTGCAATGTAGATACTTTGGGAGCTTTCGTAAGCTATTTTTAGATATCAGCGGTTGATTGTTATTGAATGAGTTCTCTTTACGTTTTATGGGTGTTGTAAGGTTTAATTTATGGTGTTAATGTTATTGAATGTATAATATTGAAGAAGTGTCCTAATGTGTCAGTTTTAACGCCGTGCGGATATGTCAAATGATTCCTTAGTAGAGATTTAATGTGAGATTTTGACATTGTAATTTATGAAAAATTACGTCAGTTGGTTTATTTCTTTCTTATTTCGATCTGAGTGCGTCAGTTTAAGTACTAGCGTGTAACAAATTAGGCTTAAAACAATTATTTAAAATTTGTACCAATAAAAATGATGAGTTTTTTAATGGTGATGTTAATCTGTTAATCTGTTAACTTCAAAAAACTTAACATTACAAACTAACTGTAATTAAAGACAAAACAAAACTCAAATACCCATGACAGTACGAAACAAAAATACAAATATTAGCCAATAAAAATGGACAGAGAACTTCATCCCTCAAAACAAATCCAATCAGGCATCGATACCGAATGTACGAGATACATAAAACAAGTAATATAAAGCATTGATATTGAGATACCATTGGAGTTGTATGAGTACAATCAGGGAAATAAGTTTATGAACGTTATTTTTTACTCGTCGTTCAATTTGTGTTAGATTTTATTCGTATATGAATGTTCATTTTTATGTCCAATTTTAAAATTGTTGTTTTAGACTTTGGTAGCATGGAGAGTATAGTATAAGTAGTTTGTGGTACGGAGAGTATAAATGAGTTTTTGTTTTTTTACTTTGATTGATTTAGATGCAGTTTTCTGTAAAGTGTAGATGAAAATTTGATGGTTCTTTATAAGCTATCATGCTGAATATACCAGTGTTAATAAAATTAATGTACTAACTTTTTAAACAGGTAAGTCCTTGTAAGGTTGCTTAACCGTACGAACAATTTAAATATATGTTTAATATTATTTTACTGGTATGTATTACGTTATCTATTATCATTCGGTCACTCGGTAATATGAAAACAGAATAACTATTAAAACGAAAATACGGCAAAAATAAATATATATATATATACATTTGAAAGCCGCATGACTATGTATATATTAGACGGTTTTAAACTTCAAAGCCATTGTTCCCGTCGTCCTAAAGATTTTTTCACCCCACAGTACATGGTTGTAACTTTTCGACAAACTTATTCTGTAAGTTATTTCACGCGATCGTTTTTGGGATCGTGACTATGCTGATTAATCCATCTCACTCAGAAAAAGCCTATTGTTTTCGCCTTTTTTTTCAGATTATTTGCGTCTGATAAATGAGAAGCAATTTATCTATTGTTCAGTCCCGATTTTTCTGGGAGGCGAGAGATAATTAATAATTTTATCTTTACGCTTAGAATGACGTCGTGTTTGAATGTTGCTATGTTGTTTGTAAGTCAATTAGGGCGTCTCGTTAAGTTCGGTGATTGTACGGATTAATTTTGTACTGGTTATGTTTTTTTGGGAAAAATAAAAGAATAAGAAAATATAATTTGAACAAGGTACTTAATATTTATACACTCAATCATAGAACAAATGGGCTCATCTACCCTAAAACTTACAAAAAACATACCTGAACTCAAAATCTGTAACTAAATCATTTATATCACTAACTTCACAATTTAAAAATTGGACATTTGAAGCAGGTTTAGTAAAGCCTCAACTAAAAATCGCCACATCCAAATAATTTCTGGTACTATAGACCCTGTTCTATATATTAATTTCAATTCAAATATAAAAACAACAACAGAATGAACTCAATGGATTTTTGCCGAATTGGCGTCATGAATCTCTTTACAAAGAGAAGTGGAAACGATGGAAAGAGGCCTTAGCCCAACAATGGGATACCTGAGCCTAAAATAATAATAATATGAATGAAAAAACAACAACAATAAAAAAACACTAAACCCAACAACAAATAAGTAAAATAAACTCCATCGCATTACAATAACAAATTGTTTCCTAGAATTCAGTTTAAGTAAACTCTCTTACAAGAGCGACAATAAAGAACGTGTCCTATAGTACACAGTAGACAGACGGACAGAATACCAACTACGAACACTCACCGGTACAACTACCTATCTAGTTACTTGGCTATAATACTTTGTATTCAAATGACGATCGCGGTACTCTAGTTCGTTATATGTATCTACTTTTTGTACACATTTTTAGGTACCTAGTATAGTTTTTTAATCTATATGTAAATGAATTTTAGTTGAGGGACGTGTGGCTTGAAGCTGTTGAAGTTGGTTTTGCTTAGTCCCTTTAAAGGTGCCTGAAGGGATTTAAATAGGTTTATGTTTTTAAAACTGAAATTGTTTGCTTGGTTTTCTCTTTTTTGAGTTTATTTAAAGTTTATAATAAGTATGTTTTAAGTATCAAACGTATAGCATCGGTTATATATGTTCTTTTTTATTATAAGCTATAAAGCTCTGTTAGTTATGCTAAAATGTCCGTTAAGATATTATAAATTCCAAGTTAAAACATACAGTTAGCGCTCGTAGCATTCATTAAAAACTTTTTGCTACGCCGCTGCGCCGCTGAGGTGAACCGTAGCTCGTAGCACAGCTACGCTTGCTACGCGGGCACGCGTAGGCGGCAGACATTACGTCACTGGGAGCTACAAAATATCAATACTACTGTTGCGTCATAGTAGTCTTAGGGTATTAGCCGCGTTTGAAAGTGAAGGTTATGAGTTTCACTAACCTTTGATATCAAAGCAACTACATGCATATTATTTGCTCCACAGAGTTGATTTATTTTCAAGTTAAACTTCGATGTAGGTTCCCAAAGAAATTGAATCCAATCACAATTCTAACTCTCTAATACACAACTCTTTGCAATGTGGGGTAAGCAAAACAAAATTTCGTTCACGTCATTCAAATAAATAAGATTTGACAACTTTATATTTACGTAAAAATATAGACGTCTAAAAGAAATGTTGGTATATGCCAAAAAATTGGAAATTCATGGCACGGTCTTCGGAAATGGTGTAAGGGGTTGCCATCTGTCTTTTCTATTTTCGGGTAGGCGTCACTAAAGTACCATTTTCAATGTAGCCCCCGTTTCACGCTGTCACACCAATTTATTGTGACGGATAGATCGCCGGTGATTTAGTTGCAGCTTCCGATTCTCATACAGTGTATTACCTGATTTAAAACATCAAAACTGTAAAAATATTTCTATACCAAACTTTATTTCAACTATAACCGCAACAAATTATTTAAACTTTTGCGTCTCAAAATAAAAATGTCCATTAAAAACAATTCCAAACCTCAAAATCTGATACAGACACTAAAATCAAATCTGTCCGTTTTTAAAAAATACTTTTGAATGACAGTTTAGACAACAAAGCAAAAAATAACAATAAAAGGCAACAAAAATATAGAAAAATGGCGCAAAAACAAAGCTTTAGTTTCAAAACGAACTCGGTATTCTAGACACGTCTATTGAATAAAAGCTGGGAGCTGTCGACCGAGCTATGAAATTGGGCGATCATGCGTTGACTCTTTACGCGGACGAACATATAATTAGGTCAGTCTTACTTCAAATGATTCAAAGGTTAATGAAGCGATTCCAAAAATTATGGTTTGTAGGAAGATTGATAGTTTCTCTGTGAATAATATTTAATGAAGCCTTGTCCTATTTAGATTAATTGATACTACTGATTAATCGGTAAGATGAGCGGCCTTTGGCCATCACAGGCATTACCTACGTATTTTTACTTTGATAGTACATTGACATACATGTCTGTATGTTAATGTAGGTACAAAATATAGAAAAATTGGGTAAATATTTCTTAAAATCAATTTAGTTATTAAATTATTTTAAATGGCACATTTTCCAAACCATACATTAAAAATAACATATACATATACATTCTTAAAGCTTAAGAGTATATTCTTCTTAAAGCTGGGCTCTTGTCGATGGAGTTTTTTCCACTTTTCTCTATCATCTGCCATCCATACATATAGCTATATAGAGAGCTATTCTAGCTATCTAAATTAAAGTGTAGATCTTAGCTTAAAAACTCACTAAAAATCAATGTCTTAAGACCACTCAACAGTTTAAAACATCGCATCTAACCCCTATAAACGTGTACAAGTGACACCTAACCTCCGTAAACGGTCGTTTCATCACCCTTAACAATAACAAACCCATCGTGATTATAATTGATGAAATCTTATTGTTATTGTGACATCCGAGATCGGATGCTGAGAGTGTAATCACGAAATACGGTTCAATATCAAACTTCCGGGCCCCGGAGTTAAGTTTCATTAGCCCTTTAGGCGTTCATATAAAAACGTCAATGTAATTTTAACACGAATTTATTAAAGCTCTTTCCAAGTTTTAGCTGGAAGTGTACATTTTCGTTGATAAGGTTTTATTGAGAGTTGGAGCTTGAAGATTAAGATTTTGGGATAATAAACTCCTTGTCATACTTAAAAAAGGAATTAATGTTGTTTTATTCCTACTAGAGGTCGCCTGATAGTCAATATTCGATTAATTCGATAATTCGTTTATTGAGTATTTAGCTACTGGCATTTAGTTTGCTTTCGACTTTAAACCATCACAAACAAAGTAGGTATTATTTATTCGTCACAATAATTCCGACATCAATTATTTAAATTATACCTTGTACGTATTTTGTCTTTAATTATTACTGTAATGTATGACCCCTGGGCATTTCATAACCAGCTTGGCAAAAACATGAAATATAACTTTGTGCGTAAAACGTAAAGTAAGTCTTGATACAAATCCCTATTAAAATAGAACACAAATTGGAAATGTTTAAACACAGTGAGATAAAAGGGGTAAAGGCAGAATTATGGCAGATTAAAACCTTTTTTGAATTATTATAATTTTAACGAGATTTAAAACTTTTGAATTTGTATTTGTAAAAGTTTTAGGATCGGATTTCAAATACAAAGAAGGTTGTTAATAAGCCTTTTTACTGTTCATACATAAATAATATAAGGTATAAGGTTGGATACAGAAATCCTTCTGTATCCTTAAGTATCCACTTAGGAAAGATAGAAATGTCAAGCGCTGTTTGCGCCAGTGCATGGTACCAGCCAGCTTTAAACTTGCTTTCCATATGCAGCCTAAGTAATGAAATTTGAAAACATCCGTTTAACTGGCTGCCTTTTATTTAGGATCCGATTAAATACGTTAAAAAAACGTAAGTTACAAGTATATTTAAAAAAAACCGATGCGCAAAAACGGCCCTACCGTCTTTTACCTAGCATAGTTAATAGATTTACAGAAAAATGGGTTTAAAATGAAAATAAACCGCATCCATTCGTTGAAGAGTTACAGTGCCACAGATACACAGACAGACTGACATCGACGTCAAACTTATAACACGCCGGGCAACACATCTTTTACGCCGGGGGTTAAAAACTTTAATAAACCCTCACAAATCTGAAAAGAGCCAAAAAATTTAAATGATAAAAGTTTTAAATTCTTGATGTGAAGCCAAAAACTGTTACGTTGTTAAATTTGGTAAACGATTCCCTCGCAGCTACAATACATTTACTTTGTAGTAATAAAAACAATAAAAATGTCTACTTTCAACATTCTGGAATCATTTCAAAACAATTTCAACATTCGGTATTACATTGTGGTATTTTATTTCATTTCAGTTTTTCCATTATCGTTAAAATAACTTAAAAGTTATCATTAAAAAATCATTACTGTGTTTAAATTATGTAATGTTTACATAATTAACCCGGGAGTGCATAGTTGGGTCAATTTGACCAAAGCTAATAAGTAATATTCTGACAGCAAATGCCGTGTTTCTTCTTTAGTTTGCTTACTGCCTAGTAACTAGGTATTTACTGCGTTATTCATAAACGCTCTCCAACTAAACCAATGTTCGTGAGTGTTTTGTCTCTTTTGCTCTTCAGAAAAAAGCGTATATGTCAGAAAGGGACAAACCATTTGATAGCTAAAATGCTGCTACGCTGCTACTCGTAGTAAGCGTTAATGAATAAAATGCCTTTAGTTAATAAATTGACTTTATAGAAACGTCTTTACCAATGTAAGTTTGATAGTACTTAATTAATGTGTCGGTATGTTCTTTATTATTATTAAAAACATAATGACAACGAATAGTGTTAAAAGTTTGATATCTGTGTATATCTACGCGATTAATAGAAGTAAATATAACTTGTATGTGACAGATTTTATAGTAAATCCGGTGCTCGCAATCTCTCATACAAATTCATTTAATTTTAGTCAAAATCAGTAAAATGACAATCGATGACAGACCGAGTCATTTTGACATGCCAAGTGATATAGCCATACACTCACTCTGGTATGAAAAGTTGTATGAAGTGACAATACTTCTCTTACTTATTCACTTATTGCTTCCATTCTTTGGTCGTGTTTAAGTAAATATTCCGGTCATCGGTGCCATGGCACTCAAAAGGGTTATTTTTACTCCTTTTCACTTCACAAGAAATAAAATACTTCCACCGTACAAACGTAGAGCTACAAACAACTGGAATGTTATAGAGTAAATTAATAGCGTGAATTTAATTGGTTTAAAAGTGAAATAATTCAGAAACTAAGAAAGAGTTTCTAGTAATAAGCGTTTCCTTAATTAAATACCTTACTGTTCACAGAAGTTTGCTATAAGTAATTAAATTTTCTTTGTTTAACGTTGAATGTTCCTTTGATTAGTGGGAAAGTAAACCTTGATCAGTAATTCAGGTAACTGGCACATTTTCTCTAAGATAAATAGTCAGTTCGTATTTCGCTTTGTTTTGTCTTCGGAGTAATATTATTACTTGACTCTTGAATCGGTTAATAAAAATCGAATTATTCTGAACTAGCAGCGCCCCGCGGTTTTACCCGCGTTGTGCCCGTTCCCGTGGGAATTTCGGGATTTTTTTTACATAAAAACCTTCCTCTTGAATCACTCTACCTATTACAAAAAACCGCATCAAAATCCGTTGCGTAATTTTAAAGATTTAAGCATACAGACAGACAAACAAACAGTGTGACAGACACGAAAAAGAGACGACTTTATTTTATACTATGTAGTGATTTATTGTCTTTAAACATCACCCTCATTTACAGTTCAAAAGGAGTAGAACTTAAGTTACCGAGTACATAATATTCATACGTTTCAAAGTGAAAAGAATGACGGGAATGGGGGAAGTATTTACCCAATAATATATGACAAGAATGAATACGGTCGCCGCATTTTTTTCACTCTAATTCGGGTACCGAAAGTTCGCCATCACATTGTATTGTTTGCCGAATTCGGACACCTAATTAGGTGACAGTAGGTGTCCGGTGTCCCTAAATGCGGCTGACTACCGACAGCTAACTATCGAGTCTTTTACACCGTAGCGCGGTCACTACAGTGTCAATTTTACTAAAGCGCAATACACACATACTGCGGGTGCGGGCCAGTGTGACACCTTAAAAAGAAGTATTAGTTATGTCCCACTGCTGGGCAAAGACCTCTTATCTCACTGAAAATATCACTACAGTGAGGAGGATTAGGCATAATCACCACACTTGCCAAACGTTGGTGATTTCAAACCCGAGTTTGAAATTTAGAAAACATGTTTTCGCTCGACCCGGGAATTACACCCGGGACCTCAGTCTTGGTAGGCGAGTGTATATACAACTGGACAGAGGCATCAATTTGTCCATTGTTAGTGTGACACCTTACATACAAATACCAGGAATACAACGTCACGCGAACAGCAGCCGGCCCTTGCCCGGCCCGTACAAGCACTATGTGTGTCAAGCTAAATTACTTAAAAAAGCATCAATCCCAACTTGATCAAAGTGCTATTTTATAATACCGTAAATCACATATTATAACAGCCTAGTCTATAAAAAACTCTGTAAACTTTACGACTACTAAAACAAACAAGCCAACCCAAAGAATAGAGTTAAAATATGTTACATTCAATTAAATACACTCTTTATGACTTGCTAACTTGCTCGGTTCGCTCGTAAATTGTTTTAGTGATTCGCTTGATAAGGAAGTTTATACTTTATATCACATATTGATAGGGTTGTTAGTAAATAAGCTAGGGTTCGAGTAGGTTAGTGGCTGAACAAAAGTGGAGTTTTAGGGGATAGTATATTACACTGATAGTTATTAGTCTTTCTTTGGTTTATGGTTCGTGGTAGTACTAAAATATATAAATACTAACGCCTTGCGGCCTTACCCGCGTTGTATCCCTTCACGCAAGAATTTCGGGATAAAATGTATCCCGTGTCCTATTCAGATGTATAATCTCTATTACTGCAAAGTTTCATCCTAATCCGTTAGGTAGTTTTTGAGTGAAGCAAGAAACAAACATGCCTCTTCACAAACTTTCCCGTTTATACTATAAATAGGATTTTGTAATATTGGCACAAACTGTATTCTAATACATTCGATATGCTATGAAATTTGGACAACAAACTTGTTTTACTGTTAGTCCGAATCTTTCTTCCATTTGATGGACAAACACTTTTTAATTTTAATATTTAAGTCAAAGTTAGTAAATAAAGTACGTATGTACTTAAAAAAATATTTGATATTATTTTAAAACAACAAGAATACAAAAAATCTCCACACAAATACTATTTTGCACAAAACACGAACAAGTATTTAGTAAAACAACCAAAAATTACAATAACCAAAGCACGTTACAAAATATTAAATTAGCAAAAAAATTTTTTCATAACATGTCTAAATTGCCATACAAAATCCGACCCTAATATGTGTACTTTAAAGTCGATATCATACGGGCTGTGGAGGCGGTAGGTTGATATTTTTGTGCACATTTGCATTTTGCTGACATTGGTTATGAGAGTTTGACGTCACTATGAGCTAAAGTAAACAAGCCCAAGCAAAGTGTTTTAGATACCGAATAATATTTTGATTGAAAAACTTCACTTTCATACTATATATCAGTGATCCTACTGTATATGAGTCAGTGATTCAAGTAAGTAATTTCGTATTAATTTCGTCGTAGTATTAAAGTCAGTAATTTCTAGTAGTATAGTGGCCAACCCTGGTGCCGAAGTTTTTAAACCACCTTAAGGCTTCCGGCTAGAGTATATTATTATTGTGTTATAATCGCCAAAAGATTATTGGTTCTCGGAAGACTTCGGAAGAAAGGGACTAGTTAGTAATCACTATTTCTGTCTGAGAGCTACCGTGCGTAGGAAAATGTTTTAAATAGATTGGTTCCGGTACTTTCATGAGACCAAACCAAATGTTTAAGCGGCCTACAAACTTTGATATCGAGGCTATTGAGGTATCTTATTACTCAACGCCTCAACACTAAAATATTCCATAAATAAGTGTAGAGGTGTTTTGAAATATTGAACGTATACTTAATTGTATGTGTTTAATGTACATCACTAAACTTATAACACGTATTTTTTGTGTAGTTTATATACATTCAATTCCCACATATATATGAGAATGTATGTGGGAATTGTTTAACGTATATGAATAGGTTAAAAAATTCAATCAGAGCGTCGCGTCCACATATATTCATCGAACACAAAAACCCTTGAGGTTACCTTCGATCCCATATAGAACGGACCGCAATAAACTTAGCATTCTACTGAGTGAAGAAATGCGAAGGCACCTTCATTACTTAAACTTTAATGTTCGTGAAACATTGCCACTTATAGAGGGCTGATTTCAATTTTAGGTCAGCCCTAAGGGTTAAACACTCACCCCATTACAAGATACCTTGTCAAATATTGAGAACATATTTTTACGTTCATGTCGTTTACGTTTACTGCTGTGTGACACTCCGTAACTGCCTTTCAAAATAACCCAATTTCAAGCCCATTACAAATACACTTACAGACACTTCAGCGTTAACTCCTGAAGAGTAGTGTCACTTATTTTTGTGGAAGACGTGAGATGCCAAACGAAATCACGCCTTCAATTCCTGAAAACAGATAATAACGTTACTCTGTAAGCCTCTTTCTAACATTTTGCTGTGCCAACTTCACACGGTTCTTCGTACTTCGAAAGCATTGGAGATGACAGTCGCCGTAAAATCGCATCGGCTCTTACGAATGTCACATTATATTGAAGAATTTTTAGAAAATGCACTTTTATCGCCTTTTAGAAGGAATTATGGAGAGGGCTTAAGAGGTTCTCAGCTGGGCTGGTGGTGACTGCAGTTTTTTTATTTTTTGGTAGTAAGTGATTGGAAGGAAAAGTGCATTGACGGAATCTAAAAATGGGTCTTTTTTTACAACCTTAGATATTTTATACTTTTCTCTGCACAAAAATGTTGACAATATTGTCATTATGTTATTGTTTTTAATTTTATAAAGAGTATAGGGCTTTATTTATCAAATTTAAGTTAAAATAAAAACTGACGATCAAAATATAAACCAAGTCATAACAAATCTTAACACTCTCAAAGACTTCATTCATAACTTAAACAAATTGGATTAGAATTAGAATTTAAAACCCTCCAGGGTCCGATCCAATTCCAAATTCTAATTTAATATAGGGCCGAACGAAGACCGTATAACCCCATAATTCACTTCTTAGAAATTACTTCAAAAGTTGACCTCACAATTTCTGTCACGAAATATGACTTATGTCTTGAGTCAGCGGAGCACTGTAATGAAGTTTTATGGTTATGAAATGGACTTTATTGTAATGGAATAAGAGCTTGCAATTTACCGAGTGGATGAAATAATTGAGTTTTCTCATCAAGAATTGGCGGGACCTTTAAGAGTAAACGGCGCGCTTTAAAATTGCTTTGTAACGATCCATGTTTAGTTCTTTCTAGTTTAAACTAACTGTTGTAGATTTAGTCCTGTCTCGGTGGTGTTACGGCTGTCACGAGTGTATTTGTTCAACGGTTTGCTGTCATATAAAATTGTTACAGAGAGAACTAACGCCTTGTTGAGCTGGGTAAATAGAGAACAATATTGTAGAAGAGCAGTTTTGAGAAACGTTAAATAACTATAATGGGGCTGCTATAATAATATGATAGTGAAGGTGATGTGTCAAGCGATTTTTTTGAAAAATGAACACAAAATTAACGTAAGTAAGTTCGACTCATAGACATAGAAACCTCTTTGCAGCGCATTCTAGTTTTATGGTTTGATGGTTTCGATAGTGGCAATCTCTAGGGTGAGTTTTTACGTGTAAATGTTCTTTTTTCAAAATAGTGCTAGTCGCCTTCACAGTCACAAAATCGTACTTGACGTATTATATTATACGAAATAATTATTAGAATCGAACTAGTAGTTCAATTCATTCAAAGTTCATTAAAACAAACAAAAATCAAACTTTTTATTAGTATAGATACCGAAATATAAAGAATAATAACTCCTGAATATTTTCATCGACCAGCTCAGAGACCTTGAATCCAAAACATTATGGGAATAAAATTAGAAGCTGAACAAAATAATCCTTATCTTAAGTAACTAAACAATGGCACTTAGATGTTAAACGAAAATGCGGAGAAAAAAAGCCTATTTACATGAATCACAAAGGAATGCAGGGAGAGAAGAGAGAGTAATCATAATGTGTTATCACATTAGTCAGAATTTGTTCTGAAAATGCGTGATTTTATTTCTTCTTTTGTCTGCATTTCGATTTTGAGAATACTTTTGATTTTATTCTACGGTGCAACGATGGATTTGAAATTTAGCGTTTTTTTGGATTAAAAGATCTTTATAGCTTTATCAAACTGTAACTTTCCACGCAAAAACGGCTGAACTGCTTTTTACCAAACTTTAGCTACGAAGCACGGTAAATCCATTTGAGAGCTGTGATGCACAGCCAGATACTCACACTACACAAACACAGACATCGACGTTAAACTTATATTTATAACCCATCTTTTGCGTCCGGGTATCAATTCTAACTTTTAATAAGTACGAATTGATATATATTTTAAAACTTTAGATACACCATATATAACATAAGCGATAGTATCTTCACACGAAACCAAATAGTCTACTAAAAACAATTCAGTCTTATCACAAAGATTATTCCAGTCAATTTAAACGCTGTACTTCCTTTTTTACAATCGGTTAAACCGTCGTCAGTATCCAGTAATTAATTTTTATTGTTTCTAAATGGGAGGGAAATCAAGTCAATTGTACGAGTTATTTACGCTCGGATTTTTTATTATACCGCTTGGGTCTCTAGTGGATGATTACGAATGATTAGGGCTGTAGCGATTTTGATTTAGAGTTCGGATTATTGTTGGTATTTCTCAGTTTTGGTTGATTTTGATAGATATATTTTCTTTTTACTAAGCAAATTTAAAAATAGGAGAAGCTTCATGATTCAATACAAACTCATAAAACATATATAAAGAACTATTGTATCTGCATGTGAAGTCCCAAATCAAGGCAAAATATTCCCATCTCACTAAAGGCTCAATATTCTCACATGAGATATAGATACGATTACAACCATACGACTACTCTAACTACTTCTTGAACATCAGTAAATTTACCGTAACCATGGTTGAGTTTTTCTATAACTACACTATTTCTACAGAAGTACATAGCACAGGACTAGTGAATTATTACTAGTTTCGTAAGTTAAATCAAACACTACACATTGAATTGAAACTAATTAAATTGAGACTGTATTTGGAGGTAGCTGCGATATTTTTAACACCACAGTCTTCTTTGACCACGGTTTCTGTAAAGGGGCCGAAACGTCAGATAAAAATGTAAAATAAGAGCGAAGTGTATCCCTAAACGTAATTTCAATTCATAGTAAAGTTTTTCTATTACAACACTATTTGTACAGAAGCATATAGCATAGAACTAGTGAAATTATTAAAACCAGTAAATCAAGTCGGGCCAACGTCGAGCGCGTGTACTGGTCAGATGTTTCATGAACAAGGACCAAAGTTAGACGCTAGTTATATATTGAATTTATTGACCGTTGCTGCCCACGGTTACTAGTATATTTCATTGGACATTGTACCAGCGGTTGATGCTATGTACTTAATATGAAGTATTTAATTTACTGTTAGCAGCGTCCCGCGATTTTACCCACGCGGTATACAATAAATGATTTTTTATTTTATTTTATACCCACATTTAAGAGAAATAACCATCGATTCGCTTAGAAGAAAAAACGTTCCGATGAGAATTTCGGGATAAAGTAAGTGAAGTAAAACGGTGTTAACTGACTCTACTTTGATTTTGTAAAATGTTACTGTTAAAAATGTTATTCCCACAATTCATCTTCTTCTTTATCGAGTGGATGGCCAACCTGACCAATCCTGGTGTCAGAGTTATTGAGCCGCCAAAGGCCTCTGACATGTCTCAAGAACGACTACTATTCCCACAATTTAAATTTAGAAGCTTCGTTCAAAGATCTAATCAGAGTCTTTAAATTTTGCTACGTCATACCATATTCAGGATATTTGAACCAGTTTTATGCCTTAGTAACATGTGTTATGGTCATAACCTTCCAGGTTGCTTCGTAAGGATTCAAATACTAAAGCTATGTTTTCACTTACGATAAACTGAAGTAAAAGTAAAGTATAAGCATTTAATGTCCCACTGCTGGGCAAAGGCCTCTCATCTCACAGAAGATATGAGTACAGTGAGGAGGAATTGAAGTACTTGCTGAAAATTTTATGAAAGTGTGAGATAACTAGTCCTAGATCTAGGTTTCTTTATGTATAGGGGATACATAAAGAGACCTAGTGCGGGGGACAGAGTCTCTATTGGTACTTAGACTCACATACATATATTGTAATTTTCCTCCCACTAACCAACTTAATAATCTATCTTAGGTACTGCCTTATAGTATGTCAATAAGCACATTTTTATTTTATTTATTTATTTTATCTTGTCAAGGCATACTTGACATGTTACACTAATCTATTATGAAGTAAATTAATATGATTCCACGGTCCTGAAACAAAATTATTTTTGTCTAGTAATATTTCGTTCGAGCCAGCTGTTGTGTCGTGCGCTATTATCAGTCCTAAATATAAGTTTCGCCACAAAATTGACTCTACTACTACTTTATAAACTCACACGATTTGCATTCATGTTTTTTTTTTTATAAATGCGTTTTATATTATAACGTATTTATTAAAATACGTACCTGACGTTTCGAGCGGGTTACACCACTCGTGGCCATAGGATAACTAAGAGTCATTCCGCACGTGGCCACAAGATGACTAATAATATTTCAACGCGATATAGGCCCGTTTCATAATATCGTATAACTAGCAGCGCCCCGCGGTTTTACCCGCGTTGTACCCGTTTCCGTGGGAATTTCGGGATGAAAAATAGCCTATAACCTTCCCGTTGAATGTGGCTATCCATTACAAAAAGAATTATCCAAATCGGACTGATAATTCCTGAGATTACCCCGAACATACAAACAAACAAACTTACAAATATTACCTCTTTATAATATTAGTACCTATAGATGATTCTACTGAGATGTGATTCAAGCGTGTCTGATGGTAACTTGGCAGTACTAGTTCGTCCTTTGTGAACCCCGCCTTAGCCTTGATTTCAGCGTCAGATATACGACTAACCTAGCGGTTTGTTCGAACGATATCGTGAAATAACGCCGACATAGTTCTGAACTATTGTGACGTGAAAGTTTTTCTTCTATACTAGTAATATTTTTGTTATTGTTGACTTTTCTAAGTGTTCGTGTATTTATGTGCCGTTTGTTGGAATAAATGGATGAAGTTGAAATAAATTTGGGTTAATTTAGAGTTATATGAAATGGTGTTTTTTTCTAGTCTTCTTGGATGTTAAGGCAGACCTTCACGGCACTGCGTTAAGCGTGCGCACGCCGCGGTTTCATACAAAAGTGAACCGTCGCGGGCGCCCGCCGCGTGTGGCTTCATACAAAAGTGAACCGTCGCGGGCGCCCGCCGCGTGTGGTTTCATACAAAAGTGAAACGTCGCGGGCGCCCGCCGCGTGTGGCTTAATGCAAAAGTGATCCGTCGCGGGCGCCCGCCGCGTGTGGCTTCATACAAAAGTGAACCGTCGCGTGCGCCCGTCGCGGGCAGTGTCATACAAAAATGAAACGCCGCGTGCGCCCGCCGTTGACCCTCAGAAGCTCAGAAGTGCTCAGTAGTGGGATAGTATAGATTAACAAAAAACGCCATGTTGACCCACTGACCTCTATTATATACACTGGACAGGCTGTAGTCATAATCATTTTGTGCCTATTTGAGTGTCGCCATTTTGGCGCTGTAGGCCACTGTAGGCAGATACGAATGTCCATGGAACTAAAGTTAGTTATGACTTAAGCCGACTGTGACTAAAATTAATTTTGACGTTCACTGCAAGCAAATAGGAGTACTATTTGCTTGCAGTTGCTTGCAGTGAACGTCAAAATTAGTTCTCGGGACGCTCGCAGGGGCGCTTCAAATTGCCACACAAAATTAGCTGTGATTTGTATTGTAACAGCCAGTCCAGTGTATATAGGTCAGTGTGTTGACCCCAACGAATTTAAAAAGCGAACACACCACTGTATTTTACCATTTGATTGGTCACTATCAGTCACCAGTGTCATCTGATGAGAAACAATAGGGAAATAGGTAAAGAGAGAGTGGTGGAGTAAAACATAAACAAAAGTATAACGATATGAAACTGTCGTCGCTTTATTGACTGTACTTACTTCTACTATACGTACTTAAGTGAATCATGTTGTCTATGATTAATAACATGAGATCCAAAAAGTAAAACACACAAACTTCTAATTTATATATAGCGATTAACCTACGTATTCCAATAGGAAAAAAGCTCAATGTACCTTTTTCTATCTTCCGTGACGTCATATCAAATAGGGCAGAGGTTACCTTCCCAAGTTATGACGTTCTTCGTGTAGGCGGAAGATTGTACCTGAATTAAAATTAAGTGAGGGCAATATTTGAGTCCGCTAGTAAATATTAAATATTGGACGTGATTCTTGAATGACAAATGTTTTTATTCATTTCAAGTAGGTTTGCCACTAAACCCTGGAGTCAAAGTTTTTAGGGCGCGAAAGAAATCGATATTCAAGATCGTATAGCGATTGGAACAACCTGGACCGACTGCTTAACGTGCCCTCCGAAGCACGGTAGCGCTCAGATAGTAACACCACTTTCAGCTGTCCAATCAAGTAGGAGCCGGGCTGTACGTTGCTTAATAATCGCAATAATCTAAACATCTACATCGCTTAGCCAAACTACGCCACGAGTGCTACACATGCTTTGATTTAGCTTTACGCTGGGCATATGTTGTTGAGGACTAAGATGTAAAAGTAGATTTGAATAGATAACTAGTCAATCTTCATGTGAAAAGAACCCGATATGATAATTATTGAAAAAACCGGGGCTAACTGTACGTGCCTTCCGCGTAAGCCTTGTGCTACAGATAGAACTTGATAATATCAACGACGCTATTTAAAAAAGAAAGAAGCATTCTATACAAAACGAGTTTTTTTTTAAATACATGTATGTGTTATGTATAAATTAATTTTGGGCATTTAATGGCTTTAAAGTTCAACAAATACTAATATAATACATAATTAAAACATGATATACGAGTACAAATTTTATTGAGTACAAAATACATACCTAGCATTACATAACTTTTAATACATATTTAAGAAACATTGTGTTGTAAAATATCCTGCTTTGAAGCTAAACCGTTGGAATAATACATAACGTTATTCATTTCGAGAAGCTTCGACCGATCCTGATGTTGAATTTTTTCGCCCCGCGGGTATTCGCTCTTTGCTTTCTCTTTTATCCCCAAATAATTAAAATTTAATACCACCTTTCGTGAACATTTGAATAATGGATTAAGCTTTAATGTAATAACGAGAAATATGTATAATAAATATTCTTTTTTAAAATTATTATAGGATTCATTGGCCTAAATATTGATACTTAATCATAACAAATACATGAGAGTATTAGAAATGTTTAGTAAAGGTGATAGAAATTTGTTGAAATTCTGTTTTTTGTATTAACTGTCCCACTCTGTCTGTTTTACTATTCACGATCAAGTATAAACTGATTATAATAAAATAAAAATAACTATTCCAAAATCACTGTACCATCACAGAAATAGTTATATATATATTCAAAATGCAAAATAAACGCCTATTTTCTCAAGAAAATATAAGCATCTATAAGTACCTATATAAAAATTAGTCGTAACAGTTATTATTATTAGTCCTAAGTATTAGTCGAAACAGTCCAAAAATAAATACATTCATGTAAATTCAAATTCAAAACGTTATTTTTAAAACGAGCTGCGAAAAAGCGGGCCAGTTTCCCTTTGAAGTGTTCTCTAGAAGGGCCCATCACATAACTTTGTAGATTTGAAGAAAGCTCTTTAGATGGAACGCTTTTGTCATTGAGATGACGTGGGTAGTTTCAAACTACGACCAGCGAGCGTTCTCACGTTCTTTGACATTTATCTTATGAATTAACTTGTTACAAATTGTATATCCACTAAGGCGATCTTACTCACATTTTATCAATTGAGAGGCCTTGAGGCGGACTAAATACTCTGACACCAGGTTTGGCCACTGACCGACTCGAACTTACTTCGTAACTTACTCACGTTGTAATGCGAGAGATTCCGGTGCATAAAATTGATTAACCTTCCTCAAACACGTGGCTATCATATGTGATTTTTGAAATCCAGCTAGCAGCTCAAACAGAGCATTGTAGTCCGTTCAAATTCCACACATTTATTACATATATTAATGTAGATAAGTGATTATTAACTCAGTGTATTTTGACAAGCCCGTTGGCACAGTGGCAGTGAGAGCGCTTACTGTGTCGGGGGTTGCGGGTTCGATCCCCGCCCGGAGTCAACAATATGTGAAGACATAGTTGTTGGCGACGACGTCTGGGTGTCAATTATATATTCTTATAAAGTATTTGTGTATGTATAAGTAGTAGTATCAGTGAGTTAGATTCCATAACACAAGCTTAGAGCTTACTTTGGGTCTAATTAACCGTGTGTGAATTTGTCCAAGTATTTATTTATTTATGTATTTATTTACCTATCTTTGTATAAATAAAAAGGTTGTTTTTCAGACAGAATTTACTTGGGTAATAAAGTGCTCAGAACATGAAATGAACAAATAAAGATGAAAAACAGAAGCCACACTATAAACTCTTCCAATGCTACATAATTCAAAATAAGCTAATACTACGAATATTATACGGGTAATTCCGTACTCAAAACGAGTCCATAGCATAATTTATCAAATCACTATACGGAGTAAACGTTTACGGACCTCGGTTGACAAGCGAAACGATTTTCGTCAGTGGACAATCTAGCTAATTTCATGCCAGCTACTAAAATAGGGTTCATATTGTATACCACCGCAGCATGCCTGTTTTAACGGGTGGTGTAAGTTGTAACTGTTTCGAAATTCGTGCCTTGTAATTTGAATAAGTAGTTTTGCATGTTGTAAATGGGTACGGTGATGCTTAATGCATATTGTATAATACGAGTTATTGGGGCAAGTTTAGAACTTATTTAACTCAATAAAGCTTAATATCGCGACAAAGTAATTTGGAAAAGCACATATTTTGATGTCCTGTCGTGCATACTATCAACATTAATAGATATTCCGTGCGGCGGTTCCATCCACGACCCAATCGATGGCGCTATCTAGTTTGAAAATTTGTATATCACGCTTACGTTATTTTCCGAGATTTAGTGAAAAAAAATCCTCTTTATAAACTTATATAGACTAGCATAGCAGCAGTATTTATACTGTAATAGGTAGTAGTGTGCAAATTGCTAGTTGAATAAAATACTTTTCTAGAAAAGTTAAACTTTTCTGCCTTTTTGAAAGGATTTTGCCAGTGACTAGCTCAAAGCGACAGGGATTGCCTGCATATTTTACCTTATTATGAAGAAATACATTTGTAAATACTTCATAATTTCACACAGTAACAAGCAAAAAGCAGTAATGATTTTTACTTACACCACGCCCTTAATATCCTCAGCTCATTCACTTACATAGGAAAACATGACCTAATCCCATATTCATAGGTTTCAGTTTCTAATGCAGATTCTTGCTACAATATTAGCTTAGCAACCTACCGTTGCGGTAAGGTAAGTCATGCAAGGCTATGAATACACAGTCTGCCGTAAATAATCTTAAAACTTTAATAATAAAATAGTTCATCTCACGCTTGAGTATATATAGTCTATAGTTTTCTTTGACGTTCTGAACGATGTTTTATGAAAGTTGTTGATATAAATAGAGCACTATAGTATGCTCTATGGTTAAAGTTTAAAAGAGGAATAGTAAGTGCCTGTGAGATAGGACACGGAGTCATGCAAGATCCTGTAGGGGTCTATCAACTTTTAAAGTATTGGAAAAGGGAGGAAAATTATAATGAGATAGTTAGAAAGAATACTAAGGTAAACTGAAGTTGTCCGAGAGAGTGAAGTCTACTCTGTTCATTATACAAGTGCTAATCATTTTGATTAAACACGTAGAGGAATATCCACGAAAATAATGAATGAATGAGTAATGTCATCAAATGTTAAATCTTCTTACTTATTTTATGCTTATTGTTAGGGCCGACACTGCGTTAAGCGTGCGCATGCGGTTCCATACAAAAGTGAACCGTCGCGGGCGCCCGCGGCGTGTGGTTTCATACAAAAGTGACCCGTAGCGTGCGCCCGTCGCGTGCGGTGTCATCCAAAGTGAACTGACACGGGCGCACGCGATGGGCGCACGCTTAACGCAGTGTTGACCCTGAGTTTGCATGCATAGCATGTAAAACGTAACGAATGTCGGATTTTTTGTTTATATTGCAATTGCCTGCTTTTATCGACTTGCTTGTTATGTATAATTTAGACTTAGAATATAATTAAGGTACATACATACATGTTTCTCTTTGAATTCTTTACGTCTATTGAAATTAATGAATAATGTTATTTTTTCAGGTAAGTACTATCACAAAACAAGTTGTAAGTTATTTAAACTTTACTAGATACTATTTAACGTTGATATTGCTGTGAGTGCTCACATTTATGAACTTATGGAACGGTTTAGTATCATTAACTCAATATTTAATTTATATTGAAAAGTATTCGCAATGCAAATGTTTCGACAAGTCCGTTGGCACAGTGGCATGTGAGAGCGCTTCGGTTGCGGGTTTGATTCCCGCCTGGAGTCAACAATATGTGCAGATATTAGCAATGTCGTCTGGGTGTAAATTATATTTTCATATAAAGTATTTGTCTATGTATATATTTTGGTATCGGTTTGTTTGATTCCATAATTCAGGCTTAGCTTAGCTTAGTTTGGGTCTAACTAACCGCGTGTGAATTTGTTCAGGTATATTTATTTATTTAGTGTCAAATCACTGCATCAAATTATTGGTTCCAGTATAAAGTACATGGTTCCAATGTATGTAGTTGATATTTCTGTCAAGAATGTCAAAGGAGGATTTCCAAGATGGGCTTTTAGGTAAACAACATAATATAACTTTGGATACGAAATACTCATGAATTATTTCTTTTATTTCGCCCAAAGATTTTCCTTGTAACATCATAACATGACCGTCCGAAACGGTTGTAAATGTCCTCCTCTATTTTGTATATAAATATATTTATCTGTTATATAAGAGTCGAGTGTATATTATACATTGTTACGCCTTTTCCGTTATACGAAATGATATATTTTTGGAGAAGATTATTGGAGTTTAGTGCCGTGTTAGGAGAATTATTGGTTTAGTTTCGTGGTGGTATTTTGACAGGGTTTTATCTTTATTACTAGCAATGTCCTACGGTTTATCCGCGTTGTGTCCGTTCCCATGGTAAATGCGAGATGAAAACTTGTTTGTAACCTTCCCGTTCATCTTCTTCACCGAGTGGATGGTCGCCGAAGGCCACCTTCCCGTTGAATGTGGCTATCAAATCAAACTCTGCAGCATTATTATATTAGTGAAGATTAATCCTGAAACTACGACTCGCATGAAGTGTTCTTTTTTGAGTTAATAGCGTGTGAACCTATAAAATACTAGCAGCGCCCCGCGGTTTTACCCGCGTTGTGTCCATTCCTGTGGGAATTTCGGGATGAAAAATAGCCTATGTTACTCGTGGATAGTGTAGCTTTCGAATGGTGGAAGAATTTTTAAAAACGGTCCAGTAGTTTTTGAGCCTATTCATTACAACCAAACAAACAAAGTTTTCCTCTTTATAATATTAGTGTAGATAAAATACCAATGCTGCGTGCGAAATAATGTAACTTATATTTTCATCATATACAAAAACAATGGGATGATACATGCTAACAGTAACAGTAACATATTTAGATCTTAAAGCTATTTGTAAGTTGTAAAGTTTATTAACATACAAGTAAAGTAAAGTAAGGTACAGTCAACTACAAAAGTTGATAAACACAATCAATATTACAAAATCTGTTCATCAACTTTTGCAGTTGACTGTACGTTAAAGAAAATCATTGAATAAATGGTTTTCCAATGCTCATAACAATCAAAATCGATCTCCAAACATCCCCCAACATTACAAAAACCCCGATTATTACTCTCAAACATAACAAAACACCAGGATCACTATTCCAAAAGCGATAAAGATAAAAATATTAATATTTTACAATTATCTTAGCAACACAGCCCTTTTGGGAATAAAGTAAACCACGGATATAGTTAATAGGGTACAAAAATGGGACGATATATAAGTTTTATACCCTGCCTGCTCCCGTGTGAGTAATATTTGTGGGAATACGCCCGAAGATCCTGTCCGGTTTCAAATGATAAGTATTATGTTTATTTATGTGTGCTTCAGGTTTCGTTGTAATGGTTTTTAGTTTTTATATGAACAATAGAATACTTTTTGCTCTCTCTTTAATGTATATATCAGCCTTTGTTAGTTTCTTTGTTGTATGTAACGATATTTAATTACCATTGATGGAAGTTTCATAATTAATTGCATTAATATAATAACACAAAGTTGTTCATTATACAAGAAAAAGAACTTATTTTTTATACTTTGTTCGCCCTTCAGTAGACCAACGTGGTGGCAATGTGTTGATTCACTGTACTGATTCTTCATTGAAGCCTTCGCCCAGCACTATGTTAAAATTTACTTACTTAAGTTTAAGAATTCACATACGAGTCGCCTTTACACGAGTCGCCTTTCAACTGACTTATTCTCAACACCAATTCAAGACGTACACTCAAACAAAACATCAAAAGTGCCAACAACACTCATGTGAAAACATTTAATTTGAAACTCGCCATCACAAGTAATGTCCCGCATCACACCGCTCATTCGGTTCGAGCGACATCCTTACACTCTACTATATGCACTCCCGTGAAAATTTCAATTTCCACAAACAATGTACTTCTATGTAGCAGTTTGGTAACGATTTCGACTTGAGTTATGGACCAAGTTATAAGCTTAAGAGTAATAAAGAGTTACGACTTGGTGTCCTTGTGGGAAATTAAAGGTTTTTTTTTCGTTTGATATCAACTAATTTGTTAGGAGTTTTTGTTGTTTGTGGTTTAGGTTTTTTTTTTCTAGTAGTCGTCGCTTTTGTTCTCTCTTAAGTACTATTGTTACTTTGATGGCTTCATTTAATTTACGAAGATCATTTTGAACTTCGATTGCCAATGTCTATAAATTTTACAACCCCTTATACAAGTGACGAACGCTTCGCATTTTATTTGGTTGTCTACTATCAAACTATCATGTTTCTATACTTCTTATTGTATAAACTACTTGGATTTTTTAAAATTCGAATGTTATTTGAGTTTCGTAAAACCAACGGTTCAAACAAATACGAGTAAAAAATAATTTTCAGCATAAACAAAATACAGTACAAAGTACAAGTAAAATATATATCAATGGAATTATAATTACAAATACTATTGTAAATGAAATATTCTCGATAAATTAATTACCTACCAATCGTTTTACAATATCCGGCCAAACTAATTTATTACCTATCTACCTTTGATTTTAGTCTAGTTGGTTTTATGTAATTCACACTCTTTCAACAATTAGAAAAAATTGGACTGTAATGATATGGCAACACTGTAGGACGTAACGTAAATTATAATACGTATTATATTACGATCTTTGTGTTACACAAGAAGACGAAATTTGGCACAATTCATGGCAAGCTAGAAGCAAACCTACGTCTTTCATGAAAAAACAGAGTACATCCGTTACTCTGCCATACTACTGTATGTATTTTACGGTATAATGAAATGTTTAACAAGACTGAACCTAATTGCTTATTATAGAAAATCAAGATGTAAATGTTTCTGCCGGGTACTGTACCCACGAACCCTTTTACGCAGAATTATAACGCAATATTCCGATATCGGTTTAATAGAGTCATAGATCTTTGATGTGAATTATTACATTTTGTCTTTGACACGAAAATTCTGAGGATAGTGTAATTATATTGTTACCGAATAGATGTTTCGTCAAATTAATTGAGTGTATGTTTTTGACGTTTAGCTTAATAAAAGGAGGTGTTTTATTGTAACTTCAGCATGTTTTGTAATGAAATAAATATAGGTCAGATCAGATCAGGAACACACGGATCGCATATAGATGGTGATTTACGAATTCAAAACAAGACTAATTTGTCATGCGTTATTTCGATAAAATTGGAACAGTTTTGAACACATTTTGACTCTAAAATTGATTCAGATCCGTTTTGTTTACCTGACAGAACGACTGAAACAATTAACATCTAAAGAGACCCAATACTGATTAAACAGGGTGACTTTAAATCGCCCTAATTAACTCAAGGGATGACAGCATGTCATCCCTTGTTATGTAGTGCAGCTCGACCACTTGGGTGGGTGGCCGACAAACGCATTTCTACGTGCTTTGGAACCCACGTATAATAACCGTTCCACTTTTATTCAATAGTAAGACAGTGTCAGTAGTCTTTAGGAGGTCTAAAAATCGTGACACCAGGGTTGACTGTAGGTGACCTCCACTTAAACATACATTATAATTATATTTTATTTACACACAATAATATATTAAAAACCACTTACATACATCACACATTCATATCCCAGTAACATAACATTCATAACACAAATAAATAATTTCTAACCAAATGTAAACAAACAATAATTCGGCAAGCAAACCCGCGCGATATGCGTTGTTCCGAATTTGTGCAAATCTTGCATTTAAGTTAATTGTGGAATGTGAAGCCACGCGGAGGCGCATCGCGCGCGCGCAGTCGATCACAGCGTATGCTACGAGAGACACATACAACTCGTTCTCACGCGCACTCGCGTTTTGCCCACGCGTGAACTGTTCACTTACTACTTTGATTAATTACATGATATGTATTATGTGCTACATTGATCCTGTCTTGCTATCCTTCTAAAAACTAAAATAGTGTGTGTTGTGTGTGGCTAATAAACTTTGGCAATTCATCTTTGTGGTTTAATTCAACCAATATTACCACGCACACCCCCTAAAACTGGTGACCCCGGAACAAACTGAGGAACACGGAAGACAAGGAGCAATTCGCAGCCTGGATGTCGGCGTCGAGTGGTTCAGATACCACCGGTAACGTGGACACGCGTCCACGACGCCACTCCAAAATCAAGATGGCGTCTCCCGTCGTGCCCGCTTTAACAGTTGCAAGTAATCCAGTGAGCATAAGAATACCACCTTTTTGGCCTGAAAAACCAGCAATTTGGTTCGCACAAGTAGAAGGACAGTTTGCAATCATGCGCGTGACAGACGAAGCAGCCAAATTCTACCACATTTTGGCTTCGCTCGACCGTCAGTATGCTGCTGAAATAGAGGACATCCTCACTGGTCCTCCCAATTACCAACGCCTCAAAGAGGAGTTAATCAAAAGGTTGTCTGCGTCGAGAGAAAATAAAGTCAAACAACTTTTGACCTACGAGCAGCTAGGTGATCGCAAGCCGTCACAATTCCTTCGGCATCTTCAACATCTCGCCGGTCCAGATATCCCTCAAGAATTTCTCCAAACAATCTGGACGAGCCGACTACCCGTTTCACTTCAGCCTATCGTTGCGTCACAGCCTACCCTGGGTCTTGACGCACTCGCTGAACTCGCTGACCGCGTCCATGACATCGCAGTGCCATCTCATCAAGTTGCTGCAACCTCAACGGTACCGTCATCATCAATAGCTGTTGAGGAGCTCACACGCCAGGTAGCTCAGCTGACGCGCCAGGTGAGCGCTTTAACTATCCAATCGCGACATCGACCTCGACCCACCGAGCGCCGCAGAGATGCGCAACGCAGCCGATCGACGTCACGACGTTCAGCGTCGAACTACCGCAAGTACCCAGTTTGTTGGTACCACTCACGGCATGGTTCCAAAGCTCGTCGGTGTATCCAGCCGTGCGACTACAACCAGGGAAACGAGAGAGGCAGTCAGTGATGGCGACTGATGATTGCCACAACCCCAGCTCAGGTCGCCTCTTCATCACGGATCGTGGTTCACAGATACAGTTTCTAATAGACACTGGAAGTGACATTTGTGTGTACCCGGTTTCAGCCCTTAAAAGGCAACTTTGTAAATCAACATATCAGCTCAGTGCTGCCAATGGTTCGACTATCGACACTTACGGCTACATGCAATTAAATTTGAATTTGGGTCTGCGGCGTGATTTTCCGTGGCGTTTTGTTGTTGCTGACGTCACAAAAGCAATCATAGGCGTAGATTTCCTTTCTCACTATCGTTTGGTTGTTGATGTTGGCCAACAGAAGCTTATCGATAGTCTAACCAATGTTAGCACTGTAGCTTGTTTAGATTTAAGCGACAATGCTGTTTTAAGTGTTAAGGTAGCTAGTTTTAATGGTGATACTGTGTATCATAAAATTTTGTCTAATTTCCCGGAAATTACACGTCCTTTTGGAACTCCTCAAATCGCAAAACACAATACACAACACCACATTCGCACCACACCAGGTCCACCTGTATCATGTTCTCCTCGCCGTCTCGCGCCTGATAAATTGAAGGTAGCTCGTCAAGAATTTGACGCTATGATTGCTAGCGGTATCGCACGTCCTTCTGACAGCCCTTGGGCATCACCTCTTCATCTCGTGACTAAAAAAGATAATGGGTGGCGTCCATGCGGCGATTACCGCCAATTAAACGCTCGTACTATACCAGATCAGTATCCGATTCGTCATATACAGGATTTTTCGCAAAACCTGTCGGGTTGTACTGTATACTCGAGTATCGATTTAGTGAAAGCATATAATCAGATTAGTGTTAATAGGGCAGATATTCCGAAAACTGCAATAACAACACCCTTCGGATTGTTTGAATTTTTAGTCATGACATTTGGACTTCGTAACGCAAGTAAAACCTTTCAGAGATTTGTTGATGAGCTTACTCGTGGCTTAGACTTTTGCTGGCCTTACCAGGACGATTTTCTTGTGTTCAGCCGCACGCCACGTGAGCACGAAGAACACTTGCGTCAACTTTTTACGCGAATGAGAGAATTCGGTATATTAATCAATCCGGCCAAGTGTGTCTTCGGTGTGTCTAATATTCAATTTCTCGGCTACGAAATCTCTGAAAGCGGCACCAAACCTCTGGACAGCAAGGTAAAGGCAATGTCTGATTTCCCTCTACCAAAAACCGTCCGAGAACTCAGACGATTTTTGGGCATGGTAAATTTTTACAGGCGATTTTTACCCAACGCCGCTCAGATTCAAGCACCCCTGAATGCCTTACTGTCCGGATCGGTTAAGGCATCCGATCCGATTGTTATGACTAAAGAATCATCGCAAGCGTTCGAAAACTGCAAGAAGAGTCTGTGCAATGCAGCACTTTTAGCTCATCCTGATTCGCAAGCTAAATTAGGATTGGCCACTGACGCCTCAGACACGGCGATAGGTGGTGTCCTGCAACAGCTCAAGGATGGATACTGGCAGCCATTAGCATTTTTCTCTCGCAAGTTAAGCCCGTCACAAACGAAATACTCTCCGTATGACCGTGAGCTCCTTGCCATTTACGAGAGTATAAAATACTTCCGCCATATGCTGGAAGCTACTCACTTCACTATCTATACTGACCACAAACCTCTTTGTTACGCATTCAGTGAACGTAAAAGTAACTGCTCACCACGTCAGTATAGACACCTTAATTTCATCTCGCAGTTCACCACCGATATCGTTTTTATTGCTGGTAAGGACAACGTGGTTGCCGACACACTATCACGCGTCGATGAACTGCAGGTACCAGTTGACCTTGAAGTGATGGCTGAGCTCCAAGGTTCAGATCCAGACCTTCCGGAACACCTCAAAGGTGACACTTCACTTCGCCTTACACAGACGAATATACCTGGGAGTCGTACCGTTCTGTACTGCGACGTCAGTACACCGACACCCAGACCTTTCGTCCCTAAACAACTTCGAATGCAAGTTTACAACAGTCTCCACTCCCTCAGCCACCCCGGTGCAAATGCTACCGCCAAACTCGTTGCACAACGTTTTGTTTGGCCACTGATGCGAAGGGACTGCCGAGAATGGGCTAAGTCATGTTTGGCATGCCAGCGCTCGAAGGTAACGAGACACGTTGCCTCACCTTTAGGTACGCACGATTTACCTTCAGCACGGTTCAAACATGTACATCTAGACCTAATCGGCCCACTACCATCATCCAATAATTATCGGTACTGCCTCACAGCCGTCGATCGCTTTACGCGATGGCCGGAAGCTGTGCCTATTACCGATATTTCCGCGGAAACAGTGGCCAAAACGTTTATTTCCTGTTGGGTGGCACGATATGGTTGTCCTACCGAGATCGTAACCGATCGAGGCGGACAATTCCAATCGGCACTGTTTCAACAGCTTTCTCAGTCCATCGGTTACGATCACCGTAGGACAACGAGTTATCATCCGCAATGCAACGGATTGGTGGAGCGTTTTCACAGGCAACTAAAAGCTGCAATTACCTGTCATGCAGACACCAAGTGGACCGAATCACTTCCACTTGTGTTGCTAGGCATTAGGAGTGCCTTTAAGGAAGACCTCCAGACTTCATCAGCTGAGTTGGTGTACGGTGAACCACTTCGTCTCCCTGGCGAATTCTTCGGTCACGATATTGCGTACTACACCACCGACATCACCGATTTCGCGGCTCGGTTGAAGTCCTTTGCGGAAAATATTCGTCCGGTTCCCTCCCAACACCACTCAAATCGCAGAGCTTTCGTATTCCAAGATCTAGCTACATGCAGTCACGTATTCCTTAGGGAAGAAGTGATGCGTGGCTCATTCCAGCCTGCTTACACTGGTCCATACGAAGTGCTCAAAAGAAGGAGTAAAACATTTATTATTCGCGTTAGGAACAAAGATCTCACAGTAACTATAGACCGCCTTAAGCCAGCCTATATACTAGACGTTCGTGTACCCGTTCCTCGATCCTACACTGCAACTCCAGAACGTGTCCCTGTTCATCCACCGCAGGAAAAGACCGCGCTAACAACTACGCGTTCAGGTCGTACAGTACGGTTCCCTGACTTTTATCGCCCTTAGTCGGTCTCTGGAGGGGGATGATGTAGGTGACCTCCACTTAAACATACATTATAATTATATTTTATTTACACACAATAATATATTAAAAACCACTTACATACATCACACATTCATATCCCAGTAACATAACATTCATAACACAAATAAATAATTTCTAACCAAATGTAAACAAACAATAATTCGGCAAGCAAACCCGCGCGATATGCGTTGTTCCGAATTTGTGCAAATCTTGCATTTAAGTTAATTGTGGAATGTGAAGCCACGCGGAGGCGCATCGCGCGCGCGCAGTCGATCACAGCGTATGCTACGAGAGACACATACAACTCGTTCTCACGCGCACTCGCGTTTTGCCCACGCGTGAACTGTTCACTTACTACTTTGATTAATTACATGATATGTATTATGTGCTACATTGATCCTGTCTTGCTATCCTTCTAAAAACTAAAATAGTGTGTGTTGTGTGTGGCTAATAAACTTTGGCAATTCATCTTTGTGGTTTAATTCAACCAATATTACCACGCACACCCCCTAAATTGACCACCTAGTCAAGTTTACTTTTTTAGCTGAGTGAGCGGTGTTCATATCAGAAATGTACTATGTAACTCTAGATTTAAATGTATAATATGCAACACTGTTGATGTGTCATTAAATAAATAAATAAGTATGTATCGATAGTAGATAGTGCAAGTGGGCTAGGGCTGCCGAGTCATGGACGGGCTCGGCTAACGACGCTAGTCCCACATCCAAAGTCAAAGTCAAAGTCAAATATTTTTATTCAGTGTTGGCCCCATAGAGGCTCTTTTGAACGTACCATTGAACATAGGAACTCTAACGTCGACGAAAGAGCGAAGTGGAGAAGAAAAATAAGGAAAGCTGACTCCACTACCCTGTGGAACAGAGCCAGGAAGAGAGAGAGAGATGTATCGATAGTAGAGTTTTAGTAACATTTTCTTCCTTCCGAAGTTGTGTTAAAAGTACTTGTATTGTACCAGACAAAGCAAGACCTTCACCTCGTCTCCTTTCCCATACTATTACAACTTCGAAAATATCCGCCCTCGCGTCTGACACTTATAAATAGAGATTTTAAAACTTTAATGGCGTTCTGACTTGGGAGCTAAGGTTGGAATTTGCTTAAATCGATTTTATTTTCGAGATTATATTTATTAGAATAATGATGATAATATGATGTGAATGTAATTTCATAATATGACATGGTATGGGTTGATATGGTTTTATTATTTTTTACATTAAATGTCATTAATTATTTTCTCCTTCACTGTACTGAAGATTTCAGTAAACGTTGATCTGCAATAGGAAATATATTTATTTTAAAGAATGGAAAAATGGCATTCATTTCAGTTTAGTAAATATATGCATCTCGGTCATTTGCCACTTCGGTGATACAAGGCTTTGGTCATTTGTTGCTTCCGCAAATCGTGTTCGGAAATATGAGCTTCAGTCAAATATACTTCTTCAAAGAGTAATC
The DNA here is from genome assembly GCA_963082685.1 of Cyclophora albipunctata. Taxonomy (NCBI): domain Eukaryota; kingdom Metazoa; phylum Arthropoda; class Insecta; order Lepidoptera; family Geometridae; genus Cyclophora; species Cyclophora albipunctata. Next base: position 1,615,460 of record OY720128.1, read on the forward strand.
GATGTACATACATAAAACAAATAAAAAAAAACCACTGAAAGAACCTTAGCCTTCGGTATTTGATGTCGGTTAGAAACATCCTCCTTTGGCTTTGTCACCAAAAGTTCATACTTACATTATTCTCATTTATAAAAAGAACTGCGTCCAAACTCGGTGATAACCAACAGTTGGTTCTAAGCAAACATTTTTCTAAGTAATAATTCATCCTTTAACCATTCTTTTAGTTTCCACTGGCTGTTCACACGTAATAAAATTTATGATTCAACTTGGAATGTTTGTTTCTTGCATTAGGGCCGGCTTACACGGGACGATTCTTCATAATTTGGAACGCGAAATGAACAATTCACTTGTACTAAGATATATGAAGGATTACTGTACTCTGAATGATGATGGGGAATGTAAGGGTTGTGTAGTGTACAATTGTACAGTCATGGTAAGAAAGCGTTTGTCACCTTTAGGCATAGTTTCATTTGCGGTAGAAGCAATTACTTTGTTATTAGTTATTATTAGACTATAGTCAATCAGTACGACACAAAAATGGTAGAAAAACTTAAAATATATTTACGCCCATACTGAGATATTATAAATGTTTCTTTAGTACATATTTTTAGGAGTGATTTTGACATGTTATATATAAAAAAATACGTCAATTAGTTAATTGTCGATTTAATAGACGTCTCTTAGGGCGGCACTTAGTGTTATGTTCTAGTACTAGCAGCGCCCCACGGTTTTACCCGCGTTGTGCCCGTTCCCGTGGGAATTTCGGGAATTTTTTTACATAAAAACCTTCCTCTTGAATCACTCTACCTATTACAAAAAACCGCATCAAAATCCGTTGCGTAATTTTAAAGATTTAAGCATACAGACAAACAGACAAACAGATAGACAAATATAGCGACTTTGTTTTATACTATGTAGTGATGATTACACACACCATTTTAACAAATACTCTGAATCACATCAACCCCACAAAAACGCAATCAGTCTGAACCCTAATGACTACCCTTAATGACTAAATTAAATATATCGATGTAATAAATAGGGTATAACAGTCCAAGATGGATCCCTTGAGACCACTTATCCACGTAACGCGATAGAAATGCTCGTAAAATTGCAGCGTGTGTTGACGGTAATATATAGTTGGTAACACCCACATTGAATGTGCTTCAGCAGTTTTATGCGCAGGTACATATTAGCTATGTGTACTCTATCCGAGCAATGTATATCTATGTGTGGAGCTATTTGTTCCCGCGAGCTTTAGCTGTGACACTCATGTTAAAGTTATTGGAATTTTAACTCGCGTTATCGATATGTGTTTTTAAGAGTTAGTATTGGAACTAAGTTTGTGTGTAAAAGGCTGATGTTTTATATATGTTTTATGGGCTGGTTAAAACTGAACTGTTTAATATATGATTTTAGAATTGAATTATTGCTATAATTGTTGCTCTTCGTAAAATCTATTCATACATAAACGACTTGAAAAATATACAGATTTTTTGAAGCGAACTCTACTCATTTTGAATTGAAACTACGCAATAATTGTAACTACTCGTATGATGCCAAAATCAAATGTCCAAACGGGTCATAACAATTGAACTGCTAACCCCACAGATACAGAGAATCCTTCAAACTTACCCCACTTTTTTGCGTCACCGATTACACATGTTTGTCGATGCTTTCTTTCGTCTCAAGTGTGTTCTCACCTTTACTTTCATCGTATGTCTACAAAAACTTCGCGAAACTACCATAAAAGTGGATGACAAATGTTAGTCACATACATAAAATAACAAATAGTTGGCGGTCAGTTGAGATAAATGAAACGTCACGAACAAGGAGTCATTGAAGTGGACACTGCATTTTGTCTCCACTAGTTCAACTATTTGTTCAGAGAGCTTTCTGTTAACGTTTGAGATTTCTTTAACTTGATTGAACTCAAGTTACAAGACTAGAAAAATAAAGTGGTTTTTTTTAAGACCTTCAAGGAGGTTCTAAATTCGAATGTTAATGTTTTGTTTATGATCGAGTACAATGACGTCATTGATTGGTGAATTTAAACCGATTTTAAGAAGGAGGTTCTGTTTGGTTGATCCTTCTTCCTACTAATATTATAATTGCGAAAGTAACAGTAGGATGTAATATGTATGTATGGAGCATACATCCATCCTCACAGATGGATGTATGCATGTTTGATGCTCTTTCACGAAAAAACTACTGGATGGATTTGAATGAAAGTTTACAGTTATATAGGTTATACATCAGAATAACATATGGAATACATTGTATACCGAAATCCCTGCTAGAACGGGTACAACGCGGGCAAGAGCGATGCGCGAGGCAAATTTTTTAACTCAATTCTAAATTGTATTCTTATACATGGAATTGGAAACTTCAGCACAAATATTAACGATAAATCTTTTTTAACACGCTATATCTATACTAATATTATAAAGCTGAAGAGTTTGTTTTGTTTGTTTGTTTGTTTGTTTGTTTGTTTGTTTAAACGCGCTAATCTCAGAAACTACTGAACCGATTTGAATAATTCTTTCACTGTTAGATAGTCTATTTATTGAGGAAGGCTATAGGCTACATTTTATCCCGGATTTCCTACGGGAACGGGCACAACGCGGCTAAAACCGCGGGGCGCTGCTAGTATTTTTATAAAATGCATTTTAAAAGACATCCTTCATACAAATACACTGCATGTTAATGTATAAGTTCGGGTGTTTATTTTCAGGCCTGAAACTGAGCCGTGTTGGTAAATAGTAGCCATCACGACTACCAAGAGTTGTTTGGTCTCGTTGCGTTGTCTGATGTCATACTGTTTTCTTAGCCCGGAGACGAGCAATCCTATTTATTCAACTATGTCTATAGCTTTTATTATATAATTTGGGAATAGAGATGGAGTACAGTAGTTTTGTTTAGTAGCGCCCCTGTGTAATATATGTAGTTGTAATACACTCAGAAACGTCAATTAAAACACTCAGAAAAATCACTAACAATTAACTAATTGACTAAATGTTTCGTACATGTCAAAATCACTCATTAAATCTCGAATAAAGGAAGTGTTTGACGTCTCTGAGAACGGACGTTAGTGTATTGATTAATCTATAATATAAAAATGAATCGCAAAATGTGTTGGTAAGCGCATAACTTCAGAACGACTGCACCAAATTGGATGATTTTTTTTTAATGTGTTCCTTATTGTCAGGACAAGGTTTTTATATAAGAAAAATAAGGAATAAAAATCTCTAAATTCCCACGGGAACGGGGGCGCTGCGGGTGAAACCGCGGGGCACAGCTAGTAGAAGATGAAAACATATTATTTTTGGATAGACCCATTTTATTTTAAACTAGCAGCGTTCCGCGGTTTTATTCGCATTGTGCCCGTTTCGGTTAGAATTTCGAGATGAAAAATAGCCTATAACCTTCCCGTTGAATGTGGCTATTAATTACAAAAAAAATAATTCGAATAGGATTGGTAGTTTCTGAGTTTAGCGCGTTCAAACAAACTCTTCAGCTTTATTATATGAGTATACCTCTTACTATTTTACATACTTTCATAATATGCAGTCATGTTTTTGATGTCTTTGATTATTGATGTCTCTCTGTGGAAGCTTAGATATTAATTATCTAGTATTCATTATCTAGATCACTCATTTTTTTCCTATTACCATTATTAAGACGTGTACGTGTGGTTCTTATATCACACTTTACTCGTACATAAGTGAAAGCTTCGTTCACGCCTTACGTTCTTTACGCCCTTCGTTCTTGACTTGTACCTAAATTGAAAATTCACATCATAGACTGGCTGTTTATAAACTCATATTCTAAATATTGAACGGTAAACTTATAAAAATGAAAAATCGAAGCACCTTTCCATGTCACCTGAAAATGTTCACCTAAAAAGGTGTTATTTACTTTAAAATGTTTTAAAACCTGACACTAGTGACAGCTCTTTTGACACTACGCCCTTTCACGTCGTTCGTAAGTTGCCTTAGTGCAGTGTCACTTTATGTTACAACCCGCTTTGTGTCCGATGCGGTTGGCTTATTTTATTTTAGGCTATTTCAGTTCACTTCTCTCTGTTCTGGTATGCTGTATGACGTAAGTGCTTCTCTGTAAATGTATCTCATACTTAGAATAAGTGAGAAGAATTTTGTTTATTATTCTATAGCTGTGGACATGGTTTCACCTGTGCTAATTAACCCTGTTCATGTAGGAATTTCGAGATAAGAATAAATAAATGAATATACTCGGACAAATCCACATACGGTTACAAGACAAACTAAGCTCTATGCCTGTATTATGGAATCTAATTCACTGATACGTTATCTTCACTTACGCGTTCTCGCCAACAATTATGTATCGAACCTGCAACCCCCGATACAATAAGCGGTCTCACAAAAATCAGGCTGATTTAGGAATCAGGAAACTTCAACCCTAACATGACAAAAAGAACAGACAGACATAAATAGTTCCACTACCTCTAATGTGACTAGAACTTCATGACACACTGAAGTCTCTGTAAAGTCTCAATAAATATTATTCGTCTTCCATTTTAAACTTGACAGTTTATCGTTACTTTAAGTTTCAGTCTACATATTTTATGATCATTGACATATACGAGTATCTATGTTATTCGTCGTAAAAGCAACAATTTCACTTTACAGTCTCGAAATGTTGTTATTGATATTTTATAGCCTTGTGACTTTAGCTAGTACGGATATTACCGTGGTACAGTGTTTGTCTTCATTTGGCATTGGAATTGACGTTTAAGATTGATTTTTATTTATTTAGTTAATTTAAGACCGCTAAAAATATGTTTGAATTCATTGAATACAACAATCAAATGGATACCGCTGAAACTAAGTCACTTTTATTTCTCAAAATGTGAAAAAAGCTAGACACCGTCACTCGACCCATTTACCTAGACCGCGGCACCTCCTCAGTTTTTAGTCAGTCAGTCAATATTTGTTAATTTAACAAGTGAAATATCAAGTAAAATTAAAAAACCCTGCTCAAACCACCGCAAGGAAACTGAAGCAAACTGTACTGTAATCGGTTCATCCGTTTGAGCGTTATGATGCCACAGGCAGACACACATACAGAGAGACCGACGTGAAACTTATAACAAACTTTTTTTGCGTCGGGGGCTAAAAAAAGGACAAATAGTGCGCTAAATGTCTTGTGTACGCTCCATTTAGCACACTTTCTTTTATAACGTTTACATAGACTACAAAACTATATAATTAGTCTTGACCATACTGTATCACGATCTTATGAGTCCCACAGAAGAACCCATAACAAACAACACATAACATTTATAATCAAAATAAACACTGAGAAACTTTTTAACTTTCGAACATTTTATTTCACAATAAAAACTTTTGTCGTTACAGTAGAGGTTTCATAAAATTTGACGGTCCCTTCGCTAGCGATTAAACATTGACGAGTGCAATCAAAACAAGACAAACTGTAACTTTGCTTGTATTTCTTATTTATTGTTGAATCATCGTGATGAGTTGTGACGTTAAAAGCTTAAGGCCGTACTCAGAGACTTCAAATGCTTCCTTAGTAGAGAGATTTTGACATGTAACATATGAAAAATAACGTCAATATGTTAATTGGCGATTTATTAGCTGTCTCTGAGTGGTGTGATTAAAAATGCCTAGTTGACGAATTAAAAATGTGCATAGTTTAAAATGACATAACCGACAAGGTAAAACTTTAAGAAGTCTAGAATAAGAAGACTCTATAAGACGACTTAATGCATTGCAGTTTTTTGTTCATTTTTGAACATTCACCAATACCTATTTAATCTATTTAATATTTTCTTTAAACATTTATTATCAGTAGTGGTAAAAAATTACCTTCTTGATCCGGACACGATGAATCGTCGAATTGTCGGTCCCGGTTGTTTCATCGTCGGACCATATCGGAAGTCTCTAACATACTCGAATTTAGTGGCAACTAGCAATACACTTTCAAACCCCAAAAAGACCGCAAAAAACCCCAAAAAATCACCAAAATCCCAACAGAACTAAAAGTAAATTACAACCGAAAATTCAAATTCATTACGAACTCCCCCGATTTATTCGCAACAACATTCATTTAAACATTAAAGAGTTAAAATCTCTTAAACCCCTTTATTTATTATAACAATAATTATAATTAGAACACAAAATGGCGTATTTTTAATTTCCTTCTTTAATAACAAAGAGGTTTAAGTACGAGAGTCTCATTTTGAAATAATATAAGGTCTAATGATTTCTAATTAGTAACGTTTAATAAGTTAATTTGTTTTATAATATAACTTCCTTTTAGTAACGACATTTTTGATGACATTTTTATTTATATTGCGGCGTTTCGCTTCTTTATTGAGTGAGGTGAATATTTTTATTACTTGTTCAGTCTTTTGAATTTTAAATATGAATTCTAATACCCAGTGGTTTTGAACGGCTTCTTTGGTTTGCCTTGCCTTGCGCGGCCTTAATTAATCTGATTATTTAAATTTACGTAAAATAATCAGATTCATTTAACTGGACTTAAGAGTTTATTAAAGTAATATGATTGTGTACAATCTAAATTGAACTTAAATTAAACATTTTGAGATAAAAAACATTCCAATGAACATAACAAAAACATAATTTCCGGGATTTTACCATCGGAAACTGCACAACACTAGTCCTTTCAGCGCAGTTTTTATGGAAGCTATAAAGAGAATAAGGAGTTTCAGTAACGATACATTCAAGATTTAGTGTAAAAATATCTAGAAAATGTGAATGCACTATCGGCGTGGTGCCAAGCTGCGGTTGCACTTATATTTTACTGCTGAGACAGATGGCACCACTGCAGCGACCACGGACTAGGGTTAAACAATGATATTAATTTATTTTATTGTTTAATGCTGTTGTGCTCTGAAGTGGTTTTAAAAACAAGCATGACTCTGATTTGTTTTTAGTACCTCTGTTTTTAACTAATTTGTACTACGCTTTTGGATATATGGGGTTAAAAATATGAAAGTTAGGTGTATGTTTTATTTTCCAGTTGTTTACACTAATATTATAAAGATGAAAACTTTGTTTGTTTGGTTGTAATGAATAGGCTCAAAAATTACTGGACTGTTTTTAAAAATTCTTTCACCATTCGAAAGCTACATTATCCACGAGTAACATAGGCTATTTTTCATCCCGAAATTCCCACAGGAATAGACACCACGCGGGTAAAACCGCGGGGCGCTGCTAGTACAAAATATTTATTGAATTTTTTAGTCAATATCATAAATATTACGTTGTTTAAAGCATATCATAAACATTGTTCACATATCGTGAAGCTAACCGCACCCCGCTGTTTTTCACGCATTACACCCGTTCCTGTGGGAATTTCGGGATGAAAAATAGCCCATAACATTTCTGTTGAATGTGGCTATCTATTCCAAACGAATCATTCGAATCTAACAGTTCCTAAATAAGCCTGAACATACAAATCTACAAATTCTACCTTTTTATAATATTTGTATGGATATTAACAAAATTAATGTCACATTACCACGTAAACATGAGTGAATATGCTAATCACGGCGAGGTTGTTCATTTAAAATAAATTGCACAATTTAACACGCCAATTGTTAGAATTTACGCGTAAAAAGGATTTTATTACGCAAATTTCGCTTCTGCTTGCTGTTTTGTTCATTATGAATTTTAATAGCGAACTCTGTTTTAAATAATTTATTTTTAAAACAGTGTTTAGTGCGTTTTAACCTTGGAACAGCATCAAAAAGACTAAGAGAAGTGAAGAAATGAAAAAATAACGCCCGTGCTCAGATACGTCAAATGCTTCATTAGTAGACATTAAGTTTATGCGTAGTTTTGACATTTTAGGTATGTATGAAAAATTTGGTCAATTAGTTAAATGTCGCTTCAATGGACGTCTTGAGTGCGGCAGTTACTCCCTTACTCAGCTTCTTCTTCATCAAGTGGGTTGTCCTGACCAATCCTAGTGTCAGAGTTATTGAGCCGCCAAATGCCTCTGACATGACTCATGTAACGACTACTATCCGTAGAAAGTAACCGGGACCGACGGCTTAACGTGCCCTCCGAAGCACGGAATCATCTTACTTTTCGGGCAATCAGGTGATTCAGCCTGCAATGCCCTAACCAAACTGAGGACAGTCTCACAAAGAGATTTTTGTGAGATATTGTTGTCCCCACCGGGAATCGAACCCGGAACCTCCGGATCGTGAGCCGAGCGCTCAAACCACAAGACCACGGAGACCACAAGGACACGCCTTACTCAGTGATGTCAATTAAATTGACACTAATTACTAATTGACGTGAATTTTCAAGCCTTATATTTCAAGTCTCTTATTACAGTATCTTATCATCAGATAATCATTTAACAACTCTACAACTCTGAGTACGCAAGAAAGTCAGTGATAGTAAGACACATGGGTATCACAAACATCATTAAACGTTATATTTTTTTTTTAAATACCACAACGTGTAAAAAGCTCTATAGCAGCTTTATATAATTGGAAAATGTTCGCGTAAATAGGTACTTGAGTTACATTTCAGTGTTTTCCAATGTTACTATTATTTGCTTTATTGCCTTTTTGGTCGTTAAAACTTCTAATATACCTAATACACCATCGCTTCATGTACTTATAAACAGTCGTAAAGTTTCATATTTTACGAGTTTGTACCTACAAATTCGTTTGTATATATAGCAAAGCTCATGTTTTTCATATAAATGAATTGTATGAAAGTTATCGGTTTATTCAAAAGTATGCTGAAATATGTTAGTACTCTTATTAGAGATTTTAGACTGCCTGAAGACCTTCCACGTGGTCTAATCATTAACAGGGACAAGGAATTCTTAAAGACGTTTGAAGCATAATGAGGCTCAAGCTACTATTGGCAGCCCGTCAAAATAGTAACCGATATGTAAGTTGCTTAAAATTTAAATAAGTTAACATCGACTAGTCTAATTACGCCTCGAGAGTGCATCATTTATCCATAAATTTATACATATTTTTCAATAAATAGGGTACTTAAACTACCATGGAGATAATAAAATGGATATTACACATCATCATTAAGCTTAAGAGCTAAGTCGTTACCGGGGAAAAGCATGCTAATTAAAACTCGTGTGTAGCAGCGCCCCGCGGTTTTACCCGCGTTGTCGCCGTTCCCATAACAATTTCGGAATACAAAATAGCCTATAGCCTTCCCGTTGAATGTGGCTATCCATTACAAAAATAATTATTCAATTCGGATAGTTTTTGAGAACAGCGCATTCAAACAAACATTAAAACAAAAATTACACCTTGATTGCCCGCTGGTCCTGTAGCTTTTTACATGGCGTTTTTGCACTGGAGAGTTGAAAGAAAACATGCTATATAACGTAGAGGTTAACTTAGTAAAGCGAATTAACGTTAATATATGCAGGCTTTACCTAATTTATTACTCAAACAATAAAATTAGGCAAAACCCTACAAGAGGCTAGTCACACAAATAAATTAAAGTATTTTTCGTAACTTTTTCATTTAATTCGTCCTTTAGTTAAAACCTTGGATACAGAATTAGCATTTTATGACACGATTCTCTTTTAATTGCCAAAATAAAAACCTCCATCAGTTTTATTATTGGCCAAAGCTCGACTCAAAAAGATTCTCGTTCGTGTGTAAATATGCAAATTTAAACTTTGACGTGAAGTATGGATGTGTAATTGCAAAAAAGACTACGCGAGTGGCCCAGACCCCACACAGGGGCACAATGTAAACGATTTTGCATGACAAACGTTGTTTGTCATACAATTTATTTTTATACGACGTGGTAGTAAACAGTTTTTCTCACAGTGTCCGCGATATTTGCATATTTTCACATAAATGAAAGTTTTAGAGCTTTGTTGGTCGGACATAAATATTTATAGTTGATTATATGAGCTTGTTGGTAATAAGAGATTATATTAAATATTTTAATGAATCAGGTAAGTAGCTACTCCTAATGTTAATGTATAGATACATAAAAATTCTACTCAACTATAATAAAACTGAAGAGCTTATATGTTTGTTTAAACTCGCATATCTCTTTTTAACATCGTGTATCTTATTACTACTTGATTTAAAGAGAGCTAAATTAAATTCTAGATTTGAACGGGTATAGTACGAGAAAAACCGCACAACGATGCTAACTTTGTTGTAGATGAATGAAGCTTTTCTCTAGAGAACGATTCACTATGAAGTTATAAACATGAATAAAACACTCAGACAGAGATAATGGCGCTATAATGTAAATACAACGATATCCTAATCGCCCATTAAACTATTTGGTAACAAAAATTTTCATTTTCATTTAAAGCCGAGCTACCACGAATTACTGGAGGGAGGATTTACTTCTTTTTTGGGGCTTTTTGTAAAATTGCCCACGTTCACTCAAAGATATTAAAGATTGAGACAAAGACTGCGGATGTAAGTTAATCGAGGTACGTCCGTTTTTCTATTTATTTTCGTGGCCTTTTCCTGGTCTATAAGGGAACATAATACATATTATGTAATTAGCTTTAGTATAGGTATTACTATAAGTTCTTTTTACGTGTTGGGGCAAATCTATATGAATAAAATGAATCACTAAAATGTTTGTACGTGTATAACTTCCAAATGACTGCAGAAAATTGGATTTTTTCTTTGAATTTGAATGACATTCAGTATTATCCATTCTATCTCATATTATCTCACTATTTGTGAGACTTTAAGTTAGTGACTAAATAAAAATAGGAATGTAGTTTCTGTCGGATTTTTGCTGTGGTGTTTATAGATATTAGGTAGGTATTCTAAATATAATATTATGCGTGAACTCACACTTCGATTTAACTAACATAAATAACAAAGCTTCCTCAAATAATTCATTGATAATGGAATATGGAACCAACCTGATGAATAGTGCCACCGATTACTAACCGTAAAGGTACTGCCGAGATTTGACCGGTTTGAACGAATCAGTTCGTTCCATTGACAGAGCGATGCGGGCTCAATTATCCTGATATTGACTATTGAAAGGAATGACAAGCCCTGACGTTAGATTTCATGAAAACGCTTGTTCATGGCGTTTTATGCGATTGATTATGTTTTAGTTGTCAAATTTGACAGTGACAATGACAGTGACAGTTTTATGAACTGTCTGTCAAATATCGGACCGCGTTTTTGTCGCTTTTTTGTTTTTGCAGAACTATTCAAAATTTTGTTCATTGACTATTTGAAGGCACAATAATTTATATGTAGGTCAAGCCAATCTTTGTAAAAGCAGTCCAGATCGTCACACCATGAGCAACACCATTCTCATGAGCAACACCATTCTCTTCAGTTTTAGTCGTCCAGCAACAATTTTGATCTCAAATTCATTCACTTTTAAAAACTTAAAATATAGTACGAGAAAGCCGAATATTGTTTACCTACTTTAGATGTCTCTTGATTCAGTGACAAAAAGGAGTAAACAATATAACACCCTCTCTTTCCTACCAATAAAACCATGGAGGTACACATGACTCGACAGTGTTATACCTCAGGGGGGTACCGGCTCTCGATTCAACTTTGCTTCGATTTTGTCAGTTGTAGCCCTCTGAACCCGACTGATGTATTTTCCGAACGGCTGGCGATATTTGTAAAGCTGCGTCTTCACTTCTGTTCTGATCAGTCGTGAGCGAACAATCATTCGTTCTTACGGTAAGTGACGGCATTTTGTTTATTATTGTAAATCTACACTTGAGCTAGCGAACGTGTTCTGTTAAAATTTTGACAACTGTCCTCATTGAATGGAAACATGTGATTTTAATGTTTGCCTTTGCCTTTTTGCCGGAAATTGTATAGCAGATTATTACTAGCAAACTAACGTGTCGCAGAATTTGATTTTCGGCTAAACAATTTTCGGCAAAAAGTCAGGATACTCTTTTTTATATTTTAATCGTGAACGAACATACCATCTGTATTCCGAGCGAACTAGAACATCAGAACACCGAATATTTCGAACAAACAAAATGTTTGCCCAGAATACTAAGTGAAGACGCGGCTTAACAGCCGTCCATTTTGTATTGTAGACTATGTTCCGGATTACATACATTGTTGACATTCTGAATTCAATACCAATCTCTAACTCGCACTTGTGCAAGCGGATTGGAAGTTAGGAACGCTGTTGATTCGAAAATTGATTTTATTGGTTGAATTTGGCTAAGGAATTACTGAATTATTTGTCGTCCTTTTGTAGCTATACGACATATAGCTGTATGTGTACAATGTATTGTATTACATGTACGAGTTTTAACGTTTTTAAATCATGTTTGTCACCGTTGTTGCATAGTGATATCTGCGTAATACTGAACTTTTTTACCTATATAGGTATAGGTATTTGTCCGTGAAGTAGTGGTAGTTAATATCCACATTTGTGTTGTTCTCAATAACGCCCGTACTCAGACACCTCCTTAGTAGAGATTCAATGAGTGATTGTGACATGTAATGTATGAAAAATTTCGTCAATTAGTTAAATGTTGATTTAATGGACGGACGTTGTTTCGAGTCTCTTGAGTGTGGCAGTAAAACCGTTACTTCATAGACACCGTATTACAGAAGTGTACATTCTTTAAAACGTAACTAAGTGAAAATAATGGCGAAACATTTTAATTAAACGGAAACATCTTTAATCACCTTGTATTACGAGCTTTAACAAATAAATTCAAATCCTCAAACTGTAAACGAAGACAAAACTGCACTTCATTTCAAACCTCGTAACCCCCTTTCGTTTATAATGGAATATTATATTCCGCCATAAACTCAGTCATGGCAATGAGACCATTAAATTTTGACCCCCTAAATTCCCGCTGGCGTCTATCCTATGAAACTTATAAGGGAACACGGCAGGTCTGTTTATTTTGGACGATATGGCCGGTATACGTGTTTGTTAAGATGTTTCTTTTTACCGAGTGTTTTAATTGAAACTAAGAATAAACCTTTTTAGCATGTTATGACAATTGAAGGTAGAGGCCACTGCGCCTTATTTCCTTTATTTTGTAGAGAAAATATAGCTGTTTGGTTTTTTTGCAAAACAAGTCCAAACCATTTCCAAGTCCAAAAATTAAGTTCACGTTATTAATGTTACAATAATCATCAAAGTTAAAATCAAGTCAAAGTCAAATATTTTTATTAAGTTTTGGCCCTAAAGAGGCTCTATTGATCGTACCACTCATTTGGAAGAACATCAGCAGAGTGGAATGGGAATCATAATAGTCATTATAGTTGCTATAGTCACATAAACAGCTGATAGTGGCATTCTTATCTGAGACCTTCCTGCTTTGAAAGGTACGTAATACAGGCGAGAAGCCCGTTGCCTCGGTTCTTTGTGAGAGCGCTTACTGTGTCGGGGTTCGGGGTTCAGGCATAGCTGTTGGCGACGACGTCTGGGTGTCAATTATTGACACCCAGACTATATTAGATATATTATATCCAATATAGTAATCTAATATTCATACTGTATATGAATATGTATTAAGTTATTAAGTATTTAAGTTATTTAGATTACAAAATGAGCTTAGAGCTTATTTTAGGTCTAATTAACCGTGTGTGATTTTCCTATGACTATAGTTATTTGTCCGGGTATTTTTAAATCGCGTCCCTGATTATTTCAATCGTTAGATCGGATGTATAGGTAGGCTAAAAGTCTACCCACTAGGATTGTCTACTAATCTTCCTTAACTTGATAAACTTACTTTCATATAATACTAGCAGCGCCCCGCGGTTTTACCCGCGTTGTGCCCGTTCCCGTGGGAATTTCGGGAATTTTTTTACATAAAAACCTTCCTCTTGAATCACTCTACCTATTACAAAAAACCGCATCAAAATCCGTTGCGTAATTTAAAAGATTTAAGCATACAGACGAACAAACAAACAGACACGAAACAGAGACGACTTTATTTTATACTATGTAGTGATAACAAAACCTTCGAAACAAAAGTAACTTTACTCCAAGCTATGATAATGCAATAAAGATTCCAGCAGGTTTTCCAGTAATCAATATTAAGATTTTTCTTCCTCTTATTTTAACGGGCCAGATTGGCCAGAGGTCCAATTGTGTGAATCGAATGAAGGTAGTTCCAAAATCTTATTAAGCTTGATTTACCCCCAGTAACTGGATTTCCTCCTAGCTTGGAAAGGGTAGAAAGATATGATTTAAAAAATCAATAATAGTTCGAGTTGATTGGGTTATGTGTGTTGTGAAATCGATTGATGTTGATTATCGAAAAAAAAGCAATAAAATTACGGAAACGATTCATTTTTTACTATTTAACCACTGATTTAATGCTTTACTAAAAGACTACAAATAACATTTTAATCTGAAAAATCTTCAACCGAACTTAATTATAACTTATCTTTTTCAATCCGTTTGAAAATGTTACCATTTCTGCAGCTCAAAAGTGTTTTCTTTTTGCTATTTTAAGTATTTTAAAATAGGTTTTCAACAAGCGGAGTTATGAGGTATTCATACCTCATATCGTTACGCTTTCCTCGCGAAGTTATTACTTATGAATTGAGAACCTCCTCCAGTTTATACAATAAATTGAAAACGATTATTCCTAGAATTTAATTAACCTTTATCCTCTCAAGACCAAACACGTGCAATGAATTTCAACTGAAATCAAAATGAGTAACGTTCTACTTACTGGCAACATTAAATATTTAAACAAATTGAACCCTTCGTTTTATTTACCAAACATCCCTTTGTGTGGTTCTCAAACAAAGTGCTTAAAGTAGATACTACTCATATATTGTAGGAAATATTACATAGATTACTTGTAATACGTAAGGGTACGTTTTCATTGAAGCGGAGCGGAGCGATGCGAAGCACCGTTCCCGTAGGAATTTCGGGATAAAAATATCCTATAGCTTTTTCTATTGAACGTGGCTATCCATAACAAAAATAATTATTCAAATCGTATTAGCAGTTTCTGAGATAAACGCGTTCAAACAATCAAACAATCAGACTCTTTCGCTTTATAATATAAGTATAGATACGAGTATGTAGATAATTTACATCTAAGTTATACATCTAAATTAAATACTTTTTAATAATATCCTTCATTAGTGCGGCTTAAGTACTTTTTGAAGAAGCCATTTCTAGCTCCT
The DNA here is from genome assembly GCA_963082685.1 of Cyclophora albipunctata. NCBI lineage: Eukaryota > Metazoa > Arthropoda > Insecta > Lepidoptera > Geometridae > Cyclophora > Cyclophora albipunctata. The sequence continues at coordinate 1,630,626 of OY720128.1, forward strand.
TTAATATTTTGAAGAGTATCACACAAGTACCCTTCATTTTAATTTCAATCTTACCACATGCATATAAGAGGACATAGAAATACAATATCATATGATGTTGACAGTCATATACTGAGCAAATAGCAATTTGCGCTGTACCGAATGTCAACGGGTGCCGAATGGAATATTAGATTCATGTACACATCTTGTGAGGCATCTCGGATTTAATGGTGGATTAAAATTAACGGTAGTTCTGTAGTCATTGGCTGGAGTCTAATGAGTTTGAAAATTTAAAGCTTTGAATAAGGAATATCATATTTATTTGTTTTTAATATGGAAAAGGTTGCAGTTGTATGTAGGTGTATTAAGACCGTTCTTTTTTCAAATATTTTACATACTACAGGAGCACTTTGATCTAGTGGGATCGTTTTGCTTATTGTACTAAAAAAAAGTATCTTTTTGCAAGATTAATATCATCAGGTATCAAGATATCAAGAGATATTGATCATTATTTCGGTTTATATATCATAGTATGATCAGTACCAATCTCGGTCTCTTAATGGATCGATAGATTAACCGATTCAAAATATAATATGATCATAATAATTTATTTCGTGATGCATGCGTGGGTACACGTACATAGTGTTGTAAGGAGTAAAATGAGCTTCTTATTTCTCCTTTCAGCTTACGAAATTAATACAATAAAATTTAAAGTAAAACATTAAATTTACTTAACCTCGCTGTCCCACTGCTAGGCAAAGGTCTCCTTCAATTACTGTATCTTTTTCCATATTCAACTTCTTCCACAATCCTTATAAAATCGTCCAGCTCTTCCGCCAACGAGTCGCAGGCCGACCTGGAGGTCTACGGGCATCTTGGAATTTCCATTCCGTCGAAATCTTAATACATATTTAGGTAAATATCAGAACTTTACTCTACCAATATATTAAACTTCGTATAATATAATGCGCCCATTGTCATGACTCATTGATTCACAATAAGTCCTTGGACCTCCATCATGGATGACCAGTTGTGATCGATCACTTTTATAGTATGTAAACGTTTACTGTACCCGAAAAACCTTTTTTCAATTACATATAACTAGCGGTATTCCGCAGTTATAGCTCCGTTGTGCCCGTTCCCGGGGGAATTTTGGGATGATGAAAAATAGCTTATAACCTTCTTGAATGTGGCTATGTATTGGAAAAAGAATTATACAAATCGGACTAGTAATTCCTGAGATTAGAGATATGCAAACGAACAAAATTCTAAAATTTATCTGTTTATAATATAGGTTAAGTTGGTTTTAGAAGCAAGTTAGATGCGCTTTTTCAATTAGTTAATTGTTGAAGCTTCTCTGAGTACGGCAATAAAATAACATATGTGAAAGCAAATTCCTTTTAAAGTGGAATTTAAAGAGTATGAATTCAAAATATTCAGTAATACCAAAATAGAGTATGTGTTCCCAAAACACATTTTAAACCAAAACGAAAATAAGATTGCAACAATAAATTCAAGAAACTTGCTTTATCTATTCCCATTGCTACTATTTCACTAAGATTAACAGCCTCACAGGCAAACACTTTGTTTTCCTATTTAACACAAATGTCTTCTTTAGTTTACAACGAAAATGTTTAAATTTGAACTGCATTTGCGTTTTGTACTTATTTTTTTGTTGTGGTAGTTTGCCAACGATTGTTAACTTGATAAGTTGGTGCCAGAATAGTTGGGAAAAGTATTATTGTTCATTGTCATAGTTTTCATTGTTGCTTTAGGTTGATTTTTCATAAAACTATGTTAGGTTAGGACGCGTGCCCAATCCTACTAATATTACAAATGCGAAAGTTTGTGATATGTATGGATATATGGATGTTTGTTACCCTTTCACAAAAAACCTACTGAGTGGATTTTGATAAAACTTTACAGTAATGTAGGTTATATATCAGAAAAACACATGGGATACATTTTATCCCAAAATTCCCGCAGGAACGGGTACAATGCGGGTAACACCGCGGGTGTGGCTAGTAGATACATCTGTAGCTATTGGGGACGCGATACAGTAGGTTTGGACGTGTTTCTATCAGAGTATGCTACGTTAGATATGATTGGTACCAATATCGCTTTGTTAGGTTTCAATGCTTTTTTGTTACAGTAGGTGGATACCAAATTTACATAGCCTCCGAATTAGCCTAGATCTGTTAATTTTGTGTATGGTAAATTATCTCTTAAATTAAACCAATTTCAATACTATTTAATTAATGCTTTGAAATAAACATTTTAAGGTAAACAATAAGTCATATTTTCGATAACTACGTTTACGAATTCAAATTGAGTATTGTTCGCTTATACCTAAGAAACCTAAGAAAAGGAAATAAAATTTTCCTTTGGTAGTTTCTTGATTACGTAAGAAGGCGTATCGTTTGTAAAAAATAAAGGTACATATTTTTACGTCACTCATGAATATGGTAGTCACTTCACTACTGTGAAGCAAAAAACTGGAAAAAGTTCCGCGACAAACGATCTTAATTAATATTTTTGCATATTGCACCAAAACTCATTAAGTGATGCACAAACAAACGAAGAGCGATAAATTACTTGAATTTAACATAAAATTGATTTCATTAACCGTCGACCCAATAACTTTGTCTAACGTTTCATTTCGTTTAAATATTCTTTTGACTAAGCTTACTTTGATTAACTTTGCAAACGAAATATCCTCAGTGGGCGTTCTTGGAAATATCAAATGGGTATCGGGCGATCCCGGCCGAAGGGACGGACGTTTCATCCCTTTTCTGTTTCATAAAACACTTAAAACAAACACTTTGATTGTTTTCTTAAGTTTTTTTATTTATTTCAAGTGAGTTTGTGTTTATTATTGCTTTTATTTCTGGCCCTTGTTTTGTTTGTTGTTTTATGGGTACCGCTTGTATAACATGAACGAACGTCTTGTATAGATATCTTAGTTTGTTTATAGACAATTGATTGCTTGAAACTTCGTCTTCATCGAGTGGATGGTCAACCTGACCAATCCTAGTGTCAGAGTTATTGAGCCGCCAAAGGCCTCTGACATGGCTCATGTAACGACTACTATCCGTAGAAAGTAACCGGGACCGACGGCTTAACGTGCCCGCCGTTGGATATACGAGTACTTCACTTACTCCTTTTCTCAGACCTTACAATATATTTCTTCCCTATCTTTTCTGTTCCTCAAAGCGGTAATTCCGGAAGTCCTGTAGCCTCTAGTACACGTTGATAAATCCGTAGAGACATTGCACCATGCGATTGGTCCGCCCCGGTTTAAATGTGCACTCCGCTTTTGTTTTCCGAATTTATAGTTCGTGATATTTGTTTGTTCTTTCACATTTTGCGACTTAACTTGATGTATGGGCTTGTTGACTGTATGTAACGTTTACAATTTTGTTAGTTATGGGGCTATTTTTATTTTTTATTTCATTATTTTTATTGTATAGTCGACTTAGCAAAGTATAGTGTTGTTTTTTGTGATAATTTAGGGTGAAGTTGTATTTATGGGTACATATTTTTGTTGTATGGAAGTGATAAATTTCATATAAGGTTTGTTGTAAAGCTCAATGAAAATATGAATATTAATTACTAAGTGTTGAATAGCACAATAAAATGGAGACGTTCATTACGAACGGTTGGTTTAAAATTTTTACATAAAACTTAAATCCCAAAACCGCATTATAGCATTACTAACAACAACCGCATACGACCTAAACACTACATATCAAACTAAACTCAATTCGAATATTCCATCAATTCGTTGTTTCGATTAAAACAATTCGATTTGTAATCGTCATAGCCACCGCAGTGCCGTATTGCCAGTGGCCAAATATCGAATGGCGACCACAAAACTGCCGTGTATTGAAACTGTCTCGAACACACTATTTGTGGTGACACTCCAAGATCGGAACCAATATGGTGAGTTTGTTAACTTAATTGGTATCAGTTTTTTTCGGTTTTCTCGCGTTCATTTATTCATTTCAAATAGGTTAGTGGTGAAGCTTGATGTCGAAGTTTTTAGACCGCCTAAAGGCTTTTGATATGGTCTTGCGTTGGAGTTTGTGAGTTGGTGGTTTGATTTTAAGCTATTGCATAGCTTCTATCGCGGGCCTTGAGCGCGGGGACCGAATCCAGAAATTCCGTAATGAAAAAACGTCACGTGAAAGAACCTCACGGTCCCCACTAACGCCATCTAATGATACAAAAAATAACTATGCAATAGCTTTACCGCGGCAGTCCCCGAGTGCCACACGTCTTTTTTAATAAATTGCTTATTCGTGGTATATTATGGTAACGAACTTAGTAGGTTGGTGGCCAATCCAGGTGTCGGAGTATTTAGATCACCTTTGTCTACTGTTGCATTTGTATCACAATATTCTTACTTACTACATCTGATATCTAATGAGAGGTTATGCAACTAATGGTAGGTAATTTCAATTTAATAATTCTATTGGTACAATATTACTTGTATTAAGTATGTAAGTTTGACTAGGTCAATGACTAATCCTGGTGTTGGAGATTTTAAGATACACAGTGACGCTCAGATAAAAATACTTCTAGGATCAGATGCACCTCCAACCAGGAGTGGAGCTGTTCGTTGCTTAACAATAGCAATGAGGTAAAATTGTTTAACGAAACTACGTCACGAGCGCTATATACTAGTATACACTCCTATTATACCTTGTATACATCTTAATTTGTTTGTATTTAATGTAGCTCTGTGGGTGCCCTTATTGGGCATATAAATGTTCGTAGAATTAAACCGCGAGATGCAGCTAGTATCTAATAAAACAAGCAAACCTAACCCTTCCAACTAACAAGAATCGAAGAACATTTTCCGAGTTATTGAATAAAACAAATCCATCAAAATCCTGACCAATATACTGTCAGAGTCATCCAATGTTCAGCAGGAATCAATAAATTCATACAATTCGATGCAAAAATTGCACACACATTACTCATGGCTCTTACGTAAACTTCATACCAGTTTGAAATAAATCAAGAGACAACAAAAGCCTGACTGGGTAGGTCATGTAGAACCCATCTATACCGCACTAGTCAGTAGTCATTGAGTTATAGACAGCGGTTATTGCCAAGATAGTTCTGTTACAACGCCTGTTCACTTCAAATCTACAAATGACTATAGTTTTAATTGAGTTCGTGAATTGAAAGCGATTTCGGCTGATTGGTTTGAGTTTGATAATTGCCTTGTAAGATTGTTACTGTAGGTATAGATACATAGTTAAATGATTAATTAGTATTGTGTCATGTACCGTACGTTGGGGTTCGTTTAGTTTTGACCGCACAGCTTCGAGAACCAACATCTGCTAAGATTTATAACTTTGTAATGGTGAATTGATTTCGAGTTTGTGATGAGGTTTGTTCCGATGATGTGAGTTTCTTGTAAGTAGCAGTGTTACGTCCGTACTCAGAAACGTTACATGTTTCCTTAGTAGAGATTTAATGAGTGATTTTGACAGGTGACATTTAAGCTTCGCTTTAATGAACGTCTCTGAGTGCGGCAATAAGTCTTTATAGTACAACTTCGATATGACAATAGTGTTTAAGCCTAATATACATTTTCGAGATAATAATGCTCACTAAAGAACGACATGCTTGAGTTTTTGTAACTTACATGCGCTACCTATATGATATTTGACATCTTATCTGTATCACAAAAAACAAGACAAGCAGTCTATTACCCTCTAGAGGCCGAACAGCAAGAATTGTCGCTCTCAGCTGTAGGTTAGTAGAAATACCTATCTTTAATGTCAAAAATGAATTCTTGGCTTCAATTAAAATTATCCTGACGAACATTTTCAGCAGATCTTTGGGGAATACTTTTAGGGACGCCGATTAAAAATACTTGGGAGTTTGACATCTCGGCATTTGAGAGAAGTTTTATCTCAATGAAATTCGTACGTCAAGTTTTATGATTTTTTACTCTATAACAAGATTAATAAACTTAAAATTGTCGTTAAAATAATTGTACAATCTAAAAAAATTGATTATATAAGTGAAGTTAGGTTTTATATAAGTGTAGAAGTTTTAGTACTTACGTCTTTAGTCCATACAGACCTCAGACTAATAAGAAGACCTTATATTGTTGGTCTGTTATACGTATCAATGGACTGATTGATGAAAGAATGAGATGACATGAATAAAGTCAGTTTCAAAACTGTTTGACGTTTTAAGACTGTTTGTCGTAGACTATCTTCGATGTTTTAAATTATATATTTGTTTAGTATATCATATTAAAAAGTATCCGCCATGCAGCAAAGCTTAAAATCATAAAAAATCATACAATTTTCAAGATATTAAACCGAAAAACTATTTCCTTAGTAAAATTATTCGAACATGGTTGGTTTCGAGACCGAGGGTTCTGTAAATAACGATTTAATGGGAATCCTGCCGCTGATATATACAGGGGCGAACTCTGAGTTTATTGGGCCTTAGATTTCGTAGACTTTTCCTTGATTATAGACTTTATTCTCTTTGATATAAGAGTTATAGTTGAATAAGAAGATTTGATTATTTGGCTTAAGATTTTCCGTTGATTTTCTGAGAGGAAATTATTTATGTGAATTATTTTGTTATTATTACTTTACTGAGGTTCTTCTTTGATCAAAATTATTTTGTAATGAACATGCTTTAGTTGGTAATGCGTCAAATAAATAATATCTTTAGAATGTCGTTCAACTTCTAATATTCAAAATTCTTATTAGGCTATGAAACATGACTATTTTCAAGTTTTTCCATCAGACAATACATTATTGATGTATTAACGTATTTTTAAAAACACCGTCACCCCAGGTTTTACTCGCGTTGTGACCGTTCCCGTGGAAATTTCGAGATTGAAAATAACCTATATCCTTTCCGATGAATGTGGCTATCCCTTACAAAGATAGTCTTCGAATCGGATTCGCCAACGTTCAAACAAACAAAAAACAAACTCCTTAGCTATATTATATAGTTTGCGTCTCAATCTTTGTAACATGCCTGTTTTCAAGTGTTGAACAAAAAAGTACTTTATCACTACATAGTATAAAATAAAGTCGTCTCTGTTTCGTGTCTGTTTGTCTGTTTGTCTGTATGCTTAAATCTTTAAAATTACGCAACGGATTTTGATGCAGTTTTTTGTAATAGGTAGAGTGATTCAAGAGGAAGGTTTTTATGTTAAAAAAATCCCGAAATTCCCACGGGAACGAGCACAACGCGGGTAAAACCGCGGGGCGCTGCTAGTTTATTAATATTTTAAAGTCCACCTCTGCAAAGTAATGTTGGTACATCCAAACTCAGTGCAGGCATGTGACGCGAGACCGTCGCGCAGGGCTGTGCGAATTGGTGGGGGACTATTTATTATACTACTGACGAGTATAACAGTTAAATTTTTCAATTTGATTTATGAAATTCTAAAAATAAATATAATTTTATACTCGTAACTTTGTCAGGGCAAAACCTCGTGAGTTAATTCTAGTGAAAGATTATAAATACAATTTAAAATACTTTTAGCCCTGTCAGGTTAAGACTACGCAAGTTAATTCTAATGAAAGGTTTTGTAACAAAATTATGTTTGGATGTTTTATAAACTTATATATTAACTCGTAAATCTAAATCATATACTACCTCAAGTTATATTATTTAATCATTACTTGAATACATTAAAACAAAAAATAACACAATATCAAAATATGAACTTGCTCTCTAGCGCCATCTTTTCAGCGACGGTGGAATCGCGGTGAACAGTCTGTATATGCTTGTACCTATTTACAAACAAAATAAAATAAAAATATATAGGGTTAATTAATGATTTATTGGTTGGACTCAAAGCCAAAGTTCTAAACTCTAAGAGTCATATTAATAATCGCGTATTAAGAACATTTAACCTATCAAATGGTTCTTCACTTTCTGACATACGCAATTGTCCAAAGAGTAAAAGAGACAAAACATATTATAACAGTGTTCTAATTACAGAGCGTTTATTAATAAGGCGGTCAACGTATGTATATGTAGTAGTGATACTCTACATTCTTCTTCTTCATCGAGTGGATGGCCAACCTGACCAATCCTGGTGTCAGAGTTATTGAGCCGCCCAAGGCCTCTGACATGGCTCATGTAACAACTACTATCCGTAGAAAGTAACCGGGACCGACGGCTTAACGTGCACTCCGAAGCACGGAATCATCTTACTTTTCGGGCAATCAGGTGATTCAGCCTGCAATGTCCTAACCAAACTGAGGACAGTCTCACAAAGTGATTTAAATATACACATATTATACGTATGTATAAATATATAATTGATGATACACGATATAAGTAAAATTGTTTGACAAACGTCGATAGACAACCCTAGACGCGTAACACATCTCGGAATCGCTATCGGGAAATGGAGAGTCGGAATTTCAATTGGTTTTAGGTATTAATGTCACTTGTCTGTTCGTGTGAGGCTAACTTTAATATGTTGCGTGGATGGATTCACCGATCTCGCTGGATTCCATTACTTTTATTGAAATCTTTTTGTGTTGTACTTTCATGTTCTATGACCTAGGTTGTTTGGAAATTAGAATTAAATAATATGACTTCACAGAGACGTGTTTGGGTGTGTGTGTGTAATTATGTGTGAGTGTGTGTGCGTGTGTATATGTATGCGTATGTATGTGTTTAATCAACTTTAGTTTTGATACGAGTTTAAAAGGGGGTTGTTAAAGTTTGATGCTGATCTATGACATCTTAAAAGTTGTTGACATTGCATTATGAACTGAGTAAGTTTACTAGCTATTAGCCAGCGAGTACATAAAACATGAGCAAGCTAGTTCGCAGCGTAAATTAGCTTAAAGTCTACAACCTTTAACGTTAGACGTACTTATCTAAGAGAAAATACACTACTGAATTCAATGCACTTTATATTTAGATCTCACCGTAAAATTCCAAGCTGGAGATGTTTAATCAAGACTATGTCCAAAAACAATTTGGGTCCGTTAATTCAAGTAAAATTAGCATAAAACCTATTAATAATTCTCGGTGGAAAACTAACACAAAACTTGTACAGCCGGTCGAATATCGTTAGCACGTTGAATAATGCATAAACTGTATTAAATTTCACTATTTCATCAGAGAGTTATAAAGGATGAAAGCATGGCCAGTGGCGCATTCAGGGGGGCTAAGGTGACTTAAGTCCCCACCCAAAATATCTGAGTGTTTTGAGATAAAATAACATGTTACCGACGTTCCGACGTTCTGACACTTACAAATGATTGTAATGATCTGGTGAATAAACTGATATTGATTTTTATTTTCATTTTGCTTCACCGATCAAGTGTATCTGACACTCATTTCAGTCTCCCTCATACTCAAATCTACTCTCGCCAGGGAGAGAACCAAGAAACCTTATACTCGTAGTCATATTTCACAGACACCAGGGTCAAGCCCCTACAACTAAAAACCTTTCCCCCTCACCAAGCCAAAATACTAGCTCCGCCCCCGATCTGGTACCCGATTCGAAATATTCATAAATTTGAAACCGTCAAAAGAAATGTCTCCAACACACTTACATATTTATCAGGGAGAGTTGTCGCAGAGATCTTAGTACTTTCTCGGAGAATTCAATTTATGTGTCCCCGGTACAGCCACGGACTAGGTGACAATTTAAATTTTATAGCAAATTTAAATATGGAAAAAATAAGTCTCTTTACTGGGTTTTTGCAAATCGAGTGGTATCTTAAAACAAGAGAAATACTACGTCTAAATTAGATATAAATAAAATTTTGTTTCTGTATTTATTTTAATAGTTATGCAGCATTTTATAATAATATTCTTAAGTTAGTTTTTAAGTTTTTATTTTAGTTTGCAGTGCCTTAACAGGGTGTGATGTATTTAGGTACATTATGGCAAATAAATAAATTTGAAATTGAATTTAGATGTAAAACGGTTTTGTTATATTTAAAGCAACAAAAAAGTTAACCACTTATGGGTTAAACTAACATTGAACATTTATTTGTCACTCTCTCATTAGTCTCTCGTATTAATTTATTATACTTAACAGTTTATTTGTTGTTTCCAAAAGAATCGCTAGTCTTTGTTCGCCGTGAAGTACCAAATCCTATCCAAAATCCTCCTTAACGTTACGCAGTAGGTGTGTATGTGAATAGGTAGAAACTGGAAAGGTACTCTTCAAAATTCTCCTTCAAATATCGATTTTAAGGTACTCTTCAAAATTCTCCTTCAAATATCGATTTTAAGGTACTCTTCAAAATTCTCCTTCAAATATCGATTTCCTTTCCGCATCTTGATACATAAAAGAACGAGTAATCTACTTACACGCGAGTTTCTTACTTCGTACGAGTAATGAGGTATCAAAAAATGTAATTTATTTTCATAAAAGACTTTTTGCAGACGTGTGTTCCTTCGGATTTGTTGTCAAAGAGGCGATAATTAACTTGAGAAGCCTTAAAAGTGGGGCTCTTTTTAATTCTCATATTGATACTTTTACGTTTCGTGTATTGATGTTCAAATTTAGGTACATTATTTTTTTGAAAGTATCGTTAAGCGCCTTTGATATAACGCAAGGTTGCGAACAGCAAACTGGCAAGAAGTATTTAAAATTCGCCTGTTAACAGCTTGTAAGCTCGCTTGGTCATTTTATGACTATAGCATATGATATTAAAAAACAAAAGACTACTCACGTCATTTAATAAAACATGGAACAACCCTAATTAAAAGTCCTTATTTAACACAACACTAAAAGCACAGTAAAAACGTAATTCGACACTAAAACACACTTAATCCTGTACATTTGTTCTATAAAAATATATGCAGTAGCAGCCGTGAAGAAAAAACTAAATAAAACCCTGTACTTTAGGTTCAGCGGTAATACTTAGCATGGTGACGTAAGGCTGAATTAACTGGCCATCGTCAACAGGGTTCCCTTAGTGAGAGCGGTAAAATGTAGCTTCATAATACGGGAATAAATTGCGGACGTCAACTCGGCAAGCCTTTGTTGAAATTTTAGAACTAGGTATGACGAGAATTTTTTGGGCATTTTCATGAAAACGACGACGAATTTGTTTTGTGGTTCTCTGTTTTGGATGTATAGTTTTAGTGCATATTGGTATGGTATTTTTATGCGCCGTTTTTTAGGTGGAAAGTGTGACTAGCGTTTTGTGAAGGAATAATGGAATAACAATGCTTATGGCATAATGCTAATGGCATTATTATATTGGGTTATGGAGGATGTCGCGTTTGTACTCAGAGATGTCAAATGTTTCCATAGTAGAGATTTAATTAGTGATTTCGACATGTAATATGTGAAAATGATGTCAAATAATTAAGTGTCGATTTATTTATCGTCTCTGAGTGCGGCAGATTGTGTAGCAATGGCAACAAGGGACGAGTAAGAAGTGTGTGTTTTATTAGTTCTTTCATTATAATATTGTTACTTCATAAAAACCACATAATAAAAAATCTTGTATTCTATGATAATTAAACTCATTTATTCGTTTGAATGTAGAGCTAACATTATCTCAAACTTACTCTCACAAACTACATCCATAATAATCATCCATTAAAGTTATTTCCTTTTACAGAAAATAGATAATGAAACCGTTTCATGTAGCAAAATAAATATCCGCTCCAGTTTTGTTAAACAAAACACAGGCTATTGGTACTATTATCAAAGATAACTGGCTTGGACGTTGGTTTTACTGCCTCATATAATGACTTCTTGTGTGCGAAGGGGACTTACAGCTTCTATACAACATCCGAGATGTATGAGTCCACTTCGAGTTTATGAGACATTCTGCAAATATTTTTATGTTTATTAATCTGGTAAGTAATTGTTTGCGTTGTTTCTTTGTTTATATCAATATTGTTGTTTTGGAAACGGTTTTGTTACGTAAAAGAATAAAGATGGCGGTTTTAGAAAAAATATATTTCATTTTTAGAATGTTTTAATTTAAAGGGTTACCTTACCTTAAGGTAAAGTATAATAGATTGGTCAATACTTCCGTGCTTCGGAGGGCACGTTAAGCCGTCGGTCCCGGTTACTTTCTACGGATAGTAGTCGTACATGAGCCATGTCAGAGGCCTTTGGCGGCTCAATAACTCTGACATTAGGATTAGTCAGGGTGACCATCCACTCGATGAAGAAGAAGAAGAATACTTTAAGGTCATTTTTCGGTCGGCAAGCAACACTACTGGTTTCTATGACCACAAGCAAATTTATAGAAACTAGCAGTGCTGCTTGCGATCGGCAGTTGCTGCCTGCTGCTGCCGGCGCTACCGAAAACAGACCTTAAAGTATTGATCAATATACATTATTTATATAAAAAACTCGTTAGTTTCGGTTCATTTGTTCAATATTTGTTGTTACCTAACACGTACGTATAAGCAATATACCCATTAAATTAACATACTTAATTATAAAAGCACCATTTTAGCGCCACTGCTTCTGGATAAATTTCTGAATTGACCCTTTTTAATCTTGTCTGGCATGAAAAGATTGCGTTTAAATTAATTGGGGTCAAACACACATAAAAAATAATATATCTTGCTTACTAAAGCGTAAAATGTTATATATTTTACCCTAGATTAAACTAAGATACATTTTAAATTTTTCTTTAGCTATATGTATAAACAAAGTACCTTTTATTAGCCTGAAATACCCCACTGCTGGACAAAGGCCTCTCAACTCACCGAAAATATCAGTACAGTAAGTAACAGGCGTAATCATCACGCTTACCTACTGCGGGTGATCTCAAACCCGAGCCATGTTTGAAAAGAAAAAATCATGTTTCTTCTCTACCATCCGTTGCTTAACACTTTCACATACTCGTATGAACGTCCACGTACTCAAAACCGCAGAGCTCAAATAAACTATTTGGCCAGTGCAATCTTCTACCAATTTTCACAGAGGTTTCATATCGCATATACGTGCTTCTCTTAAATTGGTTACCGATAGGTCCCGGTTTTTCTACCGTATTCGTTTCGACTAGTTTTTTGGTCGGTTTCAATCAGTTTAAGCAGTTTTTGGTACTTAAATTGAATTGGTAATTGGTTAAAGTATAGGGTTGCTTTTAGTGAATGGATTTTTGATTTATTTTTTCCGGCTTGATTGGATTAAAAGTAATCACTGAGTGAGTTTACCTTTTATGTAATTAATTATTGTGGAAACCATTAATGTCTATTAAATATTAAGGTTCTATGATTGAGACGTAGAAATATCAAAGCCTGACTAAACATTATTCTTCAGAAAGTATCACAGAGCAGTGATGGCGACTAGCGATTAGTTTAAAAAAGAGCACAGATTTACATATATTTGATTAGCCTCGCCCCGCGGTGTTACGCGCGCTGTACCCGTTCCCACAGGAATTTCGGGATAAAATGTATCCTATATGGTATTCTGATGTTTAACCTATATTACTGTAAAGTTTTATTCAAATCCGTCCAGTAGATTTTGGGTGAAAGAGTTACTAACAAACATACATCCATACCGTCATGCTCACAAACTTTCGCATTTATAATATTAGTAGGATACTCTACTGATATCTTCAGCGAAAAGCAGCTTCAGATAAAAGGCCTTTGTCCAGCTGCGGGAAATTATCGGCTAAGCTTTTTTACTTTGTTTTTTGATATACTCAACACTTTCTAGGAACAAACTTTAATATATCTAAATTTTTATTTATCCTATTGTGCTACGTTCGACCTCTCGGAGGCAGGACTAGTGCCATAAATAACACCGTAGTACCGCCTGCACCCAACTGCTTTTAGGAAAACCTTTATCAGGCTATCAGCCATATAAAATATTACGTTTTATAAAAAAACAAGAGCAAATAAATAAAACATGGAAAATATAGAGAGATATGGAAATGATGTGCAGGAAGTTATGTTTTACTTATAAACTAAGTTTTTTAACATCGACGATTAGACATAAAACCTCTTTTCGAAAAGATAATCAAAGGTAGCCACTGTAGCAACTAGGAATAAACAAATTTGGCTATCAACTCTACTCCAAATTGTTTGTTCTATTTTCAAAAGATGCTCTATTCACCATCGGTATTCTACTTATAAGTACTATTCGGCCGCATTGGTGAGTAATAGAAGCGACAATATTCAACGTACAATCTAGTACAATATTCATAAGATGAACCACAAGAAAAATCACAACTACTAAAGAATAAGAGCCATCATTATTTAACTTTTAAAATATCGCAAAATATAAATCACGAGACCACATGTTGCTTTTCAAGTAGACTCAAAATATATTACTCGAGTAAAATGCTACTGTGCAATCTTGAAGCCACTTGAAATATTACAGTATAAAACAGTCTTTTTGTCCGGACGTCCGTCCTTAGAACTTTAACACACAAAGTGTATGGAAAATGCTCCTTTTTACTAGAGGTCAGATATCGCTACGAGAGAAGCCGAATTCTTTTGATGTTTTATTAAAATGATAAAGTTATTGGTATTGTCGTGAAAGGAGCGAGATCTTTTGGGTAAACACTCTTTTTGTTGTTTTGATAAAGGTCCTTTGGTGTGTTAGCGTAAATTCAAGTGTATTTGTGAGGGTATAAGAGATGTTTTTGAAACGCAAATTGGAGATTTCTTTTTGGTGAAAATAATTTTATTATCAGAACATTAACCATTTTGAATGAATAACTTGAAACGCAAAATGATAGAAGATTAGATACAAATGTATTTTGCCTATTTATAACGAGATTATTTCAAATGAATTTTTAAATATTCTTATTTAAAAATGTATGCATACACTTTTATAGTTTTAATTACGACACTATTTATAACGGAAATCACAAAGGATTCTCCATTCCAATTGTAAAAAAAAACACTAAATAAAAGAAGGGTAAAGAACTACATGTGTAACTATTATGTCGTACGAATAGCTGAATAGGATGGTAGATGATAGAGAAAAGTGGAAAGAACTCCATCGACAAGAGCCCAGCTCTTAAGTTTAAAAGAAGAAGAAAGAACTACAAACCTATTTGAACGTTTAGTTTATTTAATTGTTTATACAACAACACTAAAAATAACGCATTTATTCCATTAAAAGCTGTACAGCAAGTGGAAAGTGCAGAAGTAATCTTACGA
The DNA here is from genome assembly GCA_963082685.1 of Cyclophora albipunctata. Taxonomy (NCBI): domain Eukaryota; kingdom Metazoa; phylum Arthropoda; class Insecta; order Lepidoptera; family Geometridae; genus Cyclophora; species Cyclophora albipunctata. The sequence continues at coordinate 1,645,728 of OY720128.1, forward strand.
CGGGTGATTGAAACAGCACGACCCGCCTCTATCTCTTGGGAAATAACTGAATAGGTTCATGTTTAATTTACTATCCTGTACAGTACAACGAGTTTTCGATATTAACACTTGAGCTGTGGTAACTTAACCTTAAAATGAATGGTTTGTTGTTGAAGTTATGTGTTGTGGTTGACACTTAAGCGATTGTTCGTGCATTATAATTTGGTGTTAAAGTGCAAGACACACATTAGTGCAGGTGCGGTTGGGTTGCGGTCACGTGGCGTTGTATCGAATTTAAACCGAATCGAATTCGGAGTAACTTAGTGTCTAGATAAGCTTTTAAAACTGCGCTTTGTAGCGCTGGCGTAGTTTGATTGAGCAGTGTTAACTCATTGCGATTGTTAAGCAACGTGCAGCTCGGTCCCTACTTGGATGATGGGTGGCCGATAGTGGCATTTCTATCTGAGCGCTACCGTGCTCACGTTAAATTGTCGGTCCAGGTTGTATCAATCATCAGATCATGTCGGAGGCCTTTAGGCGGTCTCAGAACTCCGGCACCAGGATTGCCCACTGACCTACTCGGACTTACCTAATTTTCTAATACCATTTACTTAGCTTTTAAAACGTTACTATTGTTCGAAATAGGTAAACAATGTGGTACAGTGAGACTAAATAAGGACCATAAGATTATAATAAATAATTCTTTATTCATAATAATACAATAATCACTACATAGTATAAAACAAAATCGCTATTTTTGTCTGTTTGTTTGTCTGTATACTTAAATCTTTAAAATTACGCAACGGATTTTGATGCGATTTTTTGTAATAGGTAGAGTGATTCAAGAGGAAGGTTTTTATGTAAAAAAAATCCCGAAATTCCCACGGGAACGGGCACAACGCGGGTAAAACCGCGGGGCGCTGCTAGTACTTTTATAAAACAATTTGTTGATAACCCCTTTTAAGCGTAATGCCTGTGCCAGGGGACATCGCTCTTCCATAACATTGTTTAGGTGATATATTATCAAGTTATTACAAAGATGATATTTTAATGCTTAAAATAATGATATTAATTATTATTTGTTGATTAAATAACAATTCCCTAATCAGAAACAAGACAACATCGTGTACAAATGGCAACCTCGCTAGTTTAACAAGTTAAGAGTGTGTGTGTTAACAAACATCTTTCTAGTATAAATATTTCAGTTACTAGTCACCTAAAAACTTCGAATAATTCCATCAAAGTCACCATGTCAATCATATACGAACACACTACTGTAATAGTTGTAGTAACTGTAGTACTTATAGTAAAACATAACTTAATAGTTCGGTAGATAGATCTGCTAGATATTTGACCTACTGAATCGAATACTACATTGTTGTGTATTCATGTGTAAGTCCAGTGCATACATTAACATTCATTGTGTTCAATGTTGATGAACAAAATGCATTTGAGTTATGGAGTTATGTCTTGTATTGTTTACTGTGTGTGTTTGGAAAATTAATTGAGTAGAAAGTAGAGTATGCTTGAAAATCTCCTTTCTCTCTTTTTCTTTCTCTCTGTCTCTTTATTTTGACAACGCATACGTGGTGATATGCATTTGACATAACTCTGTTTATCTGTGTGTGTGTATTTTGTACTTTTTAAAAACAAAAAGCTTCGTTTATATTAAAGGAGTTGATGAAATTGTGAATTTACAAAATTTCATACAACACAATCGTCATACGAGTCAAATTACTTAATACTATAAATCTATACTAATATTATAAAGCTGAAGAGTTTGTTTTGTTTGTTTGTTTGTTTGTTTGTTTGTTTGTTTGTTTGTTTAAACGCGCTAATCTCAGAAACTACTGAACCGATTTGAATAATTCTTTCACTGTTAGATAGTCTATTTATCGAGGAAGGCTATGGGCTACATTTTATCCCGGATTTCCTACGGGAACGGGCACAACGCGGGTAAAACCGCGGGGCGCTGCTAGTTTAATATAAAAATCACCAATTTCTTCAAAATCTAAACGGCACTTTCCATCAATCAAAACTGCACTTTAGGTACTTAAATATACAAAGACTATGCATAAAAATTTAGGCTCGTGAATGCATTTTGGAAATATTTTATCTTTAAAAAAATCTAAATCGCTAAACTCAAATCATGTCGTACTCAAATCTCAAACACCCAAAACAAGCCACAAGGAAACCATAACGAAATTACGGATAAATAAATACAACAATTCTCGTTCTGTATTAACTGACAGATAATTCACTTGTAACTTAATCTGGCGTCTGACAAAGGTCTTTAAAAATATTTTTAATGGCCACCGCGGTGAGCAGGTGTACAGCGACCCGCCCTAAATGATTTTAGCCCTTTACAAGCTTTTAAGCCGAAGTGAATCTGAATTGAGGCGTTTATCTTTGGCCAGCACTGATTTAGAGGGATTTGAAGCAACCATGAGATAAATTGAGGACGGAATTGCTTGAAGTATAGCCTTTTTTGATTATAACACGTAGTGTTTTGTCAAAAATATATAATTAATTTTTTGACTCAATATTTGTAGGTCTACTTACAATGTGTGTTCATGAGTTGTAGTGGTTAAGTATTTGAAGTGTTTTAAAAACAGTTTGTACTAATTATCTCTTACTTTTTGTTTCAGGTAAGCACAATGTGGAAACCAGTAAGAGAAACTTAATTTACAATAAAATAACTACCATGTTTGATTTCGGAAGACGACCGAAAAATCCATTTTCACGTTTCGTTTACAACCAGTTACATAGTGTCTGTACAGAAATTGCATTTTGAAATTCGAACACACGCCGCCATGTTCGGCACGTCCGTTCAGAATTTCAATTCGTTGTTTCCCCTTCACTTCAAACAGGGTTTTGCCACGTGCTCTTCCAACCTAAGAATTCAACTATTTAAAAATTAGAATTCTACGAGAGATCTTCAATTTGATCGTTTAGTACCAAAGCAGATTGGAATTTAAATATACTAATTCGAATTTGAATTAGTTCTAAAATGGATTCAGTGTATATAAGCCGGAGTAGTTTTTACTACACCCCGTAGGCAATTAGGCATGCGTTGTTTATCGTAGCAATGATAGCGTAGGCACCCGTAGCGCGTAGGCGTTGGCGTAGCGCAGTATAAATAAACGTGGCGCGTAGCATAAATCAACAGTGTAAAAATAAAATGAAAGTAAATATCATACCAATTGTAAATTTAGATTCAAAACTATATTTTCGTTCAAATAAAGCTTAAAACAAGATACTTTTAAATGAACAATAAAAACGTAAGCTCAAATCAAGTTACCTCACAACCTTAGATTAGAAACTTGAACCAATAAGCTCCAAATCCTCTCTCTAATACACTTGCCGTCTCTTTCAGCCGCGATGTCTCGCTTACACACACGGTATCTATTGTTAACGGCGCTTAAGATGTTGTGGTCCTTTACATTATATGTTATTGTATTTCTCGGTACTCGTCTAAGGGGGATCTAAGGGCAAATAATATTGGGAATTGGAAATTAGTACGAGTATACTTGAGAACATGTAATCATGGCGTAACGAGAGGCTTTTTCCAGTTGGATCTATCTAACCGATGTTATATTAACTTCTCCTTAATCTGCCATTAGAAAAAGATTTACGCACGTATTAACTTTATTAGGTATAAAAAAAATTCATCACTTGTTTGGCCAGCATTGTTTGAAAGTGGTCACAAAAATGTCTTCAATAAACAATGAAACACAAACGTGGTAAACAATTTACTTCAGTGAAGTAATTAAGAGTTGGTTAGAGGCGAATACTAGTGTTGGATTTTTTAGACCGCCTAAAGGCCACCGACATGATCCAATGATTGCCCAACCGGGACTGGCAATTTAATTTAAATTTAAATTTAAATTCAATTTAAATTCAGTAAAGTTGAAGTTAATTGATAGAAACGTCATAAGCTCAACACTTGTACCACACCCCGTGAAATGCTTAGCATTGTATGTAATTCCAAACTTGGATCAGTATTTAGCTCGATTGTTCCGGCGAAGTTTGTTTGCTATTGGTTCACTATTAGTTATATCAATTCTCCTTTTAAGGCCTTTCGCACTATACAATGAGAAGAGGATTAGTATAATTTATATAAAGTATTATATAAAGTATAATTAGTATAAAGTAATGTTGAAATTACGATACGATTTATGTTTACAAACTCAAAGCTTACTTTTTGAAGGAAATAAATAAAATGGCTGGAATAAAATGGAAGGAAATAAATAAATATATTTGACTGGAATAAAATTTAAAATAAACCTTTTACAACAGCGATGCAGTTAAATCAGATTTTTCGCTGAAAAGAGATGAACACAACTGAATACGTTCCTTTTTGTGATTCAGTGTCGGTTAAAACTAAGTCAACCACAATTGCTAAACCTCGATTGATTTTTCCATACAATTAATATTTAACTTTATGAATAGAATCTTACTCAAAATGAAATATTTTCCATCACTTTTTTAACAAAACCGCAGACTTAGGCCCATCGCAGACGACAGACTATCCGTGACGCACTTTTTAGTCTGTGAAAATAGAACCTATGTAATTATATGCAGTAACGCACACGACGCGCAAAAATTCTCGACCGAATTTTTGTGCGCCGCAGACTCGATCGCACAAAAAGTCTGTCGTCTGCGATGGGCCTTAACCTGCTATCTAATTTGGTAGAAAAGTTGGGCGATTACTCTTTCGAGCCAGACTTGGAATCTTAAATCTTTGGACCAACGATCCGCTGGGGAGAGACGTAGGTAAAATGAAACCTACTTTTAGAATTGAAAATGCTAAGATGATGTTTCTGCAGAACGGAGACCAAAATATTATTAGCTTTAGATGTTTTTTCTGTCGGATTTCAGTTTGTTTTTAATGGAATTTTGTTAAGTTGTTTTGAGAATTATATTTGCTTGATTGTGATTGAGTAGTAATATACATATTTTTGGTGTGTTTAAATTTGTTTGTGTAGTGGTATGGATTGATAATCTTTTAGAGTACAAATTCAAGAACTATTCATCAACCATAAGTCTAAAGGCAAGCACAGACTATACATTATACATGGTTGAATCGTAAAATGATTACCCTGTTGATTATCAAACAAAAACACCCAAAAAATATTTAAAACCTAAATTATAATGTAATTTAAAACAACACAGCAAAGATTATTAAATGTTTGTAAAAATATGTAAAAGCAAAAACATATAAAAGACCGGAAAACAATAACTCTACCTGCTTTACATACCTATACAAAAATAAATAAGTGTTTGTTTGGAGAGGTCACATGATAAAGGTCGACCTTTCTTTAAAACTGTCATATCCATTCGTATTGGTTCCCTGTATCTTATATATTGTTCCCCTTATCAAAAGAAAATAATGGTTCATATAATTCAAATTATATTATTGTGTGAAAAAAAGTAATTTATTTGCTTCCTCTTCATTTATTAAAAGTTAATTAAAAAATTGCTCGTGTTACAAATCACAAAACATATTAAACTTACTGATATCTACGAGTATATCGTACTAGCAGCGCCCCGCGATTTTACCCGCGTTGTACCCGTTCCCGTGGGAATGTCAGGATGAAAAGTAGCCTTTAACCTTTCCGTTGAAATTGGCTATCCATTACAAAAATAATTTTTCAAATCGGACCAGTAGTTCCTGAGATTAGCGCGTTCAAACAAACAAACAAACAAACAAACAAACAAACAAACAAACAAACTCTGCAGCTTTATAATATTAGTATAGATGAGATTTGTTTCTTTTAATGTCGCAAATTGTAACCAAAAACCTATGTTATTAATTTACAATAATAGTGTTCAACCTACATAACTTTGGTTTACGCATAAATTCGGTCAAAATTTTCATTCAAAAACTTCAAACCCACATCTGATTTGAACTCGTAATAAAGTTAGATGCATAAATTAATATAAAACCTCTTCCAAAGGGAATTCAATTGAGGTACGTCACGGGAACTCTTTAACAATTCACTTCGCATCCTCTTAAGGTGAATGGGAAACTTAACACGAGAATTTCTAATTTATTTTCAAGTCAATGCCACCCTTTTGTAAATGAAATCCCTTACAATCATGCGTGGGGAATTGCAAACGAATTTAAAGAAAAAAACGTACCCGAGAACATATTTTTAAAGATATCCATTTATAAAAGTATTAGTTCCAAATATAATCATATTAAAAGCAATATTTTACTAAAAAACCACAATACTACAGAGTTACAGACATTGTGATGCGATGTATATAAAAAAAAATAATTCTATTTTGCTATACAGGAAACTCATAACCCTTTTATAGAAAACTAACAGCGCCTTTTGGTTTTACCCGCGTGATGCACGATCCCGCAGAAATGTCAGGAAGAAAAATAGCCTATAACCTTCCAGTTGAATGTGGCTATGTAAGTTTCTGAAATTACCGCGTTCAAACAAACAAACTCAAATCAAACTCTACAGCTTTATCGCTTGTATAGATAAAAACCCATAGGTACCCCATATATTAAAACATCCGTCAAACACCCTACAAGAATCCTTCAACGGTTCTTGTTTCAAACAAACGATCTACCATGTACTAACACGTCGGTAATGGAAAACTTTTTCAATAAAGACTTTATGGGTCGATAACGTTAAAATTCCTACATAATTTCCCAGAGGCAGAGTGATGAGTGTAACGCGAATGCCACACTGGAGTCCATTAGGTTGTCGTTAATTATTGGGGTGAAACACCTTTAGAATTCTAACCTTTAGTACGACCCTTTTAGATAGAGTTTTTTTTAATGTTGGCAGATATTTTTTTAAAGTTATGTTTTGATTTTGTGTTGGTAATGTATTTGTGATTGAGTTTTTAATTTTTGTTTTTAAATTTTTGATTGAAGCCAAAGGTTTTAAGAAAAGTAGTTTGTTTGTATATGAAAAAACAAGCTGTTCCGCGTGGTGGTCCCAACAGTAATCCGATAGATGGTGCTAATATGACAGTTTTATAAAATAGCACTTACGTTATTTTCCTAGATTTAGTGGCGTCGCACCCATAATTTAAGGTGAGCAGGTAAAAACGTTCTAAAATTAGTAGAGATGACATTACCGACACGAAACCCTATTCTCTTAAAACAAAACTACTATGATTTATGTACGGTCGGCCAAGAAAGTGGTCTACCACTTTTGACAAAAGTTTCTGCGAGATGTAACGATCGCTAAGGTTGACTTTTCTATGCACAATTATGTTATGACGTGTAAAATTGACCTTGTTGTTTCATGACGTTCAAATGAATCTCAACCGTAGGGTGGTAGACCACATATTTGGCTGACCGTACAATTATAACTACCAACTCCAGGACTTAAAACAGAATTTAAATTACAAGTTAAAATTCAAAAATATTCCAATTAAATCCACAAATCAGGTTTAAATTTTCATAATTTTGCACCTAAATTCGTTCGAATGAGTTAACACTGTGAATATTGTGTCAAAAGTTTCGAAAACGCACGAACTGTAGAACGACTTCATAATGAAGTTTAATTTTATTCAGGCTTCATATATTTTGGCGCCATTTAGTAGTCAAGCTTAAAAAGTAACTATCATTTAAACTGACAAACTGAGCCTTATAAATCATGTTTTTTTTCACTTTGTTTTTAATGTTTTATTAATATGTATATACTTAATCGGTTTATTTTTTATTGTTTACAAGACGATTTGCAAGTTATGAGCTTGCGAGTTCAATTGTCAAAATTTACTATTAACTACTACACTCTGAGTTACTAATGAGGTTACTGAATGATTATTGACATGTAATGTATGAAACTTTATGTCACTTAGTTACTTGTAGAATTAATTGACTTCTCTGAGTGCGGAGTTAGTTAACTACTTCGCTGACTTGCTGATTGAAAGCTCAGTGTCAATAAAGCTTTGTTAATTACAATATTTTTTTATTCTTTCAAAATATTGTTACCTGTAACAATTCGAATCACAATTTTCACCGTGTGATTCTTGTTCTGAAACCCAGTACCGATTGAAATTGCTTGCCTGCGGTTTACTGGCAGCAATAAATTTTCAGTTGCCATGCTATGTTCACTAGCTTAGGGTTCAATTTTGATTGACCGCTTTTATTTTTACTCTTCCAATCAATCACAAAGGTGCTTTTTATACAAACTGAAACTGCGGTCTTTTCCATTCCGGCTATGACATTTCTTTGAGGAAAAAAGCAATACATAGACGAAGGAAAATAGATAGAACGTCAATATCCGAATTGTCTGGTACATATTTTTTGATAGATATCTTATATTGGCTTTGGCAAGAATACTCGATACATCCTCTTATTGTATTATTTTGTTTTGCATGTTATTCTCAATGGTTAAAGAGACAGCTGACCTCTATCGTAATCTTATTTCCAAGATCTACTTTCAATTGAAAGAAAATATATTCAATTCTTTGTATATGAAGACCAAAGTATTTTACATCATTGCCTGTATTATTGAGCCTTAATAATAATATAACCTATTTGCCCTATTTTAGCTAATTTGTTATTAAAATATATTTTCGCCTTGGTTGTATATGTGCGTTTTTCTACCGCGACCGTGGTCCAGGGTTTAATGTACAGGTAGCATGCTACGTATGGTAGTAGATGTTGACATACGAAACATTTTTCGGATTATAGATCACCGACCCACATAAGGCAAGTGTGCTAATCTACTTATATTTCCTCGATGAGAGGTGAGAACCCTGTAGTAAATACCAGGCTATAACAACAGGATAAACAAGATTTGACAAGCCCGTTGGCACAGTGGCAGTGAGAGCGCTTACTGTGTCGGGGGTTGCGGGTTCGATTCCCGCCCGGAGTCAACAATATGTGCAGACATAGTTGTTGGCGACGACGTCTGGGTGTCAATTATATATTCTTATAAAGTATTTGTGTATGTATAAGTAGTAGTATCAGTTAATTAGATTCCATAACACAAGCTTAGAGCTTACTTTGGGTCTAATTAACCGTGAGTGAATTTGTCCGGGTATATTTATTTATTATTTATTATTTAAACAGGCTTAATTTATAACTTTGTATGCAATGTAATAATGTAATTATTGCGTTAATAAAGGCCCAGGCTTCGTCATTCAACCCGAAAGTCCATTCCAAATATAAATGAATTGTTTCTTGAATTAAACAAAATAAATACTCGCGTGTGACCTTTATAATAAAATAATACAAAGTATGGAAAACCTTATTCAATTAACAACCTTTCATTATTAATGTAGCGAAACAGTGGAAAGTTAAAATTTACATTATACTTGAATTAATTGAAAAAGTTGTTTGCGAACTTGCAATTTCTTCGCGTCTTGTTGGCATGTTAAGGCGAATAAAGACGTGGAGGCGCTTTGAACATGCATGTCAGCTGTCATTATGACATTGACAAGTTAATGGAATAAATTATGACATGTGTATAATTAGTGGAACTTGTTTCGATCATAGATTGTATTTTTAATTAAGTACTAATATATTTAAATGAGGGTGTTTATTTTGAAAGTAGATTAGATTTTTTAATTTTTTTAAACTAATAAATGATTTTCTTATATCTAAAATCTACGTATCTATAATTCTCTCTAATCTATAATTGTAGTTTCAGATATGTCCACTGCACTGGCCGATTTTAAAAAAACCATCCTATATTTTTATTTGTTCACCTCATTACATTTTTCCTACAATACAATATTTAACAAAAGAACACACAAACATTGACATAAATTCCCAAAAAACCGCCAAAAAACCCCATCACAAATGAGTTTTAATTTACCGAAAACTCATTTTGAAACTAACGAGACAAACCGGCAAGGGGTAATTTACATTACGTGTACCGAAATGACGTTTAATTAAAATCTAGTGGTTCAAGTGTTTGACAAATTATACTTGATGTCAGTGCCAGCCGGGCCTTAACAACGTTTATTTTTAAGTTTTAAACTAAACTTAGCGGCTTGGATTATCTGTTTAGTTAGTGATAGTAATGGCTTTTCAACTTTGTTAGATAACTTATTTTGAACTTGGCTATTCTTAAAGTAATGCATTGTATTCACATAAGGTAGGGTATTTCTAATTAATTTACTTAAAGATTTTATACAACATAATACAATATATTATATTAACAATCATAATATTAATAACTAGCAGCGCCCCGCGGTTTTACCCGCGTTGTGCCCATTCCTGTGGGAATTTCGGGATGAAAAATAGCCTATGTTACTCGTGGATTATGTAGCTTTCAAATGGCGAAAGAATTTTTTAAAACGGTCCAGTAGTTTTTGAGCATATTCATTACAACCAACCAAAGTTTTCCTCTTTATAATATTAATGTAGATTACTTTGAGTAGTTTATGAATTAATTAGGATAATATTAAGCGTTCGATTGTTTATTTACGAGTATCTTCACAGAGAGTTATGATTATACGTGCAAGTACATAAGCAGAACGGTTAGTATTAAAGAAATTTCAGAAAATCTTTATAATTCGTATAGGTGATACGACGACGATATGTACGACGACGATGTGTTAAAATTTTAATACACCTCTAATAAAAACAATCATTCTTCTAAAAGATTATCTTTTACCTTTCGGAAGGGAGGAACAAATCCAGTCAAAAGTATTTTCGGTATAAACATTCCAAGTCTAATAGTGGACGAAAAGATATCTCTTCCGTGGCTTGAAGTTTTCAAAATTTACTGGTTCAAAATACACAGAGAGAACTGAAATTGCCGTTCTCGTAGAAACTTGTATTTCGAACCGTAATGTTTACTTTAGACGTGGCAACTTTATGTAGATTAAGCAACGATTGTGACATGTGAATGCCTACGTATGTACTCCTTTGATAACACCAACTTAGTCTCTTTTAATGAGTCATCCTAATCTTTAATTTAAATTTAAATTAAAATTAATATAGAATGATGTTTACTCGTAATGTGTGTGTAACAGTTCTATACATAAACTTTTAACTCACACATATGCACTAAGTTTATAATAAACAAAGCAGGACTTTGAGTTCAAACTATTAATTGTTTAACGATGAGTAATTTAGCAAAATATTTAATTTTATTTAATTTTAAAGTATTCGGAAAACTTACAGCTAGGTACAAGAGTTACATAAATAAATAATTATAACTTAGGGCCAAATATATATCTCATAAAACAAGATACGAGTATATTCCTTATATTATGTACTATATTATAAAATATCATTTGAATATTTTAAATTCTAGATTCTAAATTTACCTTCCCAAAAGTGAACAGAACGCCAAAACGTCGCCTCGTCTGTACTTAACCTTATTCGATATTAGCATCGAGAATCGAAAGCAAACCAATTCCAGGATTACCCAGCAAAGTTCCCATGTAATGCTTTTCGTGTTTTGATGTCGAGCGTAGTTTCAGTTATGTTGCCAATTTCAAGTTGATCTTGTTAGCCCACTTGTGACCTGGTAAATCGTGGGTTATAACACCGCTTGCAGGGAAGTTTCACTATTGAATTGAATGCAGCGTAGATACACAAGATATTGTTTGTATGGAACTAGTGTTGTATGTGAAATATCATGTATCTGTTAAAGGATACTGTGATACCTTAAGCCCGTACTCAGTGACGTCAAATGTTTCTTTAGTAGAGTTTTAATGAGCGATTTTGAACTGTAATGTATGGAAAACTACGTCATTTAGTTAAGTGTGTTTAATTAACGTCTTTGAGAGCGGCAGTTAGTGCAGTGACGGTAAAAGCAACTGTTTTTTAAATGTTTTTAAACATTAGCTCTTGTACTCTAATTTAGATTTTTATTTATTCGCTGATCAGCGCCGTGCTATCACGACATCTTTTCATCATCATCATCACCTCCGCTAGTTTATGATTAATTGAAAATCTCTATAATTTCCATATTTGCAAAAAAAAACTTCTATATTAATAACTATAATCAGTAATTTGGTTTGAAATAAAGAACATCATAATTGCCAATTAGGTTAACACGTAGTCAAGACACTCAAAAAGGTGTAGTAAGCAATATAATACCTATTAATTCTTTTTATCAAATCAATATAAGAAAAAACAATTATATTTCCCCTTACCCAGCATTCAAACATGCCCCATGGGGCATTTTTCCATTTAACTCCAATATCCCGAAACTTCAGCAATGGCGTCTATAAATCTTTTCGTATAAACTCTTCATATAAAATATGTTCTTTGATATTCATGTGTTCGTTCTATGCCCAGGAAAACTGCCAACAACATCATCTCCAGACATCCGGTGTGGACGCGACTCCAGTCATTTGATTTCCGGGAGATCCGGGATCTTTCCTCCCTTGAGATCTCACCGACTCACAATATATGGCTTCCATTACTTAACTTGATTTACGAATGAATTCAATTGTAAAAGTTGTAATGAAACCGGGAACTAAGTATTCGAATATTAAAATTGTTTCCAAGTCGGACTTGTTGAAATATTATTGTGTTCTAATTAGGTGTTCCATTTTCGAATGAAATGTTTTGGAGCATTTTGGTATTCATTGAATTGGATGGACTTCAAGTAAAGTTGAATTCTTCAGAAGTACACTATTAGCTTTAAATTCACTGTAAATGTATACAAATAAGGATACGAAAGACTTCAAACAAGTACTATTTTTTCGTTTCGTACATTAAAATGAAGATATCACTTGTGTCTACATTTTTATTCAGCTTTCTACCCAATAGAAAAATTTCAAACGTAACACACAATTAACGTCGAACGATTCAATCGATTAAATAGAAAACAGATTCAAAAATAACAGTCACAGCAAGAATCCTCTCTCGTACCTCTGCCTTACCTACTCATACCACATCTTCAAGACAAATCCATACCTACATATTATAACAAAGCACAAAGGATTAACACAAGCCTTCCTAATTAAAATAGTTTCCGTCCAGTGATTAGGTAAATCGTCGGGATTAATTAGATGCGTCCATTCGGATGATGTCAAAAGTCATTCTTATACGTTCCGATCCCTTCCAATCCCAAGTATTTTATGTATTCCCTGACCTTTGAGAGGCGCTGAGCCACATATTGGCTCGTAAGGGTTCGATGAAATAAGAGTTTTTGGAAGCTTTTGCTTGCTGTCTATGAATATTGAACGTTTGTGTCGTGCAGAAATGATTCTTTAACGAAAGCAGTAAAGGATCTTAACTTTAGATGTAAATATAGTAAGATTACTGTAACTGTCGTACTCAGAAAGTCAATTGACGTATTGTTTCATTTATGACTAGTCAAAAATCACTATACAGCTTACAATTTTGTAATAAGAATAGGCTCAAAAACTTTTTTTAAAGTTCCTATTTTGAATGATTAATAGTTTGCGCCGAGAACCGTTCTTCATTTGTCTATAGTTTCAAAAAAGGAGTTCCTAATTCAAATCAATAAGCATCGAACCGAACGTACCTACCTGAAGATAGTATTGTATCTCTGGCCTTAAGTAAATATGATTATTGCCAGTACAATGACAAACAGCATAATTGGAGTGTTGGCCACTGTAATGTGTTGCCAGATTGCACAATTCAATTGTATTTCAGTTTGATTTCAGTTCATGGCGTAATTAATTGTCAATTTCGTTTGAAGTTTGGTTAGTAGCCATTTTGACGGCTGACAGGTATGTTTTTAATACCTTTGAACCATATTACATAAAAAAGTGTACATTAATGTTATAAAAATAAACTGAAGCAATAAAGTTTTACACTTTAACAATATTTTCAATAAAATCTTTATCCTCAGTATTGCAACTAGTACTCTATATAATTATAAATTTTAATATAGCAATATTGTCAAATTTAGAATCGATAGAAATGTCAAAGAAGAAGAAATAAGCTTGTAATGTCCCACTACTGGGCAAAGGCCTCTCATGTCACTGAAGATATCTGTACAGTGAGGAGGATTAGGCGTAATCGAGTTGGTGATCTCAAACCCGAGCTATCTTTGAAAAGTAGGAAACATGTATGTATCGCTCGACTTGGGAATCGAACCCGGGACCTCAGTCTTGGCAGGCGAGACTAGACTACCGATACGGTAGAAATGTCAAAATTTTCCAACAAATAATTCACAATAACGTTTTATTACTGAAAGAGTTGATATATAACAAAAGTTACACGCCACACACTCCTAAGGGCTCCCACACAAAACCGCGAATTCGCATCGCATCGCAAATATCTGCGAACGCACCGTAAGAATTTCCGATCTGCTTCGCATCGCACATTCCGGCGATATTACGTCATCCTTGGTGACGCCATTTCAGGACATTTCAGGACAGGAAATCTTCCCTTGTACGATCGTTTTTGAAGGCATGGTGATAATAAACTCAAAAGCTCTTCAAATGAAGATATGCTCATTCTAAAATAATCAAAAAAATTATCTTCTTCAGTTCTCAACGCATAGTACTTTTGAGTAAAATAGTTCCCATCAGAGTTCATAATCGTAATAAATGGATGAAACCAGAATCTTCTTTTTCTTTTATATCTATTTAACAATAACAGCAGTGCAATAATCTTTTTGCGATCCATCTTACGCTTCCTAAAAACACGTCCAGTACGGCTGACTACACTTGAAGGAATGGTCGCCCTACCAAACGGTTTGCCGCACTAAATCGTATCGCAGAAATTCGCATCGCAAGTTTCTGCGATGCGAATTCGCATCGCATCGCAGTTTTGTGTGGGAGCCCTTAAATCCAAATAACAAAATTGATAAAACAATGAACAATCGAATGAACGGAGAAAACTTACCGTTACGACTCAAAGTTACGCCTTGAGTTATTAAAGCAAGTTCAATACAGGAACAAAGCTCTTCTGACTACATAAATCACTATTAAAAGCCCTCTAGTTAGTGCGGATAAAGGATATCAAACGTCTAAGTCTTAGTTATGTCTAGAATGATTATTCGAGACATCTTAGGAATTGTTTGCAAGTTAAAAGATTGAATTAGTTTGCGACGTTCATATCGAGTGGTTTTACAAGCTGCTTGTTAGCGAGTTTAATAGAAAAGGTTGGTTTGACTTGTGTGACGTAGCTGGCTAGTTAATCAAGAGTAAAAATTACGAATAGTTCTATTGAATTCAACGGTTTATAGCTTGAATATTATAGTCAAAGTTTTTATTTACCTAAGTAGCAGCGCCCCATGGTTTTACCCGCGTCGTGCACGTTCCCGTGGTAATTTCTGGATCAATATAGTTAGTTAGTTAAATATGGCTATCCATTACATAAAAAATAAATAAATAAAAATAAAGTATTAGCCAGTAATGTCCCACTGCTGGGCAAAGGCCTCTCATCCCACTGAAGTTATCAGTACAGTGAGGAGGATTAGGCATAATCACCACTCTTTCCAAATGCGGGTTGGTGTTCTCAAACTCGAGCCATGTTTGAAAAGGTAATTTATTTTCGCTCGACCCAGGAATTGAACCCGGGACCTCAGTCTTGGCAGGCGAGCGCACATACCACTAGACCACCGAGGCGTTTACATAAAAAGAACTATTCAAATCGGATTGCTAAACTCTTCAGCTTTATAATACGATTATTAGTATAGAAGTATAGATAAAACTCCACTTACTTATTCTAAATGAAATGATCTAGTGAAATATGCCTCAGTTTTTAATTTCTTGCTTCTTTGTAACATGAACATAATAACCCTCAAATATTAATTAGAAAACAATGTTTTTAAAATTGACGAATATCTGACAATAAAATTCGTTAACAATAAAACCCTTTATTATCTACTGTACAATAAATAATGAATCGTGTTATACCCAGCGTTAAGCTTTGTATTACCGAACGATAAATAACAATCCGCCGCAATTCATCACGGTATTTACATCGGCCAAAAATAATTTAATTATCAAACTAATTATAAAGTTTAAACAATCAACAACAAATACCTATAATTACTGTATATTAAACGCAAACAGACTGACTTTATTTATTATACAACCGTTTTAATTTATGAGGAGCGATTTTGTGCACGCATCGAGGTGGGTTTCGAACCACAAGGGCTATCAAAAAGCCACAAATACATTTTTCAGTATGTTTTTTACGCCCTGTCTGATGTGGTTGATATTCTATTTTTTTGCATAAATTGTCGGTCTATGTGCTAACGTTGCTGCGCTGTTTTTTTAGATTTATGTGTTGTTTTCTTTAGGGTTATCTTTATGCTTTATTCTATTACTTTCCATATTAATATGTATGAGAGTTATAAACATTGTATTACTCAACCGTTAACAAAAAGTTGAATGCCACATACAACATACAGTCATAGCTTCGCGTGGAATACGATTGTTGACCGCAAGCGGCGACCGACTGCAGTTATCAAATAGTTAGTTATTTCCAGTCAGATGACATAGTGTAAAGATGTCGTTCTAAATAAAAAGAATGAATGTAAATTTATTTAGTAAAAGCATAATACAAGCAGAGTCAAAGCGTTTTTAGAATACCTTTCTGTAAGTAGGAGATTGTACTGTTATGTACCGTAAATACCACATACACACAGAGTAGCGTTTAGCTTTACAAAAATGCGAAATACATAGTATATGAAGTAGATTGACCCTCTTTAATATTATTTTTCAAGTGGAGGTCAAACTAAGCCTTTTAATCATTGCTTTTAATCATTTATTTCAATATTTTTTACGATCATTTTAACTTTTAATCATTACTATCATATTGTTAAGTGGAAGTCGCACTGAACCTTTTAATAATTACACGTAAGTAACACACCAGCCACAATTTAATTAATTAAAAATTTACCATGCCAAAAGTATTTTATTAACCCGCTCAATACAAGTGCAACAAAGATTTTGGCCAAAATGTTTTCCCGTTCCTTTTGCGATTATTTGGGGCGTGAGAATCCGATACAGAGCGTTAAATGTTCTTTTAACGTAGGACATGTATTATTGAAATAAAATTGAATTTAAATTGACTTTTACCACGAAGCATTAATTTTTTGGTTAATTTATTAAATGTAAATTATTAAGTCAAGGGTGATTTGGCATCAAAAATACGACAATAACCGATGCTTGCTCTTATAGTAACCATACCATAGTCTTATAGTAACCATACCTTGCTATGTATACTTGCTACCTATAGTATCCACCAATCATATTACACGTAACATAAATCTAAATTGATAGTATTATGAAATTATAGTTTTATTTTCAGACAGTGTAAACACATAATCATTTAAACATCTTTTAATCATAGTTATTGCCACATTTTTTTTTTTTTTTTATAAATGTAGATAGACTTGTAATGACTTTTGTACTTATAAACTTTGGTAGACTTGTTTTGTCCTTACTTGTACTTATAAGCTTGTTCCAGTATATACATGTATAAAAAACCACAAACATCTCTATACATTTTTGCAGCGATTCATCGAAAAACGTTAAATAAAAATAAGGAAAAAACGGAAATGAATTACAGTGTAACATGGTCGATTGGACGAACGAAATTCAATTTACTTCCTATAAATTACTGTCATGCCGTACTGAAAGCTTTTACAATGAAATATTGAAGTATTCGGCAAGTTTTGGATCGTTTCTGATAAAACTTTGTCATTAATATTGTTACGTTTATCCTTTTCTACTTCTGCTGTGGAATAGGAAGAAATATGGAGAAATTCGTGTAAAAATAGGCTCCATTTTTCCTTTTTGAAGTAAAGAATCTAGTAATGAAACATACTAAATTTAAAAAATATCTATCGCATTTAAACAATAAAGACGGTTTGTATACTCATATATCTATTTAATATAACACTAATATAATTAATCTGGACGACATTTGTTTTTAGGCAAATTTAGGCGTAACATAAATTTTTGAACATTTTATTTTATATTGCACGAACAGAACACTATTTAAAACGGAGAACATATGTTTTTTGAAGCATAAGATATTAAAAAGTAATATATAGCATGTTAAATTGATTTAAAGTTTAAATCTTTATATTTTTTGTGAAAGCTTTAAATAATGTGTGAAAGCTGTCAGAGGTGGTAGTGATTATTAACTAACATTACTCGTATAAAAACAATTGAATAAAACTTAAAACAAAGTAATCAATAAGTGATGGTACATACTTTACGTTACTTTCCTTCGCAAGGCAACCGACAATCCAATCGTTTACCCTAAAAAGCCAACATAAACAACATTAAAATGAAAATGTAGTAATCAGAAAACACTTCAACGAATCCAAACGGATTCTGTTACAGTGGAAAAATGTTGTTTTCTCCTATTTGCCTAGAAAAATAACCAAAAAGGATCAGCTTTAAAGCCCGTTGGCCGATGAATCCTATTTAGTTTCGAAAAATAAATCAAATGACTTTAAATTCAGGATTTTAGGGTATCTAAATCGGATTTTAGGCTTAAATAAAAATGTATTGGTTCTGGATTTAGATACATTCAATTGGACACAGTTTACGGCTAATGTTTGCGGTATATTTCACTGGATTTTTATGTTAAAGATTTTAAAAATATTCAATTCGATATCATCTATGGTACAATCAAACGTAATGCTAAAATATTTTACTACACTTAAGCTACTTGTAGCATTGCTACTCCGAAATACTCATTGCTACGCCGGCTACGGTGAACTATGATTACTACGCAATGCTACATAATTACTACGCCCGCTACGACGTAGTACGACAACTACGCTTTACTACAATTATTTATTACTACGCAACTACGTACTATGGGTACATTTCCTACGTTTGTTTCAAATTTTAATTTTATATGAGAGTGTAGGAAGAGGACGAGGACAAGGCATAATCACCACGCTTGCACAAATGCGGATTGGTGATTATTTTGTCCTCCTCGCTGTACTGATATCTTCAGTGAGATGAGAGGCCTTTGCCCAACAGTGGGACATTACAGTCTAATACTTAATTTTTATATGAGTGGATTATTAGTTAATCCAAAATAACCCAAATAAGGAACCTTTGTTTACCATTACGCTACCAAATATAATTAAGTTCGGTACATAGTGTGCGTTCTTTAGTTTTATCTCGTAACTGGATTGATTTATAAGGGTGCGTTTTATTGTGGCTTAGCTGGTTTTATCCGGTAATTAAGTTGGACTCAGTAGGTAATCCGGGGCGGGTCGGGTCAACCTGACGGAGGTATTGAACGGTGCCCTTGAAATGTACACCGATGGCGAAACAGGATGTAGACACAGTTATACGCTTTGGTATTAGCAAACTAATTACTTTTATGCAAAGCATTTATGCTGTTTCTTTTTTATTTATTAATTGATTAAATACTTGCTGTTCCGTGCGGTGGCTACACGCGATCCAATAGATGGCGTTAGTGTGAAAATTTTGTATATTGAGCTTACGTTATATTCCGAAAATTAGTAGGGGTCGCTTCCATACATTGATTGAACATACATTGTTGAATAGGAATAATTCTTACATATAAGTACTTCATATAAGTGTACACAATTGGCAACAATTATGTTTGCACATATTGTTGGCTCCGGTCGAGAATCGAACCCGCAACCCTAGGCATAGTAAACGCTCTCACATGCCACTGCGCCAACAGGCTTGTCGGGTGTACATAATAAGATACTGGACCAGCGGGACAAGCATACAAGTGAAAACATATCTCTTCTCCTTTCGAGAGTTTTATGTCTCTCTTAGTTTCACTAGAGATAAAACGAAGAGAAAAACCTTTGTCTTATGCTTGGCCAGATTACATTGACTTTCTTTAAGTACATTAAGTATATAATAAATTTAATTACATTAAACCTCATTGAAAACAACCAAAATATCTCTCTTGTCCTTCCGAGAGTTTCATATTATCTCTCTAAGTTCCACTAGAGATAAAACGATGAGAAAACCTATGTCTTCAATCGTATGCTTGGCCAGTAGATTACATTGACTTTTACCCTTAATAAACCACCTATCTTTGTTCCAGGGGTGGTGTTAGCCTAAGATGGTGTTGGCGCTGGTGGTCGGAGTGTTGTGCGTGTGGGGTCGCCTGAGCGTCGCAAACCCTGAGGCCAAGAGACTTTACGACGACTTACTCTCCAACTACAACAGACTGATCAGACCGGTTGGGAATAACTCGGATCGGCTCACAGTCAAGATGGGACTCCGGCTCAGCCAGCTGATCGACGTTGTGAGTACATAGCTGATTATATATATATTTTAAAGTAATTATTGTAAAACAATATGTAGTGAAGTGAAAAATAGGTCCGCCATAAAGCTATAACAAAACACAGTACTTCTTCTCTTCGTCGAGTGGATGGTCAACCTGACCAATCCTGGTGTCAGAGTTATTGAGCCGCCAAAGGCCTCTGATATGGCTCAAGTACTGAAATATATCTAGTAAATGACTTACAAACATACAGAATGATTTTTTCCTTCGATATTTATATTAAAATCAAAAAATAGTATAATCATTTCTTGTCAAAATAAAAAAAATCAGTTATTGTCGTTCAGAGGTCCTAGAAAATTACATTCTATCGAAATCAACCTATCTACAGACACCCTCAAATAACAATGTCACTATGGGTCACTCATCTAAACAGTAGCCAACTAGAACACTGCTTGACAATCGCGATACGTAAACATCAGTCAGTCAAACCACACACAACCTCTGCAAACAAACCTTATCTACAACTACAAGTACGAAAACCTCATCCATTTAACATTACATACGAAGCCTAAGCCGTTTTAAATTTCATTCATAACCTTACCGAGTGTTCCACTATTCCGAATAGGAGATTAACCCAACAAATCCTTTCATTAAAACACACCGGTTTAATTTTGAATTCGAGTGCATTTCTATAATAAGATTATTTATATACGAGCCAATTTCAAATTGAAATGGCCTGTGGTTTATGTTAGTTATGGTTAATACGGCGGTTTCAGTGTATCATGTTATTTAATTAATATTTGAGTCTGTTTTTGAAATATACGTTTGGTTGAAGTAATACATACTTCGGTGTTCAATTTTGGGGGTTAATACTTGGATGTGATTAAGTATTGGTACAATTGAGGAATTGAAATCTAAAAATTATGTATGAAGTATAAAATGAAATAAGTAATGTATGTAAATTATATGTATGATCTTTACTGAGAGCAAATGCCATTCGTACGATAATAGTTAAAAAATATTGATGATGATAAGTCGCCATAGTATTTTTCTAAACATAGAATACAACACAAAGCAAAACTAAGATGAGAAAAACACATTGAAATCGGTTGTAAAAAAGAAATAACCATACTCAGAGACATCAATTTAATCGACAATTATCATCACATGTCAACAATCACTCATTAGTTTCTCTTAAAAGATCACTATTAACTCAGAGTGCACGTTCAATATCTAAACCCTAGAACAGAATCATTCAATAATTCTTTAAATCCAATCAGTGAAATCTATTTAACTTGCGAACAGTTAGCAGCGAGTGTTCTAGAACTCATTTAACTAAAGCCCCAGTTGTATTGATGGTCTGTGGAGCTAAATAAATTGATGTATAAGTCACTTCACGTTTGTATTTAGATAGATACTCTTTGATTTTACTAAGTCTTCTATAGTCTATTGATTTGTTAAATGCATGGTATATTTTTTATTTTACGACTAACAGCGCCCGTGGTTTTACCCGCGTTGTGCCCGTTCCCGTGGGAATTTCGGGAATTTTTATTCATATAAACCTTTCTCTTGAATCACTCTACCTATTAAAAAAACCGCGTCAAAATCCGTGCAGTAGTATTTATTGAGTTTATCGCAAACTGACAGACCGAGAGACGGACGCGGCCGGGGACTTTGTTTTATAATATGTACTGATAGTAATTAAAGTGAACGCTGTGTGCATTACGAATGACAATTGCACGCGATTATTTTTTAAATGAGAATACAATATTTGGTTCTTTTTTCAAAAACATGTTTCGTACTACTAGACCTAGAGCCCGTGAACCCCAGACCTTCGTTATTTTATAAAAGCTGAAAGTTAGTCAGCGCATGCTCCCAACACAGGTAAGAACGATGGACTAATAATGAAGTTTGGGTTACCGTGGCTTTGGCAGGTAAACGGTACTAAAGGTGTGTAAAATACCGATCTAAATTCATCAAATAATAAAGTGTGATTTTTATGACATGACATATGTCATTTGAAAGCTCTTGAAGAGTTGTACAAGTCACCCTTTGACGGTGATATCGAAATCGACGGCCAACTTGGTGTTTTCGACCATTGAAGATTGGAGTTGACCTATGCTATGGACGCTGATCCTAATGCTCAACAGTGACATGACCTATATCATTTGAAAGCTCTTGACAAGTTGTACAAGTCACCCTTTGACGGTGATATCGAAATCGACGGCCAACTTGGTGTTTTCGACCATTGAAGATTGGAGTTGACCTATGCTATGGACGCTGATCCTAATGCTCAACAGTGACATGACCTATGTCATTTGAAAGCTCTTGACAAGTTGTACAAGTCACCCTTTGACGGTGACATCGAAATCGACGGCCAACTTGGTGTTTTCGACCACCGAAGATTGGAGTTGGCCTATGCCATGGACGCTGATCTTAATGCTCAACAGTGACATGACCTATGTCATTTGAAAGCTCTTGAGGAGTTGTACAAGTCACCCTTTGACGGTGATATCGAAATCGATGGCCAACTTGGTGTTTTCGACCATTGACCTTTAGTACCGTTTACCTGCCAAAGCCACGATAACCCAAACTTCATAATAGTCCATCGTTCTTACCTGTGTTGGGAGCATGCGCTGACAAACTTTCAGCTTTTATAAAATAACGAAGGTCTGGGGTTCACGGGCTCTTGGTCCATACCGTAAGTCATCCCCATAATTAGGGCTCCCACACAAAACTGCGATGCGATGCGATGCAAATTCGCATCGCAGGAACTTGCGATGCGAATTTTTGCGATACGATTTAATGCGGCAAACCGTTTGGTAGGGCGACCATGCCTTCAAGTGTAGTCAGCCGTACTGGACGTGTTTTTAGGAAGCGTAAGATGGATCGCGAAAAGATTATTGCACTGCTGTTATTGTTAAATAGATATAAAAGAAAAAGAAGATTCTGGGTTCATCCATTTATTACAATTATGAACTCTGATGGGAACTATTTTACTCAAAAGTACTATGCGTTGAGAACTGAAGAAGATAATTTTTTTGATTATTTTAGAATGAGCATATCTTCATTTGAAGAGCTTTTGAGTTTATTATCACCATGCCTTCTAAAACGATCGTACAAGGGAAGAATTCCTGTTATGCCTTTGGAAATGCTGGGACTGACTATCAGGTAAAGTAAAACAAAATGTCTCAGAACGGACTAAAATGGTGTCACCAAGGATGACGTAATATGGCAGGAATGTGCGATGCGAAGCAGATCGGAAATTTTTACGATGCGTTCGTGCGAATTCGCAGATATTTGCGATGCGATGCGAATTCGCAGTTTTGTGTGGGAGCCCTTATCTTAACTACAATTCGAGAAGACACTCCAAATGAAAAATAAAATAGCTGAAATAATTTAACTGTAAACAACTGAGATCATATTTTATAAGAACTATGAATCGAGTCAACCACTGTGGACCGGACTAGTAATTATAAAGTTTTGCTAATGCCTTTGTACAAAGCACTGTGCGGGTCGTTAAGCTTAAATTTTGTCTGCAGCTATCATTTGGGATT
This sequence comes from Cyclophora albipunctata, assembly GCA_963082685.1. Lineage (NCBI taxonomy): Eukaryota > Metazoa > Arthropoda > Insecta > Lepidoptera > Geometridae > Cyclophora > Cyclophora albipunctata. The sequence goes on from OY720128.1 coordinate 1,669,383, forward strand.
ACATTTTAGTTTTCCACTCTTGGTACAGATAGTTACGAGTATTGCTAGGTTTTGTATGAATAGCACCGTGTTTTAACTGTGTGACGTTATGGTAATCGGTGTATAGATTTATATAAAAAAATTACATTTTTAAGCTATTGCATAGCTTCTATCGCGGGCCTTGAGCGCGGGGACCAAATCCAAAATTTCCGTAACGAAAAAACCTCACGCTTACCCGATCCGACGGGAAGGAGGTGTGGCTTGAAGGCCGTGCATCGTCTCTCGTCGTTTCAGTTCGGCAGTCTTCGACACGGCGTTGTGTGCGATTGTGCGTTGGGGGTGAGAGAGGGGATGAGAGAGGGGGTGAGAGAGGGGGTGAGAGAGGGTGGTGAGAGAGGGGGTGAGAGAGGGGGTGAGAGAGAGTGGTGAGAGAGGGGGGTGAAAGAGGGGGTGAGAGAGGGGGTGAGAGAGGGGTGAGAGAGGGGTGAGAGAGGGAGGTGAGAGAGGGGGGTGAGAGAGGGGGATGAGAGAGGGTGGTGAGAGAGGGTGGTGAGAGAGGGTGGTGAGAGAGGGGGGTGAGAGAGGGGGGTGAGAGAGGGGGTGAGAGAGGGTGGTGAGAGAGGGGGCGAGAGAGGGGGGTGAGAGAGGGTGGTGAGAGAGGGGGGTGAGAGAGGGTGGTGAGAGAGGGTGGTGAGAGAGGGGGGTGAGAGAGGGGGTGAGAGAGGGTGGTGAGAGAGGGGGTGAGAGAGGGTGGTGAGAGAGGGTGGTGAGAGAGGGGGGTGAGAGAGGGGTGAGAGAGGGTGGTGAGAGAGGGGTGAGAGGAGGGGTGTGAGAGAGGGGGTGAGGGAGGGGTGAGAGAGGGGTGAGAGAGGGGTGAGAGAGGGGGGTGAGAGAGGGGTGAGAGAAGGTGGTGAGAGAGGGTGGTGAGAGAGGGGGTGAGAGAGGGTGGTGAGAGAGGGGGGTGAGAGAGGGGGGTGAGAGAGGGGGGTGAGAGAGGGGGTGAGAGAGGGGGTGAGAGAGGGTGGTGAGAGAGGGTGGTGAGAGAGGGGTGAGAGAGGGGGGTGAGAGGGGGTGTTGAGAGGGGGTGGTGAGAGAGGGTGGTGAGAGAGGGTGGTGAGAGAGGGGTGAGTGAGGGGGTGAGAGAGGGGGTTGAGAGAGGGGGGTGAGAGAGGGTGGTGAGAGAGGGGGGTGAGAGAGGGGGTGAGAGAGGGGGGTGAGAGAGGGTGGTGAGAGAGGGGGTGAGAGAGGGGGGTGAGAGAGGGTGGTGAGAGAGGGGGGTGAGAGAGGGTGGTGAGAGAGGGGGGTGAGAGAGGGGTGAGAGAGGGGTGAGAGAGGGTGGTGAGAGAGGGGGTGAGAGAGGGGGGTGAGAGAGGGGGGTGAGCGAGGGGGGTGAGAGAGGGGGTGAGAAAGGGGGTGAGAGAGGGGGGTGAGAGAGAGGGGTGAGAGAGAGGGGTGAGAGAGAGGGGTGAGAGAGAGGGGTGAGAGAGAGGTGTGAGAGAGGGGGTGAGAGAGAGGGGGTGAGAGAGAGGAGGCGGGAGGGGTGAGAGAGAGGAGGCGGGAGGGGTGAGAGAGAGGAGGCGGGTGGGGTGAGAGAGAAGAGATATCAAATATATCAAATATAATTGCATAAGTTGATACAAAATGCTATGCAATAGCTTCACCGCGGCAGTCCCCGAGTGCCACACGTCTTTTTTTTTTTTATTACATACACTTTTTAAAGCAAATGCAGTTCCTATTTTAAAATGGGTAGGTATTGTTCATGTAACATACAACAATACTATTAAATATTCAAAATATTTCCAATCTAAGATAAAAATAACAATACAATGCTGAGTAAGGTGCTCGTATATTCCGTCCTTTTTTGCAGAAAACGAATTTTAAATAACCATTTACATGAATTACAGAAAGAAATCACAGATTCGTCAATTTGAATATCCGATCAAACGAACGATTCGATATTCCATTTTTAAAATTCATCGCGTACTCCCTTTCTTGGCACCGCTTCCGGCGTAGACTACGATTGGGTCCTTTGTTTTTTTTTCTTCACCACACACTGACAGTTATTTGATCGCATTCTTCCTCAACCTTATTGTTATTTCTTCGAATATTACGGAACTGTCACGATGATTATAGCATCAAATTGACAAGAGTATTGATTAAAGTCAGATCTGGAAACGAATAGCAAAAAGCTTTTTTGAAGAATAAACTTTGAAGCTTGAATGTTTATGTTTTCAGTAAATTGCGACGAACTCTCGTTTTTCATTAATAAAGTACATTTTTCTGTTCAACACTTTTTCTTCCATTTTCACTTAGTGTTTAAGAGCTAATGGTTGTCATTTTACACTTTAAGCTTTTATTTTTTCTTCTGAAGGCCATCTCTGAAATTATTTTGTAGTTGCTTGGAAATTCCCGTGCAATTTGAAATTACTCTAAAATAAGGATGTTCTTAGTACAATAATAATATTTTTATTGCACTTAACTAAATATTACACTGAGGTGTTAATTCCTCTTTAAACTTATCTATGGTTTTTAATCAAACTATTCAAAAATTCAATATTAACAGATTTATTCTTGCGTTGCATATCTTAGATTGACTTTGATATCTATGATTAAAACTAATTACTTGTTTGGAAGTATTCACAAAGAACTCTTAAAATTTTCGCGTTTATTTTCCAAAATATTAAGTATTCATGCCGTGAAAGGTAATTTGTTAGAAACTAGACAAGACAGAGTGTTCTATTCCCTTGTTCTAAAACCTCTTGGAAAATAATGGGTGAACATTCACATGAGAGACTTGATCGCCCACGTGAACACTATCACTATGATAATAAGGCTTTAAATCCCTCGATGATAAAAGATCTTACGTCGTGTAGATGCTGCGTCGACCCTAAATCAAAGCGTGTCTCAAATTATTCAAAGATGGCTGCAGTATTAAATTCAGTTTACTTTTACTTTCATCTTGTTATTTTATTATTGTTGAGGTTTGATTTGAATACAATAAGACATGTAATAAACGCATATTAAGAACAGTTTAGCTATGAAATGGTTTGTCACTTTCTGACATACGCAATTTTCCGAAGAGCAAAAGAGACAAAACACAGCTTAACTGTTTAAGTTACACCGCGTTTATAAATAAAGCGGTAAGAGTTTATTGGAAAGAAATATTAAATACAATATCACTACATAGTATAAAATAAAGTCGTCTCTTTTTCGTGTCTGTCTGTTTGTCTGTCTGTATGCTTAAATCTTTAAAATTACACAACGGATTTTGATGTGGTTTTTTGTAATAGGTAGAGTGATTCAAGAGGAAGGTTTTTATGTAAAAAAAAATCCGAAATTCCCACGGGAACGGGCACAACGCGGGTAAAACCGCGGGGCGCTGCTAGTTGTGAATAAAGTATAGTAAATAAGTGAGTAAAAGATAAACTGCTGTTGGAAGCGGAATTAGGGATTGTTTTAGAAAAAAAGATGTAAACTACTATGCGACGAAAAAAACCAGTGTCGCCAACTTTATTCAAACATTAAGGAGTAATTATAACGGTTATTATAGGTACTGACAGCATTCCGCTGTGGTATTACCGGGTTGCGGCATTCCACAAGAAAAAAATGCAGCACTACTTGTTATGTCAGAATGACCCAGTCTGCAATCTACACTAATATAAAGAGGAAAACTTTGTTTGTTTGGTTGTAATAAATAGGCTCAAAAACTACTGGACCGTTTTTAAAAATTCTTTCACCATTCGAAAGCTACATTATCCACGAGTAACATAGGGTTCCCATAGGAATGGACACAACGCGGGTAAAACCGCGGGGCGCTGCTAGTTTAATTATATAAGGGTGCGTTTTCATTCAAGCGGAGTGGAGCTGCGCAGAGCTCACTCCACCAATCAGAACGCATTACGAAAAGATTTTGACAACGCATGGTGCGGTTCCATTGAAGATATTACTAGCAGCGCCCCGCGGTATTACCCGCGTTGCCTCCGTTCCCGTGGGCATTTCGGGATTTTTAGGTTTTACGTTTAAAGATCTTTATTATCAACAAAGACATAATTGTCACTTATGTGATAACATAATTTAACTCAAGATATCTAAACGTAGGTACATCGTCGTTTCATCATACTATTTAGGTGGGTAGGTATAATAAATTCACAATCAATAACAAAACTACACTATTTCGTACAGTAGTGAAAAATAATAAGTAATAAAAACCAAGTAAACAGGCATATAAACAGGCATATAAGATTTTTATACATATAAACCTCCCCCTTGAATCACTCTATCTATTAAAACAACCGCGTCAAATTCCGTGTAGTAGTATTTCAGTCTATCGCGAACAGACAGCCAGACGCGGCCGGAGACTGAGTTTTATAATATGTAGTGATAGTGATAGACTGGGTCAATTTGGCATATCAAGTAGTGTCACCATTTTTCCTCAACTGTCATCCATATTAAATTCTCTGACAATGTAAATTAAATTTTCAACAACACATTTTCTATCTCCAATTCCGGGCGAGATATTTAACGAATCTCTTATACTTGTAACTATCTATAGTTTCAGGTGTATCTCGAAATAGCCAGATGGGACTTAATGCAAAATTCAAGAGACGCTCTGTGATAGTGCGCGGATATCTATTGAACTAGGATGGCGGAGGCGACATAAAATTATATTTTAGTAGTTGAATGCTTACTATTGTTTTCAAAATATGTTTGGTTAGTTTGAATTATTTATGAATGAGGAAAATAATAATTACAGGTTTTGAGCAAAATTAAAAAGTCAAAAGCTTGTAAAGAAGCAATTGCTTTCATTTAGGTAATCGCAGTCCATGATCACTACGTAGTATCAAAACGTAGTCGCTTTCCGCTGTCTGTCTGTCCCTATGTATGCTTAGATCTTTAAAACTACGCAAATGATTTTAACGCGGTTTTTTAAATAGATAGAGCAATTCAAGTTTAAAGCAATTAAGGTTTATTAAAAAAAATCATGAAATTTCCACGGGAACGGGCACAGCGCGGGTAAAACAGCGGGGCGCTGCTAGTCTAATCATAAAACACAAGACCAATAATATAACCAGCATAATATAACATATATATCGATATCTCAGCTTTAATTACTTGATCCACTAAAGTAATAAATCCAATTCCAAAAGACTAACTTCCTCATCCATAATCATAACTCTAACATTCTACTCACGGCATAACCACACATCCAAACTGCACTAACAAACCAACGCAAATCTAATACTAAACCCCAAACGTGTAATAATTTCATTAAAATTACTGAGACAGCTACTGGACCTAAGTTTCTGGTTGCCAGTTGTATTGTACCCGTGAGAACTCGCCTTTACCTCCGGCTAACACCGTCTGAACACGCCTTAACTAGAAACTTGGAGATCGATGCACTAGGAAATGTACTTGTTACTTGGATAAGTTTTGAAGCTTAAAATAGTATTACTGGGAGCTTGGAGAAGTCAACTTTAAACTGCAGATAAGTAGATAGTAGATAGTATAAGATTGTTTTATACATAAATGGATTTGTATTAAAAAATAAAGTATTAGCCTGTAATGTCCCACTGCTGGGCAAAGGCCTCTCATCTCATTGAAGATATCAGTACAGTGAAGTAAGAAATTGGAATCGCATTCATCCAGTGACCACGAATGGTCTTATCCACTCGAAACGTCGCATCGGGTACGTAATTTAATTAATACGTTGTATATTCTAACGCGAGACAGTCCCGTATCATTAAGCATAATTAGAGTTTTGTTTAGATGGTTATTATCTTTATTGGATTAAAGAAAAACATAAACAAATAGAGAGACTTTTCCTTTTTAATGTAAAGCAGGTTTATCGCTGAGTCAAATTGCCATACTAGGTAAAGGTATTAGCGTGTATTGTCCCACTGCTGAGCAAAGGCCTCTCATCGCACCGCTAAAGGAAAGAGAATTATTTATACTTTATAATAATAAGTATTATCTCGTATTATAAAAAAAATCCTCAATAACCGATTTTTCAACTACGTCTCAAACGCTTACACGAAGAACAAACCTATGCAAATTCTAAAAGATGCATAATATACCGAGAAAACTTTTAAAAGAACTGATATTTTTAGTGTTACAGACTCCGCGAATTTGAGAGCCATCACCCTAAACTAACGAATAAAGTATATCCATCTATCTCTTTCACTCCTTAACAAAGATCTAGTGTTAAATAAGGATAGAAGTATAACGTAAAAGGGTAACAGCTGCAATTCTCGCTACCACACTACCACTACAAAAATGTGTGTCGTTACAAGTGTACTTGGAAATTTTTCATTATAGTACTTGCGTGCTGAGGGCGAGCGTGAATAATGGTTTAAATGTGGTCTCTCAGTTTCATATAGAAAATGTATTTTTTATTTCTGTTCGTGCGGTTCGGAGGAATTGGTTTTTAAGGATATTTTAGTCAAAGTTGATAGTTTAATCTGCTGCTATAAGAAGAAGTGTGAGGAATTGAAATATATTTCAAATATTCTTTCAAACGCAATAGGCACTAGGCAAGCATGGATGAAGTATTTACTAATAAGAACACCATTACGAACGAGTACTGTAGTAACTACTACACTATAGTTAGCCGTATGAGGTTTTATCATGTTAAATCCAACTACTGGATAAATATCTCTCATCTCATCTCACTATGTTAATACAGTGAGGAGGATTGGACGTATCACGTAGGTAATCACGACGTAATGACGACGCTTTCCTACCGTGAGTTGAACGTCTCAGATGATTACGAGTATAATACTCATGTGATGATGTTGGTTCTCTTTTACATTACATTCTAAGGACGCAATTGGAATAGGTCGATTTCCACATGCGACAAGTATTGACAACTCCATTTTAAAATACTTGGCTTGCACAAGAACTCTGAAATGTATTTAGTACCTAAATAAGTTTATAAAACAAAAGCTGTTGGTTCAAAATTGTATTTTATACTGCACCAAATAGAACACTATTTGAAACGAATGTAATTTAAGTTAAACGAAAGAAATTTAGGCGCTAAATAAGATGAAGACTTCATGTGCAATTTGCCAACGTATGTCATTTGCAGATCTAGTCCAATTTTACCCTAATAAGGTCCACATACCCACCCTATCGCATAAGGTCCAACCAAAAAACCCATTACTATTTTATTTACCTTTTTAAATAATCACAAAATTACGGACATCAACATTGATGGTGTCCGGAATTAGGTCTGCCATTAAACTGGTGGCCGTTTATCACGGTCAATTTACGATGAAAGGGAGCCACGAGATGGACGAGGATCGATCGTTGGATCCTTGATGTACTTGCATTGTTTGCGGTAAGTGGGAACGGATCGGCTTATCTCGTTTTGATAGGGTTGTTATAGACCATGTCGGAGGCTTTAGGCGGTCTGAGGACTTCCACACCAGGGTTGGCCAATGACGTAATCGAAATGAATGAATTAATAGGGTGTTATGTGTTACCAAAGTTTTTGATTCAGCGATGTCAGTATATTGCGATTGTAAAGCAGCGTGCAGCATGGCCTCTACTTGAATGAGTGGCCGATAGTGGCACTTCTATCACGACACAATAACAATACGTAAAAAGTATCAGCCTGTATTTCCCATCGGAATGAAGATATCAGTACAATAAGAAGTATAAGTCTCATTATAACAAAAGTTTAAAAAAATATTATTTCCAACTAAATTATTTATTTAAAACTTTGTCAAACATTCGGTCTAACAGCCTTATCACACTTGCGATTTACAAGCGTATTGAAAGCGAAACGTACGCGCAGCGTATTCGTCGCGTTCCCGTAACCAATTCGCCGCGAAGGCGTCGCGATTACGCCGCGACCGCGTGACGAATACGCCGCGTCTGCGCAGCGAGTTCGCCGCGTCAAGAGTTGAGACATCATGCCGTACATTCGTCATCGAAATTCATTTCTACCCACTTCAGGTGACACTGACAATCTTAAACGCGAGTTTGCACGTCTTATATCATTTTGGATCACATTTAACAACTCGTAAAATGTAAGTCTTGATATGCGCAGATAGGAACGAATTTTTTTGGGATTCTTTTTGATTCGTTAACGAAACAGTCGCTCTCTTGCAGTCGATTACTTAAAAATGGATCCTCCCAAACACGCCGTTTTTGATTTTGTTTCCGTATCTTATTTCTTCGAAGCAATAAAGCTAACAGAAGTGTTTCCTCGTCGGAATCCATTATGTAACAGCCTTATCACACTTGCGATTTACAAGCGTATTGAAAGCGAAGCGTACGCGCGGCGTGTTCGTCGCGTACCCGTAACCAATTCGCCGCGAGTGCGTCGCGATTTTGCCGCGATTGCGTAACGAATACGCTGCGCAGCCGTCAGTAAATCGCTGAGAGTGATCTGAGTCTTGGACAGTCACTTACATAATGGATTACGACGAGGAAACACTTCTGTTAGCTTTATTGCTTCGAAGAAATAAGATACGGAAACAAAATCAAAAACGGCGTGTTTGGGAGGATCCATTTTTAAGTAATCGACTGCAAGAGAGCGACTGTTTCGTTAACGAATCAAAAAGAATCCCAAAAAATTTCGTTCCTATCTGCGCATGTCAAGACTTACATTTTACGAGTTGTTAAATGTGATCCAAAATGATATAAGACGTGCAAACTCGCGTTTAAGATTGTCAGTGTCACCTGAAGTGGGTAGAAATGAATTTCGATGACGAATGTACGGCATGATGTCTCAACTCTTGACGCGGCGAACTCGCTGCGCAGACGCGGCGTATTCGGCACGCGGTCGCGGCGTAATCGCGACGCCTTCGCGGCGAATTGGTTACGGGAACGCGACGAATACGCCGCGCGTACGTTTCGCTTTCAATACGCTTGTAAATCGCAAGTGTGATAAGGCTGTAACCACTTGATATAGGTCCAAACCACAGTATAAATAATAGTTACTACCAACTTAGTTTTGTGGGTACGAATAACGTTTAACTTCTGTTTTAGTCATAAAATTGATTATTTAAACTTTGATGTACTATTTTTGATATAGTTCAACTTTGCTTATATTAACTTTTGTACGAAAATTTGCGACCCGCCCTCGCTTCGCTTAGTTGAATCGAGCTTGAGGTTTTCGTAGGAATTCTAGGACAAAAAGAAGACTTTCTCTTAAAATACTTTGTGATCATATTCTGACATCAGGTGAAACCCCTAAGGGCCTTATCACACTTGCGATTTACTAGCGATTTGAAAGCGAAACGTACGCGCGGCGTGTTCGTCGCGTTCCCGTAACCAATTCGTCGCGAGTGCGTCGCGATTTTGCCGCGATTGCGTAACGAATACGCTGCGCAGCCGTCAGTAAATCGGCATGATGTCTCAACTCTTGACGCGGCGAACTCGCTGCGCAGTCGCGGCGTATTCGTCACGCGGCCGCGGCGTAATCGCGACGCCTTCGCAGCGAATTGGTTACGGGCACGCAACGAACACGCCGCGCGTACGCTTCGCTTTCAAAGCGCTTGTAAATCGCAAGTGTGATAAGGCCTTTAATGGAAAACCTTAAAGTGCTAGAGATCGGCGTGACACACTTAGAGCGGATTGCACAACCATTCCTAATTGTATTTAGCGCATAAATATGTTTAGTAAACAAATGGCGTTCGTTTTAAATAGTGTTCTATTTCGTGAATTTATAAAGTACAATTTTGAACGAATAGCTTTGGTTTCTTAAACACATTTAGGTACTAAATAGATTTAAAAGTTTTTAAGCAAGCCACCCTTAGAGGCTTTAAAAAAAATTATATGCAACGTAGATAATAAATAATATTGTTGAATGCGAAAAACAAATTAAATTTCCTATATATTTTCTAAAAACCTACTGAACATATTTATCTTCAATATTGACTACCTTTAAAACAAAGCTAAAATAAAATCAATTTACCTGTAGTACGGTAATATAAACAAACACAAATACATTTACACACACACTCACACAAACACACATCGAAATATAACCTCTTTTTGAACGAAGAGTCCAAACATTGCCCTTTTGTTCCAAATTCGAATTCATAACAACCCTTCATTTTCCAATCAAACTTATATTGTTATTTTTAATTTACCCAACTTAATACTGCGGTGACCCAAATTTCGTGGCCATGTTCATCTAAAGTTTACAACGTTTCGTCTCTAGGGACATGTCGGGACATGTTTGACACATGCCATTTATGTCAGTGCCTTATGCAATAACGTTTATAGACTTGACTAGCAGTTAATATTCTGGACTAATTGAAGCGGCACTTGCAAGCTTGTTAGCTTGCAAGTGCCGGCAGTTTGGTTTGGGAGACTAGTTGATAGAACTTTTGTTAGTAATTTATTAAAGAACTTTATTTTATTTAAATCCTACTAATACATATTATTAATGCGAAAGTTTGTGAGGATGGATGTACGTATGTTTGTTACTCTTTACCGAAAAATCTACTGGACAGATCATCACAGTAATATAGGTTATACATCAGAATAACATATGGGGTACATTTTATCCCGAAATTCTAACAAAATAGGTTCGTGGCCAACTCGGATGTCAGTGTTCTAATGGATAAAACAACCGGAAGAGAAAATTCGATGTATCTACGGTAGCACTCAGTAACAAATGCCAGTATCGGTCACTTATATAAATATTGGTCTGTATTTTTATTTAAGTGAGTAGTACAAGTTTGAAAATTGTATAGAAAATTCATACGTATTGTATCTTCAAATAGGTTTGACAAATCAAATACCTAGACGCCGCTAAACATTTCCAATACATCATCAAACTCAAACTCTCAAACGAAACAGATACTTATCAATACCAAGTTTCGGTCAAACAATATAACTTGATCTAAGAGAAATAGAATGCACTATAGATGCAAATGAATCCCTTAATACTCCGCTGATTCAGTAAACAGATTTCAAAGATATCTTGAGCTGTAACCGCAACACCAACTTGGTGTAGCCGGATTGAAGTTGAATAGTCAATATTAATTATAATTGCATTCAATAATACTTCGGTGGTGCATTCATCTTGGTGAGACGGTACGAATGGTTTAATAGTGATGGTTTTATTGTTTTCGGCCTCTACTTGGATGGGTTGGTGGGCGATAGTAGCATTTTATCTGAGCGCTACCTTGCCTCGGAGTTCACGTTAAGCAGTCGGTCCCGGTTATTTCAATCGTTAAAACGACCATGTCGGAGACCTTAAGGCAGTCTAAAAATTACGATACCAGAGTTGGTCACTAACCTGCTCAAAATGAATAGTGATTTATTGGCTTTGCTGGTGCAAGCGTAGCGCAGCTAGTGAGCGTAGAGGCTTTCCCTGCGGTGGGACATTTGAGGTTTATGGAGACATTGCTTTAAAAATATTTATTTTTCCTTGATCAGAAACCACATGAGTAAATATTTGAATCACAAATTGTTAGAAAGATAAAAATGTGATTATGGAATTAATTAATTTACAAATATGTATAAGTTTTCTTGGAATAGGTACGTAATTAATACGAGAAATATCTGTAAATGACAGCAAATGAGCTAAAATCGTGTTTGTCCAATTCTCCTATATCTCACACGCAATTTCAATCAATTCTCCTTATTTCTCCAAGCAATTTAAATAAATGTGGTTTAAACCATTAATTCGAACCTGTAACACAATGATCTTTAAATGCAATAAATTTAAAATACTTCACATAAAAATGAAGACTACAGTACCTCATAAAACCATCCCAGCAAATAAACGTACGACTGATAAATAAGCCAATAAAATGCCATTCTGCTGAGTGTTTGAAGCCATGAAAACCTTTAACTTTCTAGTTTAAAGCCCGAGTACATTCAGAGCTCATACATAGTAAATTGCGGTTCAAAACGGTAGTATATTGGACTAGAGTAAACAGCGGTGTGACAGTTAGCAATGTCTTAGATTTAGATCGTATTTTGGAGTAAGATGTAGGTAAGATATGAATTGTGAATTGTTTCGTCTGTTCGCGGTTTGGAATTGCTTTGCTGTGGTATCATTGTTTAGTTCCTTATTAAATTTTTTTTACATGTATCATGTCATAAAAAGGAGGTAACAAGCTTTATGCAAAAAAAAAATGAATTGTTTTGTCTCCGCAGTTCGAAATTTCAATTCTGGGGTGTCTGACGTTAAGTTTCATAATTTTTTACAAAGCTCGTATTATAGTATAGGCAACAAGCTATAGGCCAACCAATTGGGCTTTTGAAAAAAAAAATGATTTTTTTAATGTATTTTAAAACTTTATAATTAATAATATTGATATTTAAAATGCAAAAAACTAAAAAAAAAATATTTTTTCAATTAATTATAAACAATTAAAAATTGATGAAATTTAAATAAAAATCACGTGACTATAAACGCGCCAAGATTGGTCACCGTAGTTGTGACGTCATAATGTTATAGCTATTTAACCATAAGTACGTACAGCGTTTACAATCAAGATTCCCGCCCTTTTATTCTCTTTCCCTCCAAAAGTTTGCGATGAAACCGAACCTCTTTTCATAAACATATAAAAAGTTTGCGATGTAACCGAACCTCTTTTCATTAACATTAACTAACATTATGACGTCACACGCGCTCGAGTTTGTTCGGGAGTTGTCGGCGTGTCTTCGGTACTGGATTCAAAAATTAATTTTTATTTTGAAATAACTTTTGAATTATTGCGAAAAAAAATAAAATAAAAATAGTTTTGTTATAAAACTAATATATTATAATCTTTCCATTTATCACAAAAAAATTTTTTTTTTCAAAAGCCCAATACTGAAGACAAAGTCTGAATGTGTGACACTTTCTATTTACTGCTCTCTCTCTATTTGCTTCTAGTATACAATTCCTAATACTAAGGCACTTTAGAATGCCTTTTTAATTGTATCTAATATAATTAAACCTTAATCTTTAAAGCCTTAACCTAATTCGCGTTTAATTTCAAACGGATGCTTTCGGATGCTGCTCTTCAAAATTCTTCAAAGCCTCTTCCTATGTTCTTATCGTTTCTTCATTAGCCACTTTTGTATCCTGAAAAAGATCATTAGCTCGTTAATCGCTACCGTGTCTGCGTTTATTACATACTCCCCTTGCGTGCACAAATCTCTTCACACATAAAACAAATCACATTTAGGTACCTACTTAAAGCGGCGAGTGTGCTTGCTCACGGTTCCTTAACTAATCATATTGTGACACACATTTTCCCCGTTTTTATGTATGTTATCACATACGCTGTTCTGAATGCACATATTTTTGTATATTATTGATGTGTGATTTTGTTGTGCTTGTGTTTTGTTTTTCTTGGTGTAGAATTTGGTTTGACTGTTATGGATAGTGAAGGGGTGAAACTTTGGTTCATGAAAGATGAGGATGCATGTTTTAAAATAAAATGTAAACCATTCTACTTTACCTAGCTTATAAAATTGTTGTCAACACTTGCCTTTGTGTGCGTTCCTTTATTTGAGATATTGCCAAAGGTTTTATTTTAATATTTTCAGTATATAAATTGTTGCAGAGTAATTTGTCGCAGCAGATTGTCATGAAAATGCATTGTTTAAACAATGTTTAGTTGCATAGTGCGCTTAAGCTCCAATTCCAACGTCGAGTTACTAGTCTAATAAGGACGTTAAACACATATGAGAAAACTAACACGTCCAAAAAATTAGCTCTAACATGCCACTGGAAACGCTCTCTTCATTAAACAGCTGTAAGATCAAAATGTTCAGAAAACTAAGAAAAATTCCAAATGAAAAAGTATATTACCAACAAATAGCGTTTTCTCAGCCAAGAAAGCAGGATAGAAGACTTTTATTCGCCCACTAATGGTATAATTAACTGAATACTAGATGGACGTTGCGCTTACAATTTCTAGAAAAGTCGCCTCCATTTTTATTTCTTCTTCGGATTTTTGTAGAACAACGTTAAGTCTGTAAATTCTTATTTTAAAATTTAAATTGCTTTGCTTGACTATTTCTGCGTTCCGAATATGAATTTCAGGAATTACTTTGACGTGAGGCAGATAATGTTTTTAATGTTTTTGAGCGGATATGGAATATTTAAAGCGAAATTATTTGTTTTTTCATACTATCATATTAGGCTGGTAAATATAGGCGATGTAGTCTTATCAAACTTGGAGTTATCGAGGTACCCCTTGCCCACAGCCCTTGCGGGTGTCACTTGTGTTGTTACCAAATTGCAAACAAAAAATTTCTTCGAATTTGGAGTACCTTATCATTTTTAATCAACAAATATGCCATATACTCATAGGTACTTAATTCATTTATTATTATGACATTGCTTTTATGTATTTAATTTTACATGTATTATTACGATAAAAATACATTGCAACCAAAAATGTATTATATTTTTCTAATGCCCAAACTTTGACATGAAAAAATATTTTACCTTTTTTTCAGTATTGGGTAAAAACACGTGAAATCACATACTACCCGTGTATATGCTAATATTATAATGCACTAGCCACGCCCCGCGGTGTTACCCGCGTTGAACCCGTTCCCGCGGGAATTTCGGGATAAAATGTATTTCATGTTTATTCTGATGTGTAACTTATATTATTGTAAAGTTTCATCCAAATCATACACACATCCATCCTCACAAACTTTCGCATTTATAATATTAGTAGGATATGCGTATATTACAATATTTTTTTTCAATATAATGAGACGTCGTTATGCTTCGAACGTCTCTGCACAAGATGCAAAGGTTATTACGTTAGTGACAGAGGATGTGATAGTTTTCAGTTTAAAAGGAATATCCTGACACGGTTAGAATACCTAGAATGCAGTCTCGTTCTCTTGTTTACGTACTTATTTAAGTATCATAGTTTAATTTATTTTCAGATGTTAACCTACTTGTTGCAGTGTTGAAGGACTTAAGCGGGCAGAACATTTTGTCTGCCAAAATAAAAAAAACGCGCAGGAATTATTAAAAACTGCAAGTCCGATTAGAATTATATCAATTTTAAATATATACAGGTATGCAAAAGAACATACCTGTATATATTACAGTAGATAAATCGTTTATCTACGTTCTTCAACAAACAAAATTCTTCATAATTGTATTGTATGTTGCAACGAATGTAAGACACACTACACGAAAGATCGGTCGCTCCGTCGATTTGTAAATTACCTATATGAAATAACATGGTATTGGCATTCCGTCACGGGAGCTCCGACACAGTCCCGTTAACTGCAGCTATAGCTTTAGCTTGATTTCATTTTTCATTGATTTTAAATACAATATCCAACAAAACTTACCAACTACTTACTTTCCATTAAAACTTGCTAAAACATTGAAACTCACGAAATGACTTCTTAACACAATGACGTCACTGCTTAGTTTAGTTTCAAAGTGTAATGAGAAAATGTACGTTCATTCTAACATCTACCTACTTAATAGTTTTAAACGAGCCATCTTCTGGTGCCTTCGTAATCATGATTAATGGCAATCTCGAACAGCTTTTGAACATTTTTCCTTTTATATTGCAACTCTTGTTGAGGAATATTAGAATTTGTGTTTATATTAAATAGAAGAGATGAGGTCTCGGTTCGAAATTAAATTTAAAGTTATAAAAGTTCGCATTCTTGTTTTTTTGCGTTTAGTGTGAGTTTGTTGATATATTATTGAGTGGTTTTAAATATGAATCAAAAGAAGAAGAAATTGCTGGTAAAAAACCTATAACTTTCCATTGAATGTGACTATCTTTTACAAAAAGAATGATTATAATCGGATTGGTAGTTTCTGAGATTAGCGCGTACAAAAACAAGCTCTTCAGCTTCTTATATTATTACAGATATACCCTTATGAGATGACGTGCAACATTATGTAATAGTAAATATGAATAGATACAACAAACAGAATAAATTCTTACCCCAAACATAGATACAAGTATGATGAACTTTTTTACAGCATATATGGACTAAACCAGAAACCAACATTTTAAAAGTCAGCCTATACCATTTTATAAAAACGAGCACTTTCTCGAGACACACTAAAAAGATCCATTCAGAATTAAATTAATATTCGACAAAAGGATCCGAATTAAAAATAAAATATTTAAATTCAGTTGGATTGAATAAGTTCCGTACAAACTGAATAAGAGTCAGGAGTGAATAGAGGCTCTGGTTATTTTATTTTGAAGCCAACTTGGATAATAACATCAGCCGGTGTCTACAGATATTGTGCGCATTCACGCTTTCACTGTTGACAATATACGGGCACAAGTTTTATTATGTATCGCCCGGATTTTTCTCTTGCGGTTGTACTTTGTTCGTATTGTTGAGGATTTGAACGCAGTCGGCTGTCTCGATGGAAACTAGATCTTTCTTTAATCTGGACTTGAATGGTAATCTCAAGTTTTGACCAAGTCTAGAACTTGTGGAAAGAGGTAACACAATTATTACTATCACTCACATATTATATGTCTGTCTGTTTGTTCGCGATAAACTTAACTACAACTGCTGCAATAGGAAGGCTTATATGTATAAAAATTCCCGAATTTCTCACGGGAACGGGTACACCACGGGTAAAACCGCGGAGCGTAGCTAGTGGTAAAAATAAAACAAGCGAGTTATTACAATATATAGTTGCAGCAAAGATAGTTCGCAATTATGCTTCTATTTGCTTCACAAAATATGCTCCATACAAACCAAGATATCAATTCCGACTTTCATTAAAACATACGAATATAAACTCCGTCATAAATCTACGAGCAGACATGAAATTATTACACCGCACCACCACACAGCTAAATATCATACCGCGCTAAACTTCTAATACACCTACAGCTTTTCATTACACCATATAGCTCATATGTAACTAAAAGTTATGAGCTCAACAAATACGTTACATGAAAACGCAGCGACAAGTGACGTAATACCGTACCGTATGTTTTTGTTTACAGCACCCGTGGGCAATATTCTATATTACGAACTAGGTACACACTGTATACCGAGTTGCATCTCATTTCACCCTGTTGACACAATGGAAATTAAGACTTATGCCTTATATTAATAAAGCTCATAGCGAGTCGTTATTAATTGTGGCATTTGTGTGCTGTTTATATCTGAAATGCGAGTCTGGGGTATTCTCATATTTTTTTAAGTTTTTTTTTTGAACTGCTGATGATTAATTTTGTGGAATTAAATAGTTTTTTCACTAAGTAGATACTCTAACGCTTAAGTGATAAAATATTACACTCCAGAAATCTTATGGCGTATCTGCTCTTCGTTTCTAACTAGGTACTAGATGAAATATTCTATCTTTGTCTCTATGGTTAGATATTTGAGTTAATAGGCTCAGACACTTTCCTTTAATATTGAGATCGTTACATCTGGTAAGAGGCCTTGAGCGATCCTAAAAATTCGAACACTGGTGTTGGCCACTAACCTACCCAAAATCACTCGATGCTAAACTTAACTCGTATATAAGAAAAATAGTAGGTTTAATTAAATCCCAAAGTCCTACAATCATTTCACATTTAAGACTTTACTAGGCGTATAACCTATAGCAGCGCCCCGCGGTTTTACCCGCGTTGTGCCCGTTCCCGTAGGAAATCCGGGATAAAATGTAGCCTATAGCCTTCCTCGATAAATAGACTATCTAACAGTGAAAGAATTATTCAAATCGGTTCAGTAGTTTCTGAGATTAGCGCGTTTAAACAAACAAACAAACAAACAAAACAAACTCTTCAGCTTTATAATATTAGTATAGATATCAAGGTCAAATTAATACATAGTAATACAATTTAAACATTGTTTCGAATAAACAGTAACATTCTCCACGTCTCCAAACCCCGCATTTATTTCCTTTCATCGAGAATCTCCCAGAAAATACATAAAGCCATCACAATAACGCTAACGAAATCATCGAAGCCGTAGTATCAAAGGAATACAGATAGCAAAATTGTGGCAATCGAGATTAATTCAACCATATTAATTCTATGGCTTATTGGGAGCGGCATATGAGTTCATGACACTTATCTTGCTCGATCCACCCTTGCGTTAGAGGGTGTTCACATTGGGTAAAATACAGAGCTTTTATTAAACCTTTATGTTCACAGCAACCGATTTTTTTTTTAGAAATGATGGGAATAATTGCCATGACTTATCAATTAAGTTTCGATTATTTATTAAAGAGAAACGTTCTTTGAGTATTCAGTGAGGCGCTGGTCTCCTGCTAAACGCAAAATCCAACTTCACTTAAATCATCTGATTATAGTCCAGTGACTGATTGCAGATACCTAAAATGGAAAAAAAAAGTTTCGATCATGGATACGAAAATGGAATGGTCAGTGCTGGTGTAAGGTTATTGCCCTTTGACTTCTGACTTGGTCTTATGATTGAAACCGGGGCTGACAATTTCACGTGCCCTCAGAAGCATAGTAAGAAAGCGTCTCTATCGGCCACCCATCAAAGTAATACTTGAACTGCAAGTCGCTTAACCATGCCGATGGGGATTTTTTTAGCGTAATCGGCTAAGGTCTCTCACATAACTTTTCATAGCACAGACTGCAGATCAAGTTCTGTCATTATGGATGTGATAATGTAAAAAAATATCCGTTGCTGTAAAAAATTGACACATAATACTTGGTATAATATTGGGTAGTGTAATTAAGACCGGTCATAAATAAAACTATGTCAGCTTTACTTTAAATTCACTATTAACGATAAAGTAAGTAAATAATTGTGGCTACTTTACAATAATTCAAACCGCTTAACATGAATATTTCATTATTAACATAATGGATTACTCGGCAACCGCAAATAATGCTAGGCGGAGTAAAATAAACCACAGAATTGGTTGTAATATATTTGCAACTGCTATTTATAATTACTCATATTTACTACATAATTAGATAATAAAAAGTACATCACTACATAGTATAAAACAAAATCGTTTTCCGCTGTCTGTCAGTCCCTATGTATGCTTAGATCTTTAAAACTATGCAACGGATTTTGACGCGGTTTTTAATAGATAGAGTGATTCAAGAGGAAGGTTTATTTATATGTATAAAAATTCCCGAAATTCCCACGGGAACAGGCACAACGCGGGTAAAGCCGCTGGGCATTACTAGTTCAGGTATAAAAAAGGCCTAAAAGGCTCACAGCTTTTATGGTTTTACCCGTTCCTCCGGAATGTGGCTCATACGGTACTATTTTTACGGTACTGCAGCCGCGATGTGGAGTGACCGCAGCCTTTTGGACAAATATAGAGCAGTCGCCTGCAATTTGCAGCTGTGGCTTGTGACTTATACCTTCATGTTGATTCCATAACTTACATCTTCTTAAACTTAAGAACTAGGCTCTTTCGTTGATGCAGTTGCTTTAAATTTTCCTAATCCTCAACCATCTTCTTAATAGGTGCTTAAACAATTGATACTTCTTCTTCTTCTTCATCGAGTGGATGGTCAATATTGAGCCACCAAAAGCCTTTGACATGGCTCATGTAACGACTACTATCCTAATTGATACTTACTGACACGGGCATACTTTTACCTCCATACAAACACTAGTAACATCATCGTACAATGTACAGCTTGCTACATTCAGTTTTTTAATTGTTTTTTTTAATTTGAGGTACATTAAATTATAACAATGACATCCTTCATTCAAAATCACAGCCACTTACATCAAAAATATACCTCAAACCACATCCATTTAAAAATAATATTCCTATACCATGTATGTAACCACCTTTACTTTCCAAGAGCGGTAATCAATGGGATGAGTACACGAACTGCGTGGCGGCGTGGCCTATCTCCGTTAGTGTGTAGAGACCCTAATTAAATCCAATACCGATGTGTATGGGAGCTGTAATACTCTTATGTTTACGCTCGTGTAGTTGAAGCACAGTATTGATAGAAGCATGGAAATGTATAAAATGTAAAGCTCAATAGAAATATGTGGTGAAATGGAATTCATAATAATATCTCATTTTAGTCGTAGCGCTCTCTCGCGTGCTTCAGAAATTTGGAGGTTTGGAGAGCACGTTAGAGTGTCGGTCCCGATTGTTTCATTGCTAGTCTATGTGAAAGACCTTAGTGCTTGCCCACGTTGACTCGCGGGCGCGGTGGCGGGCGCGGTCACGAAATATCAAACATATGACGTGATATCCAAGTGTTCACGTTCAAAACGCGAGTGCGGTGTAAGTAGCGAGCTAACTAGCGACTAGCGCGCGCGGCGCGCTCCACAATGGTCCGAAAATCGCTCGTAGTGGACATAGGCAATCGCGAAAATTGACTTCGTATTTTTAATATTTTTATTGCATATTTGGGTTTTGCTATTAAATACAAGATGTTTTTATAGATGGTAATTTTTGATAAAACCTTATATTTTTCGAGATATACGTCATTGAATTATTTTTTGTATGGAAAAAAACACATTATTTCGAATATCTTGAAAGTCTCAAAATGTCTCAAAATATGGTTTTCAGATTTGGATAACACTATTTTAGTGCTAAATTAAAAGCTATATGCCAACCCTCGATTTGCCCCGATTTTTGAGAAATTTCACTTTTCATTCTCATTTCCACACCACCCCAGAGGTAGAGAATAAAGTGCGTTTTTTTTTAAGTGGTGTCCCCAAGAGGCATATTCCACTCACACAGACTTAAAAACAAGCACTTAAAAAAAGTAAATTACACAAATTTTCCTGTCATTGTCCTTCGATGATAGTTTCTACATTTATAAATTCAATGTTTTCTTGCTCATCATCTTTATCAAAACTATAAAATAAAAAATAAAATAAATAAAATAAAATAAAAAATAAATTTATTGCCACAAAAAAAACAGAAAGACCACAATTAAACACTTTAAAAACAAAAACAGATATTACAAGGCAATAGGCTACATCTCAGCTGGTGCTGTACGGGACGGTGGCCCCGTGCAGCGCTGATTTTCAGATGCCGCCTGCTCCCTGAGGTGGAGGGCAGGAGCGAATACAGTAATAGGATAGGTGACATTATATATAATAAAATTTCCTTAAAGTATTATAACATGTAACTAATAATAAAAAAACATAACATTAAATACAGAACAATACAAATAAACTAGGTATGAGCCGACGTGGGTGTATGTGCATGTGTGTGTGTGTGTGTGTGTGTGTGTGTGTGTGTGTGTGTGTGTGTGTGTGTGTGTGTGTGTGTGTATGTGTGTGTGTGTGTGTGTGTGTGTGTGTGTGTGTGTTCGTTTGCGCGTGATATTATTATGATATTTTAATTAAATTTATTTATTTTATTTTGCTTACGGGTTAAATATGAAGTAGTCTACCAAATTTAGCATTTTTCTATGAGCATGCTTCAAGTTCTCCGCTGCTATCTGTCTTGATAATAGTGCTGCTTTAAACAATCGTTTAAAGGTGTTGTCACTAAGTCTCTTCCTTAGAGGGGGTGGTAGATTGTTCCAGATCTTTGCAGCGGTAAACTTGAAGCATCCTCTATAGCGAGCCGTTTTATGGGGTTGGGTTATAAGTAGGTTCTGAGTTGCAGATCGACGACTTCTATCTGTCACATCAGATATCCAGCTTAACTTTTCAAACAAATACTCGGGTTTTTTTATTCCAAATGACCTTATGAACACTACAGGCGTAATGAAGCTCTCGTCTAGCGCTCATGTTCAGTATCCCTTTTTTATTAATGTAGGGGGTAATGAACTCTCTCCTTGGGATGTCAAAGCAGAAACGTATGCAGGCATTCTGCACTCGTTGAATAGCTCTTTCTACTTTTGAAGTAATTCTTGGACCATACACAGAGCAACAGTAATTAAAAGCTGAGAGGATTAGTGTTTCTGTTAGATTAACTCTAATTTTTTCACTTATATATGGCCGTATCCTATATAAGGTCTTTAATTTATAAAAAGCGTTTCTAATTTTTTCATTAATATGCTGTTCATACTTTTGTTCCCCGTCCATTATTAGTCCCAGATTACGCGCCGATGTAACACGTTCCAAGGCCGTATTATTAATGGAAATCACACTATTACAATTTATTACATCCTCTATTTGCTTTTTAGTTCCTAGGACCAAATACTGGGATTTGATAGGGTTCAACATTAATGAATTATTTTTGGACCAAACATAAATATTTCTAAGGTCATCGTTAATCTTTTGTACCGCTTCGCTTGTGTTTTTACTATCAAATGAGTAATATACTTGGGCATCATCTGCATAAAAGTGGTATTTGCATGACAAAATACAGTCGGGGAGATCGGCGGTGAAGATTAAAAAGAGGATAGGACTGATAATGGAGCCTTGCGGGACACCACGTTCAACCGACATTACTTCCGAATATACCTTTTCGCCGTTTATATCTTCGGTGACTACAATTTGTTTTCTGTTTACTAGGAAGGAGGCAAACCAATCGCATGTTTCTTTTGAAAAACCATAATACTCTAGCTTGGCCACTATCAAATCATGACTCAAAGAGTCGAATGCCCTAGAATAGTCAAGTAGTACCATAATGGAGCTAAGACCCCTCTCCGATGCTTCTGTGATGTCATCGCTCACATGTAAAAGAGCACTCTCCGTTCCATGTCCTCTTCGGAAGCCGGACTGGAATTTTGGAATAATATTGTTTTTGTCTAAATATTCAAGCATTTGATCAAGAACTACTTTTTCTATTATTTTTGACATTAATGGGAGTATGGATATGGGACGTAAATCTTTCAAACTTGTGACTGAATTTTTCTTAGGGATCGGACGAACTAGAGCTGTTTTCCAGATATTTGGAAATGTATTTAATTCAATAGATTTATTGATTATATGAGTGATAACTGGAAGAGTGACGTCTAGAGTTAATTTGATCATGTCTATGCTTATATTGTCGAAACCGGTTGCTTTAGTCTTAATGTTATTTATAATCTTGGAAACTGTAGTTTCATTAGTCGTTTTTAATTTGAAAGAATCTTTGCTATTGAATTTCTTGTTAATATCAGGTGTAAATTTGAGTTCGTTTTTATTGCAGGGAGGTAACTCTAAGAAATATTTGTTAATTTTGCACGGGTCGTTTAGCTGCTGTGGTATTTGTTTTGATGCAGTGTTAGGTAAAACAGTATTTTTTAAATTTCTCCATAATACCGCAGGTCTTTTTATGTTGGCGTTTATATGGCTATTGAAGTAAGCTTTTTTTTCCCGTTGTTTAGTCGCAGTTACTAGGTTCTTAATACTACGGTAATACTTAATAGAGCTGTCGGATTTTTCCCTCTGAGCTACATGGAGTGCCTTATCCCTTAATCCCATCATAAACTTCATCGTTTCTGTGATCCACGGTTTCGGTTTGCCTTTAACCGTGTATTTAGTTATAGGTGCATGTGTATTAAATAAGAGAAGTAAGTTAGTATTAAGTATTTCAATCATATCGTCTACATTACTACAAGTTTTGATGAGGTGCCAGGGTAAAGCCTCTAGATCTTTTTGGAAATAGTCCCAGTTAATATCGTGTAAAGACCGACCATATTTCACTCGTTTAAGTGGCTTAGGTTTCTTAATGTTGAAGTCAACTAATACTAGGGCATGATCACTTAAACATCGGTTATGTTTTACTAATATGTTCTTACACTTAGAGCCTATGTCGGTCATAATAACATCTAAAAGTGTTTCTGAGTGATCTGTAATTCTGGTGGGCTCCTTGACTAATTGTTCTAATCCATGCTGTTGGTAAAAACTAATGAGCTCCTGTGCCTTCAGTGAATCTGCTTTAATCAGATCTATATTCAGATCTCCCAAGAGGCATGTGTAGTCGCAGTACCCCATAAAGTTAACGGACTCACTAAGAGCATCGATGGCATCCTGTACACCTACAGCTTCCGGCCGGTACGCGGTGCCGAGTGCCATCTTCGCGCCTGGCAGTTGTACCTCTAGCCAAAGTTGTTCCAGAGAGGCGGTAGGATGCTTTCGTACCCGTGTGGTTAAGCCGTCTCGAATATAAAAACCTACCCCTCCGCCGACGTTCGGGGATGTTCGCGCTCTGTGAATAAACTTATAGTTTGGAACAGCGGGAGCAAGGTTAGTTTCATTTTCTCTTAACCATGTCTCATTGATTGCTAGAATGTCGGGATTATATGTCGACATGGTGGCATAAAGTTCATCCGCGCCCGTATTTAACGATCTTGCATTGAGTAACCCTATTCTCAAATTTTTATTCGTGTGAGTCATCATTACGTATAATATCTAGATTTAAAACTAATATCGATAAAGAGGTGTGTTAGTTTTGGTGTGAATGAATATCTTTTAAGAGGCGAATGCGCATGCGAGGTGTATTTTGTGTGAATGTATGAAGTATAGCTATAGCGTGATTGAAATAAAGAATTAAACAATAAGTGTGAGTCGGTCATTATAACGAAAACTATTATTAGTATTATATTGTTGCAAGAATATAAGTATTTAAGGTAAATGAAAAATTGGAATATTACATTAAAAACTAAAATTCCATCTAATACATATGATAGTAGAAACATTATTGGATCAAAAACATTGTCTAAGTAAAAACCCGGTCCAAATCTTCTTCGTTACGTATTCGGTGTTTTGGTTTCCCCGGTCCCTGGCATACGAAGATCTTCCCATCCCTAGTCCAAACATATCTATATTGCCGTTCGCGGGCTAGTCCTCGGACTTTCCAGAACAGGAGTCGATTGAATTTCGTGAGACGCTCGTTGATGTAAACGGGTATAATCGGTCCAGGGAGCTGCAGACCCTCTGTAGTTAGGTTGCGACGAACGCGGACCGCACGCAGCATTGCGTCTCTGGGAGCGCGGCGCGCCAGCTTCACCGCTAGGGGGCGCGGGCGAGCACGCTCGCCATTTGCCTCCGCCGCGCTTGTAACACTCGCAGGCCCAGCGCGATGTGCACTAACGATGTCTTTCTCATCTATATCCAAGCCTATCTTGGAAGCGATGGATAGTACGATGTGTACGCAGTTTTCGTTCGAGGCCTCCGGACACCCAGATATTTCAATGTCATTAGACAATAGGGTCTGATCCCGATCCGCGATATCTGCTTTTAGGCTAAGAATGGTATGCTCTAATTCTGAGATGTTATGTGGTTGTTCTATCTCGGTTTTGTTTTCAAGCAAAGTTACCCTGGCTTCGAGCTGCTGGATATGTTTGTTTTGGTCCCTTATAGTGTTAGTAAGGTCACTAATAGCCTCTCGGATGCTAAGCATATTGTCCTGAATAATCTCCGCCATATATGCTTTCAAATCTTCAAGCGTCACGGGTTGTTTCTGGGGTGGAGATGTTGCTCGAACCTGTTTTGCCTGTCGCGTCGCTATTTCTTTGTCGGCTTTGCCATGGGTGTCAGATGGGACCACCGTGGGTGACACTGCAGCGGATGGCATAGCGGTGGCGTTATGGACGGGCGTGTCACAGTTGCCCATTTTCGGTTTTTTACTTAGACATTCTGGACATTTCCACTCCTTGCGTTCCATGAGATTGAATAGTTTCGAGCCTAGATTTGCGCATTCTAAGTCGTAGACCTCTTTACAAGTTAAGCACTTAATATGTTCCCGCCTTGGAACAACTTTTCGACAACCAGCGCACTTCATGTTCGCCGTACTCATTTTGGCACTATTTTTACCTCACACTTTATTTTTCGACGTCGAACTATTGGGTACTTCCAAGTAGTAATTACGAGTCTGTTTATGTTTTGTTTTGTTTTGAATAGAAATAAAATACGGAAAGAAAAATTTCTGCCAGTAGGATTTGAACCGGTGTCTCCGTTGTCGCTACGTACTATCAATACTAACTATCAGGTAATAGCAATGCTTTCGCGTCTTCTGAAAGCATTTTATGTACACGAATTATTTTATGCCTCTTTGTTGATATATAGGGATCAGAACTAATCAACAAGTTATTAATAATATCCTGATTACAAGCAGTCCGGTTAATTTTACGTGAATGACTTTCACGGTACCTTCTGAAATCTTTGTTTCTAGACTCTGCAGCTTCTTCTGATAGTTTTCCAATTGGAACATAAAATGTTTGTTTCCATGCAAAGAATACAAAAAAATGATTTTGAAGCCCTATGTCCCAACTTTGCAAAATCGGACCACTGGCTCGCTCCAATTTCAAACGCTTGAGACGTTTGTGTGTGTTCACGTCAAACTAGCGCGGTGGCGCGCGCGATTTACTCGCGACGTCAGGTAAGTTCAACCCATGGACTTATTACTAAAATCAGGACTGAATCAAATCAAATCAAATCAAAATTATTTATTTGTTCGAATACGGGTTACATTGTTTTTTTAAAACTCATATTCCGCCTTTTGGCATACGAATTTAAAGAAGAAACTTATAACGTAAACATAAAGTAACTAATTATGTAATAATATTATTATATAAAAATAAAAAACATAAACATAACTAACCATAAACAACTATAAAATATACAAACAACTATGAAATAACTATAAACAGGAATCATTTAGGAAATCTGAGACAGAATAATAACATTTTTCTAATAATAGTTTACTTAAATGAGATCTAAATTGAGTGACAGCGGAAGGTCTATATATACAAATATTTAAAATTACTCCTGTCACTTATTAACGAATAGACAACATTTAGTGTGAACTCACCGCGATACAGACCCGTTTCATTTAGTATAATGTTTCCTGATATGTTTACGACCTCTGACAAAACGTCACATTCGCGCGAACGCCTGGCGGTTAACGTGAACACGAGCTCGCGACGTTTCCCGCGCCCTCCACCGCGCCCGCGCCCGCGCTTTCAACGTGGACAAGCACTTAGACAGACTAAAAACTCCAACACCAGTGTCAGCCACTAGATTACTAGACTTACTTACAGTATTGTGTCTGGCTAAACTCACTATACCGAACACGATTTACCGAACTTTCAAATGACCGATACTGTCACTCGTCGATGTTTCATTTACCCGAAATGGTGTTCTGAATTTTGATCCAAGTTTTTTACAAACCAAACTATTTATTATTAGAAAGTTAAAGTTATTGCAGTATAAGACGTCTTACGGTTGATACATACTTTACACACTTAAGTACCAGTCTTACCACAAAGAGCCGACAGTAACTAAAGATCCCTTCAACTTCATGTAACATCAATGTTCTTAAACTTTTCACATCACTCATTTCACATTTTTACTCAGAATTTATTTATTGTAAAATATTCTCATTTTTATTCGTACATGGAAAAATTCTCTTTCAAGTAAATTATGAACGTTGGAATACCGAAGGTATTTTCCGTAGCCCAGAGGCAACACGGTTTCAAGCCCGAAATAAGATATAATTTTCTTTTATAAATATTATATCAATAATGTGACATTATTTTTTACCTTGCGGGTTTATAATTGGAGGAGTTCCGTGGAATAAATTAGTTATTATAAATAACTAAGTTAATTATTATAAGTTTCAGTGTTTAGCTTGCATAAGGAAGTTTAGGAATTACAAGCAAAGAAAATCAACATGCTAGAATTATAGTTTGCGTCAAATAGAATTAACAAACGTCATTTGTTTTATTATTATATCGAGAGGTGTTTTATCGAAAGAAACTAATTTAAACACCGAACACTATTAAGTTTAAACACTGTGAAGTTTGACCGAGCGATAGAATGCACTGAAAAAATGTCTAAAAAAACAATTTCCATGAACAATTTCCCTGGAAATCCTCAACAAAAAGGCGCAGTTTTTCACCAAAATTAAAACTTCCTAGCATAAAGTTCAAATGTAATCCGACCCAAAATAGCTGGTACAAATAAAACTGTATATGGTCCACAAATAATTGTGGAAAGGATAACCAATAGGTTGGAATAGACGGTCGCCTTTCTCACACAAAGTTGGACTTTAGCCAGAACAATTCTATATAACAATGAAAATTCTTTTACGCCCCGATCTCATACTCGATACGGGCTCATAAATTTGGCGTCCTCTTTTTACTAACCTTAATTTTTATCGTTTATTTATTATGGAAATGTGTGCACTTGTGTGAGGGCTATAAAAAGTATTCAATTATGGAGTTCTATTTTAATATGTGATGCTACAGGGGATTTCAACTTTTATATGGAAAGAAAGATTGTTTGAAGTTTACGGGTGTGTATCATACACACGTAAACCATAGCCGCGGAAGACCAAAGACATGCAAGTATGATTTTTACTAGTAATATTAGATACAAGCTGTGGGTTACAGTTTCATTCAGTTGTCATACCAGTTTTCATGGGAATAATGAAAAATAAAAAAAAATATTGACAAAATGCTTAAACTTAAAAATTACTTATTAATTTATGAAATAAAAAGTAGCCAAGGTCACCTTCTTTTTAACCGACGTCGCGAAAGAGGGGCTGTAAGTTTGACGTCGATGTCTGTTTTGTCATTTGAAACTCGGTTTCCTTGCGGCCTTAGCGCGGCCTAAGGTATGTTTAGAAAAAACGAGCCAGATGAGAAAAATCTTTTTGCGCAGGGGCTATTTAATTTAACTTGTAAACGTTTTCCTTAAGATTATTTCTAGAAGTGTTATGTGTGTTGCATGTTCAAACAAATAAATAAACATGAAACAAATTCTTCACTTTTATTATATTAGTGTGGAACGTAAGAAAACACGGCCTTTACTTATAATTGAATAAACCTCGTAGTGTTGTCATATAACTTAATTTATAACTTTGTAACTCTTTCGTAACTTGATTTTACTTTGTGATTTATCTTTGTTACGTAAATTGTATGAGTAGGTAAGTGTATATTCAAGTGGTTAATGTAGCATTCATCTAGATACTAGTCTAACAAAAATGTACGTATATATAAAGGTTTGATTTTTTGTTGATTTGAACGCACTAATCTCAGGAAGAAGGAAAATTTTACAACTTTCTTTTATTCCGAAGTTCTTAAAGAAATAGGCATAATGCCAGTAATGCCGCGGGCCGTGGCTAGTATTTCATAAAAGTAGTATTACTTGATCTATATACTTAATATTATAAAGAGGTAAAATTTGTAAGTTTGTTTGTTTGTATGTTCGAGGTAATCTCAGAAACTACCAATCTGATTCGAATAATTATTTTTGTAATAGATAGCCACATTCAACGGGAAGGTTATAGGCTATTTTTCATCGCGAAATTCCCACAGAAACGGGCACAACGCGGGTAAAACTGCGGGGCGCTGCTAGTATGTTATACTTTTAGATATTCATAAATTTATTTTAACTGTCTCTGTAACACTGTTGTCTTCTTTTTGTTCAATATTTTTGAAGGCGTAATCTAGGCGTAAAATAATTTATATACAAAAATTTCTACCATCATTATTCACCCTTAATAATTTCTTCCTGTTTAATGATATATTTACTCAATTATCCGTCGAAACAATGCCTATAGTTCCCACCACGTCTATTGGGCGTCATAGATAACCAAATAGGTTAATATCGGTCATTGTTGCCAACATAATAGCAGATTATTGCTGCTACAAGCTCAAGCGAACTCGATTCACAGCGCTATGAAGGATTAACGTTGTATTGTCGTGGTCTCAATTTACAGGAAAACTTTTCTATGGTGCAGTGTAACATTGAGTTTTGAAAGCTGAAGAGAAATGTTTTAGATTAAGTGAGAGGAGTGTATTTTGTTCTTTAGATAAATCTTATGTTAGTAAAGTAATAGCTCTTTTCAACAAAGAGTAAACAAATATTTTTATCTACACTAATGTTGTAACATTCTACTTATGTTTCCAATACTTGACTTATAATTACTACTGTTATAGCGCAGACAACTAAAACACTCAATTTAAGCAATTGCACATGATGTTATAATATCCACATCGATATCGTAAAATCTCATTATAAAATCGCGCCCTGCGCGGCGCGCGCCCTGCGGCCCTGCGCGCGCAGCTGCGCTCTCATTGGTTAGATTTTAATGGCGGCAAGTTCACTGTGACAATACACGTACACGTGAATTTAATGTTTCGCAATGTGTTTTGTTTTTAAAATTTTGTTTGATTAATTGCATTAGTGAAGATAAAGTAGTATTATATTACTCGTTACTATTATGAAACTCGCTGCGCTCGTTTCATAAACTCACACTCGTGTTTTAATACCCTTCTTTATATGACAGTTGCATAAACTACTATTATCGCTCTTCACTACATATTATAAAACAAAGTCCCCGGCCGCGTCTCTCTGTATGTCTGTTCGAGAAACTCAAATACTACTGACCGGATTTTGACACAGTTTTTTTAAATAGATAGAGTGATTCAAAAGGAAGGTTTCTATGTATGAAAATTCCCGAAATTCCCACGGGAACGGGCACAGTCTTGACATACGTGTAGACTAGTAAAGCTCGTTCACAAACAACAACAAAAAAGCAAAAGACAAATAATCAAACTCTTTAGCTTTATAAGTATACTAGCCGCGCCCCGCGGTTTTACTCACGTCGTATCAGTTCCCGCGGGAATTTCGAGAGAAAATGTATCCCATGTGTTATTCTGATGTATAACCTATATTACTGTAAAGTTTCATCCAAATCCCTTCCGTAGTTTTTACGTGATAGAGCAATAAACATACATCCATCCTCACAAACTTTCCGATTATTATATTAGTAGGATTAATATTCCTTCTGCTGTATATTTTAATTCCGCTTCCGTTAAGCATACCGCATTCAAAGCATCAACTAAAAATCACATGAAACGCTTGCTTCCAACTTGTTTCAACGTAGTTTTAGCCTTTCATAATCATTTATCCGTAATTAAGAGACGTCTAACCCAGAACTAACACACAAAAGCATGTGAAAGGTTAACCTAATACAAGTAGGGTAAACTATAGTATTTCTATTGTTATTATGAAGACGTCAATTAGTAGAAAATTCTTTGATTAACGGTATTTTATTGTAACTTAATTAATATGATGTAATACTTTAATAATTTCGTTGCTTTAATCTTATATATAAAATTCTCGTGTCACAATGTTCGTTCCCGTACTCCTCCGAAACGGCTTGACCGATTTTGATGAAATTTTTTGTGCTTATCCGGTATCTATGAGAATCGGCCAACATCTATTTTTCATCCCGAAATTCCCGCGGGAACGGGTACCGTGGTTGAACTCCTCTGAAACGGCTCGACCGATTCTCATGAAATTTTGTGTGCATATCGGGTAGGTCTGAGAATCGGACAACATCTAGTTTTGGAGTCGTAGGATCGTGTCGGAAGAGTTTAACTACAAACACCGCGACACGAGAATTTAAAAATTAGATTAATTATAACATAACAGAATTTTTACTCATATATTAGGCTCAACCAGTTACTTAAACTTCATTGTTGTAATTCTCATCAAAATAAGAAGGAATGTTCATTCATATCTTTTGTAAACCATCTCAAGTAAGAAGAACGTTTGCTTTGAAGCTTATAATATCAATAAGCTTCGCTAACAGCTCCAAAACAACAGCTACTAATAAATAAACACTGAAATTGAGTACGAGATTCTTTAGTTCCCGGTTTTATGTACCGGTTTAAATACTTAATTGTCGGATTTCACGATCCGTGCTGCCTTTGAATAATTTACTTGACGTTTGGTTGGTAATTGCGTGATTCGTTTGTTAAGTCATGTATTGTGGAAGTTTAGGTAAACCTACCATTTTGTTTTCACTCACTTTGATTGTGGAGTTTGCTTCATTATGTTGGCGGTAGCGTTTTTATCTGAGTGCTGCCGTGTTTCGTAGGATGGTTTGCTCCATTGATTGATATTAGTGATAACAAGTAAACGAGTTGTAAACAAGTTTGGTCAGTTTCTGTTTTACTTATTCACCAGTTTACTTTTTAGACATTGTAGAGTCTAGTTTGTTTCTAACTTTAATCCAATCCGAAAGCCGCTCGACAACAGAATCTGCCAGTAATGGACTCAACTTACTTTATGCGTCATTGCAAGCTTTTATTGTGACCCAATTACACATTGACGTAAATAAGAAACAAAGCTACTTTAAGTCCAAAATCGTGCAACCCAAAACCGTCAGCCTAATGAGGTGAAAGTACATAAAAAAGACATAAAACATTAAATTTTTCATTGAAACCTCCCCTGACAATGTTTTTCGCACATCACGCTCCTCCAAAGTAATTTAATTGACAAAATTTATATCCCTACAAAACTCCTGATACCCAAAATTTCGGGTCATTCCATTAGTAGCGAGACGCACAATAAATGCCAGCAGAATTACTCTCAACTTTTGTTGGTGACCTCGCTATCCAATTATAAAGTTTAATTACGTATTAAGAGGGTCTAGTTTCGTTTGAACAGGGGAAATAGTTCGCAAGACTAGGCACCAGATGTCGTTGTACTTTGATAGTTTGACTGGAAGATTGAAAAATTATCCATAGGTTAAGTTTGTTGAAATTTTAATTATTCTCAGCTTGTGTTTTAGACTGAAGACAAATGATAGTTGCTATCTCTTCATTACTTTGAATTATAAAGCTTTGATATATTGTTTTAGAATGGAGTTCTTAGGGCACTATTTAGATTCTACATTAGCTGTTACGGATAGATATCATTTCTCCTAACTAAACAGTGGGCATGTCTTCTCAGAAGTCGTCAGCTTTCTAGGCCTTGGGAGGGAAGTAGTCGACACAAGGATCGTTTTATAAAACACTAGTGCTAGTGTTTTATAAAACGATCCTTGTGCCTCTCGGTTTTGTCCGCGTTTTGCCGGCTCCCGTGAGATTTCGGAATCAGAAATATCCTTTAACCTTTCCATTGCATGTGGCTAATACAAAAAAAAAACAATCTACTCAAAAGGTAGAGTACTTAAGCAGAACCATCGCTGTACAACACCGAAACTAACCTGTCTACTGAATAAACTGAAAAGTTATAAATTTTTAGGCAGGTTAATCTTTATGATACAAAGCTTGTATAGGAGATTCTTTTTTAATTAGCAATATAAATATATTTCTCCAAAGATTATATTATTAGATTATTTAATAACCTTCAAAGCATGTCATTATTATATCCAATAACCTGACATATATAGATACTTCCATTTAAAACTTGTTTTCCATTAAAACGTTGGAACAAAAAATGTTCTTCATTTAAACGGACAAGGCTCCATTTTTCTCATTTAAAAAAGCACTGTGCAATGTTATACTAAAGGACGCATAAACATACATCAAAACGAACGTACTTGGGAGCTAGCGCGAAAATATTTTCTAGCTGGCTGGCTCGCCTCGTAGCCAATTATAAAGTTTAATGAGCCAAGCCCCACTGTCCTCCTCGCACTTTACATCTTTATAAACCTTAACTTCACCGCGTTAAGGTCCAAATTAATAAACACAACATTTATTTAAACCATTTTACACAGGTACCAGACATGGGTTTAATTACAGAGAAAAAAACCTTAAAAGCTATTATAATTACGTTTTGTGATTTTATTATGCTTGGCTTTTAATAAGATATTTTGTGTGGTAATAGAGATTTGAAGTTCATTACTTTTGATAATACAGCTGTGACCTCATTGGAGTTCATTAAGGGCAAATCAACATAAAGCTTTCTGGGTACAAAAGTTTGATAGATCTACTTACGTGACATCGTTAAGACAAGTACTATTGATTCGTTGAAATATTTTCATCTTTGAGTATATACCAAAAAACTATATGTTTTTTTGACATTTATTAATTTAAGGTCAGTCTCACTGATCTGATGGGATTAAGAGATGAGTTCAAATTCAGACAAATTATATGCTACAGTAATTAATGACAAATGACTTGTTTTTTCAGCTGCTAAAGCATTACATTTATTTCTATAATAAAATATCAATACTTGATCTACCATCTGAAATAGCCGACCAAAAATAATTATAAACTACCGGATGCTAGTCAATTTATTTCTAAACCACTCGATTTAAAACGCCTGCCTCACGTGACAATAAAATTGATAAAAAACAGATTTGAATGACATTTAAATTTGGCAATTAAAGTAGATTGAACACTATGAACCAGATATTAATTGGATACTACTGTGTTTTTGTTATATTATGCTTTTTCGCATTCTGTTTTTAAATACGAGGGCGGGTCAATAAGTCCGTGACTTTTTGAATTTCCGACCTCTTTACTGAAACAATAATACTGGTCCCGTCAACAGGCATCTGTAAGTTGACTCCTCTGAAAATTTGAACTTGCTGCGTCAAATAGTTTGTGTTTTACAGCTATCTTTATCAGACTACTCACTTATTTGACGAGAAAATGGACAAAAGTGAATTTCGTGTGCTTATTAAGCATTATTTCTTGCGAAAAAAAACCATTACCGAGACCAAGGCAAAGCTTGATAAATACTATGGGGACTCTGCACCATCGATTTCCATGGTAAAAAAGTGGTTTACTGAATTTCGTTGCGGCCGTACAAGCACTAAAGATGCCGAGCGTCCTGGACGCCCAGTTGAGGTCTCTACACCCAAAACATTCGAAAAAATTCACGATATGGTGATGGCCGACCGAAGACTGAAAGTGCGAGAGATTGTGGAAGAAGTAGGGATCTCGCATGGCTCAGTGGTTTCAATTTTGAATGATCACTTAGGCATGAGAAAGCTGTCCGCAAGATGGGTGCCGCGTTTGCTCACAGTCGACCACAAACGCAATCGTGTAACAACTTCACAGGAAGGTTTAGCATTGTTTAATCGTAATATGGAGGAGTTTTTGCGCCGTTTTGTAACCGTGGACGAAACGTGGATCCATCACAACACACCAGAGACCAAACAACAGTCAAAACAGTGGGTTTCCAAGGGTGAATCGGCGCCAAAGAAGGCCAAGGTGGGATTGTCGGCCAATAAAGTTATGGCGACTGTTTTTTGGGATGCACGCGGGATAATCCACATTGACTACCTTCAAAAGGGAAGAACAATCAGTGGGGAATATTATGCCAACTTATTGGACCGATTCAATGACGATTTAAAAAGAAACCGACCTCATTTGGCCAAGAAAAAAGTTCTTTTCCACCAAGACAATGCAAGGGTGCACACATGTGCAGTTGCCATGGCCAAAATCCATGAATTGGGCTATGAATTGCTCCCTCATCCGCCCTATTCTCCAGATTTGGCTCCGAGCGACTACTTCTTGTTCCCAAACCTGAAGAAATGGCTTGGTGGAAAAAGATTTGACTCCAATAATGAAGTCATCTCGCAAACAAAGGCCTATTTTGACGACCTCGACAAATCATATTTTTTGGAAGGGATAAAAAAATTGGAGAAGCGTTGGACAAAGTGTATAGAGCTCAAGGGAGACTACGTTGAAAAATAAAATATATTTTTAATAAAAAAATCTGTCTTTTATTGCAAAAGTCACGGACTTATTGACCCGCCCTCGTATGTTGGGTTCAATTATGACGAATGAATGAAAATTTCTTTAAAAAAAACAATATTTTTGTCGATGTGCATTGTCATTGTAACCAAAGGTGTATATCAAATAATCAATTGTTTAAGATGAATTGGTCCTAATTCAGTATCACATGTCTTACTGCCGGTACAAGAAGTTAAAATCTTCTTTGCACGCAGTTCTATGTGTGAGTAAACCTAGGGTAAACCTCCCAATAACGTCGAGCTTCTAAGAACATGTTGTTCCTGCAAAACAAATGAAAGTTGTTTAATTACTATACGCACACATACATCCGCGGAATGCTGACATGAACCACGAAATAGAGAAGTGTACAGTAAGTACTACGCTCATCCATGAGTTGTACTATGAGTATGTTTACTTGCATGACCTAGATGTCAAGTTGACAATGTTTACCATAATCGAAAATGTCACGTACCTACTGCCGGCAGGATCAACGCGGATTGGCCCCGTTTATGTATGGGACCCTTTCAGCGCAAGGGACCCTGAATTTATGACACCACTCCTTTATTTGACAGCTCCTGAAAGTGATAAAATTGTACGCACGTGGTACTTGTGAAGTTTTGTATCATTTTTCAATGTTGGTCAGAGTGGTGCGATATTGAAATGTCCTGTTCAGTAGAGGATTTTTTTTCTTCATGGCTATGTTCATTTCTTAACAATGAGTCGTGACTTTAATAATATGTTTGATTCCTTGCAACCACCTTGCATAGTATTGATCCCACGTGGTCTCATCTCATATCACTGTAGCCGATTAAGATAAGTTTTTAAACTGAAACTCCAGTTCGATAGTACCAACATACCCGACCGAATGTCGGTGCATTTACCCGGAACCAACTACTTTGAAGAACTTCTGGATTCTTTACTTTAATTACCCAGTGTTCGTTGGAAAACTGATAAAATTGCATTCCGCAGTTCCGCTGTTTACTTTTCAAATTCGTTCCAATTTTAAACTTTAGTTCACATTCTTTTGTTTTTACTTTGCATTCAATTTGAATAACGAACTCTTAACTAGACAATTAGCAATAATAAAAAAATACATCTACTATTTACGCCAATTACCCAATACCTCGTAATTTTGACAATATCAAAGTTATATCCGTAATTATTCACTATATATGACTAAGCAAGTACCGTAAGATGTTATCGCCCATATAACACAATGGATAATGGTTAACAGGTACTGGGAATTTGTATGTGAGCGTCGTAAATAGAGAAATGGTCTGTGAAATTTGTAATAAACAGGAAGGAAGGGAATCGTGTCTTAAACGGTATGTAGTGGTAAATTGATTACAATATATAATACCTTACTAGTAAGCATTTATTGGGTGTATAAAGTGTCCATAGGATCATTTTGACATTTCTCTCGATACAGAAAATATTGACTTTATCTCAAGTGTTTGCGAACTCTACAGATTGATCGAGGCATCAAAATCTCTTAATACGTTAGATCTAAACATTCCATAACTATTTCGACAATGTCATGTTTAATATTACAAATGCGAAAGTTTATGCGAATGCATGTATGTATCGACGTATGTGCGTTTGTTACTCTTCCACGAAAAAACTACTAGACGGATTTGGATGAAACTTTACAGTAATATAGATAATTACATCAAAATAACACATGGGATACATTTTATCCCGAAATTTCCCCGGAAACGGGTACAACGCGGGTAACACCGCGGGGCGCGCCTAGTACATATATTATATTTAAATAGCTTTGACACTTGTCACAAATAATACTCTTTTAACAAAATACTAAAATGTCAATCCTTTTTTTTAGTAGACAGGTTGGACTATCATTAATTCAACAGTGTTTTAACGGGACTCAAAAATTCTGTCGGCCGATAGTAACCTCAGATGTCGGTTTTAATTGGACTACTACCATTAATTCGAATTTTACACTCGCAGAATTTCCAGTCTGAAACCGTTAAGTGGAACCATAAGTACCTTAAAGAAGTGTGCGTTTCAACATTTGAAATGAGAATATCGTACCCACACTTGTTTTGATGGAGAAATATATTTGATAGATTGAAGTGTGGATGTTGCCACAGTAGCTGCATAGATTTAGATTAATTTTGGCACATCAAACTAATTAGTGACAGTCGGGTATTTTCACATTCAAAACGAAAATTTAAATCAAGTCAGGTCAAAAATTCGTTATTAAAAATGACATAGCACATTATTGAATAAATGAATCTGATTCTAACTATATTTGTAATAATTATAATATTTCTAATAATCAGAGCGCAGTTTAGGCGGATTGAACTTTTGTTTATTAAGCCTTTGTCTGTGCTCTCCTTTGTAGTGTAGCCTGAACTATTCCAAAATATTCTAAATTAGGAACTTCCTTATATTTGTCTTTCCTTACATTGTATCTCGTTCTCAAATCATTCTTTTCTTTGTTACAGAATCTTAAGAATCAAATCATGACAACGAACGTGTGGGTTGAACAGGTGAGTGTAAAACTTATAGTAATGTAATCTATATTTACTGATCAAGTACTTTGAATAATACTCCTTACAACACTACCACTGGGATACTAGCTCAGCAAGTGAGTCGAGTATACGAGTACGAGTTGCGAGTTGGCAACAGGGCACTGTGCAAGTGGATCGAGTATACAAGTTGCGACTTGGCAACAGGGCACTGCAAGTGTAATTATGTTTCAACATTTCCCGACATTATTAGAGGGAGTATTTTTACAGAATCTGAAAACAGTAAAAGCACGTACGTCTGCATTTAAACAAACAACCAAAGATAACACACTCCCGAAGTTCAAATAGGACAAAAACATTACCAATTCTCAAAGCAAACATACAAAACGTGACAAACGAGAATTTCATTAAAATATTTCCAAAGCTTTCGGGACAAAACAGGATATGTCTCATTCCCGACTGTTAGACCTTGACAAATGTGTGTGGACCTTTCCGGGGAGTGACGGCGGAGTAAGGGCCAGCCCTTTGTCCACGTGTCAATCCTATACGGGCCTTATACAATTTAGTATCCATTCCTTTCGTTTGACCCTATTTATTGACGAGATAAAACTTTTTGTGTTTACCGACGAAATAACGCGATAAGTTTTTTTTTGGATGAGATTCGAGGTATTGGCATTGTTAGTTACCGACGTAAATAGAGGTATTCTAAGTTTCTAAGTTCCTGTCTGTCTTTCTGTGGCATCATAATCTCTATACTTATCCATTCAATTAAGGAAAAAGGTATTATTATGTTAGTTATTATTGAATAAACTATTTAGCTAACCAAAGAGAAACAAAATGTTGTAACTAGATAACCCAACATTTTAAATTTCAATTGCATAGTCATTAGAATAGGAATTTGCAAGTCAGTGTTTGATAATTACAAGGTCATTGTTACTTTCAACCAACCATCAACAAGATACTTTTTAACATCGCTTTACATTATTCAGAAGTAATCAATTCTAACATTCCTCAAGATCCATTCTACAAATGAATCAGGATTGTTTTGAATTAATAAATCAGTATCAATATTGACGGTAACTCCACAAGGGTGATATTTTAGCAACTAACATAAATGAACACAAACCCACTTTTCTCGAAAGTTCAACAACATTAATACTCTCATAATAGAATAATAATGAAAAGCTCAACTCCACTTTAACATATTTTCATCGCAAACATAGTCGAACTAACAAAATAAATCGCGAACTACGATTCTGCCATCATAACATTTTTATTATTACAACTCACATGTAAGCAAGCAACATTACGAAGGAAAGAGATGGAATAATTCAGTTTCCCTGTTGTCTGAGAGAGATAACAGATGTGTATCGACAAGTTTAGCCCAATCAATGTCTTGTAAGGGCTGTGTTTGTGCGGTATAATAAAATTTTACTGTAGCAATAGGAGCGTGATATGAATAAAAACACTCTAATTACAATGGAATAAAGTTGAAATTTCTTTGTTCTTTTTAATAAGGTCTGTAAAGGTCTACTATTTTTATTTTTATTGAAAAGAAAGGTTTGTGTCTTGTTGTTAATGTTCTATGGTATTTTTTTACACAATGAAAAGTATTTGGAGAGATTTTGCAAACACGTGCCAATAATTGTTGTCTACTCAGTCGTACCTTACAAGTATTATGTTCAATAAATAAGCTTTTTGTTGTTTTGTAAACAGAAATTTGATCCCGAAGAAATGTAAGGAAAATAAAAATAACAATAAACGTCTACTCGTTTTGCATAAGGTTATTGTATTACTGCCTCACTCAGAGACGTTAAAGTTATACTTAACTAATTGACGTAATTTTTCATACATTATTTTGAATCTCTACCAAGAGTATTTGTCTTTGAGTACGTGGCGCTAGTGGCGTTAGTGGTTGCTAATTAATAAAAATAATCACGAAAATCGGATGAGAAGCCTTAGAGTAATCGGTGTACATACATAAAACAAAAATATATATATATATACCGGCCGAATTGAGAACCTCCACCTTCGGTGTTTGAAGTCGGTTAAAAATACTATTTTCTACAAACTCAGTAAAGTCATTAAACAAGGCCAAATCAAAAGATTGAAGTAAGTAATTTGAAAATATATTAAAAAAAATTGAAAGCTCTTTAAAACTCAATAGATGCTGCATGAACCGTAAAGTCAGCATCCTAATTCATTCCTAAAACACATCAAAATATCTAACCTATAAACCATTCCGAAAATCATGTATCGTAGTACACATACATATACCCAAAGTTGTCCCTTTCAGGAGTCTATAAATCATCCCCTGATAGGCGTCGTTTTCCCGTTAACGCAGCTTTGGAACACACTATTCCGTTTTTATATCATCATATATAACATTTTTATGTATAATGTGTAAAATATAACCAAATAGTTTTAGACGTTCGTAAATAATAATGTTTGTTTTATATGGCGTGTTGTAGGTTTGATAATGAACGTTTTATAGACTTGTTTTCTTGGTTAATGGAGTGGACTTTGATTAGTCGCTCGTAAAATATTTTGGAGGTGCTTTGTGGGATGTTCTTGACTAAGCATTGTCATTGTATTGGGGGTGGCATGATGCAGCGATGGCGTCGGCGACTAGCGAAAATTTTGGAAAAATAATGTTTATTACATTAGAGGCTTAATGCCTTATCAGTGTAATGGCATATAGCGAGAACTACCACAATTAAGTTTTAGGGTCCTTTTTCCAAGTTAAGCGAATTTTGAATTAGATTGCAAACATGGACAAAGTTTTTAAGAGCATTTGGATGCTTGATACTCGCTGTATTGTCTTATGGTGTGTTTTCATAAAAGCGTAGCACAGCGCTGCGGACACCAACTGGCCAATCACAATTCATTACGAAACGATTTTAATACTGCAACATGTTGAGAGTTGGACGCAAATGCATTTGAAATGAATAAATGAATTGATTGATTGATTGATTGGTCCTTTGAACTTCGCACCGCTCCACTCCGCTTCCATCGCAACGAACCTTAAGATATATGGCAATAGATACTCATTCGGATTGAATTTGGTCATTCACAATTACACATAGAAAAGTGACGTGATAGCCATGTGGTAGTTACGTGATCATTATACATTCCCGTCTAAACTAATAAGATCCATGTGGGAAACACTACTGAGTAATAGATCTTCCTCAAACATTGCTACCCGTCCTTGAAGTTCACTCTCTCTCACTCCCACTCCACATTACTGCCATTACTTGTACCACTCACTCTCTCTTAATCACAATAAAGACACGACGATCTATAATTGTTATTCGATTAAAACTAAAAATAATACCTAATTGGTATCTAAAAATATCAATTTGAAACAAACTTCGATATTACTAACATCTAAGTGCAGAAACATTGAAATGAAAATGTTTTTATATCGAAGAAAGAATCCAATGTTATTTTACTGAAAACCATTTCATGTGCCATTTACTTTTATTGCATTAGAGAATTGTATCATAATGCATTATAAATAAGATTAAAGTTCTATTAACAATGTTTTTGCTTCTCAATGTACTTGATAAATTTGGTGGGCGAAAGGTTTTAACCATGCAATTGAATTTTATGGGTGCCTATGTACTATGCTAAGGCTCTATGAAATATTACAACGTAGCTATATGACTATCCCGTTGGCACAGTGGCAGTGAAAGCGCTTACTGTGTCGGGGGTTGCAGGTTCGATTTCCGCGCGGAGTCAGCAATACATATATGAAGACATAGTTGTTGGCGACGAACGTCTTGGTGTCAATTATATATTCTTATGAAGTATTTGTTATATGTATTAGTATCAGTGAGTGAGATTCCATAATACAAGCATAAAGCTAACTTTGGTTCCAATTAACCGTGTGTGTATTTGTATTTTCAATTATATTGTATTATAAGCTATAATATATGAAAAGGCACCTAAAGGGTGGTAGACTATTAGCGAATTTAGAAGGAACTAGCTGAAGAAGTCTACGGACAAACTTTTGGATATTTGAGACGTTCGATATAACTGACTCTCGGCTTGTAAAATTGCTCAGTGTCAACAGCGCTTTACAAAGTTCAAAATTTTTATCATTTGTGGCTCCAAACAGGCTCTTTTGAACGTATCACCCATTCGGAAGAACACTAGCAGAGAAGAATGGGCAGGAAACTCTGCTGGTTATTTTCACATGCCATACGATTATTTGACCGCAGGCTAAGTAGATCCAGAATTAAACCACAATAAATCATTGGTGGATTACCGGCTGCCCTCCGAAAGAACTTTTAAATGGAATTTTCATTCCACAAAGTTTCCTAAGGTGAATCGAGATTTTCTATAATTAAAACTTCTTCAAAAATGTTCCTTTCAAGTCTCTTTGTAATATCGTGCAAACGGAGTCATTGTTGGAGGTTTCTTACAGATTCCTAAAGCAAGGAATTTGTTCTCATTTATTATGTAACGTTTAAAAACATAGCTCAGAGCAGTGAACATACCTCGCTCAAATACTTGGAGGGCCGCATCCACTCGGTACATTTTTGTCTTTCACTTTGCTCATGATATTTTGCTTTAGTATTTCGTATTTGATGCTATTTACTTCGTTACTGAATTGTTTTTGTAAACAGTGTTACGAGTTTGTTAAGGCCTTTTGGTTTTCATCTGTAGTTTTTTCCCGATTTTCGTTGTTCGGTCTGTTATGTTGTGTTCTATGTGAAACAGACAATTGTGTTTGTTTCTTGTCTTTGTTGTTTCAATTGTTTTTGGAGAGTATCATAAGTTAGTTTAATGCTTCTTTTTGCTTTGTTTTAATGAGTTAAGGAAGGATCGTGTTAGGAAGTTGATGCAAATCTTTTTAACGAGGTCATATCTTAGGGTGAGACAATGTAATGGTCTGACGGCCTTAAAATCAAATTTATTGAAAGTTAAATTCACTTAAAGTTTAAGTTTATCAATACATACATTTATTTACATCTAATACAGTTTAGAAATTATGACAGAGTATTATATTTTTATATTATGAAGAACTAGGAAGAACTAAACCTAAATGTAATCTATTTACCAATAAATGTATGGAAAGAAATATTAAAATATACTGGGGATATTTTTACTCTGAAAGACATTTTTATTAAAATACCGACTTTTTTAGACTTAAAGCACTGTATTCAAAAACCTGAACAAAAATCTCAAATCCCCATAGAGTAGAAACTACAGAAATTAAAGACGGGAGGTCTTGCCAAAACTGAAAGCTTATTAAAACCCCACTTTTTTAAACCATATTACCTCGTTCACTCCAAAAATACTTAATTAAATATGAAATCTGCGACGTAAAAAGAACAGCTTTAGGCGCCTTACATTTGCAAGCGAAAATAGCAGAAAAAACCTCAATTTTCTACAATGTCATTACCTCTTCGCACACGACAAAAAAGCAAATCATGTTCCCCTATTTGAAGAAACGTTCGACCCGTAACTTCCTATTATAAAACCGCTTTCGACTTTGGGAAAGAAAAGGCTGAGAGGAGGGTGAATTCGGTTTGGTCAATCCTACTGTCTAATGTTTAGCCCGAAGGTAGACTTGGCTCCAACTTCTAATATACTCGTCTACCTTGCTTTATCGAATAGGAGAGTTGACAACTTGTGATGTTATGTTAACAGGGTGGTATTCGTATTTGTACTTGAACTAAAAAATGTTAAATAAAAGAACCTCTTTTGGATTAAGTTGGTTAATGTAAAGATTTTGTGAGGCAGAGTGACGTAAATGGGCTTAGATGTGACCGAAAAAGTCTTAGATATTTCTCATAATTTAGATAATAAAATAGATATCTACTAGCCGCGACCCGCGGTGTCACCCGCGTTTACCTCTTCCTGTGGGAATTTCGGGATAAAATGTATCCCATGTCTCCCATGCCATGTCATCTGATATAAAACCTATATTACTGTAAAGTTTCAGCCAATTCCATACATAAATCCATCGTCACTAACTTTCGCATTTATTTTATTAGTAGGATATTTAAGGTTAGATAGTAGTGTTTTATAATAAAACTTAAGTAACATTTTGTTAATCTATATAGGTATATAAAATTCAAAGTCCTGACTGACTGATAATCAACGCACAGCCTCAACCGCTACACCTAGAAACATGAAATTTGGCAGGAAGGTTCTTCAAGTGACGTAAGTGCACACTAAGAAAGGATTTTCGAAAATTCCTACGGGAACGGGCTCAACGCGGGCAAAGCCGCGGGGCGCTGCTAGTTTAAGGTATAAGAGACGTCCATCGACAC
The DNA here is from genome assembly GCA_963082685.1 of Cyclophora albipunctata. Taxonomy (NCBI): domain Eukaryota; kingdom Metazoa; phylum Arthropoda; class Insecta; order Lepidoptera; family Geometridae; genus Cyclophora; species Cyclophora albipunctata. The sequence goes on from OY720128.1 coordinate 1,713,408, forward strand.
TAATTTATTGACGTAACTTTTCATACATGACATATCAAACCTTATTATCTCCACTAAGGAAGCATTTGACTCTCTGAGTACGGCCGTAAGAGTGTTAAGTATTACCCACAAAAGTAATTCAATGAAACATACGTAACGTACACTTAAACCCAAAAACCATTATACACTTTAACCTTCATAATATAACTTCCAAATTCATAACAAACCCATTAACAATAGACGTACGAGTAAATTAAATTACGTTTTAATTTATAATAAACCGAACGTATTTTGTTTAAATCTCATAATGAAAACATGGGCTTTCGTTATGCAAACACGGCAAGGTCACTGGTTGAATATGTAGGCTAATAATAATATTCAGGTACCATCTGTACAGATGTTGTTTAGATAAAGGAAACATGCGCTTATTATTATTTGAATAGGGTAACCCAAGTCTCATATTATTTTATCATTAAGTTGCTAAAATTGATATTGCTTAATGACTTGGAAGAATCTACTGTATCTCTTGGCCTGAAAAAAGATAGCTAAGCGTAAGTTCGCTTACCTAACAATAATCGATAAATATAAAAATCAATGCTACTTTTTGTTGTAATTTTATAACTCAAGAACGGGCTCACCTATCCAAACCAAGTGTTTAGGCTTTGTTCGGACTATTTAGTAGATGGTATATGTGAAGTCTGCACAAAATCGGTCGAGCAGTTCTTAAATTCCCACGGGAACGGGCACAACGCGGGTAAAACCGCGAGGCGCAGCTAGTTCATCTATACTTCTATACTACATGTAATATAATAGAGTTGAAGAGTAAGTTTTTGTGTTTGTTTCAACGCGTTTATCTCAGAAACTACTCATCCGATTTCAATAATTATTTTAATAATGAACTAGCTGTGCCCCGCGGTTTCCCGTTCCCGTGGGAATTTTGAGATTTTTATTCCTTATTTTTCTTATATAAAAACCTTGTCCTGACAATAAGGAACACCTTAAAAAAAGAATCATCCAATTTGGTGCAGTCGTTCTGAAGTTATGCGCTTAGCAACAGATTCAGCGATTCATTTTTATACTCGTACTAGCTGTGCCCCGCGGTTTTACCCGCAGCGCCCCCGTTCCGTGGGAATTTTGATTTTTATTCCCTATAAACCTCACGGAGCCCGAGACCTTTCCAACGAATGCCAAACCGTGGAAATCGGTCCAGCCATTCACGCGTGATGCCGCGACCAAGGAAAACGGGTTTCATTTTTATATATATAGATCTATACTAATATTATAAAGCTGAAGAGTTTGTTTTGTTTGTTTGTTTGTTTGTTTGTTTGTTTAAACGCGCTAATCTCAGAAACTACTGAACCGATTTGAATAATTCTTTCACTGTTAGATAGTCTATTTATCGAGGAAGGCTATAGGCTACATTTTATCCCGGATTTCCTACGGGAACGGGCACAACGCGGGTAAAACCGCGGGGCGCTGCTAGTTATAGAATAGCCACATTCAACGGGTAGGTTACAGTCTATATTTCCTGCCGTAATTCCCACGGCAACGGGCACAAAATGGGTAAAATCGCGGGGCTGCTAGTAAAAATCCGAATGAAACCGGTTAGAACATTACATTTCTTTATACCCGTTTGTAATAGGTTGAAAAGTACAACGTAACATTTTATGAAAGGAAACAATTGCATGTGACGTTAATGGGCCCATCTAATGTCGCACATTCCAGATTCAATTAAACATTTTCGCTTAGTAACTGCAAAGACGCGGTGGAAAATGTACGTAAGCAAATTTAAATTGAGTTTTAGCTTCTGTAATTTCGGCTAACGGTTAGCCAAAATGATTATTGTATTCTATAGTCTGGAGTTCAAGTGAGGTTGTGGATTGTGGTATCTGTACTAGTGTAATAAACTATCAACGCCCCACGGTTTTACCCGCGAGAGAATTTCGGGACAAAAAATAGCTAATAACCTTTCCTTTGAATTTGCTTCCAAAAATAATTATTCGAGTCGGACTGATAGCGTAAACAAAAAACAACAAAAATGATACTCTTAAGCTTTATGTATTAGTATACAGGGTGATTACGGGGTCGTGGAGCAAGAAAGAAGCATTTAACTTACTTTCTCCTAAGCATCACGATAGGTTAGGACTAACAGTACACCAGCGACTTATTTTAGTCAGCAAAAAAAACTGCGATAATTCGAGATCATGGTCACCCTACTATTTCCCAACAAAACTTGTCAAGTAATATTAAAAGTAGTATGCCCACGCATTTTGAGTCAATAATATTTTTAAATAAAAATACGTAAATAACGAATCATCTTTGTTTAAATTAAAATAAATACAGGTAGCATCGCAATCATTTATTTACTGAGTCAGAAAAAAATGGTTGGGATCACGACCCCGAAATCACCCTGTAGATTTAGATGGGTAGAGTTTAAATGACTCGTATCTCAGGAAAATAACTAGACCGTTAGTTCTTTAGCTGACGCGTCCAATGTCTGCCATCAGTCGAGCGTCACATTATACACCGGCATTCCATTGCACTCGTACGCTCGCGGCATGTACATAACTCGCTCAATCTAAACAAACGCTTCTCGCCTCAACTTCCCTCTCTCTGTCTCCATCTATATAGATGGATCTCTATATCTCTCTCTCCCTCTCTACATAGGTGTTTATTCAAACGACTGGCTCGGTCAGATTGAAAAATTCATATAAAATACTGCGATATTCAACTAACATTGCCAAGTATAAATCAAGTTCAAACCATATACGTGTAGGTAGAGTCCAATATCATTTGGCCAAGTAGATTGCAAATGGGGAACATGCCAAACTTCCATTTAGACAGTCACGGCATTGCAGGTAATGCAATTTTTCCGACTCCAATTCAGTAAAGTATTTTCGTTAACTATATACTTAGCTAGCTGGGCCCCGCGGTGTTACCCGGATTGTACCCGTTCCGCAGAAATTTTGGGATAACATGTACCCCATGTGTTATTCTGATAACCTTTATAACTGTAAAGTTTCATCCAAATCCGTTCCATAGTTTTTTCGTGAAAGAGTAAGAAAAAACATACATCCATACTCACAAACTTTCGCATTTATAATTATACTTGATTATTGAATATTTGTACTGAAAACTTACTTCGAAAGTATCTGCTAACTGCCGCACTCAGAGCCAATCATTAAATTGACACCTAATTAATTGACGTAATTCTTCATACATTACATGTCAAAATCACTCATTTGACGTCTCTGAGACGTAATACGATAAACCTTGAAAGGTCTCAATCAAATGGTTTAGAACTGAATACTAAAATCAGTAGTGTTAGAAATCTAAATAGTTTAAATTAGAAACAAGCTTTTTAACTAGATTTAGTACTTAGTAATCGCACAGCTTTTTTTAAACTTGGAGCTGGGCTCTTTTCGATGGAAATTTTGTCCTCTTTTCTCTATCTTCTGTCATCCGCTTTGACAAGAAACCAAAAATAATATGTGACTTAAACAACGTACACATGTACTTATTTATTTACGAAAATTGAATCTCATTACAACGAAAAAACGTCAGTACAGATAAACAAAACTCAATCACAAATTCAGAACCCCAAGCAAGGCACTGCCATTCTTATGTGGTAGTTAATCCAATATTGTTTTTATAAAAAGAAATCCAATAACATTGTTTTTCATTGAAATGAGTATAAAAACAACATTTTAATAAACATCATGTTTTGGCTTCATAACCCTTGATTTATTCAATTTCTATTCAAGAAGTAACTGAGTTGCGGCGAACATAAACTCTCGAGAGGTCCCGATAACGTCTCGTATGTCACGTTCCTATAATAAAACGAACAGAATAAAGTTATATATTATCATACGAAATATAAAAGGCATATATGTACGTATTTTAGTACTTTTGCTAATCAGAAAACTGTCGTTATAAAGTTTTTATTCATGAATTTTGTTAATAAATGTTTTTGTGAAATATTAATTAGCGAATCATATTTTTTGATTTAAAAAGTGTTTTTAAAAGATGTTTTTAACTTGATAGATCATAGATACAAAGATAGACACTGGGACAAGATAAACTAAATGAGAAGCTTTTTAAAAAAGAAGCTTAAACATTTTTGAAAAAATTCTACAAAATAATACAACTTCCAACATATCTCCCATAAAACGTAAAACTTCCCACCAACCCCAAACTTAATTTATTATTTTCGCCAAACTTCCAAAGCCAATATTTCAGAGAAAGTGTTTAAAATAGTTTCCGGACATTATCGAAACATTGTAAATTTTGTTGAAAATTCAAGCAAACTATTTGGTCGAATGGACGTTAAGTGAGAACCGACGGCGATGGCCGGTCAGTCCATTTTCGGTTCAGATTTTCAATCGTCTTTTGAACCGGAATCTAATAAGGCTTCGCAATTTCCGACTGGGAACCACCACGAGAGTCAACAACTCTGTTTTATATGGCCTCCAGAGAAAATACTTTCGGTAACATCTTAAATTGAACTTTGAGTCCGTCCGCCATTTCAAGTTTTAGACATTTCGTGATGAGATCTGAGTCGCGGGGGAATGTCAAGACACCAATCAATCTTGAATATGATTTGGGAATCTCCTTAGTAACCAATAGGAGATGTAAGAAAACTATTTCTTGGATATTTCTAATGTTTTTTCTACATTTGTTCGCAGGAATGGAATGATTACAAGTTGAAGTGGAACCCAGATGACTACGGCGGCGTCGACACACTTCACGTGCCTTCTGAACACATTTGGCTGCCTGATATCGTTCTATACAATAAGTGAGTATGAGGAATCTATTATTTAAACTAAAAACTACTGCTAAAGCCTAGTAGCGAGCTAACTAAGCGATGTTAACTCGTTGCGATTGTTAAGTAACGTAGAGTAAGGATAATCCTTGGATGGGTAGCCGATAATGGCATTACTATGTAAGCTCACACACACTCACACGCACGCGCACACACACACACACACACACACACACACACACACACACACACACACACACACACACACACACACACACACACACACACACACACACACACATACCTGCGCCCACTTTTCATAAAAAGCTTCGTTATTTAAAAGTGAACTTGTCCTCGACTAAAAAGTATACAACAACTAACGTATACAAAATTACGCGAACTTCCGCACGCCCATTATTCCCTATCACCTATTTTCTGAATCAATTTACAGAGAACATGTCTGCTAAAGTTTCTCTGCACCATTTCTTTCAATGAGGTTCCAAGTTTTCTTAACCATAAATTACTCGGTGTATAAGGCCCTTATCTTCTTATTTCCGGTTCCCAGACAAAAATCCCATTACTCTATATTATCAAGACATCTTGATGAGACTATCTTAAGTTGTTTGGAGTGGAATCTCTACTAGTTTTTGGGTTAAGTTCTCCGTTTTTAAGATAGAAGCAAAGTGAAGTTTAACCTTTTTTGAAGTTGCTTTTATGTCTGAGTCCAAAAGTTTGGGAAAAAATATGTAGTTTATAAGTTAATATGCATTAACAACATATTAACACTAAGGGACATATTAAAAAAGTGTATTATGAACATTTTAGCTATCAAATGGTTTATCACTGTCTGACATACGCAATTTTCCGAAGAGTAAAAGAGACAAAACACTTTATAATAGAGTTTTAGTTACAGAGCGTTTATTAGGTCGTAAAAGTATTGAACGGAAACCAATATTGAAGCCATTGTGGGATAAAAATGTTTGCAAAAATGGTTCACATAATGTAATAAGAAAATTGTTCCAACTATTCACAAAGCAGTCCGAAGTAATCCAAAACTAACATTACGTACAAGAAAATAGTGTTCGTACAACTAAATATTTAAAAGAAAAGAAATCCAATACCCTTCGACTCCGACCCACAGAATCTTTAAATCCTTTGAAACATTTAGACACTGCAGAGGCGAGCTGTTATCGTTTCCTAAATCGATAACAGATTGGCAAACTCTCAAAATCTTCAATCGATGGTCTCAGATCATTGACCTTACAGAAACTGCGGAATAATATAAATAGTAGTTTAAGTCACGCCCTCACATTAAAGTCGGTGCGCGTAACAGAAACTTAAAACATTAAGAACGCGCTTTTTAGCTGAACTATTTACTTCAGCTACACGGTTCAAGTAACTAGAATGAGGTTCTTGCGTTACTTTGCTGTGTAAATTTAAAGTACAGCGCTTACCATGCTTGGTAAATCACTTGTGTACGTAATAACTGCGAGTAGGTCAGTGACCAACCTAAAGTCGCAGTTTTTAGACTGCCGAAACACCTTTGACATGGTCCAACGATGGATACAACTGGGGCCGACAAATTTTAGTGCCCTCAAGATCAAAATATCGGTCACCCATAGGCCACCTATTTATAGGCCACCCATCCAAGTAGGGGTTGAGTTGCACATTGCTTAACAGTCATAATGAGCTAGAATAGTCAAACTACGTCACCATCACCATATAAAATGATCTTTAACAGTATATTCGTAGTTCAATTATTACTTGAAGATACATAAAAGTAAATAAATAAAACATGAAGAGCTTTATTCTCAAACGCTTACTAATAGCATTTCATCTGTCAAGTAGTTTGTCCCTTTTCGCCCTACGCTATTTTCCGAAGAGCGAAAGGGACAAAACACTTTCGAACAAATTGTAATTATAGACCGTTTATGAATAAGCTGGAAAGTCCATAACTGTTCATAATTCAATAAATTTTACCTATTAATTCTTATCTCCGACATCCTAATATACCAGTAATATTATAAACCACGTAAAAGTACATACAACCAGTACAATCGCACACCATTTCGGAATTCTAATATTTGTACAACAACCATAGTTATTTGTTTACGTGCAAATGGAATGGGATCAGTGTTGCACTGAAATCGTTTAAACCGAAGTTGTAACTTCGATTTTACGATATAGATTGTTTTAGCTTCTGTGTATGACTGTACTGATTCACATTGTAAAATCTACCCCATACAATGAATACTATACACCGAGTACACTCGCTTGGTGTTTAGCTAGGCTGCTTACCTAGAGCCTAGTTCTAGGCTCCAAGCAAGCCGCCTGCCTGTGCAATCGTAGTAAGAATTCTTTTGAACTTATTTTCCAACGGCTGTTCCATATCTTCTTCTTAATACCTCAAATTGGTTCTCAGAAAATTCTTCTTGAAAATATAATGTATGAAAATCCAAAGATCTGTTTCACAGGAATTTGCTTAAAACCACTTCCCAGCTTACTTTATTAACCATATCCAAACACAGACTAAATTTAAAGCCACTACTTTCAACAGCCCGTTTTATCATCTGCAGTTCACCGCATTTCTATGCAATGGGAAGCCAACAAATTTGGAATCACAGGACATTAAAATAGAGTTTAAATTCGTAGAGTGTTATCGAACAAATTGTTTTCAAAGTCGGTCAAATGGAATATGCGATTACACGTATAATTCTCTATGGTATCGGTTGACAACTATTGTTATGGAGGTTAGGAGATTAAAATATTGTCTATTACAATGTACAACATAATATTATTATTATTTATCTATCCAATGAGAATTGGCGTAATATCCAATGAGTATTTTATTTCAAATGTAGAACGAATTCTTTTTTTGAAATATTTTGAACCTATAAATATGTATATACTACCACTCCTAGAGTACACGTGAAAAAATAAATCGTATCCAAGCAGTTGTTAACAGTTCTATCGTATCCGACCTATCGTATATCATTTTACAAATTCTAAATTCAAAATGATTGAACTGACGCCCATAAAGAGTACGGATAATCGTTTCAATTAATTAACTGATCAATTTAATTATCACCATCTAATTGCTTGATAAACTAAACAACGACGTTAATTCTGTCGAACATTTAATACGCGACTCCATTATGTCAATAGTCTGAATCGGATAGATTACAGCCACTCATTAAGAACTGCTTTAAACTGGAAACTTAATTACATTCATAGATCCGTGTAGAACAAACGATTGTGTCATTAAACTTAAACGCCCAAGAAACTCAGATGTACCGTAAACTCAATTTATTAGTACATCATTGTGTACCATTAATTTGATAACATTGGTTGTTAGGTTTACGCTGTCTAGATATTGGGCCCGATTGATTATTGGGAATTTCCTAAATGATTGTCGAATGCTTTCAATCGGTTTGGTGGTACAAGGACAAATTAATTTGTTGATAGGTTGTGTTAGACAAAGGGAATATAATTTCACTGTACATTAAATAATACTGTAAAACAACACTAGGGAAGTGGCTTTTTTAGTCGAAATCGTCACTATAAGGAAGTAAAATGCACTTAAAGAAGTGTTCCGTAAGTTAATTATCCTAACTTATATTATAAATGCGAAAGTAACTCTGTCTGTCTGTTACGCTTTCACGCCAAAACAACTGAACCGATTTGAATGAAATTTGGTACACAGTTAGTCTAGAGCCTGAAAAAGGACATAGGCTACTTTTTATCGCGAAATTCTTGCGGGAACGGGTACAACGCGGATGAAACCGCGGGCGCTGCTAGTTATAATATAAATAATCAAATCTTTCGGTTCCAATGATAAGTAAGTTTCTTGTTACCATTAATTCTGTATTATCTTAGTTGTCCAAGATATCTTCAAACAAACTTATCGGTTTCTATTTGTTTAACCTAGATTATAGTATTTGTTACAATATCTTAGGACATTAAGGATCTAAAAATAGAGATTGGTACTCTCAAATGTATATCACTACATAGTATAAAATAAAGTCGTCTCTGTTTCGTGTCTGTTTGTCTGTTTGTCTGTATGCTTAAATCTTTAAAATTACGCAACGGATTTTGATGCGGTTTTTTGTAATAGGTAGAGTGATTCAAGAGGAAGGTTTTTATGTAAAAAACATCCCGAAATTCCCACGGGAACGGGCACAACGCGGGTAAAACCGCGGGGCGCTGCTAGTAATATAATATAGCCGAAGAGTTTGTTTGTTTGAAAACGCTAATCTCAGAAACTACCAATCCGATTCGAATAATTCTTTTTGTAATAGATAGCTACATTGAACGGAAAGGTTTTACGCTATTTTTCATCCCAAATATCTTACTGGAACGGGCACAATGCGGGTAAAACCGCGAAGCACTACTAATATACGATAAGGCTGTTCAAGTCATTGTTAAAGCTAATCATTTAGTTCTTAGAATATCCATATACAAATATTTTTAAACTTAAAAACTCTCTTGTCTATGGAGTTCTTTCTATTTCTCTCTCCTCTGTTTTCTTCTTCAACCTTTTATACAATCAAGGATCTCATGTTGGGCTATGTTCTTCAATGACAGTTCAGATAACCTGTTCCAAGAAAATGACAATCACTTCGCATTCTATTTTCAAATGTCAAAGCGTTTGGGAATGTGCCATGACCGTTGGTTACAAACACGTGGTATTTATACGTTTATGATATCGTGGAGTAGTTTGACTAGGCGATGTTAGCTCATTGCGATTGTTAAGCAACGTGTAGCTCGACCCTTACTTGGATGGGACGATAGTGGCATTTCTATCTGAGCGCTACCGTTCTTCGGAGACCTCGTTAAATTGTGGGTCCCTGTTGTTTCAATCGTTAGAGCATGTCGGAGGCCTTTGGACTGAAGGAGTAGTATAATAAAACTGGACTTACGAACCGTACATTTGATATTTTTATATTTACATACCTACCTACCTCATCGCATGGATAGTGCAGTGGGCAAAGAAAGACAGTTTTTTGAAAAAAGAAGAACACGTAATAATTATTCTTGTGTTCTTTTTTCAAATTATTCGCTAGTCACGTTTGACGTCACTGCACTAGAGCACTCCCGCTATGTGCTACCAAAAACCGAGCAAATCCAGCGATGATTTTCTATACAGAGCGGAGTAATGCTCTCACTACACTGTCTTTATGAATAATATCGGAGGTGGTACGATATTCATGAGCCCTCAGACACCCAATTTAGCTGTGTCAGGTTCCTAGTGATAAATGGCTTGAATGTCAACTCCCTTTGAAAGTTTAACAACTCTATATAAATATATTAAGTGTTTCTGATTGCCATTTTATTTCCTTTTAATTGAGTTTGCTTTTTCGTATTCGAATTCGGTTGCGAATTTCTCTTAAGATTTTAATTACCTAGTTAAACATGCCTTTTCATGTTCACCGTATACAACATGTTATTTATTCCCGTGTATTTTAACAGCAGCATAACGATTGACGCTTGTCTAGACAGCCCTTACGTCATTATTTCGAAAACGGAATTCAGCCACAACTCTATACAGGTCAAAGTCAAAGTCAAACCAAAGTCAAAGACAAAGTCAAAGTCAAAGTCAAAGTCAAAGTCAAAGTCAAAGTCAAATATTTTTATTCAGTTTTGGCCCCATAGAGGCTCTTTTGAACGTACCACCCCTTCGGAAGAACATCAGCAGAGAAGAATGGGTGAACATGTTATACATAGGGACCCTACCTTTAAGACATTTAGACTATCTATACTAATAATAGAAAGAGATAAAAGTTCTAATGTTGCTTGTTTATATATTCGGATTAATACCGGGAATTAAAAGTCCGATTTGAATAATTATTTGTGTAATACATAGTCACATTCAACGGGAAGATTATTAAGCTCTTTTTCATCCCTAAATTCCCACAGGAACGGGTACAACGCGGGTAAAACCGCGGGACGATTCCGGTAGGTAATATACTTACAGTCGTTTAAAAATAAAACTTAGACCCGATACTTTGACACCTCTTGTTGTATTATGCAGACACCCAACTCGCGTTCCAACCCCTCTCCTCGCCGACAATATTTTTAAATTTAAACAGATATGTATGTTAACTTGCGTTCTAATGCACCTGTGTCTCTTTAAAAGCACTTTTCGCGAATATTCAGTGTTAAGTTTATTTTTAATGGGCCGGCGTTAGCCTAATGGAAGACGGCGTGACCTATTTTATGAGACAATTTTCATGAATGCGGTAAAGTTAGTTATGACAGAGCTTTTAGCGGTTTCAACTTTGAGCGGTTTATTTTGTGACGTACGATTTTTGAGGTCATTGTTTTTAATTTTGATGTTGAGTTGACGTTTAGGTTTGATTGACTTTTGTGTATGTAATTATTAAAAAAAAACATACCTGTTTTAGGCAATGATCAATTTAAGCGTTTTGAACTAAAAGGTTCACTATACTCAATCTAATAAAAGATTATTACGTTAATTTAACGCCTCGGTGGTCTAGTGGTATGTGCACTCGCCTGCCAAGACTGAGGTCCCGGGTTCAATTCCCGGGTCGAGCGAAATTATGTTTCCTACTTTTCAAACATAGCTCGGGTTTGAGATCACCAACCAGCTTTAGGTAAGCGTGGTGATTACGCCTAATCCTCCTCACTGTACTGATATCTTCAGTGAGCTGAGAGGCCTTTGCCCAGCAGTCGGACATTACAGGCTACTTACTTCATTTAATGCCCCCAACCAATTATCAAGGTACATATTAAAAGTCATCAATAACCTTCAAACATCTTATTTTTAAACATATCGAAACTTACATAAAATCAATGAAGTCGACATACCACCGACATCACTGTTACTTAATCATGTCACTTAGTTCAGACGCGACTAAGACATATATTAAGACGATTTGACAAGATGCCTGATCATTAATTCAGGAACTAGTTAGTGTATATATTCGTAAGTTCGAGAAGGTTCGAGGGCATGGGCAGCCTTGGTCTTGTTCGATTATAACAATTCTTTTTATATTCAATAGGTACATTCAGGAAGAATGAATGTGTTATAGGCTATTTTTCATCCTAAAATTATAACGGTACGGCTCGTTGTAATATCTAACTGTGGTCATTCTTTCATTCATTTGGAGTAAATTAGTGCCCAACCCTGGTGTCGGAGTTTTTGACGGCCTAAAAGCCTCAGACATGGTCTTACAACCGTTGCTTAACAATCGCAATGATCCAATATCGCTTAGTGAAACTACGCCACAAGCTTTACGCTGTGGTATCTTAAGTATCGTGACAGCGCCGTGACAGCTCCAATTACGAAATAGAGAAGTGTCAGTAAGTAGTAACCTCTGCCATGCCTCCAATAGCTTATTTACTAATCTTTATTTGTCCTTACCCTTGTCCTCAGTGCGGACGGAAACTACGAAGTAACGATAATGACGAAAGCGATCCTGCATCACGACGGGAAGGTGGTTTGGAAGCCGCCGGCTATTTACAAGTCGTTCTGCGAGATAGACGTCGAATACTTCCCGTTTGACGAACAGACGTGCTTTATGAAGTTCGGCTCTTGGAGTTATGACGGCTACATGGTAAGTCGGACCTAAATTTTTCGAACACACACCCCCACAATACAAACATTACACAGACTACTCACACTCTCACACACACAGTCCACGCACGTACACACACGTAAATGTCACGCGTGTCAAAACACTAGCTGTACGTTGGCTTGCGTTCTATTGGATTCGCGCATTTCCTATGTGTAAACTCACCTAATTCAAACGACCGAAGAAAGATCTTGTCAAAAAAAGAATCTGACAAGATAGCTTTTATGTGATTGCTGGTTATGTGATTATCGTTTAAAAATTGTAATTATTGATTTAAGTTTAATTATTAAAATTAGACCTATTTATAAAAATGAAATGCCTCACCGTTTTCCCCAATTTAATCTAAAAGTAATGCCACTCATTTCATTTCAAAATTCGAATAATTTCTCAAATGTACTATTCTTTCATTAACACAGTAAATATTCAAAGTTATTTTTCTTACATTTTCCGGATTAAAACCTCGTAGCTGTACAAATTGGGCTATCAAAGAACGTTAAACAATGTAGAGAACGACGAAATCTAAATATTCCAAAAATTGTTCTGATATCTCATGAATTTCAAGGGGACCTTGTCATCAAGAATTTTCCTCGAGAAAAATATATACGTATCGAAATTTTTACACAAAACCTTAGTCCTAATAAAATTGTATGAAAAAGCGAATTTGCCTTTAAAGTAAATTGTAGCGAACGCTTACAGAGAATGTTCTTAATCGAATTCTTTAGCAAAAAGCCTTCTTCAATACTTTTTGTCAACAAAATATTTATATTAGAGAAGTTGGTGTCATTCGTCGAATAGGAAGCGAGATTTTAATTAGTCTCCCTCACTATGTACTTGTGCGTTTGTTAAAAACTCATTTATAACTTAATCTATACTAATATAATAAAAAAATTATTGAAAATAATCTTATTGTAATGGATATCCACATTCAGTGGGTAGCGGGCAAATCTAAAGGGAAGGCCACAACTCGGGTAAAACCGCGGGGCGCTGCTAGTAATTGTTAGATTGAATTGTAGTTAGTTTAGAGTTGTTTAAAGTAAACAGGGTTTTGAATTGATGAAATCAAAACTTAATATAACTGATACAAATAAAAAGATACACAATCGTATCGTATCCAGTTAGATTAATTGTAAAATGAAAGCGAAGTATATCTGTGAACGTAGTTTAAATTCAAAATGAGTAGTGTTTGCTTAAAACTAGGAAACTAGTATGTAGACTGAGTTACAACGTTACAAACTAATTATTGTGGAAAGAAAAGAGATATCATTTTGAGATCGTTGTGCTGTAAGATTGAATAAGAATCCTATAAGATCGTGGTAGCGTAAAACCGTATCATGTACAGATGGTATTGTTCCCCCATATGTTAAACTTATACTGAATGCACATTTTTTCAGGGTCAATAAAATTTGACTTAAGCGTCCGCGAGACGATCAAGTGCACTTGACAAGTCTACGGGCTTGAAGTGAATATTGATCGTTTACAGCGTTGACTTGACAATTCCCGTCAAGTATCTACGTGCTGGACATGACTTGACAATAATTTTGATGATAACTTGACAACAAATTTGAACCAACTTGAGCTTGATGCGACTTGACGCGACTTGACAAGTTTTATTCATTTGCGACTTGTCAAGTGCACTTGATCGTCTCGCGGACGCATAAAGAAAAGGCATCGTGATCACTGTTGATTTCAGTTGTTGTTGATATTGAAGAAGATTGGGGAAAATTGAGCCTTTTCATCATTTTTACCGCCGTTTTGCAATGCTTCGTTTGATATGATAGGATACCAAACGTAGTATAGCAACGTATAGCGATAAAAAGTCACCCAAAGGCATAATCACCGCCCTTAATATACATATTTTATAGCCCAGCCAAATTGTAAAGTTTCCTTCAATCCATTCTAATAATAGGAGTTAAAGTTTGATCCTTTGTGTACTCTGCGAATTACTCCAAAGAGTATGGTTTCAAAGTAAACTGAAAAATAACAAAGATTATCCGTGATACATGATACACGTCACTTGCGAAAAACGACTCTTTACCAAGTATTAATCCGAGTTCGCTCCAACATACGTTATCCATCTCTAGGAAGAAAGCCAATAAATCGCGTGTTTCCAAAATCACATACATAAACCAGCAGCAGCTTAACTTACTGCCTTATCCCGCTTCTGTTAAGGTTCAATAGGGATTCCAACATTAACTGTCCCTTTTACACCTTAGATAGTTGTTTGAGATAGCGACAACTCCTATTTGTAAAGATCGGTGTGAATGGTTCTATTCCGCAGTAATGGATAGCCGTATTTGAAATGTTTTGTAACTACCTTTTTACGAAGGTTTTTTGGGATTACTTCAATGTGATGTCTCTACTCGTAAAGGGAAATGGACACATGAAAAGACCCGTTAATTTGCTAATAAATTGGCACAAATATTTTAAAATAAAAGTTATCCGCTTGTGTAATGTTTTGCAAAACCAGCTAAGCGTGAACATTGATAAATGTTCGCGTATTAGAAACATCAACATCACCTGTTGCTAATAATTCATAGAAAAACAAACTTTATTGCGTTGTAATTGAGACTTTCTTTACAGGTGGATCTGAGGCATCTGAAGCAAACGCCGGACTCTGACCGGATAGGAATGGGGATAGACCTATCTGAATACTACATTTCAGTAGAATGGGATATCATGAAAGTTCCTGCGACGAGGAATGAAAAGTTCTATTCGTGTTGTGAAGAACCATATCCAGATATAATCTTCAATCTCACTTTGCGGAGAAAGACCTTGTTCTACACAGTGAACTTGATCATCCCTTGTGTTGGGATCTCGTTCCTCTCGGTCCTTGTGTTCTACCTCCCTTCCGACTCGGGGGAGAAGATATCACTATGTATCTCCATCCTGCTCTCACTTACCGTGTTCTTCTTACTATTAGCTGAAATTATCCCCCCGACCTCTCTCACTGTACCGTTATTAGGAAAATATTTGTTGTTCACTATGATGCTTGTCACTTTATCCGTAGTTGTCACTATTGTGGTGCTAAACATAAATTTTAGGTCGCCCGTAACCCATCACATGGCCCCTTGGGTAAGGAAGGTCTTTATAGACTTCTTGCCACCGTTATTGTGTATACAGAGGCCTGAGAAACCACCGGACGATGATGACGAGAACGACAAGCCCTCCGAGGTAAGTTACTGATTAATTTTTATCGAATTGCGAGCGTCAAACGAAGAATTAAAAACACGATATGAACATTAATCACCCGTAAAGGCGTTCAGTCAGATAGGTACTCGAAATAAACCTCTCCGACTCGCAACGTTTTAATTAAATTTGTAAAATAAAAGCTCTCACAAATGAAGTTCTTCAGAGGGTTCCTTTCACAGTGAAAAAACAACACGGTCGCCTTTTCTCATCGAGTTTCCTCCATTCAAAACATTTTCCATCGGCACGGATTCAATACAAACAGTGCGCTATTACGTCGACTCGGAGCCGCCCCCAACAATAACCATTTTAATTGTCCTCAGCCGCGGGACTCTTCTGGGAAGCGCTCCTTTCCACAATATTCTAAATCCATTGTACTTCGAATGTATCGCGAAAATATCGCTTCCAGCCCAATTTCATTCCATTTCGATTTTCCTTTATTACTCAACGGCAGCGGGCTTAACGAGCGCGCGCGGCCTCCGTTATTTATGTGCCCCTGGTGGCTGCGGACGGCTCGCGAGATATATACGACGCCGGCAGACACGGCCCGAAACCGAAACCTCCACTCCGGCCTAATTGTGTGCCGGCTTAAGCCGCGCCGATACACTAACCCACCGAGCCCCCACCTACTCGGCACTGACATTTTAATCCCCGGATATTTCATCCCCCTGCCGCGTTCTACCTTAAAATCACACACGAAACCGAGTCTTTAACGGTGGAATGTTTCAGGTTTTGACAGACGTCTTTGGTCCGGACGATATGGACGGCAAGTTCAAGGAATGGGGCTGCGAGGAGTATGATCTGCCGGGCATGCCTCCGTCGCCGCCCCCGCCCCCGGGCGGCGATGACGAACTCTTCTCCCCACCTCCAGAATCCCCCTGCCGCTTAGACTTAGACGACGGCTCCCCATCTCTAGAAAAACCTTACGTGAGAGAGATGGAAAAGACTATAGAAGGTTCCAGGTTTATCGCGCAGCATGTCAAAAATAAGGATAAGTTTGAAAGTGTAAGTATGATCAACTAGTGCTCTAATGACATGTAGTTTGGTTTGATTTCACGATGTGTTTCCTCTGACAGGTGGAGGACGATTGGAAGTACGTAGCGATGGTGTTAGACAGAATCTTCCTGTTCCTGTTCACGATAGCTTGCGTGTTAGGTACCGCGCTCATTATATTCCGGGCGCCTACCTTCTACGACAACACGAAACCTATCGACATCCTCTACTCGAAGATCGCTAAGAAGAAGCTGGAGCTGCTGAACATGGGCTCGGAAGGCGACCCGGGTCTCTGAAATTCGTCTCACGTCTTCGGCCACTCGCCGCCGAAGACGTTCTGGGAGCTGATCGTCATGTGGTGGCACGGATGATCTATCTAAGGTTCCCAGTTAGGAGACCGTGAGGCGAGAACTGTGCTCAGTGGGGTGCCAAGCGCCCGGTGCGCTAATGGACGTAATCACGCCTTAAGCGTTGCCAAAACCGTCTTTTTATATGTATAATAAATTGAAAGCTCGAGTCGAGTGCGTCCGTCGAAGGAGCCGCCGGCGCGGGACCTCGCCGCTGCCTGGATCTGCCACTACTATTTTTATATTAGAATCGCCGTATTGTAACTAAGCGAGTGTTAAATTATTTTGTATGTTTACATACGTACGTTTCTTTTTCAGGAATAATTTGATATGAGCGCACAAACATTGTAAAGATAACTTTTGAGGTTTACATTCGTTTCTCGCGGTAATTACGTTTTGAGATGTTGATAAACATACGGTTAATTACTATAAGGTTTACTTCGAATAAATCGAGCTCAAATTGGTAATATAATAAGTAATATTAATATAATTAATCAAAAGTCGATTAGCATCAAATATTTATGTACTAGTACATAATATAATGTCTCGCAAACGTCCTTCTCGAGAGTGGACTTTCTAGTATATTATGTATGTGATTAGTTACGGTGGTGTACTTTCAAATAAACATTAAAATTTAGTACTCGATTAAATTACGTATTCGCGTAATGATCATTATGGACAATATCGATTATATTGACGAATGAATTAATTATTTCAATGTAGTCTTACTAGACTTAAGGTGTAGATACATTAGCGATTAAAGTTTAGTCATCAACTAATTAAGGATACACTAATCATGAACTCGTAACAAGATAGATAAAGGTGAGACGGTGATATTATTTGATTATAGAAATAATATTATGTGAAATAGACAATTGACTGCCAATTGTACATTTTTATAATAATAATCAGTATTAGATAATCAGGTAACTTGTTTTTATTAGATTTTTAACGGTGTGCCAAATTGTCAGTAAAGTCATAGAGCCGTACTTTGCTAAAGTGACTAATTCTTTTCTAAGCGCTAAATTATTGGACGTTCGAAATGATATTTCGATGCTTGATATATGTTTTAAGTCTAACGAATGCTTGCCCAACATGTAACGACTGATGAACCTGGTAACTTAAGTTTTTTATGCGCGTTTTGCAACACTACCTACTGGCGTTATCATTTTTAATAAATATTAATGTGTATTATCAATAACTTCACGTATAAATCCTAGAGTACAGGGTAAACTTAGACATGAGTCTCTTGTTTATTTACAATTCTCACAATATTTCACCGAAAGTAAAGTCTTTGATCTCACTTATCGGCACCTCACCTATTTCAAGATAATATGTATAAATCATTGTTGAGGTTTGTGACCTAGTCTTTAACTATTTAGATAACTTTAAACCTTATGTTTACGTAGCATAGGATAAAAATTAGATCGTTGTTTTATTCCTCACTTCCATTAAATTATAATATTGTTTTGTAATTCCTAGTGATTTCTATTATCGTTTGAAACACCTTTAAACATTAAATTTTAATTCACTTCTACCCATTCTTTAGGGTATCGTAGCAGAATAACTTAATAAAATAACTTCGAGCCGCGTTAATAATATGTGAAAGTAAATCATAAAAAGATTATTAGGTAATTTAGATATTTCAAAGTATATATGTATTCAGAGCGAACAGATAGGAAAACAGGGATGGTTAGTGGATATTGTAAATTAAAGAAATATGTGGTTTGTTTTGTATTTATAAGCGTTGAATGTGGAATCTGTTGTGTGTTGAATACGAACACTAAGCTAGAGTATATTAGGAGATACTGAATATAGTTTTACACCGAATGCGGTCGCGCGTCGACTCGTCTTCTGTCGAATGAATGTTTTAATTAAGTCTCCTAACCATCAAAGAGAAGTAAACGATGGAATTTTTTGGCATGGAATTGTAATAATAATTCTAACGTTAATTTTCTAAGACATTTCGAAATAATAATAAAAATTAGGAACGTGCTATTGCACTCACTGAAACACACCAATTTAGAACTTTAATAATATACCGATAACGACTAGTTAAGCCACCATGCTTGTTTCACTGTTCTGTGTCATCCTTGATGTAGAAAATATTGCTAGAAATAATAATACATACGGTACGTTGTTATTTTTATATGACTGCAAATAATAATAGATTTTCTATTTAACACCATAGGGTATAATTTAGTGGCATGGTATAATGTACTGAGTGGCCGAGTTAGTATAAGAAAATGTTTTCAGTGTAAATATAAAACGTGTTAATGAGAACGCATGTAGTTGGAACTACCAGACTTGGTGTACGGCTCCCGGGGGAATATGTACATTGTAAAGTAAATTTTCTAAAAGGATAAGTGGAAAGTTTTCATCGTAAAGGAGTTTATTCTCCCGGGAATGTTCTTCGAGATGTTAAGCGAATCGGTACAACGATTAATAACCCTCTAGATTTGTGTGAATGATGTTGGAATGTCTTATTTCATTTACACGGGCTAGAGCTATTCTGATTTGTCTTCTTCTTGAGACTAACTACCGTACTCAGAGACATCCGACTTTGACCCTTATTAACGTAATTTTTCATACATTACATGTCAAAATCAGTCATTAAATCTCTTCTAAGGAAGCATTTGTCGTCTCTGAGTGTGGGCGTTAGAGTTATTGCTTTGATTGGAATACTTTTTTGGATAGATACGATATTTAAGTGAGCATGAGATTACCATTCCGAATTGCAAGCGTAGTGATTTCGCTATAGCCTCCTCTTTGTACAGATATCATCAGTGAGATGAGAAACCTTAGCCCATCCGTTGGACATTACAGGCAAATTACTTTACTATATATATAGCAATTATTAGTACCGGAAAAATATGAATAACAAACTTTATGCCGGCATAAGAGTTTCTGACATAATTGAAGTAAAATCTTGATATGATAACTATCTAGAAAGCCATAAGAACGTTTCTAATGATCGAAATGTCCGTATAGTCACCACTTCACATGATTACTACGATTAAATACGATCACGTTTTCATGTGGTCAGAGTTAAATAACCTCATTTTCACTTGATATGATTATTTTCTAGCTTATAGTCTAATATTGGAATCATTTTAGAATCTACCTCTTGTATAGCTACACTCGACTCCGAGATTGGATTATGCCCATATTCAGCGTGGCTTGCATATAATGTATATGGAATTATCACAACTGTAGGCTTAAGATGCACGCCATAGACCACCAGAGGCAAATACCTATCTTGTATCTCATTCCTTCAAAAAGACATAGAGCGACAGAGATGTCTTTAGAGAAAGAGAAAAGACAAAACCTTTGTCTTAGCTTGTATCTTAGCCCTGAAGATAGCACAAATCGCACTTTTATAGTTGTGTATAGTGCAGTGACTGAAATGGATATTGAAAAAATTAGAAAGGCACTGTCTGGGGGTCAATTCTGCAAAATTAATTGTATATCAATTAGTTTCTTATTGGACCGCGATAGTTTGACACATTTTGTTTCTAACTGAATACCGAATGTGTCGAGATCTAATTAGGACAACATTTAATTAGCATAATTGACACCCTGACCTGCAAAACTTAATGGCATACATAGAAAATTGTTTAAACGAATGAAGTAATTTAGACATTAAAATAAGACATTTCAGTAATTAGTAACACACTCATAAATACATCATATGAGGAGTATGCTCATTACATGATACTCAAGATATACTAAGGGTGTTTATCTTGAGTAAAGCTAATTACGCTGTTATTACTGAATAATAGAGTTGAGTTTTGGATGGTAACACGTTAATATTTTTCTTAACAATGCCAGCCAGTTTTACTAGTATATTTTGTCTTTGATATATTTAATTATATTGTTCACTTATGTCTATCCAAAAAAAAATTTCAATCGAAAGTTAATTTCAAAGGATTTTTTTAATTCTTTTATGCTTAAGTTATGTTTACTGACATGTTATAAATGTCAAAGTTATAACTTAAACGTGTAATTTTGTAAAATTGCGTATTTTTAAACTTGTTAATTATGTTTTCTCGTTTCGCATAAGCTGTTTATGATGATTATTCAATGAATGACATAGTTTGGATGTGACGGGTATATAAGTAGTTCTGTATTTGTACTTAGATAGGTAATTATAATCAAAAATGCTAGATTTCACGTGGTTAAGATTAATTGTTATAATAATAAGTGGATTAGCTTTTCAGTGTTTTTAGAGTTAGTCGACGAATGGGTCAACTCAAAAACCCGATGATAGATAAATCTGTTATTAAAATGTTATATAACGTTTATATTTCAACATTTAACAATAAAAATTGATTGATAACGTTTCAAAACCTGTATTATTCGTAATACTTTCACCATTATGTAAACAATTTTTTACTTGAACGTTATATAATTTACTAGTGTGTTATATAACAAATGACCCCATTAGATGGGTTAATTCAAAAGTGTTACGGTATAAACTGTTCCTCATTATTAGTAGAGAACAATTGACCTTGAAGGTTTATTATTCTTGCTTGATTTTAATACGTTTTTGTCGTTTAACTGCTGTTATAGACCGATTGACTAGAACAAGAGCAAGAAAGTACACATTTATATTTCTGATTGACTGCATTTGATCCTAAGTGTATACGATACTCAAGTCTTGTATATTGTACAGTCAATGTCATAATTATGTATGTTTACAGTTTATCACCTTATGCTATTGTTTTAAGGGGAAATAATGTAAAACAAAAAATTAAACATACATAATTATAAAGTCAACTGTACCTAAATATCGTGAAAAATTAAACATAAAAAATATAAACCTGTACAGTCAAGACAACAAGTCTCTTGTTTTAGCAAATCGTACTAATAGATGCATATAACGTATTTGTGTTCTTTAAATCTAAGGTTAAGCATTGATCTATGTCATAAATGAATGAGATTGACAGATTGACGTTTAACCTGTTATTAAGATTTAAAATGTGTTCGTATGTGTGACTTTACTTACCTACCGCCTTAATAATAAAACTGTTATACTTGGTATACTCAGTATACTAATCGGAATCTGTGTACCTTGGATAACGTTTTCTTCATAGGGTTGTTATTGTTTAAGTAGGTTCTAGTTTTTAAATAACAATTTTAAATTGTTTTTAGTCTCAAGCAATATTTCTAATCAGGGTTGTTAATTTAAACAAGTTAGTTATACTCTTACTTTTAGTAGAAAAGTGTTCTACTTGTTATTCTTAAAAACAAAGTCAACAAGAATTAAAATACTTCACATGTTATCCTTCGTTTTAAGTTTAAATATAACTGTTACTAATAACGATACTTTTCGTTACGTTACCGTTATTTTTACTGTTACAATACCGTATTCAATATCGTGTTATTTTCAATGGGTGTTAGTTTTAATAACTGTTTTATCGTTATTCGAGTATCGTTATTTTATTGAACATTTTTGTCTACATCGTGTTATAGAGTTGTAAACCCATAGTCAGCTATCACATGGCTGTCACTAATTTTAAGGAACCGAATTGTTGACATGTACATATAGACGATCAACAGAATAACTTTATATGTAATAATTGTAATCTACAAGTTATTTTTCTACGTTCCTTTCGTTAATTTAAGTCTAACGTAGTTTAAGATGGGATTAGCAACAATTTGTACTTTTATTCAACTTTGATTTTTTCATGCAAAGATATTTGAAATTGGAATGTTTGATTTGAAACATTTATTTGTTTAATTTACATGAAAAGGTCAGTTATGAATAAATCCGTGACGCTTTATAATTAGGTTGATCGAAATAATGAGACGTTTCGTAAATTAGTAATTTTTCTTAATCGATCACATGTTTTTTATAATATTGCTTTGTCGCACTTTCATTTTTTTGCTAAATTAAAAGTAAAATTTATAAAAAATATGAAAATACACTTTTTAATATTCTCATTATATATTTATCTCTATTATACAATAATTGTGTAATGTAATACCTATATTATGATAGGTAATCTAGACATACTTGCATGGTTAATCAAACGTCTTCCAATGTGACGTAAGGTGTGTTTTTTTTTTGATAGATTTTTTAGACTTCCGTCTTTTTCAGTTTTCCCATTGTCTTATGTTGTAGCTTAGTATCTGGGGTGTAATATCGTGATTATATACTCGTACAATAACTCTACGAGTTTATTAACATAGGTTTTTTTCCTCACATTAATACTCCTATCCTGTAATTTTTCTGTCTCTTTCTCTCTCACTATCTCTCTCTCTACTTTACTTTCAATAACTCAATTTTCTGATTTCGTCTTCATTACCTTCTCTCTATATAAGTTCTCTCTCTTTTCTTATTAGTCTTTCCTCCTTCTTCTATCGACATACCATCTTCTATCATCATACGTTACTTTACTTTTCTTTCCAATCTATCCTAATATCCTATTGTTGATCAATTACATACTTCACATAACTTGTCAATGAGTATAGCAAAATGTATGAATCAAAGAACTCAATTTAAAATCGATATTACACCTGCTTCAATATATTCCCTACTTACAATATGATTACTAGACATATAAAATAACGAATGAAATTCTCTTGTTTATATTTCCTATTATTTTCTTCAAATTGTTATTTGTAAATAGTTTCCCCGGTTACAAAAAACTGTCTTATAATTTATTGTATAGTGCACTTTACAATAACGGTCCTACAAAAATATGCAATAAGATTAGCAAGTCACAGATTAGCAGCTTGTAGTGATTTCACGTAACAGTTATATTCTTAAAAACGAAATATTATTTTGTCAGCGTTTAATAAAATATTCAAAATGTCATTTCTGCATTCAAAATGTTTTGTTTTTGTTCCTCCAAAACAAAAAAAGAACAGTAACGAATACTGGTATTTCTTGATATTATGCTTTTCAACTGTTACCAATGTTTCCATCGTTACGTTATCAAAATAACTGTTATTTTTAATAACTGTTAACGGAGTTATTCTAATATTTGGTGCACTATACAACTTTACAACTGTTTTTCTCATCTCTTCATATTTCTCTTGCTACATTGTTAGGTATGTAAAGGATAGAAAAATACCTCAATTATTATGTTCTGTTTAAGTTTACAGATTACAATCTTATGTACGTATTTATCTTATCGTTCGATCGATTTATCTGATCGAATTAGATTCGTTGTGAATTCGTAATTCAGTACGGATCGTGTATGTGTATACTAAGATGACAGCGTAATTTGACTTAGCGATGTTAGATTACTGCGAATGTAAAGCCGGTCCACTCATACTTGGATGGATGGCCGATAGTGGCATTTCTGAGCAATACCGTGCTTTAGAGGGGCGTAATTTCCGGTTGTTTCGATAGACCATGTCGGAGGCCTTTAGGCGGTCTAAAAACTAAAAACCGAAACCAGGTTTGGCTTTAATAGATGGTAAACTCGCGGAAGGTTGATAAACATGTCAGACTTCTGCAATACTCGGTAGCAATTGAGTATGTGTTTATGAATGTCCCTGCAATTTCAGTAAAGTAATATCCCACTGCCGGGCAAAAGCCTCTCATCTTACTGAAGATATCAATTTCAGTAAGGAATTAAAATATACATACAAATACCTTTACATACCTCTCTGTAGCATATTTTCAGCTGTTTTCTCAATTATTTAAAACTCGCTTCTTGCACATTTAAACCAAATGAGTTTGCCAAAGTCTAAATGTAATTAGGTACATTTGAACTATTATTTATTAGAAATAAGGTTTGGAAACTCAATAAATGTTACGTTCCATAAAGTAACTAATAATTAAGAATGAAATGGGTCGATTCTGATTTGGTACCTAGAGAGATACCTAAACTTTTAGTACCGAATTAGAATGCCTAGACTTTTTAATTTGACTACGAAAGCAATTGTTTAGTATTATTATTGTGTAAGAGTGATTTTTTATCGTCTTTGGTGTTAGTTTTTATATTTTACGAACGACTTAAGTATGTTAGGTTAGGGATTGATGTTTGGTATTCTCATGTTACTTGGGATTAGTTTGAGTTGACATTTAGTTCTATATTTAACTGAAGTTAAGTCATAACACATTATTATAGGAACTGTAACTAATCTTTTCTACGTCAGTGCAAAAGTTTATACACTAACTATGAACTTACAGGATATGTAATAAGCATCCATTTTGTCTAACTTTTCAATTCCGTTCTATTTTCAAATTTAAAAATGGCGGCTTCAAAACTGAAGTAACGTTTGAACTAAACCATATTCTAAGACCTGTCAGTCAAAGTTAAATATTCAATACGAAATGTCAACTGAATCTGGTCAAGTAAAACTTTAATTAATAATGTCCTCTAGTAATTGTAATTTTTGTGTTTGTTATTGTATTATTTTTCACCTTTCTAGTCACGAGTAACGGTTGTTTTTGACTTGTGGAAATTGGAGACAGTCATACAAAAACATATGAAAATTACATCAACTTAAACATACCTATACAAACTTAAATTTAAACTAAGTAGCGAGTGCAAACGAGCTTTAAGTTTTAATCTAATAAAATGTTTAAAATGCGAGGGTGAGTTGGACGATGGGTCAATACGCTTTAGATTGAAATTTAAATCTCATTATTGCTACATATATGATTAATATTACGCGTATGAAAATAAATACTACGAGTATTGATGTATATTTACTAGTAGATTTAAGATGTTTGCCGAAGATAATTTGTCGATAATCTTTTATCTCGAAAAAGAGAGAGATGTCTTTAAAGAAGAGAAAGGCAGAAACATAACCTTTGTTTTGGCAAACATCTTAATGCTACAGGTAAAAGATATCGTTTTAATGTATCCTAGTCCTTTCGCGCCAATATGCTATATCAGCCATTTTGGGAAGATTTTTTGAT
Organism: Cyclophora albipunctata; assembly: GCA_963082685.1. Lineage (NCBI taxonomy): Eukaryota > Metazoa > Arthropoda > Insecta > Lepidoptera > Geometridae > Cyclophora > Cyclophora albipunctata. The sequence goes on from OY720128.1 coordinate 1,739,154, forward strand.
AACGCCTTTTCAAACATTAAATTCTGTAGTACTAGGACGATTGTGAACGGTGAAATTGGGTCTAATCCCCAATTTCACCGTTCTGAACCCGATCAGTTTAATCTCAACTCAATCCTAGTTCACAGGCTAAACTGAGGTCAAAACTTCAAATTTGATTCACTAAAACCCAGTTCAGTTGACTGCAATGTGGTTCGTGATACAAACGGTGAATTTGGGTCTAAGACACTCGTTGTGACAGATATCATTACAATACTATTTAAATCAAATTATAGTCAATCAAGGAATGTTTCGAATGATATCTGTCATTTTCGACAGCTTTCGTTGAAGAGATTGTAGTAGTAAAGCGTTTGAGCTGTGCTTGTGCTCTTATATCTAGATTAATTTAGAATCTAGATAAAAGCAATATCTAGATATTATCTTCAGGTTATTATGTACAAAAATCAATTACTTAGTAGGTATTGAAGTAAACCGTCTCAAATTTCCACAAAAACTGAAACAAAACCGGCGAAAATGACATTATGCGAAGAACACCACACTAATATAAAAATATATAGCTATTAGAATATAAATATAAATTTATTTTACATTAAGTAAGGTATAATAACTAATGACTTAATAAACAATAATAGACTTTTGAGAAAATCAAAAAATAGTCATTTTAATATAGGATTAGAGTAGAAATTTCGTTTTAATGACACACAAATAAATGACATCGCCACAAATTACTAAGACGTGCACTACGCTATATACAATATATACATACCTATATAAAACGTTCGTATGTTAAGACGTACTAGCTCAATAATTAATGAAATCTATAAATTGTAACATAAGTAAGTTATGAATATAATTATTAGTAAAAATATGCAAAGTTTTAGCTCGTAAGCTATGTAATGGAAAAAATAATTTAGACCTTAAGTTTTGATGTGTAAGTCCCATTTTGTAATGTTAAAATTAAATAAATCGAGCACTACCATTACTAATATGTACACTCATGACTTCTTGCGCTAATATTGAAATGTATTATAAACATGAACTATAAATATTAAATGTTATGCGTTAATAATAAACCTGCTGTTTTATTTCAACATTCTTCCTTATAAGAGTGCCTGTCCACTGAAGCGGAGCGAGGCTGCGGAGCGCAGAAACGGAGAAATATTAACCAAAAGGATTGCATAAAATCTCCCGTCAGATATTTTATGAAAACATTGGTAAATATTTCCCCTTCTTCTTCTTCTTCTTCTTTCGAGTCAATGGCGCAAAATCATTTTCAGTATTTATATTTTCCCGGACCAGTAATTCACAAGAAAGAGGGCAGCGTCTGATACGTTCAGTAAGTCCTCTTTAGTGCAGGTGGTAGGGCACAGAGGACAGGACAAGAGGTGAACCATGTCCTGGTCTGGGGCACCGCAGTCACACTCCGACTTAGTGGAGTAGCCCCACTTTACCAGGTTTGACCTGCAGCGACCTACTCCTGTCCGGAGACGGTTGAGCGTGCGCCAAGTAGGCCACTGCAGTATTTCCCCATGGATCCGCTTAATGGACAGGCACCCTTAATCTGTAACAAAATTACACACAATAATTGCACAAGCCTTCTTACTTTCATTCAGGGCTCAAAAAACAAATGATGTTCGTTTTAAATAATGTTCTATTTCATGCACAACAAAATATAATTTCGCACGAACAGCTTTTGTTTGTCCAACATATTTAGGTACTTAATAAAATTAAAAGTTCTTGTGCAGTTGCCCTTAATTTTTTTTAACGACTAAATATGTTTAATAAACAAATGGCGTTCGTTTTAAACAGTGTTCTATTTCGAGTTCAATAAAATGCAATTTTGGACGAACAGCTTGTGTATTAAAACATATTTATTAACAAAATAGAATTAAGACTTCTTGTGCAAGCCCCCTTAAGTCGTTCGGTGCATGCAATATGCGGTGGCCGCATAAATTAAAAGATTACGCTAGTTGGCTGCATTTGGCAAGATCAGCAGCAGTAGTCAATAAAGTAAAATCTATTTTTAAACAACGTAATGACGTATACGCCATTTGGGTAGTAATATAATGAATATGGAAAACATGAGACAACCATCAACTGATGCTTCCTTTGAAGTCTATTAGTACAAGTTATTTAAATCATCAAAAGGGCAGGGTCAAAGATTTAACAATTTGAATACCATCACTACTCTATTTTTCTTACGAAAGTTTAATTCATAATATCATGGCATTAAATTTTGATAGACTTAAATCCTTTTCGCATCAAATGCCAAATATATTAATATAATAATAATATACCAGGACAAATTAACTCACGATTAATTAAACCCAAACTAAGCTCTAAGCTTGTAATATGGAATCTAACTAACTGATACTACTACATATACATATACAAATACTTTATAAGAATATATAATTGACACCCAGACATCGTCGTCAACAACTATGTCTTCACATATTGTTGACTCCGGGTAGGAATCAAACCCGCAACCCCCGACACAGTAAGCGCTCTCGCTGCCATTGTGCCAACGGGCTTGCCATATTATTAACTAGCAGCGCCCCGTGGTTTTACCCGCGTTGTGCCCGTTCCCGTGGGAATTTCGGGAATTTTTTTACATAAAAACCTTCCTCTTGAATCACTCTACCTATTACAAAAAACCGCATCAAAATCCGTTGCGTAATTTTAAAGATTTAAGCATACAGACAGACAAACAGTGTGACAGACACGAAAAAGAGACGACTTTATTTTATACTATGTAGTGAAGACTTGTATAACGGTACAATATAATTAAATAACATAGTCTGTCAGCAGTTAAAATAATTTTTATTTTAATATTTTCTATCACAATCCGAAGCTACTGCTAAACATGGTCCACGGATTCTGATGCATGTCAACATTAGGTGCCGGTGCGTTATAATATCCTTTAGCCAAGTCAACCAGAGAGATGGGACATTTGAACGTGTCACAGTTGTTTAGCATCATTCCTAGACGGTGGGCTGAATCGTAAACAGCATGTTCTAGAGGTTCTACAGGCAGCACTTTGGTGATAGGTAATCTGAAAGATAGAGAAGTAACAATATATAAGTTTTACAGCTTGTTTGGAAAAAAAAGTTTGAAAACAAAACATATTTATTAGTGACACTAGCACCCGTGATTTTACCCGGTTTGTGCTCGTTTATGGGAATTTAGGGATAAAATAGAAATAGAAAAAAAGAAAAAGCCTAAACGTAAAAATGAATTATTCAAATAGGATAGGTAGTTTCTGAGATTATTGTGTTAAAACAATCAAACAAAACAAACTCTGTCTAGCTTATTTAATATTAGTATATACTCTACTTTCATTATAAAATTAAAAAAACGAACAAATAACTTATGCTTTTTGAGAAACTTTCCAATCTCTTAGAAGAAAACATGAATGAATACTCTCCGTTTTGATATCTTCAGTCTAGTCAATTAAATTTAACAATGTACATGACTTTATAGCATCTTGCTACGAAAGATTTTTTTTTTTCAAAACATAGATCTAGTCGAGTTGCTATCGAAAGGAACTCACTCATGTCAAAGCTTCTCAGTTCAACCCTACGCATCCAGTTTCAAATACTTTGCTAGAAACTTTTATACACTAGAAAGTCTAACTACTTTAAAAATTCAAAGTAAATTGAATACGTACGTGAACAAAATCCTGAACATCTCCTCAATCATGTTCCCTCCATGAGGCACAATCCTTTGCGTGGTCTCGCATAACGTCTTCAAGATGCATTGTCGGCCGTCGTAACCCATACTGAAATATTCATTGTGATTGGTTTGTATTAGCTGAGTTCTTTAAGTTAGGACGCTTACACACGAGCGACATGATGAAGCTAAAATTGAGGTTGTTGGCGAAAGCTTAACAAACAATTATGGATGTCTGCATTGCAAGTCTCGATTAACTGCAGAAGTTGATTTTGTCGTTGGTGTTGATGTTGAGTTGATGTGTATGAGTAAAGACTCAAACACATCAACTGTCTGTCTATTCTGTCTGTCTATTAAGGAATAGACAGAGTACCTTCTTCTAAGACACATACTTTTGCAGTGGTAAGTCACATTACAACAGAACAGAACTTACTTTTCCATAATAGATTCCAATTTCTGGTACAAGTCTCGTCTAGATCTTCTCTGTTCCATTGGTTTTCTCACTCTGTTTTTCTTACGATAAAATCTTGCTGTTTCAGTTGCGTTGGGCAGCTCATAAGCTATGCCCCAGTTGAGTCCGAAGGTGTAAATACCAGGGCTGGTTGTTGGTGCAGGCTGTCCAATAACACCGACTGTCACGCAACCGGCACACTGAAAAATGGGGTTTAGGACGATGATTATAAAGTTTACTTTTCAAGAAAAGATCTTACTGTTACTGTACGATTTTAAAAGCTTCTGTGTTCACCTAATAGGGTCGCCGAACTTGATTCAATATATTTCAGTCAATGACAGACCTTCAACTGTCATCTCCTAGTTAGGTATAACAACTAAACTGATGATTTTACAATAGTATTGGTTCTTAGAACGTGTTTTGTTTTTGCAATGAACCCCGTACGTATAAAACGAATATAAATTTCTACCAAAAACATTCTTAAATAAACTGGTAAGTACATACAATATTCTACACAATTTCCACTCAAACCACATCAAAGCTGAATCGCCGAAAAACCCCACTATACATATCCAAACTTATACCGAAAACCAATATGCAAATTTGTCGCAACTCAAAGGTTACCGAGACCTCTTCCAATCTAACTAAGATAATCGAACCTGATTCCCAACTTAGTGTGGCCCGGGGTGGATTTAACATGTTTTCCATACAATTTACATATTAATGTTATTAAATTTCACATAGTATCGATTGGGTAACCGTATGTTTATAATAATTATTTGTAAGGTTGGTATCTTCTCTTTTCTTTGTTATTTTAAAAGCAAAACCTTTGGATTAAACCTGAACGTAATGGAAGAACTATATAGTGGGTTAGCCTATTCGGTCGTTGTACTTTTTTCAATCTACTTCAGCCACCTGTCTTTGCACTAAACTGTTCGCCGACTGCAGACATCTAATTAAGAGACAGCTTCTGACAATTAGCGAATGCGACTGAACGCATTCTTCATATTGTTACACTTACCGCAGCGCAAGACACACATAGTGCGGATGCGGGCCGGTTGCGGATCGTGTGATGTTTTACTATTCTAAGTTGTAGAACACACGGCACACGAACTATGTGTGTCTTCCGCAATACAGTGAATGACATTATGATCCATTCGTTATACTATAGCTATAACTTAACTATATGCTTTGTAGATACACTGCGCTCATGTAACCTAAGCACTTTTTACACCACGTAACAAAAATGAGTCTCCACAATTTGGTATAGAAGAGATCAACTCTGTAAATTCGAAATAAATCTAATAGTAGTCTTGAGACTTGTGAATTTGTACAGAGATTTTCGTAGCCTAGTGTAGGAAGGAACTTGAAAATATATTCACAAAGAATTCAAATAAAACTTACTGAAAAACTTGATCCTTCCGGAAACGCCACGTATCTTCGACGTCTTGACAAAATTTTCGAATGCCCTATATCTGTATACGTAGCACATAATACTGCCACGCTATTGGTTATTAAAAATACTTTGATCCAGTTTGACAGCATTTTAACAGGATGTTTCCTTTTTTAAACCAATTATAATACGGATATCCCTGTCCTTTTGACCAATAGCAATGTTCCTATTGGTTTTTTTTTTCTATATTTGAAATTCTGTTTGTGAAATGTTCTTATTGTAAAACAGATGTGTTTAACTTCAAAGTTGTACATAGATTAAGATAAGTTTGGAGTTAAAGTGGGATTACAAAAGTATGCTATGTCAAGTAACGGAAATTAGTTTCCAACTTGTCAATGGGATGCTAATAAACGTACGGTATATGCTTCGAAAGTTGTATTACGAACACTCAGTTCGACAAGTTAAGATCATATTACAATATTGTTTTAGTTAATTTTGAATATGACATAGACATGATTAAGTGTTTTTGAATTGTTTGAAAAAGATCATTTTTTTAGTTGTGAAATAAAAAAGTAAAATATGTAAAAAAGAAACGAATTTCGACAGACTAATATTGTTTAGCAATTTTCATAATACAAGAATTGCTACTTAGATGAATTAGATGCTGAATTACACCGGCCAAATTAGGATTGTAATCCTGCAGGGCAAAATCATCACAGCTCATTAAATATATCAATACAATGAGGAGGATAATAGATAAATCAAAACACCAATCAGCCAGAAAACGTTTATTCAAGTTCATCCAAAGCTACTGCTAAATAACGCCCAAGGATTGCTTCCAATATCAGCAGAAGGAGATGGGGCGTTATAGTACCCTTTGACCCAATCCACCAACGATATGGGACATTCGAACATGGAGTCACAGTGCTCTAGAAGATTCCCTAATCGGTGAGCTGAATCGTAGATGGCATGCTCCATTGGTTCTGATGCTAAGGTCTTGGTTACTGGTAACCTGGAAATGACAGATGGATAATTAGTAATTTAGACACTCTAACAAAAATCTGCTTAGGTCTGTTGTCTTTACTAACAGACTTAAGCAGATTTTTGCTAGAATAGCTATCGAAATCTTCAAGTATATAGAAATCTGTCTAAAATTAGAGGTAAAACGAAAAGAAAACCCTTGTCTTCAGTTATTTGCTGGCCACGCTGAGATCATAGTTACCAATTCTTCTATCACATCCCTGTAGTTCTATTTACTATTTATATTTTAGTGGGTACTTACGAAAACAAAATCCTGAATATTTCTTCAATCATATTATTGCCACGAGGAATAATTCGTTGTGAAGTTTCACACAAAGTTTTTAGTATGCATTGTCGGCCGTTGTAACCCATGCTGAAAAAGGTAAAACCATTTTAGATGAACAGGAAATAATGTGACTATTTTCTGTCCAACTGTGATGCCTAATGGCACAGGTAATCAGTAAATAAAACGTCTTCTTCTTCTTCTTTATCGAGTAGATGGTCAACCTGACCAATCCTGGTGTCAGAGTTATTGAGCCACTAAAGGCCTCCGACATGGCTCATGTAACGACTACTATCCGTAGAAAGTAACCGGGACCGACGGCTTAAAGTGCCCTCCGAAGCACGGAATCGTCTTACTTTTCGGGCAATCAGGTGATTCAGCCTGCAATGCCCTAACCAAACTGAGAACAGGCTCACAAAGAGATTTTTGTGAGATATTGTCCCCACCGGGAATCGAACCCAGAACCTCCGGATCGTGAGCCGGGCGCTCAAACCACAAGACCACAGAGGCTGTTAAAACGTATTAGAAATATATTTAGTTAGAACTACATTAAAATTGGGCTAGTGGTTTAAACTAGAGATTTGAACAACCACAATTTACACTGTATAGTTAGGTGCAGCAGCTGCTTTCGATTTTTTCTGCCTAAATTTACTGTGTCAGTCTGAAAAGTCGTATTCAAATGGAAGCTAAAACGGCTGATGTCTCAATAATCTCCAAAGGCATCAGTATCAATCAATATTAAAATAATCAGAAGACATCAATAAATCATCCTTACTCATCCAAAATGACTTCCAGTTTTTCGTACAAATCTCGCCTATTTCTCCTCTGAGCCAATGCTTTGTTTTTATACTTCTTCTGCGTGTAAAGAAGTACAGTTTCTGTAGTGTTGGGTAACTCGTAAGCGATGGCCCAGTTGAGGCCGAACGAGAATAACCCTGGTGACGAGGCGGGGGCAGGTTGACCTATTAGACCTACTGTCATGCAGCCAGCTACCTGTTGTGGAAAATGTTGGGTGGTTAGTACGAATGTCAGTAGCGTGTCCCAGGTTTAACTGTTCCGTTTTTACTTGTTTCACTAAAAGCGCAGGTACACACATAGTGCAGGTGCGGGCTGGGTGCGAGTTTTTGCCCACTAGCCCGTTTCGGGCCCTCAGCGTGATAGCCAACCTTGCAACCGGCCTGCTTTAATGTGGCTATCATAAAAATTATATCTTTTTCGTTATCAACTAGATAGTCGCTTCAGAGGTTGATGCACTCAAATAAATTTCAAAAAAAATACTTATATATTAGTATGGAATACAGACACTATAACAAGATAAGTTTGAGTAAGTACTTACCGAAAAACTCGATCCTTCTGGAAAAGCCACAAACCGCTTCCTTCGCGATAACAATTTAGATTTGTCACTTCTATTACTTGGAACACATTGAAACGCAACTAACAAAATCAGGATATATTTTGAATCCATATTTTTAACTAATGTTTATACAGAAATTAGATAAGCCACAAAGAAGTCTATGCCAAAATTTTAGCAGTTGTTTTTTGATTAACTGTCCGTTCGAATTTTCTAAGTTTAAACTTTATAGAACACACATGCAACAGTTAAAAGTCGAACACCAAAATGATTCGTAAATCGAACACATTGTTTCCAAGTTTAAAATAATAGAAATGTAACTGTTTTATTTTTTGAACTCGCTAAATGATTCAAATTGAACGTATGTCGATGTCACGACCCAGAATTGGTTACCTCAATACGGTCACTGCTTTATTGGCAGTCGTGACAAATACCATTTTGTTTTACTGAACGTAAATGGATTACAAAATTAGAGTTATGCTTTTGTATAAGAATTGTTCGTTCTTTTCACGCGGTCAATCAATAAGAAACTTTGGGATTGGTGTAATTAATTGTTTTACAACTTTAGTAATTTTTTTTGGAAATAAATACGATTGGATAAGGTTTATCATTGAAAGTGAAAAAGGGGCATGTGACATAAAACAGAGTGAATGAGGAGAAGTTTTTACCCACCAGTGGGAATCAAATAGCTTATAAATGAAATAATATTTTAGTAGGCCTTAATACCAAATTCGTCATTTAAATCAACATTAAACTAATTGACATAATTTTTCATACATGACACATAAAAACAGCTCATTTTCCTCTCCCGAAGAACTGTTTGACGCCTCTAAGTACGGCGGTTAGTCCCAACTTTTATTTTAGTTTGGATATAGAAGTTATGGTTTAACGTATGTGCGGTATATTTAATATATTAAACCCCAAGTCAGCGGGTCCTCGACCCCGAAATATTCCCTTTATCCTCACAGTTTTAGCAAACCAGAGATTTATGAAAAACATATATCACTCCCTTCGAGTTCTTACCCCTACTAATGGACCAAAGTAACTAACTTACAAAAAAACCCGCCAAATGTCGTTATTGTAGAAATCCTACTAATATTATAAATGCGAAACTTTCTGAGAATGTATGTGTGTACGAGTTTTTGTATATGTATGTTTGTTACTCTTTTACCTAAAAACTACTTAACGGATTTGGATGAAACTGTACAGTAATATAGGATATACATCAGAATAATACATGGGATACAAATTCCCACTGCTCGAAAATTCTTACTCACTGTTTTAAATTAAGAACATTTGCAGGATACATCCAATATCTTATTTTAATACTAGCCGCGCCCCACGGTGTCACCTGCGTTGTACCCGTTTCCGCAGGAATTTTGGGACACTATGTATCCCATGTGTTATTCTGATGTATATAACCTGTAAAGTTTCATCCAAATCCGTTCAGTAGTTTTTGCGTGAAAGAGTTACAAACATACATACTCAGAAACTTTCACATTTATAATATTAGAAAGACTTATTAAACCTCGGTCACTCGATAAAATACCTAACTTACATTCATTGGAATTACTTTTATTACAGAAACAATTACAAGTAAATACAGAATTATGTTCGCGGACAAATGGTAGGGACTCTCCGATCCATCGGTGTGTAAGGCGATAACTATTTTAGGTATCCCCGCCAAAAGACTTCTTCAGGCTTCGACAATCGGTTTAAATGGGTTTCAAAATACCTCCATGACCGCTTAAAGAATGAGAATATAAAAATGTGAACCCTTTTTACGTGATCTCAAAATGAATACGATATTTCGAAAACTTTTTAAGTTATTTTTTGTAACATTTATGTAGTTAAAAGTGATGATATGTATGAGAGATCATAGATACCAGTTAACACTGTCACTAACTAGGTACTACAGTCTCGGTAGTCTTCTTCTTCATCGAGTGGATGGTCAACCTGACCAATCCTGGTGTCAGAGTTATTGAGCCGCCAAAGACCTCTGACATGGCTCATGTAACGACTACTATCCGTAGAAAGTAACCGGGACCGACGGCTTAACGTGCCCTCCGAAGCACGGAATCATCTTACTTTTCGGGCAATCAGGTGATTCAGCCTGCAATGCCCTAACCAAACTGAGGGCAGTCTCACAAATAAATTTTTGTGAGCTATTGTCCCCGCCGGGAATCGAACCCGGAACCTCCGGATCGTGAGCCGAGCGCTCCAACTACAATACCACGAAGGCTGTCTCGGTAGTGACACTGTGACACAACTCGTATCATTCCATTGTTGGGAAACATACATTCATTTTTAACTACCGCACTCAGAGACGTCCGTTAAAATGAGATTTAACCAATTGACGTTATTGTTTATGCATTACATGTCAAATTCACTCATTAAATCTCTACTAAGGAAGCTTTTGACAACTCTGAGTATGGACTTAAGAGTTTATTCTTAAAAAAAAAAAAAGTTCTTTTTTTCTTAATCATAAAATAAAAAGTCTAAGGAAAAGAGTAAATATTACTTTATTTCTGATATAAAATAGTTTGTCATTTGACTTATCCCAGTCATTATGTGGAAAATGTGCTCTAATTTAACATTTTCTTTTCTCTATTTTAAAATATAGTTACGTTAATAACGTTGCCTAGCTAACTCTAAAGAAAATTAACTACGTTTACCGATACACTTCTAAGCCGGTCACAGAGGACTGACTGCTGTGACCACGGTCCCTGTAAAGGGGCCGAAACGTCAGATATAAATCACTACATAGTATAAAATAAAGTCGTCTCTTTTTCGTGTCTGTCTGTTTGTCTGTCTGTATGCTTAAATCTTTAAAATTACGCAACGGATTTTGATGCGGTTTTTTGTAATAGGTAGAGTAATTCAAGAGGAAGGTTTTTATGTAAAAAAAATCCCGAAATTTCCACGGGAACGGGCACAACGCGGGTAAAACCGCGGGGTGCTGCTAGTTTAAAATAAAAGCGAAGTGAATCCTTAGACGTAGTTTCCATTCAGAATAGTTTAGTGTTCGCTTACACTTAAGAAATCGGTATCTAAATAAAAGTTTGAAAATGATATTACTGGAGCAACACACATTATTTCTATGCTCTTCTGTTGAACTTAGCTTTAAGCTTCTAATTTACTCAATCTAATGACATTTAAGAGCCTGAGCCTATGAATAAGGACGCGCAATATCAATACATGTTTGAGTGTATATAAAACTCAGTACCCAAAATTACAATCAACAACAACATGCCTAATGAATAACGTAATAAAACTTCACAATAATATCCAACAAACATATCATTTCGGCTTATTCAGATCTAAAACAAAATTGAGTAAGGAAAATGGGCAATCGTTGGATCTGTCACAAAAGTTAGTCTCCAATATCTCATTGTACGCCATCCCTATTTCTTCTCTGAACTCTTCCTCGTGTAGTGGGGCACTGAAATAAAGATAATTTATCGAAGCCATCATACCAAGGGCGATAAGAAAGCGAACGTATTAGTACGCGAGGCGGGTAAAAAAACGACTTGTCAAATTTCGCTGACAGCTCTGATGCGTTGATCCGTTACAGATGAATGATTCTTGATTGATTTATGGATTTAAGAGGGTAGTTGATGACGTGGTTACGTCTTTATGGAGCTAAATGAAGAATAATATACGTGAGTATGTTTGGCAGGTTGGTCAGAACTCTTGGACTTTGGTTATTGGAGGGCCTCTTGGGTAAAACCCAACGTCTTTCGTTTATTTCCTATAAAAATATACTAGGTACTTAGACTGTGATCATCACGCAAGTTAACTTCATATATCGACATGTAATTGGCATTGATTATTTAAGTATAAATTCTGCTTAATTATTTTGGTTTGATGAAAAAGTTTTGAATTGACAGCTGTCATTTTTGTCATTACACAATGATTGCTAAATGTATAGTCTTCTTATATATAAAATTCTCGTGTCACAGTGTTCGTTCGCGTACTCCTCCGAAACGGCTTGACCGATTCTCATGAAATTTTGTGAGCATATTGAGTAGGTCTGAGAATCGGCCAACATCTATTTTTCATCCCGAAATTCCCGCGGGAACGGATACAACGCGGGTGAAACCGCAGGGCGCAGCTAGTATAATATAATATATACATTTAGGCAAGTAGTGAAGTGACAAAAGTATGTTACTTTAAAAACTGAACTTAATAATACCAGTGAAGAATAAAGATGATTATTTAGTCAATTCAAGAAGGCAGGTTGATCATTTATGTGTTTTTTTTTCTGAGTAAACTCCCGCTTTGTCTAAATCAACATAAACAAAGCCCAAAATATGCGTCTGTGAATAATGCGACGACATTTCGTTGTTTCAATATTTTGAAGGATTTCTTTCGGCGGGTAATATTTTTACATTATTTTATAACAAAAAATACGATACTTTGTGGCAACATGTTTTATGAAATACTAGCAGCTCTCCATGGTTTCAATATGTAGAACTTTTCGTGATGAAAAATTTAATAAAAATGTATTGTAAAAAACACAGGAATGACTAAAAAAACACCGTGAAATTTTAGTATTCCTACCATTGCATTGGTTACTGGTAATAACGAGACCTACATGACTTAAGGGGTTCCGCGGTACAGGCGATAACGACAGCGACTAGCGTTTCTTTAAATACAGGTCATTGAACGCACTTAATTGAACATAATCATTTTTGTATATCATTGACTCAATGAAGAAGAAGAAATAACAATTGACTGTAAAATAGTGTTCCATTTTCAAAATAATCGCTAATCGCTGTCACTCGAGGCCTTCTCTTTATTTATAAGTCAATCCCTATAAACATATTTCCACACTCGAACATTTACATTATTACGTACAGACTGCAAGCCAAATCCCCGTATCACCATACGAACGAATTAAGTTCCCGTATCGACATCGCACACCCAGATTATAAGCCAATTATCCTCCCCTGCACCGCGCTACACTTTAATATAAACCCTATATTGCGAAAGTTCTGGTTCAAATTGCGTTACTCCCAAAACGTATTGAAGATGAAAAGGCTTATTTTCGAGGTATTTCACGCGATTTTCATTTTAACACACGTTTGGTTTTTAAATTATAGTTTTAATGAAATGTTTCGGAATTGTTGAGAAATTTTGTGAGTGGGATTAAATCTGGGACCATCTATGGAAGATGTAAGTACCTGGTCTTTTCTTACTGATTTTCAGTTTTAGACTGTCTACATAATGACGCTCACCTACAGAGCTAAGTCGCACGCCAAGACCAAGTTAACTCTTCGTTTTTCTCTTCTTTTAAGGCGTGTCATCTTTGATGCTTATCAAAGATGACATCTCTTCTATCTTTTATCTCTTTTATCTCTTCTTCATAAGAGAATAAAAGAGAAAAACGCCTTAAGAGAAGAGAAAAACGAATCAGAAGTGATAAGATGCTTATCTCATCACTTCTGATTGTATGAAGGGAAGAAACAAAGATGTCTGTGCATCAAATACTTACGTGAACAAGGTTCTCAATATATCGTGTACTAAAGATTTCCCTGGTGGTGCTAAATCAGTCTTTGCTTCACAAATGCTCCTGATTACACAAGACCTGCCGTTCAAGTTCCTCCTGAAAATTAAAAGATAATTGTTTGGGAATAAGATTGTTTCTTAATGTTGTCCTATTGCAGACGAATACAAGGTGTAAACAATTTTTATTTCATTCATTTATATAAAAACTAGCTATTTTAGCCCGCGGCTTCCCCCGCAGTGCACCTGTTCCCGTGGGAATTTTTGGGTTTTTATTACTTTTTTATTCATGACCAATTCATCATTAAAATTCGTCCAGCAAAACCATGAGCCATGTTTGAAAAGTAGGAAACAACATTCGCTCGACCCGGGAATTGAACCCGGGACCTCAGTCTTGTGAAGGCGAGTGCACATACCACTAGACCACCGAGACGTTAATACTAAATTAAAACATCTTACAATTCCAAAGCGCCATGTATTGTCTCCCAGAATTCCCTTTTCTGTCTATGGTGCAGCTTTCTCCTGGTTTGAGCAGCTATGAACTTAGAGTCAGGAAGGTGGTAGTCCAGGTTAGCTTCGATCACCATATACCATCCCGAAGGTGCATGGGTCATGAAAGTTTTCACTACGGACGTTACCATCTGGAGTGTTCGAAAATGGCGTCAGTAGGTTGGTACAGTTCGATTTTTAAAAAAGTGGTGTGTCCACGAATTTTTTAATTGATGTCTCATTGCTCTTTCAAGATAATCTTTAATTTATTTTTCAAATGGTAATATAAGTAAAAAAACTATAAATCCCTTTAAAACGAGTAGAAATCATCTAAATAATGATGATTGTATCTACATACCAGTGGTATAGTTTATATTTATAGATTTTTACAATTTAAACACTGATGATTGATAATAATCAATGTTTTTTATAAACAATTAAAATTATACCCTAAATCGTGTATATAATATGCTGTCTGAATCTGGTAGAACTTTACAAAATAAACTCTATATAACAAGTACATATTTAGACTCAAAACCTCTTTTCGTGAAAATGTTTCAACATCATACTCACAGAAACGGTACTCCCATCAGGAAATGCCAAATGCCTTCTTTTCCTCACATTTCCCAAAGGATTTTTGACATTAGGACAATGATCTAAACCCTGGTTTGTTCGTCCCTTTTCGACCGCACACAGAAATATAACTAATCCAACCAAATAACTTTTGAATACTACCATTTTAGTGAACTGTGTAAACCATGCGTCGGTTCGAACGGAATTTGTAAATTGAAATGTTAAATATGTTTTTTTGTAAACATTCTTTAGGCGTACATCCGTCACGCGCTAAAGGTTTGGCCGTAATGTTGAATTTCGAATAAACTTTTTAAATAAGTATATTTTGTTTTTAGAATTAGGTGATTCGATTTAAGAACGACTTGGAACTCGTAAAATGACTTGAATAAAGAACGTTATGTTTGATTTTGATATGACTAATAAGGCAAATGCGTGGATTATCCTTTATCCTTCTTACTATACTGATATATCTTTAGTGAGTCATCCAATAAGAACTTCTTCATCGAGTGGATGGTCAACCTGACCAATCATGGTGTCAGAGTTATTGAGCCGCCAAAGGCCTCTGACATGGCTCATGTAACGACTACTATCCGTAGACAGTAACCGAGACCGGCGACTTAACGTGCCCTCCGAAGCACGGAATCATCTTACTTTTCGGGCAATCAGGTGATGGTGACGGGCAGATAAATAAGAACTGACTCTGCTTCAAATATAAATGACTAAAAAGTAAAAAGTTTATAGAAGTAGTCTTTATTAAAAACAGTTTATCAGTATGAACTGAACTGAATGTTTCGTTAAAAGTCGTTCAATTGTATAAACATTTCTTTATGTTACGTCAGCATGACAAGTCAGCTTTTATTGTAGAGAATAACATGGACTGGTGTTTATCTTAAACTTAGAGCAAAATATTACATACTAGCAGCGCCCTGCAGTTTTACCCGCGCTGTACCCGTACCCGAGAGAATTTCGGGATGTTTTATACATATATACCTTCCTCTTGAATTACTCTATCTATTTAAAAAACCGCATCAAAATCCGTTCTGTAGTTTTAAAGTTCTAAGCATACATAGGGACAGACAGCGGAAAACGACTTTGTTTTATATTATGTAGTGATTTAACCGCGAAATGTATCTACCGCGATTTCGTTCTAATATTATAAATGCGAAAGTTTGTGAGGATGTATGTATGTTTATTACTGTTTCAAGAAAAAACTACAGAACGGATCGGATGAAACTTTATAGTGATATAGGTTATACATCAGAATAACACATGGGATACATTTAATCCCAAATTTGGGCGAGAACGGGTACAACGCGGGTAAGACTGCAGGGCGTGGTTGTACATTATATTTTGTCAAGTGATTTCAACTCTTTCTATTTATTATTAACCCCTTACGATAACCATTCATTCTTCTAGGAATCTTGTGCAATCCTAAGACAATTTTGCTAAGTACGACGGAGGCTACTGTTGAGAGTTCCTCAACACGTTTCGGTCACATACGGTGACCTTGGATCTTGGACCTTGGACCTCCATCGCGATGGGTGAAGCGCTCGCGACAGCGTCTCTCCCGACAACAGTAGCCTCCGTCGTACGTAAGTTCCCGTTTAAATAAATAATTATTTCAATTAATAGTACAATTTTGCTAAGGGCCGAAACTGCGTTAAGCGTGCGCCCGTCGCGTGCGCTCGCGACGGTTCACTTTTGTTTGAAACCGCGACGGGCGCACGCTTAACGCAGGTTTGGCTCTAAGTCTTATCCACGCTATCCTAACGTGTATCGCACCCGTAGCTATGTTCAGTGACCCGGGATGTTGTGTCAAAGTATTAGAAGGAATTGCTGAATCTTCTCATCAGCTCAGTCACGATTATGCTCCCATACAAATATTACATAACTACACGCTATTTACAACTCTTTTACGAGTGTGTTTAGGATTGATGTTGTTTGGCAGGTTTGGGTGAGTAATTTGGTTGGGGACAGTTAAGATATTTTTTGATCTGTGATTGAATTAGGTAAATAAAATGGGTGGGTAATAAAATAATTTAAGTGTAATTTTATAGAACATTATTTATTTAATGTGAATAAAAAAAATGGTTAATTAAGCTAGTTATTTTCATCAGGATATAATAAAATATTACGATATTTTTAAGAGAAAAGATCTTTGCCCTGCTATGAGACATTACAAGCATTTTATTTATATTATAACCATACATTTTTCTTTCAGTATTAATATAATTCGACAAGCCCGTTGGCACAGTCGTATGTGAGAGATCTTACTGTGCCGGGTGTGGCGAGTTCGATTCCCGCCCGGAGTCAACAATATGTGCATGACATATTTAGTCGTTGGTGACGTTATCTGGGTGTCAATTATATATTTATATAAAGTATTTGTGTATGTATATGTAGTAGTTTCAGTTAGTTACGATTCCTTAATACAAGCTTAGTTTGGGTCTAATGAACCATTGGTGAATTTGTCCGGGTGTATTTATTTATATATTATATTTTTTATTAATCTAAAGACCTCGCTTTTTTGTTCGGGCGAATACCAACAGCATACATTACATAGACATACATTACAAATACATAGGCTTTATCTTTAAACGAGTATTTTTCTTCATCGATTAATGCACTCTATTAATTGATAAAACAAAGTCTATTAGAGAGAACGGACACTCGTTCATTTGGGTACAGAAGTCGGGCTTGCTGAGCTCGCTGTAGTCTCTCATTTCATCTATAAAGTCTTCTTCTTCTACTGGAGCCCTGAAATGTATGAAGTTTCAATAAACTCTTACCGCCTTGTTAATAAACTCTCTCTAACTAAAGCACAGTTATAATGTGTTTTGTCTCTTTTGCTCTTCGGAAAATTGCGTATGTCAGAAAGTGACAAACCATTTGAAAGCTAAAATGTTCTTATTACGCGTTTATTAGATAATATGGCTCTTCACTACATAGTATAAAATAAAGTCGTCTCTTTTTCGTGTATGTCTGTATGCTTAAATCTTTAAAATTACGCAACGGATTTTGATGCGGTTTTTTGTAATAGGTAGAGTGATTCAAGAGGAAGGTTTTTATGTAAAAAAAGTCCCGAAATTCCCACGGGAACGGGCACAACGCGGGTAAAACCGCGGGGCGCTGCTAGTGGTGAATAAAAAAGGCTAACATATAACAAATAATTGTTACACTCGTTATATACTTGGTTTAGAACATAAAATACAACCTAGATACTATAATATAGCGTTTGTCCTTTTAGTCACGGTACAAGCCCAGTCTGTTTGAGAGACATGCGAAGGCATACAGATCCAACTTGTAGAGGCTCTTTGAAGATGTTTAACATTATAATTGTCTATTGTAGCCATGGACAAAATAAGCTGAGGACACCATTGAACAATGAAAAATATTATTCAAATTAACTAAAAATAATTACAAAACTCAGAAAGTAAAAAAAAACACTACAAAACAAATTGCAGCCGCACCGGAAAATACTATAGCGTAATTTAGCAAAAACAAGCACTTAAGGGACTTAAATAATGTCACTCCACCACTTAACTTAACAACAATAAAGATTCAAATTGTCCAACATTAATAATTTCCCACAGAAACGTTTATCACATAAAACTCTCCGAAAGGTCTCAAGGAAGGAAACAGTAACGAGATCAATTTAATTTTCGAATTGTGCACCGACATGAACCATTTTGCAGTCGAGCGCAATGTCGCAAACTTATCGAAATAACATCAACTAAATAGATATTATTGAACAAACATATTTTTCACTTGTGCCTTTCGTTCGATGGATTCAATTACGGTATATGTTAGCTATTGGACCGTTCTATTTACTGTTTGCTTTTTAGTGGCAAGAAATGGTGTATTTAAAAAGTTAGATCCAATATACATATAACATACTATTATAAAAGACCACCCTTTTAAAAAAAGAACATACTATTTTGGTCCTAACTTTTTAAATACACTGAAAATAATAATATTGAAATGGTGTATTTAGGTAATTACAATGTTACAATGCTTATTATACACTATCAGCTGTGACAAACGAAGTAAACTATAATATTCTGTTGAGATAATATTCAAATATTATAATTAAAAAATCTTTAGACTCTTATAAATATGTACATAATAATATATACATATATAGTTATAACTCGGCGAAGAAACATTCCAATTAAATATAATCCATTTGGAAATGGCATCACGTACGTAAACTATTTTCTAGTGTATCAAAAAAAATCCCTTAGCCCTTACACTTACAAAAAGCATACTTAGCATATTTTTCAAGGACTCAAGCTCAATGAATCGAGTGACCAAATGTTACGTGAGTAATGTTTATCGCTAGTCTAGACAACACTTTATGCTATTCAGGAGTCAATCAATTACTTTTTACGAACGCCTCAAAAAAAAACTTAGGCTTTGAACTTTTTTACTCAAAGACGTCAAATTCTTTCTTAGTAGGGATTTAATGAGTGATTTTGACATAATTCTAATGTACTAGCAGCGCCCCGCGGTTTTACCCGCGTTGTACCCGTTCCTGTGGGAATTTCAGGATGAAAAGTAGCCTATAACCTTTGCGTTGAATGTGGCTATCCATTACAAAAATAATTTTTCAAATCGGACCAGTAGTAATATTGACCAATAGGATTGCATTAAATATCTGACCGGAGATTTTATGCAATCGTATTGGTTTATATTTCTCCGTTTCTCTGCTCCGCAACCTCGCTCCGAATCAATGGACAGGCACCCTTAAGGCGAGGATATGTGGCGCTCGGACAGAGCTGAGGGGGTGTTCTTAATTCCATAAAATAAGGTTGAGATTTGTGAAGCAAGACACGAGTGCGTGATACGTGGCGGGCGAATATTTGAACTCTTTTGCGTTTTTATAGAAACTGGCGGGTCAAATGAAAAATGTAACTGATTTAAAATCTAAGTGAGTATTAGGAAATTGATATTCCTAAAAAAAAACTATGACTATCGCTTCAAATAACGAGATCTAGGACGAGAAAATAATATTTGGTGCTACTTTTACATAATCTTGTGCATCTTATTTCTACATTATTATAATGAATTTTAAAATTCTATTCGATTTAAAATTTTATTAAGGATATATTCTTTTAATTGGTGTTTTTATTTTATTTATAGAATCGATAGAAGTGTTGATATTTGATCGTCAAAGTAGCGACTATGCGCGTTATTTTCACATATCCTCGCCTTAATATGGCACCGGTCATTCCTAAACCTGAACTTGAAGTGACTCCAACAAATCTTTAATTACAGCGTCCTTAAATCGCTCCTACTTGGTGTATTAGGTTGATGAACAATAATGGACACTTACTCGAATATAGCCCTCAATATGTCATGCACGAGAGATTTCCCTTGAGATACTAGGTGGTCTCTCGCTTCACAAATACTGCGAAGGATACATGACTTCCCGTTTATGTTGTGCCTGAAATTATGAACAGGATATAGATGTATGGATGTACGAATGTTATTTTTGGGATTGGTAAATAATGAACTGTAAATGAGACTGTATGCTGCGTTTTTAATGTGAAAAGGTGGAAATTTTGCAATAATTGTTAAATTCTTTAGAGCTTAAGTTCAAAGTAATCACGACACTTTTTAGAGTGATTTTGACGCGACAAAACTATCAGTCCAACAAGCAAAAATCTGTAGAAGTAAACGTCTGTACGCTCTAGATGTTTTCATCGACCAGAAGAACATTTCTGATTTTGGAACTGATTATAACCGGCTTTCAACTATAGATTATCTAATTGTGGCTTCAAAAAAGACAATTACTTACAACTCCAACCCAGTTCTGATCCGCTCCCACAACTCTTTCTTCTGTCTATGATGGAGTTTTCTTCTGAAGAAGCTGTTGACTACCTTCTCATTAGGGAGGGGGTACAAGACGTCCATCTCAAGGGCTATGTTCCATCCAGAAGGTGCGTGTGTCATGAAGGCTTTTACCAGTGATAGTGTGAGCTGGAATGGGACAATGTACGAGTATTTCCGCCTTATCTATACTCGTAATATAATAAAGCTGAAGTTTGTTTGAATGCAATCATTTTGAAAATTTCTCTAAAATAAAAGCTCAATTAGAATATCGATTTCCACCTTACTATAAAACAAAAATTGAGTTGTTTCTTACCTAATAACCAATGCTCTTCGAGATCTGAAAATACTCGACTAGTTTCAATTTTGTAGTTTTGTGTTTTAGAGGCTTGCAATACTAAAAGTTTTAAGTTGGTCACTAGTTTGTGTGGCTATGCCGATACGTTTACTTTCATAATAGCCCACGCAGAAATATTGATTTTCAAAATGGCAATCGAGTCCGCAAAACGACTTATTCTCATAATGGGCATTTTTCTTAAAGCATAATTGCAATGATCTGAATGGTTAACCTATTTCAAGTGTAAAGGGTACAAGAAACCCCAAGAGCTGACTAACGCTCTCCAAAAACCGTCGAGTAAGACATTATTAGCACCTAAAAACGAAACACAACCGAAATCGCCTTCTGTTTTAGGAAATAGCCTATTATAACAGTATATCTAATTTCCACTTTATATAATTTAAACGTAATACACTTAAAAAGTATGCTTTCAATCCATTAACCGATATTGGGGCACTTAAAACAATATCATCAGTGCTCCCCGCTATTCTCGAGAGAAAGTTATCAACGCTGTACAGTTTTATATTTCTCCATTACTCTTATTTTCCTAAAAAGTTGGTTTCTGCACATATCCTTTAACCGCTAATTCATTTGGGTAAAGACCTCTCTCCCCGCTTGTTTTTGCTATCTTTTATCGGAGCATTAGGATATTAATCTTTTTAATGTCGAGCAAAAATACGGAGAGAATTTGTGATGTTTTTTTGTGGTGGATGTACTTAGATGTGTTTAATAAAATATGTTTTTTTCTGGTGTAAGCTTATAAACTATATTGTCTTCTGTAGGTTAAGGCCTCTCATGTCACTG
This sequence comes from Cyclophora albipunctata, assembly GCA_963082685.1. NCBI lineage: Eukaryota > Metazoa > Arthropoda > Insecta > Lepidoptera > Geometridae > Cyclophora > Cyclophora albipunctata. The sequence continues at coordinate 1,760,864 of OY720128.1, forward strand.
AAGTAAAAATAAAGGTCTGTTTTCGGTGGCTACCGTATCATCAGGCAGCAACTGCCGACTGCATGTACCACTACTGGTCTTATTGAATATGTATCTTTATAAAATTTCGAGCACGGCAACACTGCTGCTTACGGTCAGTAGTTGCTGCCTGCTGCTATGACCGTTACCGAAAACACACCATTAAGCATAATCACCACGATTGCCTGATTCGTCATAGTAAACCAAGAATAAAATCATAATTTAAAACAGACTTACCACAACATTACTACCTTCAGGGAAGGTCAAATGCCTTCTCCTCCTCACCAGTAAAGACTCCTTCACATTCGAACACACGTTAGTCACATTGGCGTAACATTCCACGGTTAAAATTAATAGAAGAAGCCAATGCATTTTGACAAACAACCAAACCAGTCTCTCAAGTCCAGTGTCTCAATATGAACAAAAGAACATCACTCTAATAAGGAAAGCCATACATCCTTAAGTCATTTGTGTTAGTGTACTCCTTGTAAGGGTGAGTATACAACTATACATTGAAGGAGGTAGCTTACCTTAGGTTGTGGAAAAGCTTTGTATTACCAGACTAATGTGTTATTGTGGACATGGCTTTGGTGATCTATCAACTTTATGCATTTAGGCATTGGATGCGACTCAAGAATATCACTATCATTGTTGATAAGTTCTGTATCTTCTCTATGAATTCTTGTATCCGGGAGGATATATTTGTTTTTAAAAGATTCTAAAAGTATAAGGCCTTATTTATAAACGCTTACTAGCAGCATTTTAGCTATCAAATGGTTTGTCCCTTTCTGACATACGCTATTTTCCAAAGAGCAAAAGAGACAAAACACTCACTAACAGTGTTTTAGTTAGAGAGCGTTTATGAATAAGGCAGATAATAACTCCAATGGTAGCATGATTTGTACCTCTGAATTCACAATCAATCAAAGTTTAAACTACTTAGTGCCGGACTTTGAGATGCTCATTAAATCGAAACTTAACTAATTGACACAATTTGTATGCACTACTTACCACAATCACTTATTAAATCTCTAGTAAGGAAGCATATTAAAGTATCTAAAAATCGGAGACGTATCAATTCATTGAATTAAATGTCCCTCAGAAATCAGATCAAATCTAAAAGGAAATCAATGGGCTATTCCATTATAACCCAACGTCCATATAGTAACAAGCACAGAAGTCAATAACTGCAACAGACATCACGAAGGTGTGTTATTTGTTTAACGTATTATTCATTATTTACTTGTACAATCGACGACTAGTAATACAAAACTGAAAAAGGATTATCACGAGCAAGTTTCACAAACGAACCTCAACATTACAGTAATGACAATTAGAATTAATTTGTGTTGTATTCAAGGGTTGCATTTAAATGAATATAGTCTGTTCTAATATTATAGAGAGGAATAATTTGTAATTTTGTTTGTTTGTATATTCGGGTCGATCTCGGAAATTACCCGTTCGATTCGAATAATTCTTTTTGTAATGGATAGCCACTTTCAAAGAGAAGCTATTTTTTATCCCCACGGGGACGAGCACAACGCGGGTAAATCCGCGGAGCGGTGCTAGCTAATTACTAATAAATTGACCATTTTTCATTTACTTCTGTCACCGAACGTCGACATCTCCATACGACACCTAATTAGGTAACAGATTGTCGCTCGCCGAATGTGTTAGTTAACCTCTTACAATGCGGTGAGCGACTAAGCCCTAACTCAGAAAGGTTAAAATATTGCTTGTGTAATTAGTGAGCGATTTTTGGTTACTATAATGAATGACAACTACGTTAATAATTTATTAATTGTCGATTTAAATGATTTCCTGAAGCAGGTACGGGCCGATTGCGAATATTTGCAAGACTTTCTAATTCTTGTATTTGTATGTAAGGTCTGTGTGTCTTGCCCAGTCAATGTTACGTCTTATTACCTCATTAAATAAACAGCCTCCGTGGTCTTGTGGTTTGAGCGCACGGTTCACGTTCCGGAGGTTCCGTGTTCGATTCCCGGTGGGAATACCTCACAAAAATCACAAAAAAACCTCAACCTCACAAAAACCTAACAAAAAAGTAAGGTGATTTAATTGAAATGTAAGATAATTCCGTGCTTCGGAGGGCTCGTTAAGCCGTCGGTCCCGGTTACTTTCTACGGATAGTAGTCGTTACTTGAACCATGTCAGAGGCATTTGGCGGCTCAATAACTCTGACACCAGTATTGGTCAGGTTGATCATCCACTCGATGAAGAAGAAGGTTATATAAAGAAATATCTCGTTCTAATTATTATTAGACATCTATAACTTTCCTTCCAAACACATTTCCTTTTTAAAAAAATAAGTTTATCACAAAATATATTGTAAAAGAACTTAATCTTATTGTTCATGTGACGTCTTGCAATGCAGAAGTAAGATTAAGCGGCGTCTAGACTACTGTTTCAGCATTACTTTGGCACATTGTGTATGTACCCTTTAGTTTGAAACTCGTGGAGGTTTTAATTATTTCTGTACTTAGTTTGTGCCTGCATTGTGAGTCTGTGAAAGGTTGTGTGTACTAATAACGTGATACGTTGATATTGAAGTAAGTAGTTTCATTTTATAAGTAAGACGGTAGTGTTTCTGTTTTCCTATTGAGATTGTGTTATTATTTATATGTAAAAGCGAAATATGTACTACTGATTTACTCACTGTTTACTACATACAGTAGTGTTTACTACATACGAGTGAACCAGTGTGATATCTATAGTCTAATTACTCGCCATCTCATATTTCGCCATTTCACATGTCTCCAACTCACATTTCGTCATCTCACTTTTCGCCAACTCACATCTCGCCAAATTCAAACTCGTCAACTCTCTCAATCTCAACTACTCTTTAGCTTTCTAACTGTCCCTAACCACTCATAGAAATAAAACTGCCTTCAAATGTGTCACGCGATATATTTCAATACACTCATATCACTCATACAATCTGTACCCATTCTTATCTTCGCAGTCTGGGTAGAGTTGCGAACAATCCCCACGGCTCCCATGTGCCTCGTCGTAACTGTGAGACAACCCTTCATAATATGAGCCCTTTGGCAACCTGTAACGTAGTTTAGATATGGTTATTAATGTATTGTTAGGGTTTTGACACACATTACACACCTACACAGGTGGGAGCGCACTTTAAGCTGTTGGTCCCGCTTGTTTCACGCGCAGACCTTGTTGGAGGTCTTTAGGCTGTCTAACAACTCTGACACCAGGGTTGACCAGTAACCTACGCAAAATTAATGAATGAACCTATATTGGTAAGAAAGAAGTGGTATAACTTTTTCTTTTCAATCACAGGAGCAACATAAAAAAATGTGCTGGGTATATAATATCCTACTGAGCAAAGGTCTTGTTTGACTCAAGACATTGACGAATTTTTGGGTCTGTTTTGGAAAGCTTATTTGGAAGTATCTAACGGTGACTATATGGTCAATGGGTGGGCAATTTGGGATTTTATATTCCCTTTTTAATACATCCCAGTACTTCTATGAATAGGCACCAAAAATACAACTTAAGCCTTATAATAGGAACATTCACAAACAAATACTTACGTAAAAGTTGCTCTCACAATTTCTTCGAGGAAGGTTCCTTGCCGACTCGTCTTTGTACGAGCTTCGCATAACAATCGCAACACACATTCCCTCCCGTTCCACCCCAAACTGAAAATAAAACAATGAAATATATCAAGTACTTGGAAAATAAGAGTTGTGTTTGTTTGAAAATTTGTGCTTTTACTTATTTGGGTAGTTTAGTTACTAGTATACAATGTCAAGATCTACTAGCAGTAAAAGACAAAACATTCTGGAAAAAAAATGTGACAAAAACTGCGGAAATCGATGACAGTAAGTAATTCGCCCTTTGCTGTCAAAATTTCGCACTAATGATTCCATAAGTCATGTTAAAGAGTGATTTTTGACATGTAATAAATGAAAAATTTCATCAATTAAGTAGTTGTCGATATCTTAAATGTCTCTGAGTATGGCACAAAGACACAAAGAGCCATTTAATACGTATTAAGAACATTTTAGCTATGAATTGGTTTGTCACTTTCTGACATACGCAATTTTCCGAAGAGCAAAAGAGACAAAACACATTATAACAGTGTTATTAGTTACACCGCGTTTATTAATAAGGCAGATAAAGTTACTATTATATCCTTGTTGTCTTTTAAGATGATGTGCGTTGTTGGCAAGCTTACTAGATGCAAGCCGGGAAAATGGCGTTTGACTCGTCAGCTTATAAAACGTAAATTCTCGCTCATTATCAATATAAGATGAGATATTCATAAGCACAGTTGCACATAACGTTTCGCTTTCAAAACCAACTAAAACCATTTTCATAATAAATCTAAAATTAGAATGTTATCACATATAATCCCGCATCGAACATTGCATAAGTAAGACTTTTTGTTATCAGGGTTTGTATCAGGGCACCCCATCGCATTAACGGACGCCTTACCAGAATTTCAGAATTCGTTTATAAGGACTATGGCAGACTAGACAGGCTGTAGACTGTCCTGTTCAACACAACCGAGTCTGTCGTTACTAAGTCCACATTTCTGTAGTAAAAGAAATTACAGACGAGAAAGTCTGTTAGATATTATTCTGTTTCTAATGCGTGCATGTTCGGTTTTCATAAAGTAAAAAATAGTCTCAAAACTGTCTGTGCTAATTTCTGCACAGACATTACATTACAGACTCTAAGTAGAAAAGTTCCAATGTTACCTGAAGTCTTTTATGATAAGAATATTTATTACAAGAGTTAAGCTCACTCATTTAGGGATTAAGATTTTTTACGGCTGTATTTTAAAATTTATAGGGTAGGTAATAAAGTTTCTTTTGAATTTTAACCAGCAGACTGGTTGAGAGTTTCTTGAATTTAAGCCAAAGAAAGGTATTTGTCCTTCAGATAAATCTTACAGGACGTTCTGGTCTAAACTCGCCTTTACGGCATCAAAATAATAAATCTATGGAATAAAACCGTTGCAATGTTCAATATACTAAGATGCCAGAGCTTTACTTATCTTTTGAGCCTTTCTTTGTTTAAGAAATAACATCTCTATTATGGATTTGAAAAAGATTTCACTTATAAGGCCTGAAACTGCGTTAAACGGGTGCCCGCGCGGTTTCATACAAAAGTGCTACGTCCGGATAGCGGCACGGGGTCCCGCGCGGGCGACTGTCCGTGCGACGGGGCCCGCCTCCGTGCGACGGTTGCCCGCGCGGGTTCCCGCGACGTAGCACTTTTGTACGAAACCGGGTGCCCGCTCGTGGCGGGGCCCACGCGTGTGCGTGGGTTCCACGTGGACACGCAACGGTTGCCCGTCCGGGCGCCCGCTAAACGCAGTTTCAGGCCTCAAACTTATAGGCCAACCATAAACATTTTACACTTTTGTAACGCTTACAGATTAACTAAGCGATGCTAAGCCATAGTGATTGTTAAGTAACGAGCAACTCAATCACTTAATAAATTTTAGACTGCCAAAAGGCCTTCGACGTGGTCTCACCATCGACACAACCGGGACCGACTGCTTTGCGAAGCTTTGCTTGACGTGCCCTACGAAGCACGGTGGTGCTCAGATAGAAATAACACTATCAGCCACCCATACAATAAGATCTTGTAAGGGCTTTAAGCGGTCTAAAAACTCTGACATCAATATTTGTAGAACCTACGAGTACATTAACGTACGTACTTTTAACTAATACAATTTCACTTACGTCTGCAGTAACTTTTCTATTTTCATATAAAGTTCTTTTCTTTCTTCCCTGTGTTGCTGGATACTATTTTTGTGTAAATTTTTCAGACAATTTGCTTCCTTGCTCAGAGAATGCATTTTCTTTATGGATATTGTGTTTTTACTTGTCGCTGTGTTAACGCTGCGTTTTGCAAAAGCCGGATTTACTATCGGTCTCCTGTAAAAGTTGGTATTTGTGATATTAGTTTTTCTTTTATTTAATAAGTAGAGAATTATTTCAATATTTTTGCTCCATTCTCAATTTAGTTTCTACGTCTATTCTACTGTTTATAAACGTATTACGTGTTACCCGCGTTGTACCAGTTCCCGCGGGGATAAAATTTATCCCATATGTTATTCTGATGTATAACCTATATTACTGCAAATTTTCATCCAAATCTGTCCAATAGTTTTTTCGTGAAAGAGTAACAAACATACATACAGCCTCAGAACTTTCGCATTTATAATATTAGTAGGCTAATAAAAATATGTTAGTTGACGAGCCAAAGTAAGTGATGCAGCATGTAACACCAACTTACTTCCTATAAGGAACCTTCCCAATAACCTTTCCCATTTCATCCAGGAACAGGATATTCTTGTCACTCCTCCTGTTCCCGTCGTAGACCCGCTTGTGGTTTCTGAAGAAGTCGAAGAGAACAGGATCTGAAGGTAGCTCCCAGGCTAAAGCAGCAGTGTTACCAAACCAAACGATGTCACCCACTTGAAGATACCCTTGGTTTTGGGTGCAGAATACTAAAAAGATATATATTGGTGATTATAATAATAATAATATACCCGGACGAATTCACACACGGTTAATTAGAATAACGATAGTGATGAACTTTTCTTATATATTAGAACTAGCAGCGCCCTGCGGTTTTACCCGCGTTGTGCCCGTTCCCGCGGGAATTTTGAGAATTTTATACATGTAAACCTTCCTCTTGAATCACTATATCTATTTTTTTAAACCGCATCAAAATCCGTGCAGTAGTATTTGAGTTTATTGCGAACAGACAGACGAACAGACAGACAGACAGACGCTCGGATTCTCGTGTCACAATGTTAGTTAACATACACCCTTGAAACGGCTCGACCGATTTTTATGAATTTCTATAATATGCATATTCAGTTCTGAGAATTGGCTAATATCTATTTTTCATACCCCTAAATGTTAAGGTGATCCACTCCTTAATTTCTATATGGCAAAACAAGGTTTGCAGAGTCAGCTACTATTATACAGGGGGCTCTGTTTAAGATTAAGATTGACACTCTTTCTCTACTTAATTCTCTGCGTCATTAATTATTAAATACTTACCTAATTGAAAAGAACTGCCATCAGGGAATGTAATAAACCGTTTTCTCCTCGACAGTACACTGCTCTTCATCTCATCCAATTCAATAATTCGTGTATCATTATCATAATTCTCAGCATAACAATTGAAAATCACCACCAGAAGTACGAGTACAACGCAATGTATAAGAAGATTCATTTCAGAAGTTTGGATTTCCTGAAGTTAATAGAAAATTGGTTAAAGAAGTACACTCATTGATAAAAGTGCTTGTTTTTTTCCGACTTATTTCTTTACACTTTATTTCCGAAAAGCACATAGACGACTTATTCGATTTATAAACATAACGTTCTATTTTAAACGTCAGTAGTAACTATAAATTGATTGCATCATTTATTGAAATAACAACGCTAATTATGACATTATTATTATTATTTGTGGTCTACAAACTCCGACACCAGGGTTGGCCACTGACCTACTCGAACTTACTTACTTTTTATGACATTATTGATTATTAGAATCAAATGAAAAAAAATCAAGGTGAACAATACATATTTTTGTGTATATATAATTAAATAAATAATAATAAATCAATGTATATCTATGGCACAAAAACTCCTTTACTGTATCGAAAAGTACTTTTTTACTATTATTTGAAACGTACGTTAATGTCATTATGTCATGTGCGGGGAGAGACGCTGTCGCGAGCGCTTCAACCACCTCCTGATGAAGGTCACCGCATTTGACCGAAACGTGTTGAGGAACTCTCGACAGTAGTTTCGTTCGTACGTAAGTTCCCGTTTAAATAAATAATAATTCGAAAAGTACTTGATCAAGAATGTAAGAATGATATAATTAAAAGTTCGACTGTTGACAGAGACGGTTCCATTTTGTGTACCGAGTTCTGTTCTCAACTGTACTTTGTTACACAAAAATTACAACAACTTTTTTACCTGTTGAATCTCGAAAGTTCGCCCTGAAAAAGTTCGCGATACTAAATTGTAAGTATTTGGTTATTGTTTTTAAAATTACTTCACCATTATTTTATATATCTTCTAGATGTTTTAACGAAATAAATTTATTTTTTTCATTTCAGATAGATGCGCTAAGTGCAACAAAATGTATTAATTTGATTTATATGGGATCTATGAAAAATTACAAAAAAAAAACACTTTTACTAGCAACAAAACTATTGTGTAATCTCCTACGACACACAACTGTATTTTTTCCTTCTTACCTTAACTTACACCAACAGGTATCAAATCCACTCAAAGCTAAGCTAATCTCCGCTTTATCCAATACGTAAATCAATAAAAAAACTAACACAGAAAACTTATTTACAGTAACAACAGTTTACAAACTAAAGTGAAAAACAAGAGATCGGTAAACAAATGTTAAGTCCCCACCAGACTAATATTTAGCAAACACATGAGACTGTGCTTGTTTACTCTCTATTAAGGTCCAGACAATAGTTCCGGGTATGTGTTAATAAATATAACAGTAACAGGTGAACATTTCAAAGTAGTGATAAATGATAATTAGTTTGAGCTCTGTACCGATCCTTGAACTTTGAGTGTCTTAATACCGAAGATGTACTATGCCACGGTACTATACCACGGTGCTATAAGATCATATTTGACATTGATTTAAGCGCTTAAGTGTTTTGAGTCGAATTGTCAAACCCGGTTGTTGCAATCGTCAAGCCATTATATTTCTAGGGGCAGCTGGGCCGCGAACCGAGCTGGTTGCGGTTATTGGAGCGGACCTCTCCTTGCCGGTCGTCTTGAACAAGATGGTTGGTGACGAGAGGTCATGGGAAGCAGTCTTCTCGTTTGCTGAAGAAGCAATGCAGGCAAGAGAGACTGCGGAGCGGGCCAGGGAGACGGATCCCCTCTCTCACCCGCTCCGCCGAGGGCGGAGGAGGCAGCAACGTCGAGTTTGATTCGGCTGCAACCACCGCCTGGACTTTGGGAGCCGGATGTGGGAATTCCAGCTCCTCTCTCTCACTAAAGGACGTTCATCACGTCCCTTTTTGGGAGCGGAGTCCCACGGAGGCGAGCGGCGCGCTAGGTGTTCTGAGCGTGCCGCTCGGCAGACGCGATGAGGGGTGATGAGGCGCTTTGCCTCTCCCTTCCCCTCCGAGGCGTGCTCGCCCAAGAGAGCTGTTGGCGTGGCTGAAGAAGCGGACATCTTGGTATGCCGAAAGGTAGCCCCGCGACTTCAGCCTAGGCCATAAGTACGGAACACGGATGGTGGTTTAGTGGGTATTACCCGTCACGATTGTGCCGGGGTTGAGTCCCACATACCCCAAACAACCGGGGATGCGTAAATGCATTCCCCATCCATAAAAAAAAGAAAAAAAAAAGTGGTCTGAAAAACTCCAACACCAGGTGTGGCCATTAACCTACTGACGACTCGCTTAGTTTTTTATATCAAACGTAGATTAGCAACTTAGCATAGCATAAGTCTAGTGGGCAGGAATCCTAAGAGGTGTGTTTTGGTTTTTATGTAACGTAATGTTTTATCATATCCATACTAATTACAATATCTGATTAGATAATTTTTTGTTTGAAGTATTTCTGTAATTACCGGATTTATAAGGAAGATTATTAGGAAGGCTCTCCTCTTGAAATTCCCACGGGAACGAAGTAGTCAACTGCCATAATTACGAGTTTGTGACTAACTGGGCCCGTGACTTCGGCCGCGTAAAATTTAACAAACAAGTAGACTAAGTTACTCCTGCTTATTACATCAGGTACCTGCCTAAGTCCCTTCAAAATCGATCCACCCATTTCAGAGATTATCCGGATCAGACAGACAGACAGACAAAAATTGTAAACGAAGTCATATTGGTGTAGGTATACAATGTACCGTATTCACATACGCGCGCATTTAAGCGCTTAAATCAATGTAAAAAGCGGTTATTTTTATATTACAAAAAGACATTCCAATTTAATTTATATGTATAAATTAATGAAACGTTTTTAAATAAGGTATCGACTTCATTATCCACATTAATAATTACAGAATAATCTTGAAAGATTATATTTTGTTGAAATTTTCAGATTGAGTTTTGTAAATTAGTATTTTATTTTTTTACATAATTATACCCAGAAATGGTACTCTCTTATAAATAACATTAATTTTAACCTACATCTCACGTATAGAAAACTAGCAGCGCCCCGCGGTTTAACCCACGATCTCCCCGCTCCCGTAGGAATTTCGGGATGAAAAAGACCCCATACCTTGCCGTTGAATGTGGCTATCCATTACAAAAATAATTATTCAAATCTGATTGGTAGTTGCTGAGATTACCGCGTTCAAACAAACAAACTCTTCAGCTTTATTATATTACTAGCAGCGCCCCGCGGTTTTACCCGCGTTGTGCCCGTTCCCGTGGGAATTTCGGCATTTTTTTTACATAAAAACCTTCCTCTTGAATCACTCTACCTATTACAAAAAACCGCATCAAAATCCGTTGCGTAATTTTAAAGATTTAAGCATACAGACAGACAAACAGACAGACACGAAAAAGAGACGACTTTATTTTATACTATGTAGTGATGAAGTATAGATATTGTTTGTGGAATTTTCCATTGAACCACTCGTGTAGGGAAGTTTTCTTAGACAAGTACCATCGCTTTACTTTCACTAAGTGGTGAAGCTACTTACAAAATGTATAGTAATCTATCCTATCCTACTAATATTATAAATGCGAAAGTTTGTGAGGATGGATGTATGTATGGGTGTATGTTTGTTGCTCTTTCACGCAAAAACCACTGAACGGATTTGAATGAAACTTTCCAGTAATGTAGGTTATATATCAGAATAACACATGGAATACATTTTATCCCGAAATTCTCGCGGGAACGGGTCCAACGGGGGTAACACCGCGGGGCGCGGCTAGTACTTTATATAATAAAGATGAACAGTTTGTTTTATGCTTTTTATTGCTTGTTTACGTGCTTATCTCAGAACCTACCAATCTGATTGAAATAACTCTTTTTGTGGATGGTTCGTTAAAAGGTAAAGTGCTTTTCATCGAAGTGCATTTCGAAATTTCCGCGGGAACGGGCACAATGTGGGTAAAACCGCGGGGTGCTGCTAGTAGAAATATTATTTACTAGCTGTGCCCCGCGGTTTCACCCGCAGCGCCCCCGTTCCCGTGGGAATTTTGAGATTTTTATTCCTTATTTTTCTTATATAAAAACCTTGTCCTGACAATAAGGAACACATTAAAAAAAGAATCATCCAATTTGGTGCAGTCGTTCTGAAGTTATGCGCTTAGCAACAGATTCAGCGATTCATTTTATATTATAGATTTGAAGTACTATCAACGTAACAAGTGACGTTTCTATAATCCAGTAGTATAAATAAGAAATGATAAGTTGTCTAGACTTCAGACTTATCCTTTTTCCTACAAGCCTTACTTATGTACCACTTCCAAAAAACGTGGAATTGAGAACGTCAATTCGTCTGAATATTTTTTTTAAACAATTTTAAACATTCCAAATCCAAAAAAAATCCATGAAAAAGAATCACCAATAACATAGGATTACAGCAACAAATCATCGACTGATAAATCAAAGGGTTACTGCGACAAAAACTCAAATATTCCATTCAATATTTTATTTTTGAACCGTGTCATATGTCAATGCTAGCTCTCGTCACAGCCTGGGTACTGGGATGAACAATCTTCGTTTACATTGTGAGCTCTGTCGTACTCCATGTGGTGGCTTTCATCAAACTCTTTGCCTTTTGGTAACCTGAAAAATAAAGCAAGTTGTTGATATTTTTTGAATATTTGATGCAAACGACAGCTTTTGTGTCCTTTATGTTGTAGGTTTTAATAATAATAGAGGAGTAACGACGTATATTGAAAGTGGTGTCAATAACGCCGTGTCATAGTTAGGAAGTTTGCTCAATGTCAACTGGGTTTAAGATTTCTGGTGCTGTCTTCCAGTTGTTTAATCGATTCGAAGGTTTTATGGCGTATCCACACATGACGCCGGATTATGCCGCCGGGTTTGCCGCCGGGTTTGCCGCCGGGTTTGCCGCCGGTTTTCAGACTGCCTTGCCGCTGAATTTGCCGCCGGCTTTACCGGCGGCCTGCAGATGCGGTTGCAATTTTCGCAGTAGGGTGACTTTTGTTTGATACTTTTCTATTAATAAAAGTACTGCACTATCATCCCAGTTAAATTCTGTTATTTCATTATTTATATAGAAATGATGTTAAATATGAATAAGAGAACACTACCAATCCGTATCGAAGCCGCAAGCAAACTGCCGTCGGCAACCAAAAGCCGCAGGTGAAAGATGCATTTTTAACATGATAGGCATTTTTAACAGATACGGCACTTATTTCCACTCTAGGTTTCGTTTTTTGTGAAATTCTATGTAACTCTCGCGTACCTGAAGATACTGTATGTATCATACACTAAGCAAGTTTGTAAGTATCCGACCCAGGTGTCAAACTTTTTAGACTGCCTTAAAGTCTACGACGGCCAAGACATGATTGTGAGAAGTAAATATTTTTATACCAACGATATCAATGTCTAAAATTTTATATTTCTTCTCCAAATTCTATTATTCTGTCCTACAATCCTTATTTTCTAACAAATTTTAAATCTCAACGACACGTCCAAAGGTTTTCAAACTATTTCCCCATTTAAAATTCCTTCCCCGTACGTTTTACACCTCAAAATGTACGAAATAAATCAGTTGAGACAGAGATGCAATGTTAGGAACTCACGAGAACAGCGCTGTAAGGAATTCCTGTGGGAAATATACACCAAAAACCGTACGAAATGTTTACGTAGGTAAAGGTTAGCCAGGCTATACTTAGTATCAGATTTCAAAGTCCGCCAAAAGACTTCCAACAAAGTCTAATAAATATAACAAATATACATATACACACATACCACATACGAAACTGTGAAATGCATTCTGAATTCAAAATGGTACTACCGGCCTCCCATCAAAGGGCTGCACGTTGCTTAACAATCGCAATGAGTCAACATTGTTTAGTCAATGCCACAAAAATTGCTTAGTATTCTTATTCTAGAAATTTTTAAAATACTAAATACTTGACATTTTCATAACAATTTTCGAAATTACATTTTGACAGAGTAACTAATAGCGTAGCATTTGGATGTAACTCAGCCAATCTCAGCCACCAATCCACGTAATATCCAAGTTAACCGTCGCTTAACACTCTCTGTACTTCGTCAAACAAAGGTACGAGTAGGTACTCACGAGAACACAGCTCTAAGGAATTCCTGGAGAAATGATCCTTGTTCACTCCGCTGCGCAGCCTCGCATAGTTTGTAAAGAACGCATTGCCTGCCATCTCGCCCTAGCCTATAACAGACATTTCAAAATGGATTTATTTCTAATGGATTTTTAGAGAATACTTGATTGAACATTTTATGCGATAAGTTGTAACTATTGGCTGTTAGTGTGTTGTTGTTGTTATGGTCATATAATGAAGTACGGCGTTTCAGTAATTGTTGTTTAACGTTTATAATTAAACGGCATTCTTCCTATTTTGAAAGCTGTACGTAGACAGTCTTCTGTTATATGAAAAGATATGTAAGCACAAGACAAGAGACAAGACGTCTTACAAACTTTTTGTCTGCCACACTTTTTTTAACTATTGCCAGACTGAGAAAAGAGAGTTTTGTTAGCGTAAAAGAAGTACTTTCATAGACTGTTGTGACTACACAGGGCGCAGGCTTTTAAATCTATGGCTAGCGCCACACTTGACGGATATTCTATTGCCGATCTTCCGCCACGAAACGCTAATACATCTCATTACATGTAATTTAAAAATGGCGGCCACACAGTAGAAGGTCGTTCGCTCCGTCGCAGCGTAAATTTATGCAATAAGGGTGTTTCCGTCAAGCGTAGCTCAGGCTAAAGGTAATGGTTATACTCACGCAGTCAACAATTTCTCCAGCTTCCCATACAAGTCCACTCTGCTATCTCTGTGAAACTGTATACTGTTCTCGTCTAAACTATCTCTTTTGAGATAGTCTCTCTCAGACTGTTTCTCGTGCATCTTCATTCTATCTAACTTTATTTTGAGTTTCTCTTTAAAAGACATCTTGTTTTCGTCTATACTTCTTTTGGCGAATGCTGGGTTTACTATGATTTTTCTGAAAGTAGAGTTTAAATATTTTTAAATTTTTTAAAGATTATGCTTGGCTATCACAAAATCCACCACTTTTCGTAATTCTATTTAATTATCTATTTCCTGGTCAAAACCATAATTATCTTTAGAATGTGATGTGAATGAAACATTTTAAACAAACTTTAAAACTCCAAGACTTACCTTCTATAAGGAACACTAGCTATAACCTTCCCATCAGCGTCAACGTAAGTAATACTCTTCGAATCAATCCTATTCTGTGCTTTTTCTTTGTCCTTCAAAAAGCCCAAGAACGAAGGGTCTGAAGGAAGACTCCAGGCTAAAGCTGCAGTGTTGGAGTAGAGGAAGATGTCTCCTATAGGAATCAGGGCAGCTGTTTGGACGCAGAATACTGGAAAGAATGATGACTTTGGAAAAACAACAGGCTTGACTGCCGCGCTCAGATACGTCCATTAAGTCGACAATTAACTAATTGACGTTACATTACTTGTCAAAGTTATTAATTAAATATCTAATAAGGAAGCATTTGACTCTTGAGCACGGGTGTAACTAATAATTATTAAAACAAATGAAGTCCGTAAGATCCAACAGCCGGCAAATACCTCTCGGTCGCAACATGATATTATTAAAGAATTATTACCAATAGCCTTCTTTCTCCATCGCCAATGGCCGTTACTCGTCTGTCACAATCATCGTGCAAGCATTTACAAGTAAGTAGAACTGAGCAGTAACCTAAAGACTAATTTCTCAATCATCATGATCATAATCATGATTATCGTCCAAGATCATTGTAGTGCTCGTGGCGTAGTTTAGGTACGCGTTGGATGGGTGATTGATAGTGGCATTTCTATCTGAGCGCTACCGTGCTTCGAACGGTACGTTAAGCAGTCGGTCCATGTCAGAGACCTTTAGGCGGTGTAAGGTCTCCGATACCAGGGTTGGCCACTAACCTACTAGAAGTAAACGAATGACGATCATCTACATGATCATTCATTCAACGAACTACACCCGAATACCCTTTGATGCCAGAAACACGTACAATTTACCGATCGCAGCGATGACTCGAACGATTGTTCACGACTAGCAGCGCCCCGTGGCTTTACTCGCGATGTGTTAGTTGCTGTGGGAATTTATGATGAAAAAAAGTCTATATAATCCTTTCCGTTGAATGTGGCTATCTATTACAAAAGAATAATTGAAATTAATCTGATTGGCAGTTTCTAAGATTACCGCGTTCAAACAAACAAACAAAAAAAACTATATTATGATCAGCAACTCAAGTATGAAGTCTTGTGTTACACGATATTGGTTGCAGTAATCGTATATAATCGGTGATTGTGACGAGGACCTATACATAGGTATCAAAAGTACTTAAAATCAGATAAGTATTAAAGCTTACAAGCACTTTACATCAAATCGGATTTAAACTAGAATTCCTCGTACATTTTAATCAAATCGTATCCACTAGAATTTATATATTACTGAATCCCGCATCTGAGCCCATTTAGTCGCTTTGTGTGATCCGTGAACTAATTAGAATTGACAGTTTGACGGTAACTGGTCTGTTAAACTATTATTAAGAGGAATTTAAACCAGTGATAGACTTTTCTATTTAAAGAGTTAAAAAGCTCATACTTGGTACTAAGATTATTCTTGTAGTAGATAACTACACAATAATTAGATTTTTTATAAGCGTGAATTTGACAGATAGTTTAGGCAAACGTGGTGAGTACTTATAACATTTCTCACTGTACTGATATCATCAGTGATATTAGAGGTTTTTGCTTTGACGTGGGATATTACAGGCGTTCTTTACTTTAAGAGCATTAAAGGACTGAATCCATTTAATCAAACTATTACTACAGCACAAAGCCAAATGAAAACAAAACAATTACATTTTACTACGTAATGAATAAATTATAATCAAATAATTGTTCACAAAGGCATTGTTGCAAGTTATTTAATGTTAAACTTTGAGTTCAAAGGACTTGAATGTCATCGTTTACGTTCCAAATACCAGAGGCACGGGTACCTACGTAACTATTTACTGTATTTACCTAACTGTAGAGAACTCCCGTCTGGAAATATTAAGAACCTCTTTCGACGTGACAACACTCTTGATCCCTCGCCGACCGAAAACTCCTCTGTAAAGTTGCCATTGTCTGAATTCTCACTAATTACTGTTTCAAATAACAATACTATTGTAACCAACAATGTTCCAAGTTTAAACATTCTAACGTTCTAAACTTTTTGCTCGACACTTTTATGTTACTGGCCACTTTATTTAAATTATGTAAACTTTTTTTTTATTTGACACTTTTCGTTACGTTCTCTTTAACACAGATTGTTTGAAAACTGAGTTTGGAATAAATATTAAATGTGTTTTTGGTATGTATCTCGTTAACTGTTATGGGACCTACAAAATACTGCAGACCACTCGAACTATTGTAAACAAGTAAATTGTAATAAATGAAACACCAATTAACACGGCCAATGTCAATAATGTTACTGTTATGCGTGGTGACAAATGTTGAAAGTGGCATGCTAAAAACAAAAAATTAAATGAGGGAAACTGGAAATTTTTGGAAATTACTACGACTCGATTCTGGTACTCGTGAGACGGAATAATGTTCGACTCACGATTTTATCAAATAAGTTTAGGAATAGAGGTTTTCAAAAAAAGAACGGTACTTTATTTACAAGTTAAAATTAAAATATAATCTTGATTTTATTTAAACAAAACAATGTTACAAAAATAATCTTTATGCACAATACAAAAATAGAAAATTAACTTTCAAATGTTTTTTTATTTAAATACCACATAAATATTAACGTTAAGTATTTTAATATGATTATGCATTATTAATCATATTTATATATTTAATGCTATATCTATCTATCTATATAAATAAAAATGAATTGCTGTTCGTTAGTCTGCTTAAAACTCGAGAACGGCTGAACCGATTTGGCTAATTTTGGTCTTGAAATGTTTGTCATAATCCAGGGAAGGTTTGAACGGTAAGCAATGAGGCAAAAATGCGGGTAAAACCGCAGGGCACAGCTAGTTTGTAATAAAATGTGTTCAACATTAAAATAAATCTCTCTACATTGAGGTAGCAAGGGAGTGTATGCGTATTGGTAACGTTAAGTTGTACTTATAACTACCTACTAATAAAGCGTTTATATCAACGAGTTTAAGTACTGCGATTCGGTGAGTTCTAAATACAAAATTTAAATCTGACATGTGTTCCGCTTGTGTCAATTAAACTCACCAGCTCAGAGCTTGTAAGCATTTAAACTCAACGACTTTAAACTTAGTAAATAAAATTTTGTAACGACTTTGAACTTTAACAAATGATTTTCCATTTTTTAAAATCTAAAAACATAACTTTATCGTGTCCACGTGGAAACTACACGATAAATCTTTAATATTTACACAAAAAGTTTAGACTATGTAAAGTATGGCAATTTTTATTGGCCAAAATTAATACGTGCTAAATAGTGTGACAGTTTCAACCAATAGGATCGCTCTGATAGATGATAAAACGATCTGATTGGTGAACTTATTAGCACTAATCTACGAAGGATGTCAGGATACATTTTAAATTAATAAAATGTATCCTGACATCCAACATGACAATAGGAGTCTCAAGTTAAGAGTCGAGATTCCTTTAATTCTTAAATACAAACTTTTTTGTAATATCTTTTTAATTTAGCCCACACACCAGAAACAAAATTTGATTTTCGAATATAAAAACTCACATTCTTTGTCGCGTATTTTAAGTAAATTCTTAAGTTGTAAGTACATTATCAATTTCAAATGTTCATTATAGAGTTAGTTTCTTTAAACAAACTTGTAGTTTATTTGCAGTAAGAAACATGAATTAGGGTACCATCTAACAAGATCGAAGTAAATCAAATCAAAATAAACTTAATTTTCCAATTTAAAAAAATACCATAGTGCACATTCGAGAAGATGGTGTAAATAAACTTCATATACTTCATATATAGTCCATCGAAATGTTACATTTTTTAGGTCTAACCTTGCGTTTTTTAGAGGACGCAATTTTATTTTTTTGATCTGTAGGGGGGGTCAGTGTAAAGCTAAAAACAAGTTTGTGGGGTCGCCACCCTTGTCCCACGGCCGCCATCTTGAAAATAGGGGTTGAAATGGTTTTTACGATATATCTCTTAAACTATTAATTTAATAAAAAAAAATTGTTAACAGTTTTGTTGCAAATTCAATTCTCTACAACTTTGGTCCACTAACTTTTTGTCGTAGAACTATAAATAAAAAGTTATAAGCGAAAATGTTCAGAAATTCGAGAAAAAAAATTATATTTTTCGATGTAACTTTTTTTTTAAACATTTTACGAGAAAATGATATCAGACTATTTTTATAGATCGTTTTATGAGGAACAACTTTTATAAACAAATTTTTTCATTAAGTCAATAGCTAAGGTTTTACAGCGCTCCGAAGTGAGTACAACTATACCTTTATTATACAAGCCCGTTGGCACAGTGGCAGTGAGAGCGCTTACTGTGTCGGGGGTTGTGGGTTCGATTCCCGCCCGGAGTCAAAAATATGTGCAGACATAGTTGTTGGCGACGATGTCTGGGTGTTAATTAGTTAATTATATTCTTATAAAATATTTGTGTATGTATAAGTAGTGTAATTAGATTCCATAATACAAGCTTGGAGCCTACTTTGGGTCTAATTAACCGTGTGTGAATCTGTCTAGGTATATTTATTTATTATTATTTATTTATACGTGTGTACTTACTAATAATGTGTCATCAGTTATTGTTTTTTTTTTATTTATATTGCTTTTTAATTTTTTTTAATTATAAATTTTACAATATTATTAATAATTAATTATATACTCTTTTCCCCACCACCCACGAGCTAGAGTCTGGAGGCGCGTTTTTTTTACGTGGTATCCCCAATAGGCATAATCCACGGTGATTTTCTAAATTAGAACTACTCCGTCCTCAGTCTTTTCGATGGACCAGGCTGCGGCTCAGCATCTGATCGGCTTTCTGAATTAAATATCAGTGGGAGAACTGGAGAAGGAAGGGGTGTTATAGTTTTTTATATACACAGCTCGTTTTCATACTTTCCGAGTCTACCATCAGGTCCAGTCGTGGCTTAGTAATTATAATGATCTTGAAGACTGGGGCTGGAAAAAATGTGGAAAATCATTAATGCCAGTGCAGAACTCTAAACATCCAGCACCCCCTGAGCTTCTAAAATTGATCTTTTGCAAATGCAAAGGAAACTGTGGAGCAATGTGTGGATGTCGAAAAGCAGGGCTGAAATGTTCTGCAGTGTGCTTCCATTGTTCTGGAGAGACTTACAGCAACGTAATGGAACTCTCAGAATTAATAAATGAAAATGACTTTGATGAAGAACCGCCGACATTAACACCTTTTCCTTCTCCAGTTCTCCCACTGATATTTAATTCAGAAAGCCGATCAGATGCTGAGCCGCAGCCTGGTCCATCGAAAAGACTGAGGACGGAGTAGTTCTAATTTAGAAAATCACCGTGGATTATGCCTATTGGGGATACCACGTAAAAAAAACGCGCCTCCAGACTCTAGCTCGTGGGTGGTGGGGAAAAGAGTATATAATTAATTATTAATAATATTGTAAAATTTATAATTAAAAAAATTTAAAAAACAAAATAAATAAAAAAAAACAATAACTGATGACACATTATTAGTACACACGTATAAATAAATAATAATAAATAAATATACCTGGACAGATTCACACACGGTTAATTAGACCCAAAGTAAGCTCCAAGCTTGTATTATGGAATCTAATAACACTACTTATACATACACAAATATTTTATAAGAATATAATTAACTAATTAACACCCAGACATCGTCGCCAACAACTATGTCTGCACATATTTTTGACTCCGGGCGGGAATCGAACCCACAACCCCCGACACAGTAAGCGCTCTCACTGCCACTGTGCCAACGGGCTTGTATAATAAAGGTATAGTTGTACTCACTTCGGAGCACTGTAAAACCTTAGCTATTGACTTAATGAAAAAATTTGTTTATAAAAGTTGTTCCTCATAAAACGATCTATAAAAATAGTCAGATATCATTTTCTCGTAAAATGTTTTAAAAAAAAGTTACATCGAAAAATATAATTTTTTTTCTCGAATTTCTGAACATTTTCGCTTATAACTTTTTATTTATAGTTCTACGACAAAAAGTTAGTGGACCAAAGTTGTAGAGAATTTAATTTGCAACAAAAATATTAACAATTTTTTTAAATAAAATTAATAGTTTAAGAGATATATCGTAAAAACCATTTCAACCCCTATTTTCAAGATGGCGGCCGTGGGACAAGGGTGGCGACCCCACAAACTTGTTTTTAGCTTTACACTGACCCCCCCTACACATCAAAAAAATAAAATTGCGTCCTCTAAAAAACGCAACCCCAAATGTAACTTTTCGATGGACTAATATAGACAAAATGATTACTGTTTTAGTCGCTAAGTAATTTAATTCGAATTTAGAATTTTTAGAATTAGACCAGGGTCGATAAGTTTTGAAACGAAAAAAAATTACAGTAGGATGAAACCCATTGGAAAAGGAAGGAAATATGATCAAAATGAAAGGAAAAATAAATTACAGACGATCCGAGTTCGGGAAGTGGGAGGGGGTGAGTTTTTAAGGGTAAAAATGGTTTATCTTGATTTCCGGCAAAACTACAAGTCCTATAGAAAAAAGTTAAATGGCAAAGTTGTAGGTAATAAAAAGATCTACAACTTTTGTATTTGCAATTTTTTCACATAACCTCAAAATTTAGGTGAAAAATTCAAAAAACCAAGTTTTTGGTTTTTTATTTATATCTTTTTCAAAAAATAATTTTTTTCTACGAAATTTGGTGAAAACTTACCTTATTATGTCCCAAATACACTGTAATTTATTTGATTAAAAATATTTATTTTTTCGCCTTATTTTAACTTAATATCAAAAAATCACCCTAATTTTCAATTGAAAATTCTGACGTCAAAATATCAGCTTTTTTCAAAAAGTTGGTATGTTTTCTGTTCCTTAGAATCTTTACTTTCCGATGATGAAAAAATATATATATATGTTACTGTAGTAAATCTTCTCAGAAAATGCAAAAAACTCGAATACGATTATTTTATTAAAAAGTTGATTTATTTAATGCTAATTACATTTATGTCATAGAAAATCTCATTACATATAAATATAAATGTAAATCGTACTATTAAATGTAGATATAGTCCAGTCATTATAGTAAGTTCACCTCGGAATTCGAGATACCCAGCTGTAAGTCTGTAAATACTTGTATATTGACACCCTAAAAGTTGTATCATAACCTACATAATATGGTAGGGTGTACGCAACTATTAAATTTCAAGGTGAAAGGTCACAAAAATCGGTTTATGCTTTTTTGTAAATATCTCAACGGTTCACCGTATGAAAAAAAATTTTGAACAAAATTTGTAGACAATTTTGTATTCTACAATATTGACAATAAATACAAATAGCAAAAAACCCATAGGAAATGAGATATTTACAAAAAAGCGCAAACCGATTTTTGTGACCTTTGACCTTGAAATTTAATAGTTGCGTACACCCTACCATATTATGTAGGTTATGATACAACTTTTAGGGTGTCAATATACAAGTATTTACAGACTTACAGCTGGGTATCTCGAATTCCGAGGTGAACTTACTATAATGACTGGACTATATCTACATTTAATAGTACGATTTACATTTATATTTATATGTAATGAGATTTTCTATGACATAAATGTAATTAGCATTAAATAAATCAACTTTTTAATAAAATAATCGTATTCGAGTTTTTTGCATTTTCTGAGAAGATTTACTACAGTAACATATATATATATTTTTTCATCATCGGAAAGTAAAGATTCTAAGGAACAGAAAACATACCAACTTTTTGAAAAAAGCTGATATTTTGACGTCAGAATTTTCAATTGAAAATTAGGGTGATTTTTTGATATTAAGTTAAAATAAGGCGAAAAAATAAATATTTTTAATCAAATAAATTACAGTGTATTTGGGACATAATAAGGTAAGTTTTCACCAAATTTCGTAGAAAAAAATTATTTTTTGAAAAAGATATAAATAAAAAACCAAAAACTTGGTTTTTTGAATTTTTCACCTAAATTTTGAGGTTATGTGAAAAAATTGCAAATACAAAAGTTGTAGATCTTTTTATTACCTACAACTTTACCATTTAACTTTTTTCTATAGGACTTGTAGTTTTGCCGGAAATCAAGATAAACCATTTTTTACCCTTAAAAACTCACCCCCTCCCACTTCCCGAACTCGGATCGTCTG
Source organism: Cyclophora albipunctata (assembly GCA_963082685.1). NCBI lineage: Eukaryota > Metazoa > Arthropoda > Insecta > Lepidoptera > Geometridae > Cyclophora > Cyclophora albipunctata. Next base: position 1,783,446 of record OY720128.1, read on the forward strand.
TAATTTATTTTTCCTTTCATTTTGATCATATTTCCCTCCTTTTCCAATGGGTTTCATCCTACTGTAATTTTTTTTCGTTTTTTACCATTTTTAAAGGCTTCGGCCCTGGTCTAAATATGAATCTGGAGGTAACGTCGCTAAAATAAGCTCATGGTAGACCTACTGATAATCTTATAAAACTAAAAAAAACACTGATTACCGCTCTCAAAGACGTCCACCAAATAGAAACTGAACTAATTGACGTAATTTTTCATACATTACATGTCAAAATCAATCTTTAAATCTCTGAGAAAGCATTTGCCGTCTCTGAGTACGGGCGTTTTCTATGGTAAGTTTAATAGCTCATGGTAGGTCCGGTCAGTGGTTCATTGCATTCGGGATACAGTTCTTCGCAGGATTCTTTCGCTTGGAAAGCTTCATCATATTCATCAATATCATCTTTGGAAAAACCTTCTGGAAGTCTGAAATGGTAGACGTAATTAAAAATATATTAGACTGGCAATATACTTTACGATTTGGACAGCTGATACAACAATGTACCTATAGCCTGTAGTATCCTGCTGGGCAAAACATCTCTCATCTCACCGAAGATATCAGCACAGTGAAGAAGATTAGGTGTAATCACCACGCTTGCCTTATGCGGGTTGGTGATCTCTAACCCGAGCCATGTTCGAAAAGTAGAAAACATGTTTTCACTCGACCTGGGAATTGTACCCGGGACCTCAGTCTTGGCTCAGTACAGTGAGGAACTGTACTGATATCTTCAGTGAGATGAGAGGCCTTTGCCCAGCATTGGGACATAACAGGCTAATACTTTACTTTATTTTTATTGTAAATTACATTACTCAATTGAAAAAATAAACGGAAGCTACAAACACAAACATAAAAGACTCACGTAAAAGTAGCCCTCAATATTTCCTGCAGAAAGCTTCCTTGGGGATCGTTCCTAGCCTTCCCGACTATGCACAGAGTTTTCAGCATGCATTCCCTGCCGTTCCCGCCCATCCTGTAACATGTTATAACTTGTTTCATAACTCCGACCCGCGGTACACTTAACTTCAAGTCTTTAGGGTCTATGCTCTCTACTTCAATCCGGAATAAACCAGTGGGATGACTGTCGAATTTCCTATTTAAGGCTAAATCAAGCTTGCTGGTACCGTTAACGTTACCTTCTATCGATAAACCCGTGCTAAACCATCGTTACCCACTCTTGTTTTTTATTTAAATTACAGGGATATTTTTATTTAATCCTAATATTTTATATTCCTACAGCTTGGCGATACTGCTCAAGCGTGACTTTGACTCGATATTTTCTGTTCAGTATGAACCCATCCTATATGGTAACTGATCCTTCGTGATACCATATAGTGGATTCAAACGACTCGTTTTCGACATATTTAATAGCCCTCTCAATTGTATGCAAGTATCTTTAAATATCTATTTTGGCATTATCAATATGTTTTAACTTAAATCACTAAATAGTAACCTAACATGCGTTAACAAATCTATAATGCTTCGAAATTCGAATCAAACATGGCACAATACTTTAACATGCAAGAGAAGAATGCAAGGTTCGCAGCGCGTTCCTTGACGAACCCAATTATGTTCAGAGCAGTGAGCACACACCCGTACTTTATTGATTCCTTATATCTTTAGGCAAGTATTCAGAAGTTAGGAACTAGAGTTAACCTGATTCAACACTAGCAGATAAAAGTTATTTAAAAAGCTTCAACTCTTACATGTATTTTTGTAAGGCGTTTTCAATGTAAACGTTTTTCGTTGTCTTGTGATGCGCATTTTGTATGAATTTTTTCGGGTGTTCTTACGCGGGGCGATGCGGCTGCGCGGGGTAGGAACATGCCGTGAAGGACTTTAACAATAATGCTTACATTGAAGTAACCCTAAATGAGTATGTTTACATTTTTTAAATATATATTATGAAATCAAATAATTTACTACTGTAAAATGAATTTCTAGAGAGCCACAGTGCAATAAAAAACTTTGTATCAAAGTGAGTAAAACCCATTTGTTCAATTTATTTTTTAAACCCAGTCACCGTCACTATCTCTCCACTGTTGCACCCCCGCTAGGCTTCACGAGTCAATTCGTATAATTTCAAAACAGATAACCGTAACCAACCAATAATTGCTAAAATTCGATACCGTGGAATGTATTTGGCAGGCAAATTAGAATTGATATTTAGAGCTGAATCAAAATAGTAATCAGGTTTTGTTTGTTACTAATAGTTTAATTTAATTTGAAAAGTAAATCAAACATGCATTCAACAACATTTTTAAGTATTTTTTTATTGTATAACTAAGGACGAAGAATATCTATATAACTTAAATCCCTTTTAAATCGATTTATACGTTTTGGAAATAAATAGGTACATTGGAAAAAGCTTACGTACCCAAACTCACACACACACACACACACACACACACAAATACCTCTCATCCTAAGCTCACACCGACTCTCATCCATTGTATAAAAAAACGTTGATTCGAATTACAAAATTCGAACCCGAGAAAACAAAAAACAACGCAAATTCATTTAAATAAAGAACAACATCTGTCGATCTGGTGAACCAATAACCGAACACGAAGGTGGAGCAACAATGGATAGCAACAAACAATATAGGCGCACGTACCCCTGAAGCATTGCCTCAATTTTCTGATAGAGCGAAGCCCGCGAACTCCTGTGAAATTCGATGCTACTCCTCTCCTGGTTCAAAAGCTCCGGTTTGTTTTCCGAAGCGTGCATCTGTTTCCTGTATATTTTAAATTCTTCCAGTTCCCCTTTTTTGATTTGGTCCGTGTGCATAGAGCCGTCCACGCTACGTTTCGCAAATGCCGGATTCACGATAAGCTTTCTGGAAAAGTTTTTAAACGGTCAGCTGTTAATTTTAGTTGTGTTTTGTTTGAAGGATTTCTGTTAAAATGTTTAGTGTTATTTTAAATGAACAAAATGTTTGTGTTTTATGTTATTTGTTCAAATTGGGAGCTTTGGAAGCTCTGTTGATGTGAGGGGTTGTGGGATTTTAAAACGGAATTATTTTTGTACATTTACTCGATATGAGCAAAAACTCAAAAAGCATAAATCTGTTATCTTGTTTAAGTTAAACATACAATCTTAGCAAAAGTCCTCTTATTCAATTCAAAAATAAACTAACAGAGCGAACATCCAGAGTTCGATACTACCACCGATACATGCGTTTGATGGTAGTAGCCCAACATGAAAGAGTAACAAACATCATGCCATCCTTTTCTAACACTTCCATAAACAAAAGAAGTAATACATTACTTTTTATAAGGCTTCTTGAATATGACCTTTCCTTCTTCAGACGTATAATATACCATCTTAGTGTCCATTCTTCTGTGGAGCGGATCAGCGTGGTGGTCGAAAGGAGAGTATGGATCTTGCGGAAGCTCCCAGGCTAAAGCTGCCGTCACTCCGTACAGGAATATATCACCGATTTCGAATATCATTGGGTAGGTTGTGCAGAAAACTGGAAAGGAATAAAATAATATAAATAAGTAAACTCAAGTAGATTGGTGGCCACTTCTGGGCAAAGGTCTTCCGCATCGACTTCCAGTGGTCTCTATCCAGGGCCCGCTGTGACCATTTGGGCTCAAAAGAGTCCAAATCATTTCTTCATCGGTTTCGTGGTCTCGGGAGCGCCGCACTTTGGAAGTCCAGTGATTGACAGTTTTGGTCCATTTGATATTGGGCAAATGTATGCCCACTCCTATTTCAGTTTGACACAATAAGCAGACAAATTCAAACTATCATCTAATCAATTTGAGGTGCTTTCCAGCTTTTAAAATCCTGAGCAAACTATAGTCATGAGTGTAATAAGACCGTCTACTGGTGTATGAAAACATATGAAGGAGTGCACACTAGAGACAGAACGTCTAACAGACTTTTTTGGCTGCCCCATATTTTTTTGGGTTAGACCACGGACTAGAGTTTATACTAATTACCGTAATTAGATCAAACAAGTCAGTCTAAAGTCTAAAACGTTTCATGGCTTCAGTTTATAGATTCTGACTATTTTAGATTTAACTATAAGATAAGCCATTTTCACAAAGTCACTGTGTATACAATATCTAATATATCAATAGATATCAATATAGATATCAATAGATTCGCTACGCACTCTCTCATTTCGCTACGCACTTTCTAATTTGAAGCACGTTGATACGAACATCATTTATTAATAGTTAAATCAAAACATTACCCAATTGCAAAGAACTTCCTTCAGGAAATATTATAAACCTCTTCCTCCGTGATAACAGCTTGCTACCTCCATGGGTAACACTCGTATCATTTTCACTTAAACTTAACACTGTACTGGTTAACATTAGAACGCCTAAAACTTTTGAAATTGGTAACATTTCGATCACTGTTTGATTATAGAACGCGATGACACTTAAAAATTATAAAAAAAATGTATAAAATTACTTTTTGGACCCGTGTTGATGAATTAAATGTGTTTTAAACCTTTTTCGTTTTTAGAACGTAAATTAAACTGCGACTTTCTTTTATTTTTAAAAGCTTTTTGTTTTAAACTAAGAATGTTCGAATATTTAATCGATGTTTTGTTTTAGAGTTGGGAGTAGTATGTGTAGAGATAACGTTGCAAGTGTTACTAAGTAGTGCGATTCGAAATACGAACCGTTAATCACGACGTCCAAATACGATGTTTGTAATACCGTTACGGATTTATACAGGGTGAAATGGTTACAAAGTGAATTTCTCGTTGAAATATTTCTTATATTTATTAACGTACCTATTTTAAATTTGTTGATGTATTGCAAGCGCAGTTATTTCACCAAACATTCTTCAATGTACTGCTAAAGTTAGTGAGCGTAGAGGCTTCTCCTTTAACAGTAATTCAGATGACTATTCATGATATTAACAGCAAAATCGTACCGGAATAAATCGTATCATTGAAACAAAATCGATAAAAATAGTTCACCCCAATACCCACTCAACATACACAAGAACATCCCTAGTCAATGATACATTACATCACATTTTTTTTACTATTATGCCCCAGCTATCTAGTTCACCTCAACTAGTTCACTTTAAAAGCACTAACTCATAAATAAACACGACCCAGTTCGTAAAAACACCGTTGTCTAACATTATATTTCCGATTACACTTTACGTATACCATTTCTTGTCGATTCATCGTGTGGTGTATAGCTAATAATGTATTTAATAACTAAAAGTAGTTCCTTCTAATAAGAAGATTTTATTAGTTAATATTTCAATCGGTAAGTGATAAGGTACCAGGTACCTTCTGTAATATCTGAACTATATAATAAAGCTGAAGGGATTTATTTTTAGTTTGTTTTCTCAGAAACTATCAGTCCGATTTGAATAATTCTTTTTGTAATGGATAGCCACATTCAATGGAAAGGTTATAGGCTACTAGAAGCGCCCCGCAGTGTTACCCGCGTTGTACCCGTTCCCGCAGGAATTTCGGGATAAAATGTATCCCATATGTTATTCTGATGTGTAACCTACACTACTGTAAAGTTTCATCCAAATCCGTTCAGTAGTTTTTGCGTGAAAGAGCAACAAACATACATCCATACATCCATCCTCACAAACATTCGCATTTATAATATTAGTAGGATTTTTTATACTAAAATTCCTACGGGACGGGCTCAACGCGGGTAAAACCGCGGGGTACTTAAATACATTTGTAGTAATACAGTAGTGCCGTGCCGTCTTATCCAACTTAAAGAAAAGCTTTAGTATTTTAAGTATCTATTATTACAAAGGCTATACGTTTGAATAAAGAATCTCCATACCTATGATTCCAAAAAAAAAACCACAGCAATACAAGCTAAACAACATCAATGGTTAGCATGGTTATTGTTAAGCAACATGCATCTTGGCCATTACTTGGATGAGTGAGCAGTAGTGGCATTTCTATCGTAGCTGTTCCCTGCTTCAGAGAGCAATTATACTATAATCAACCACTGTTTTTAACCTCCCATGCAAAGAGGGGTGTAATAAGTTTACTGTTCCTACAAAATTATATTTTATATTACACGAAATAGAACACTATTTATAACGAACATCATTTGTTTTTTATACATACAAGTATATATGTATAAGCACTAAATAGATTTAATTTTAAACATATTTAGGCATCAAATAAGTTTGAAAGTTCTTGTGAAATCCGCCATAAGTATTAAAACTTTTTAAATAAACAAACTAATGCAATTAAGAAAAGTTCTAAGTAATGTTTTTTCGTAATGCAATTAAACTCGTTAGTAAGCTTTTTTGTCTCGATATAAAACTTTAACCTAAGAGACTAGTAAAGTTTAGAAATCCTGAACGTAGAATAATTAATTTAATTTAAATAAAGTTTATTAGTAACTAGCAGCGCCCCGCGGTTTTACCCGCGTTGTGTCCATTCCTGTGGAATTTCGGGATGAAAAATAGCCTACGTTACTCGTGGATAATGTAGCTTTCGAATGGTAAAAGAATTTTAAAAAACGGTCCAGTAGTTTTTGAGCCTATTCATTACAACCAAACAAACAAAGTTTTCCTCTTTATAATATTAGTGTAGATTAAAGCTGTATTGAATGATAAATTACTATGCCGTATTTGTTTTATTTTGTTATCTTTATCTATAATAATATGTAAAGCAGATGAGTCCGACTCTTTATTTTTTTGTTTGTTTGAACGCACTTATATCTCAGAAACTGCTTGTCCGATTTTATTAATTCTTATGGATAGCCACATTCAACGGAATATTTATAGGCTATTTTCATCCCGAAATTCCCATGGGAACGGGCACAACTTGGGTAAAACCGCGGTGTGCTACTAGTGAAAGAATTTTTCAAGTACAAACATACTATATGTGAATTAAGTGATGTGTTAATTTTAACTATCAATGAAGGCATTTAATATCATATAATTGACTTTGCGTATATACTTTATATTTCGTTTCATATTTTTTAAATTTAATATCTCAACCGTTGTTTTTTGCTCAAAACATTACCATCTATTTTCAGAATCGATACAAAAATTATATAAAAATCCACTTATACCACTCAATACACGAAAGAGAAAGGAAATGGACAAATTATACCAAGTTTTCCTTCTTGGCTACATATGTTTGGTGGTATTCCTGCTAATTGACAAGGGTGAGGCCAATAATGAACACCAATTACAGACCAGACCCAAAAGATATCTAACCTTTCCAAATATTACGCATTTTTTCGTAAGTATTTCTCTTAATTATTACCTATTACTTTATTAATATGGACCAAATGAGTTTGTCGTAAATACTGTTAGAGGTTTTCTGTATCGTTTGAAGCAATGATTAGGGCTTTAGTAAATGTCCTTTTCATATATGGGGAAGCAAAGATTAGGGAAGTAGTAAATGACCTTTTTATATAGACTGGGGGAAACTGTAAGAAGTTCTTGCAAAGCTATTTTCTCACTTAAGGTAATGATGAAAGGGTTAAATAAGCAAAGAGACCGAAGCTGTTGCCATGTCTATAGGTAAAACATTTTGTCACTTTTGTCACTACGTACACAAAGTTTAATCTTAATTTCAAAAGATAATAAAAAACAGACAACAAAAATCATTTACTTTGTTAACTGTACATTGTGATTTATAACTGTACAAGCCTTTTAGACAAATAGCAATCGCTTCGCGCTCTATTAGTGTCTTATGTCAAAAAGTATGAAAATGTCACGTGATAATTGTGTAGTCACTACATCTTAATTTACATTTAGGTACGTAAACAACCAAATGGATTCCGATGCCATTGCCACTTGTCTCCAAAAGGTGATATTAATGTTTTGCCAAACATAATAATCTTATTCAAAACTTAAACTCAATTTGAAATGACTAACCAATCTTTTTATGTTACTCAAAAGCATGAATCGATCAAACAATACCCGAAAAATGATAAAACCTAAAATGTTTCCACAAAAATGATTACTTAAGTAACCGATCGGGAATTATAAAATACAGGGAGGGAAGATGAAAAATCTTCTTAATTTTAAAATTCTATCGGAAAATCGGCGTTTCGCATCGAAATCCATCGGGACAAATACTCAGCCTTCCATTTACCTTTTTTATTTTACTCGATTATCCCTATCAATTGAATTATGTCGAACCGATAGAGTTTCTTCACTTTATAGCTTTTGCAGAAACGACGTGAAAACCATTGAGACTTTACTTTTTAGGTTACCTCTTTCGTTCGAGATTGTACTTACATATGAGTATTGCATTTTCACTTGAAAGTATAATTACAAAGCAGAGTTTTAATATCAACACTCGTCAATTAGTTAAATGTTGATTTAATGGAAGTCTTTGAGTCAATTAAAGATGTAAAGTTTTTCAGTTACGTATAAAAGATTTGCTCCTTGAGAGCGTTTGATGCTAGTATTTACATTATGTACTTACTATACTTCTTTTGATGGTACGATTGAATATTCCAACTTTACAAGTATTTTTCAGAGAAGACGAACAAAATTATAAAATAGGTTTTTTTTTCATCAAGGCCATTAATTTTGTACGGATTTATTGCTCGCATAATTACGCTTACGATTGCCTTATCATTGCCATAGTACTTATTGACGTTATGGTCGTATTGCAGTTGAGATTAAACTTCAAAGCCAACATGGTGCCTTGGAACCAGATATTCGCTCAAGCCGTCGGGTTCCGTATAAACTGGGATGAACCGCCGGATTCGTACCATCCTTTCGTTCATCGTCTGTACAGAAGGACTGTCTACTCTAACATGGAAACATTGTTGGATAAGTGAGTTATGAAATACTTCATATTTAGTACGCTATAGCGGATAATGGCATTACTATCTAAGCGCTGCCGTGCTTCGAAGGTCGTCTTCTATTGAAATCACTAACACACTCAAGCTAAACATTTTGAGTGAGATTACGTTGTTCGCCGCCTGCATGCGCTCGTGGCATAGCTTGACTAAGCGACGCTCGTTCACTGTGAATGTTTGGCAACGTACAGCTTTGCCATTACTTGGATGCTAGCCGAAAGTGGCATTTCTCTCTGAGCGCTACCGTACTTCGGAGGGAACGTAAAATAGTCGGTCCCGGTCACTAACTTACTTGATTATTTACTCACTTACCGCAACTCAGTTATGTTAGTCAGCTGTATTCCGCGAGCGACTGCATCTGTCACCAGGTGGCAGTAGTCGACGATCAGTGCAGTATTGCAGTAGCCGTCCACCAGTGCAGTAGTGCAGTAGTACGTTCGTTAACCGAAAAATATTTAAACCAGTTCAGCTACCAGTAGCCATACCATGACCTCTTAGATGGCGTCTCAAGATCCAAGCAGATTAGTTTAGGTTTGCGTTTCAATTCGTACCGTGACCTTATTTAAACAATATCGCACTTGAATCGCCATCGCTTTGAATGAATGAACAAACCATTTTGCTGATCGGCTAATTGCGTCACTTCCTCTAAGAGAAGTTATTAAGGTGCGTTCGAAAACCTCAATAATTAAATTTACGCAAAGTTACGGTTTTTATGAGAACCTATTTAAAATGATAAGTATTATTTAAAACAAATATTGGTTTGTTTATACACACAATAATTATTTTTACCTAATTTGTAATCATAAAATGTTTGAACTATAAAGTATTTATTGCTCCAGAAACCAATGGTATTTTTAATTTTAAACAGACATCCAAAATAATATTAAGATTTAAGTGTTCGGAACGTCACTGAAAGTGGCATTTCATTTTTGGCAAAGATCAAACAATTCATAGAATAAAAAATAGACATAGAATAAAATATAGACATAGATTATAATATAGACATAGATGAAATATATTATAATAGGTATATTTTTAAGCATTTAAATTATTACCTTCATGCTCGTTTGATGTAAATTGCGATTGTTAAAGATTTATTTCTACGAGTATTATGGATTAACCAGGAATATAAGTTAAGTCTCAGAATTCTAGAGCCTTGTGCCTTGTCGCTCTCGCTTCATTGGGGAAATTCAGGATAAAACAAAGCATATCCTCCATGTTTATATTGATAGTCATGTTTACCCTCGTAAATACCTACCTACTCGTACATCCCCTGCGCTCAATCCACACTATACAGTACTACAACCCGTCCGCGCTCGTATTTTATTTTGTGTAAGTACATATTAACTTCTCATCATAACTCAGAAAAGAAATGTCCAATTTTAATCAATTCTTTCAGTTGAATATCATTAAGTTATTTGCACAAATGCATTGTTTATAGTAAGGAACAATTAAACATTAATAATTAACTAAAGTACATACTTATTGTTGTTAAAAATATCAACAACGGTTCAATTTATGTTAGAAAAATGTATCTTTTATTGAATTGCTAATTTTGACAGCTGAGACGCTTTACCAAAGCCGCAAAAGACGCTCATGGTACGAAATGAATGAACGAAAACATCTTTAGTATGACAAATAGCGAATCAGTTTAGGTAATCTGCTAATCAACTACAATGTGTCACTCATTGATGTCATGGTACGAAAACTGACAGCGAACTAGTTTAGGTCCGCATTTGTATCGCGCTAAGAGGTCACGGTATGGCTCCAGATAAGGCACACACAGTTTTGTTTTTGGGTCATAGCCGCATAAAAATTCAAATGATTCACCCGATTTTATATTTTCAGAAATCATCTTATTGCTCATATTGTCAATATAACATTTCCATTACTTGGCGCACTTAAATCAAAAATGCTTTACCAGTTCAAAGCGACCGATTAAAATTTACTAAAAATATTTCAGGAACGGACTGAATGGATATCACTGCGTGCGGAGAGCTATTTGCGAGATAGACATGATCCGCGAACCGAGAGAAATGTATCATAGGATATTGAAAATGATATTCAGGTAAGCTTTTAATAGTGAACTAGCAGCGCTCTGCGGCTTTGCCCGCGTTGTGCCCGTTCCCGTGAGAATTTTGGGATGAGAAATAGCCTTTAAACTTTTTGTTGAATGTCCATCCATTAAATGAGAATCCATTAAAAATAATTTTTCAAATATAATTGGTAGTTTCTGAGATTAGCTCTTGCAAACAATTGTTTGTTTATCTGTTTAGCATAGACTAGCTGTGCCCTACTGTTTTGCCCGCTTTGTACCAAGTTCATTACAAAATAATGGATGAAAAGTACCTGTGGAAGTCGATTTTAGTCAAAATTTTAGTTATTAATGACGCTGTTGTTTTTCCTTTCAGAAAACAATCGGATAGTACTCGTAAATGGCACCAAACATCACCAGAAGACTGCAGCTTATCAATATCTTTATGCCCCTTTTCAGTTCTAGAAGTTTCTCGATATACGGACATATGACGAACAATTTATGCGTTTTATTGATGCTCCCATCTTTGTAAATTAAACAAGAAGAGCATTAGCTTATATTATCCACAGCACAAATGTATCTAGACTCACTGAAAATATCAATGCAGTGCAGTGTACTGGAGTATAGACGTTAACAAAATAATCATTTATTGCCTCAATTACAAAAAAACAAAAAACATCTGGAAAAAAAGCAACAGAGGCTGTCTCTCGAAAAAAATAATGCATATGTACGTGTATGTGTGTGTACGTGAGAGTTTTTTGCGTGTGTACATGTGTATGTGTGCGTGTGCGTGTGCCGAGATTATAACGCTTGCTGTATTGTTTGTGGGTGATAACAAACCCAATTTAATTTTAATGGGAATTAAAATTATAATAATGCATCATACCGAGCACGGTATGATGCATTATTATAATTTTAAATATACTAATCTATGAGCACATAGATTAGCATATTAACGGAAAAATATCAAGCACCAGTCCCACCAAGGTCCAAATTAAAAGATCAACTACTTAAATTGACACTGAAAAGTCACAACTTCTTTACTTGTGAAATGTGCCACCAAATACTAAAAATACCAATTAAACCATATATCTAACTAACATCTAAATGTACACTCAACTAAATGAATTTTCAAAGTTAACATCTCCAGAAACTTTAACCACATTCTTCTTCTCACTCACTCTTAGGACATGTTTGTAATTCCATCCTTGTCGTTGAAGCGGTCCTCGTGCGAAGTAAGCACAAAATAAATCTGGTTAGTTACTAGGAGTCAATAAATTCCCTGAGCGACGAAATCGGCGACTAGTGGACTGATTGCCTATTGCGACATATTACTACGGATTCTCGATCCTTTCTCGTTATTGATAAATTGAATATTTTCACCAGTTACAATTAGAAAATAAAAGATTTATCTTATTAAAAAATCTATGATATATGACTAAATATTATTTACGAAGGCAAAGGTGGAAATGATACACAAACGAAAAGGTGGAAATGATAATTGATTAAGTAACCAAACCGATTACGATTTTCATTAAAATGTCACTTAGTTACTACGACACAGGCATAAACTTCCACACAGATATACAGAACATACAGCACCATTACTCACGAACAAAAACGAGATACCACTCCCGTCTAAACAGAATCGACTAAACACCGATCGAGAACAAACAGTAAAGGATTTCTAACTCAAAGTAAATATTCGAACGCTAGTACGTGATCAGCAACGCACATGAGGATTATTTAATTTGTCTCAGTTGCAAACATCAGAGCCGGTGGTTCTAAAACGTTTCCTGATAGCTCTCGACCACACATCGACTGCCTGATGGGAAGACAATTAGATTGTGGGCGGAATTTTAAAGTTTCCAATGATTGGATCGACAATGTCTTAATGCTGTTTGAAAATCTCTTCTTGTTAAAAAACTATTTAGTAACTAAGTATGTGAGTAAGTATTAGCCTGTAATGTCCCACTGCTGGGCAAAGGCCACTCATCTCACTGAAGATATCGATACATTAGGCATAATCCCCACGCTTACCAACTGCGGGTGTTGATCTTAAACCCGAGCCATGTTTTAAAAGTAGGAAAGATGTTTTGGCTCGACTTGGGTATTGAACCCGGGACCTCAGTCTTGGCAGGGGAGTGCACATACCACTAGAACACCAAGGTGCTACCTACAATCTTAAAATTTCCGGGATATGAAGACATTGTAAACAATCAGAAATAGGATCTATACCTCTTTAGCATTCTAAAGTATTACAACGAAACCTCTTTAAAGTCGTTTTTTTGGCATGGTAACACTTAGCATTGTGACAATATGGAGACAATACAGGCTAATTCTTTTTATATTTGATAAGTAGTGTTAATAACAGGGAGCAACACCCTTCCCCTACCCCGTAAGCCAAAGAAAAAATATATTCGCGGCACATTTTATTGATAACTAGCTGTGCCCCGCGGTTTCACCCGCAGCGCCCCCGTTTCCGTAGGAATTTTGAGATTTTTATTCCTTATTTTTCTTATATAAAAACCTTGTCCTGACAATAAGAAACACATTAAAAAAAGAATCATCCAATTTGGACCAGTCGTTCTGAAGTTATGCGCTTACCAACACGTTTTGCGATTTATTTTTATATTATAGATTAAGGTTCGGAACTCCTCATAGCATAGACAAAACCACTAAACATTCTTACATTTTTCTAAAAAAAAATAAGACCAGAATATTATCTACTAATATTATAAGGAGGTAAAATTTGTAATGTTGGATGTATGTTTGTATTCATCTCGGGAATAACCTGTCCGATTTGAATAATTCTTTTTGTCATCAATAGCTACATTCAACGCGAAGGTATACTATATATATAAATATAAATATATTATATTTATTCGGAAATTCCCACGGAAACGGGCACAACGCAGGTAAAACCGCGGGGCGCTAGTACTCGTATAAGCACTAGACACGCCCTGCGGTTTTACCTGGATTGGACATGTTCTCTCCTGTAGATTTAGCTCCCTTTAGGGTCTAGACAGACGGACTGCAATTCAACTGCAATCCGACTGCAAAATGGCAGTTCAGATGCAGTTTGAATGCAGTTGGCTCGACTGCAATCAAACTGCACGTCGACGGGCAGTTGGCGTGCAGTTGGATTGCAGTCTGAGAGTCTAGACAGACGGACTGCAATTCAACTGCAATCCGACTGCAAAATGGCAGTTCAGATGCAGTTTGAATGCAGTTGGCTCGACTGCAATCAAACTGCACGTCGACGGGCAGTTGGCGTGCAGTTGGATTGCAGTCTGTCGTTGTAACTGCACTCAGACTGCAATCCAACTGCACGCCAACTGCCCGTCGACGTGCAGTTTGATTGCAGTCGTTGTAACTGCACTCAGACTGCAATCCAACTGCACGCCAACTGCCCGTCGACGTGCAGTTTGATTGCAGTCGGTGTGCAGTGGTTGTAACTGCACTCGGACTGCAATACAACTGCCCGTCGACGTGCAGTTTGATTGCAGTCGAGCCAACTGCATTCAAACTGCATCTGAACTGCCATTTTGCAGTCGGATTGCAGTTGAATTGCAGTCCGTCTGTCTAGACCCTTACTGTTTGTATTCTTGTTAATTGTAGACCACAAAATAGACATGGATATTCTATGAGGTAAAATAACATATTTGAAAATTATTGTTATATTATGATTAGATCCCTGAATTATTATTTTTCATAGATGACTTTACTTCAATCCATACCAATTTTATAAACAGGATGATTTTCTCCTGAACGGCATAATGTATGACTGTTACCCACTAAATCTGGAAATATAACGTAAGCGATCTAAAAAACTTTAACACTAGCGCCATCTATTGGATCGCGGTTGGAACCACCATGCGGGATAGTCAGTTAACAATATACAGCAGAAAGTGACTTATCCAGCTTGTCGGTTTCTAGAGTCTTTTCTTAAGCTTGTTCTTTTCTAAGTCGGCTAGTTTAGCAATTTTGCAGTGTTATAGAGCAAAGAGATATCGCAGAGGTCATCATCATCACTACATAGTATAAAATAAAGTCGTCTCTATTTCGTGTCTGTTTGTCTGTTTGTCTGTATGCTTAAATCTTTAAAATTACGCAACGGATTTTGATGCGGTTTTTTGTAATAAGTAGAGTGATTCAAGAGGAAGGTTTTTATGTAAAAAATTCCCGAAATTCCCACGGAAACGGGCACAACGCGGGTAAAACCGCGGGGCGCTGCTAGTGTGTTATATAATGTTTAATTTGGGATACTGACACAAGATGTAACTCGGTACGAAGCCGAAACTAACCGGCTATCTCCTTCTAGATGTGTAGCCCTTTACTGCTCTTAATTTTGCAACTATTTTCATTCATTCTTATATCTATTAAGGGTTGCCAACAGCTTCAATATAATAGTTGATAATTAAGAGCATTTTAATAGTTATTAAAATGTACGTTCACTTACAGGTAGCCACAGCATTCGACATAAAATCTTTATTTACTCAACATACAACTAATAGGTACATTCTTCATTCATCCTCCAAAGTGCTGATCACCTCCATAATCCCCTGACCTTCCTCGCAGCCTGTATAGATGGCTGCACAGCTGAACATCTGCCTCCCTGCAGTAGCTGCATCAATGTATGGTGACATATCTTCTTTCCAATCAGGGTCAGTGTCATCAAATGGTGTAGTTCCGTAGTCAGGCCTGAAAATATGTTTATATATTTATTTACATACGTTTAATTAGACCCAAACTCAGCTCTAAGCTTGTATAATGGAACTAGCAGCGCCCCGCGGTTTTACCCGCGTTGTGCCCGTTCCCGTGGGAATTTCGGGATTTTTTTTACATAAAAACCTTCCTCTTGAATTACTCTACCTATTACAAAAGACCGCATCAAAATCCGTTGCGTAATTTTAAAGATTTAAGCATACAGACAAACAAACAGACAAAAATAGCGACTTTATTTTATAATATGTAGTGATGATGTAACTGACTAATACTACTACATATAGATACACAAACTGTTTATATGAATGTATAATTGACTCCCAAACGTCGTCGACAAAAACTATGTCTCCACGTCTTGGTGACTCCGGGCGGGAATCGAACCTGTAACCACCCTCACAAAAAATTGTGTCAACGGGCTTGTCAACATGCAGATCTGATTGGTTTATTTTACAACAGGGTGTGAAAGATCGAATCTTAAACTCTTTTGAGCAGTATTCGCGATTCGTCATAATTTCTGATTTGGCCACGCCTAATAATCACTCTGTATAGTCAGATAATTGAATGTGAAATTGTAAGTAGAATGTCTTTTAGTGATTTGGTAATATCTTGGCTTCAACAAAAGTGAGTTGGTATCAGTTTATCGCCTTTTATCAGTCTGTACTTTGCTTTAAGTGAAATAGATAACAAAATGATATTTTATTATTCAATCATAAATATCCGTATACCACACACACATCACAAAAAATCATTCTTCATACCACAAAATACACGTCTTATTCCAAATGCCTTTTATTTCCTGTACTTACGTTAGTAAAATATGAATTATTTTTCCAACAAACCCTTCATCATCCAAAGGAAACTGCGCAGATTCGCAGATGGCTCTTTGAACGCAATCGTAACCATTCATACCTTTCCTGTAATATAAATAAATAAGCATAGATATAAGTTGTAACATGGAAAAGTTGTCTACACTTATATTATAAAGAGGAAAGATTTGATTGTGTGTTTGCATTGAATAGGCTCCGAAACTACTTGACCGATTTGGGAAATTATTTTTGTAATGGATAGCCACATTCAATGGAAAGGTTATAGAATACTTTTCATCCTGAAATTTTTACGGGAACGGGTACAACACGGGTAAAACTGCGGGGCGCTGCTAGTATATTATCTGCCTATTAATATTGATATATGAATAAATGTATTAAAAGAGAATATTCGTATGATGCTAAAAATAGCTCGCGTTATAATGCTTTACTACCTAGCACTCGTGGTGTAGTTTGACTAAGCGATGTTAGTTCATTGCGATTGTTAAGCAACGTGCAGCTCGGTCTCTACTTGGATGGGTGGCCGATAGTGACATTTCTATCTGAGCGCTACCGAGCTTCGGAGGGCACGTTAAGTAGTCGGTTCCGGTTGTTTCAATCGTCAGACCATATCGGAGGCCTTGAGGAGATCTAAGATCTCCGACACCAGGGTTGGCCACTAACTTATTTGAAATTAATGAATTTGGTGAGGTGAGAATCCCAGCTGTGTTACATTACAGGCTAATACTTATTTATGTTTTTTGAAGTAGACATTAAGCTTACGCGTTCATCATCTCAGCGACTGCCCTATAGAAGGCCAATCGCTCATCGGTCCTATACCCATCATCTCTGGTTTCTCTAGATACTTCCTTTATGAAGTAGTACTGTGACAACTGACTGATGTTCATAAATTGCATATATTGGTACTGAAAGTTGACAGCAAACGCCATGTTGACTTGGTCTATATCGTGGACTGGTAAGGAGAATCCTAGGAGTAGCTGAAAGGATTAACAGCATAAATTAGTTATACTTAACTGAGCTTTTTTCGATGGAGTCCTCTCACTGTTCCCTATCCTATGCCTAGTTCAAATTAAAATGTATTTATTTGTAAATAAATCGCACTCTGTTTGGCACTGTAAGGGCCGACACTGCGTTAAGCGTGCGCACGCCGTAGTTTCATACAAAAGTGAACCGTCGCGGGCGCCCGCGGCGTGCACCCGCCGCGTGTGGCTTCATACAAAAGTGAACCGACGCATGCGCCCGTCGCGTGCGGTGTCATTGAGTGTATTGACCCTTAACTAGAATAAAAACTAACTTAAAAATGAATCCTACTAATATTATAAATCCGAAACTTTCTCGTATGATTGTTACTCTTTCACACAAAAACTACTGAACGGACTTGGATGAAACTTTACAGTAATATAGGTTATACATCAGAATAACATATGGGATACATTTATCCCAAAATTTCTGCGGGAAAGTTACATGGCGGGTAGCATCGCGGGGCACGGCTAGTAAAGTAAAAGTAAAGTAAAGTATTAGCCTGTAATGTCCCACTGTTGGGCAAAGGCCTCTCGTCTCACTGAAGATATCAGTACAGTGAGGAGGCTTCAGGCGTAATCACCACGCTTGCCTAATGCGGGTTGGTGATCTCAAACCCGAGCCATGTTTGTTTGCACGGCTAGTAGGGATATAAAATGCATAACTAATTAAATATTTACAGAATCAAATATAAATACATGCAGAAATAAATAATTGACCATCTAAATGTTGAGATATCCCCATCTTCTGTGCATGTCATATAGTTGATCATAAAATTGATATTAATTTTATTAGGTCTTCGACCAAAATACCAAAAGTCGATGAATTGCCTAATTTACTTAAAAGCTTCACTGTAATTTTACACCTTACCGTCTATTAAATTAAATTTAAATTACCTTATAAATTGCGCCGTAAGGAAAGACGAGGGGCAATCCATTAATTTGTCTTTTCGATATTGAAAGTAAGTCATCCGTTGAGCCTGACATTATTGTTATGGATATTAATAATAAGTATTCGCACCTGGAAACCATGAAACAATTTAGTTCCTTCATAATCAAACAATAATAACTCACTTAAAAATCTATATAGTATCGTTAAAAATATTTTCTAAACTATGTGAAAGGTTAGAAAAGTATATTTCTTTTAAAAATAAAGGAACATAAACAGGATCGAATATAACATATAAAAAAATTGTAATGTATAAGTAAGTAAGTTTTAGTAGGTTATTGGCCAACCCTGGTGTCGGAGTTTTTAGACCGCCTAAAGGCCTCCGACATGGTCTAACGATTGAAACAACCGGGACCGACAATTTAACGTGCCCTCCGAAGCACGGTAGCGCTCAGATAGAAATGTCACTATCGGCCACCCATCCAAGTAGAGGTCGAGCTGCACGTTGCTTAACAATCGCAATGAACATCGCATAACATCGCTTAGTCTAACAACGCTACAATGTATAAATACTTGTAATGCCCCACTGCTGGACACAGGGTTCTACTCTCACTGATACAAAAAACAAAACCATACAGTCTCTCCCTAATCTCACGTGGCAAAATATAACCCCGTTATGGAAAAACATCATCTCGTTAAGCTTAAGTGTATCGGATCAATTAAGATACTCGTATCAATACAGAATGAAGGAAGTAAATTAAGAGGCCCATATCGATCCTTTTTGATCAAATTCAGGTAAGCAAACATCCAGGCTATTCAATTTTATTCGTATTAGTAAGTACATATGTTCATGTTTAGGCAAGCGTGATGATTACGCCTAATCCCTCCACTGCACGTACTGGTTTACCTCATTCCAATGATGTATACAAAAATAATAAATAAAGTTGAACAATGTGATTTCTTTCTAATATTAAAAGTATTCAAAATAAATCTATCTTTTCAAACATGTAGGGTTTAAAATAGTTGCAAGCAGGAGTGGGGATTACGTTTAATACTCCTCATTGTATTGATTAAGTGAATTTCCTTGCAATGAGACCATATAATATATAAGTAGTAAGTTCTACACAATAAAAATATTTAGACTTCACAGAATTAAAACTTCGTTTACGGATACATTTCGCTTTTATTTTACACTAGCAGCGCCCCGCGGTTTTACCCGCGTTGTGCCCGTTCCCGTAGGAAATCCGGGATAAAATGTAGCCTATAGCCTTCCTCGATAAATAGACTATCTAACAGTGAAAGAATTATTCAAATCGGTTCAGTAGTTTCTGAGATTAGCGCGTTTAAACAAACAAACAAACAAACAAACAAACAAACAAACAAACAAACAAACAAACAAACAAACAAAACAAACTCTTCAGCTTTATAATATTAGTATAGATTTTTATATGACGTTTTGGCCCCTTTACAGGAACCGTGGTCACGTGACCACGATTCCTGTATTCATACATTCAAAATGAGATGTGTAGGCTTAAACTTAAGAAAGTAGACTTCACAGAACTTAATAATAGATACAAAGAAGATATATTTGTCAATTAAAGTACATACTATAGGAAAGTAAAATCAAACTTACCACATGTTGGCCAATTGGAATAACGAACCGCTATCCTGCTGCTATTATGACAATGTTCTTTTAAAAGGACTAGTTCATACTGTAAATTAAATACACCAGGAACTCAAAATATTCCGTCCTTTTGGTTTTATGACAGTCAACTTAAATCCAACCTCAACTTTGCAGTGCTTAACCATTTTGCCGTATTATACTTTTAGAATAATTTAAAGAAAATGATACCTTAATTCGTGTTGTTTAGTGGCCAACCCTGCTGTCGGAGGTTTTAGATCGTCTAAAGGCCTCTAACATGGTCTGACGATTGCAACAACTGGGGTCGACAATTTAACGTGCTCTCCGAAGCACGGTATCGCTCAGATAGAGATGCCACCCATCCAAGTCGGGGCCGAGCTGCAAGTGACAAACATTTTAAAAGGGCTCCATCATTTCTTCATATTAGAATCTATAATGTCGTCGCCATATCATAGATTGTGCTCAAATCATGACTTCATGAAGTAGGTAAATCTACAATATAGCCACGATATATAAATATTATGTCTAAAGAATACTATTTTCCGAGAAAAAATTCCAAAATGTCACCACCATAATGCTACAAACTTTACTAGTTTGAACAAAATTGTATTGGAATAACGTTTTCCATTACCTTCTTAGACTTTGATTTAAATTCCGAGTGCAGACAATATATTCCAAAAGTTGTCCTCAAACATAGACAGCCCCTTATATTCCGAACATTCTGTAAGTTGTCAAGCTAATTGTATAGAAACACTGAGAATAGAACTTAAAACAAACTGTTCAAATATGTAAAGCTCGTGCAATGTCTGACTATTATACTTAAAGACTGTATTACGTATTGGATTGTAGTTGCTATTGGTATTACAATATTGAGTAAAATCTTGCGTGGTTATACTACAGAACAAGTCTGAACTGAAGATTTAAATGTAAGATATTAAAATCGTAATATTCAAAAATAAAAATCAATTAACGGAATTTGTAATACAATAATATCTATAAGTAGTAGTATCAGTGAATTAGATTCCATAACACAAGCTTAGAGCTTACTTTGGGTCTGATTAACCGTGTGTGAATTTGTCCAGGTATATTTAAAAAACAGAAAAAAAAGGTTTAGTTGAGTTTAGTTACATTTTTATAGTACGAAACGATAGCCACTTGTTTATAGCAATTACTCTACGTTATTTTCCGTTACTTTCTACGGATAGTAGTCGTTACATGAGCCATGTCAGAGGCCTTTGGCGGCTCTATAACTCTGACACCAGGATTGGTCAGTTTGACCATCCACTCGATGAAGAAGAAGAAGAAGCAATTACTCTGTCATAGCAATTCGTATACCTATTAAAACGCTATCAAAGCACGTAATACCACTACAAGATGCATAAGTTTCTTCAGACGAACATCAAACGTTGAAGAAATTGTTTGAAAAATGTTGACAACTGCAAATATTTTCCTTTACATTTCAATATTAATTAAATGCATTGGAAGTGAAATACATCACAGAAGTGAACGACAGCTATTGTTTCCAAACTCGACTCTGTTTCAAGTAAGTATTCTTTAAGTTTTGTTAAATATTTTGGTTTTTAACCTTCCCATTGAATATCTATTACAAAAAAGTCCCAATCCAATTGAAAAAATAAAATTGTTCCAATGGTATTGGTAACTTTCGACATTAGCTCGAAACACACAAACAATTTTTTTTATTACTGCTTCATAACTTCATAATTAGTATAGTGTAGACAGAAAGTACTGAAACAAGATGGCCAAACAGACATTTACATCTGTTAAATTCAGATTTGTTTGATGTTTTACCTGACTCGATCATCTACTAGACGAAGATCATCGAGTCAGGTATACCTTGATCGTCCACTGCATCAGGTAGAAACCGGATCTTTCCTTTAATCAACCAGGCATGGGTTCTTCCTGACACGGGTCTCACCTGAGCCGAGTTCTAACCCAGGTTTTATTGAAGAGGAGCTCTACTTCATCCAGATTTAACCTATACGTATTTTCCGTCGAGTTTAAATTATAATATTAGATAGGTTTTAGATTGCTTCTATACTATTGTCCAACAAAACCTAGTCTTCCCTAAAATAAAACACAAACAGCGCTCGTGGCGTTGTTTGACGAAGCGCTGTTATTTCATAGCGATTGTTAAGCAATGTGCAGCTCGGCCCTTACTTAGATGGGTGGCCGATAGTGGCATTTCTATCTGTGCGCTACCATGCTTCGAAGGGCACGTTCAATTGTCATTCCCGGTTGTTTCAATCATTATACCATGTCGAAGGTCTAAAAACTTACTTAATAAAACATTTCAATAAACAACACTAAAAAACATATTTATTCATCTCTTAAAATGGTGATCAGTTCCATGACGCCCTGTCCCTCAGGGCATCCAACGTAAATGGAAGCACAGCTGAACATTTGACGACCGGCGATGGCTGCGTCGGTGTAGGGAGACATGTTCTCTTCCCAGTCCGGGTCTATATCGTCGAACGGTGTGCGACCGTAATCAGGCCTTAAAAAGGAAAATTGTTGTGATTGAGAAAAGAATATGTAAACTCATGGCAGAAGTGAGAAATGAATGAATAACTAGAGTACGAAAAGAAGAAAACAATGTGTCTTTTTACCCGACTGTTTTAAATTAATGTTGGCCAACTCACTTATACACAAAGTGTAATGGTTTCTGGGTTTTTATGAAATGACAATTGATCAAGTTTCATTCCGAGTTTCAATAAAACTTTGCGCTTGCGCAAGTCCAGACTTAAGACTGGTCTAGTCTAAAAAAACCTAAGCGACACATATTAGACAAAACTTATAAAGCGCCTAAAAGACTAAAATGTCTATAACAGCCTGATGACATCGACATTTTTTGTCTTGTCATCTAAAAAAATATACCGATCATTGTTGTTAGTTAAACTAAAAACCGACTATTACGTCGACTTCATTATAAGTAATTTGAAGGACTTTCTATATGGTCTAAAATGGTCGATCCTTGTCTAATGAAAGAAGATATGAAAACAGAACTCACGTGAGCAATATATGCATTATCTGTCCCACTAGTCCTTCTTCTTCCACTGGAAACTGCGCAGCTTCACATATTGCTCTCAACACGCAGTCAGGACCGTTGAAACCCTTGCTGAAATAATTTATTCCCCATTGATAAGTTAGCACGCCTTATTCTCCTCATTTTAATTATATCATCATTGAGAGGCATTTGTCCAGCAGTGGGATATTACAGGTCATCTTTAAGTCAGTTTGTTACTGGCTGAACAAGCGTCAAAAAACAATATCAGTTCTGTTGTAAGGTGTTTTTCTCTTTTGCTCTTTGGAAAATAGCGTTTGTTGGAAAGGGACAAACCATTTGATAGCTAAAATGTTTACTGATTTCTTAAGTTTAAACGAGCACTACTCATTTTGAATTGAAATTAAATGTTGAGTCTTTTGTGACATCAATTTTGTACCTGTAAAGGGGCCGAAACGTCAGATAAAAATGTAAAATAAAAGCGAAGTGTATCCGTAAACATAGTCTCAATGCTGTTAATAAGCTTTAATGAATAAAGCCCAAAGACTATCTGTTATACAGTGTGCTCACACTCTTATAACCCCAAAATTATCCAACAAAAACTTACGAAGACAACATTTCAGCGAGTGATCTATAGAACACGAGTCTCTCATCTCTCCGCCACTCAAGTTCCGCGCTCCTCTGTTCTCTGGAGACTTGCTTGATGAAATAGTACTGGGAAAGGTCGGATATGTTCGTAAATTGTACGTATTGGTATTGAAAGTTGGCTTGGAAGAGCAGGGCGATGCCGTCGTTGTTGTGAACTGGCGCTGACATGGTTATCAGCAGCTGAAAGAAAAAACATATCTTTATATATAAAAATTAAGTGTCAATTTGTCCGCGATGGACTCTTTTAAATTCTACTGAACCGATTTTAAATTCGATTTGCATTCCGTCTGCAATTAAATTCAACTTGAAAGGCAGGATAGCTTACATCTCAATTTATTTAGCATTCCGACATACGCTATTTTCACGAGACAAAACTCTTTAAAACTGTATTTTAGTTATATAGAGATTATGAATAAGTCGGTGAAACTTTACTATACCTTATAAGTCCCTCCATAAGGGTATACCAATGGTAAAGCATTGACTTGTCTCTTAGACCTTAGTAAATCTTCTTCATTACTAACTGATGAACTGAAGTTGCAAAATCCAAGCAAAAGTACGATGATATAAAAATACATCCTGAAAAGTTAACAACGAAAAGGTTATTCAAAACTAATTCTCTCTCAGTTTCTTGATCCAAACTAAACAAAGATCAAATATCACTACATAGTATAAAATAAAGTCGTCTCTGTTTCGTGTCTGTTTGTCTGTTTGTCTGTATGCTTAAATCTTTAAAATTACGCAACGGATTTTGATGCGGTTTTTTGTAATAGGTAGAGTGATTCAAGAGGAAGGTTTTATGTAAAAAAAATCCCGAAATTTCCACGGGAACGGGCACAACGCGGGTAATTATGTAATAAATGCTGATATAATGTAATTTCAAACTGATACAATCATATATATTGCACTATTTATATCATTAAATGCCCTTAAGGGCCAACCCCCGTTAAGCGTGCACCCGTCGCGTGCGCCCGCTAAGTGAAACCGCACGCGAAGGGCGCAGGCGATGGTTCACTTTTGTATGAAGCCACACGCGGCGTGCGCACGCTTAACGCAGTGTCGGCCCTCAGTGTTACAATATACTCCGAAAATAAATTAACCAAGTCCCCAAAAGCTGCCTTTCGTATGTAGAGCACGAAGCACCGTTAGTATTACAATAAACAATACTTACTTCTTATAAAAAACTGAATCACAATTAACATCTAAAAATAAAACGTATTATAAACGTAATTCCATATTTCTCAGATCTTTTAGTTACGTTAACTCCAAGCGGCAGTTATCTAAATATGTGCGATATAAAATATCGAATCAATATCATAAAGGTGCGACCATACTTGAGTGGAAAATCATTCTAAAACGATCTTTGAATAGATCATTTATAGTATTTCTTTCACCGTAATATTGAAAACAATCGTTGGTCAATCGCATAATATTCGTACGAGCAGCGCCCCGCGGATTTACCCGAGTTGTGCCCGTTCCCGTGGTAATTTCGGGTACTTATATACATATAAACCTTCCGGAAGAATCATTCTATCGATTGAAGAAAACCGCGTCAAAATCCGTGCAGTTGTATTTGAGTTTATCGCGAATAGACGATAGACAGACGCGGCCGGGGACTTTGTTTTATACTATGTAGTGATAGTGAAGTTCATAATCTGTCCACAGCAAACGAAACGGCAAAATTGTCACTGTACTTATCCAGTCAATAACAATCTATCCTCGCAAAACCAAAGGAACAAGTAGATACATATTGTCATTATCATTACATAGGTATGTTTTATTTATTCATTGAAATTTGTATCACATGAAAAGAAGTCAAGTCAACATTTAAATAATGAACAAGCTTCTTACAAAGTCAACAGTTAAATATTGTATCAGCTACATTATGATCGAACCTTTACATTGTAAGTCAAATCACAAGACAGTTAAGCTCTAATTTATTTATCAAACACGGGGTAATACTTCAGTCACGAGGTCTTTGCGGATGTTGGTTTTTATTAAGTGTCATTGTGTACAACTACATCTGGCCAGAATATACATTGACATAGTATATCATTAGTATTAGTTTTTTGTTAAAATAGTTCGTCGATAAGGTTTTTGTCATATTAGTTTGTAGTTAATAAAAGTAACGACGTTCAATAGATTAATTACGTAATATTAGTTTAAAACGCAGTAAAAATTGTGTTTTCAAAAATAGTTTACTTCGATAAATAGATTGTTCAGTTCAGTTCAGTTTAATCACAGTCACAGACTAAAATAATATTAGTAAATTATTATTTTTACTTTAAAAAATTAGGAAGAACGAAACCAACATTTATTAAAGTACTTTTAATCAATTTTAAAAAGGAAGAGGTTCATTAGTTTGTTTAATTTGTTTGGTTAAAATAAAACCAGCCAGTCTGAAGAAATAGATTTTTTTTTGGGCTGAATTCCTTTGATATAAAATTTAGTTCCAATGTTTCTAATAAATCTATCCAGTGTAGTGTTAGTGGTTGTTTTCTTTGGAAAATATGGAAGTGGGACGAGTGTGGTTGAAGTGCTGCCCAGGCAAAGAAGACAGCTGCTTTTTCCAAACAGTACTACATTGCAGGTATAGTTATTGTTACATTTTTTATAGTTATGTCAAATCACAGGGCATGCAAAGGTTTGATCCGTGTAGCCTTGTTCAAACGTAGTAAGTTTTGGCTGTCGATGAAAGAAGCTGACTATGTTTTGTTTTAAATTAAACTTTACCTAACAAATGAATTATAAGTAATATTAATTAAACATATAAGAATGCATCGACACCAGTTATATAACCAAAAAACTGACGCTGCAATCCAGTCGACACGCCACGACACAGCTTGTTGACGTGGATATAGAAGACATTCCCTAACTATAAAAATAAAAACTATAAAAATATGTGTATTATATTATGTGTTTTGTATTAAATTGTGTTAACTACATAACTTTTATCCAAGAATCTCAATCAATGCGTGTGAAACCAAACGCCACTAACACACACATAACCGATAGAAGTATCCGTACTCAGAAACGTCAAGCTTCCTTGTTAAAGACTAGCAGCGCGCCGCGGTTTTACCCGCATTGTACCCGCTCCTGTGGGTATTTCAGGATTAAAAGAAGCCTATAACCTCCCCGTTGAATGTGGCTATCCATTACAAAAAGAATTTTTCAAATCGGACTAGTAGTTCCTGAGATTAGCGCGTTATTAATAATATATTTGATCAGTAATTTTTAGCATGTAATGTATTAAAAATTAGATTATTAGTTAATTGTAGCTTTAAGGGACGTCTCTGAGTGAGGCAGTTATCTATTTAACTCTACTTTCAGTTTAATGCCGGCATTGGCACGCCAAGTCCAGCTAAAAACGTCGGCTTGAACTTCGCCTTCCAAGCTAATTTCCAACTACCCTGGAACAGAACCCAGATCCCTGTAGACATTCTGCACTCAAACTCAGGATTTGATGGAGAGTCTAGGCGGAAAAGGGACTTGAATGAAGATTACAGGAACGATGCGAAGCTCGTACACTTTTACAAGTATATTGAGGAGCTTTTGGTTGGGTAAGTGCATTATATAGCAAACATAATATAATATTTTCTAAGGTTTTTTAGTCGCTAAAGATTGGTCTAGAGTCTAGACTGGTTATTTGTCACCTAACGTCGTCTTCGTCGACTGAAACACCTAATTGGGTGACAATTACTGTCGCTTACCGAAAGCCGCCAATCAGCGCATACTTGACCGGTGTAAAGTATGCGGTGATTGGCGGTTAAAATTGCATTCTTTTCGCGTAGTTTGACAAAGTAATGTTAGAGCATTGCGATTGTTAAGCAACGTGCAGCGCGGCCGCTACATGGATGGGTGGCCGATAGTGGCATTTCTGTCTAAGCGCTACCGTGCTTTGGAAGACACGTTAATGTCCCGGTTGTTGCAATCGTCAGACCATGTCGGAAGTCTTTAGGCGGTCTAAAGACTACGACACCAGGGTTGGCCACTAACCTGCTCGAACTTTCTTACTACTGCAGATTCTTCACTACATAGTATAAAACAAAGTCGCGTCTGTTTGTCTTCTGTTTGTCTGTTTGTCTGTATGCTTAAATCTTTAAAATTACGCAACGCAGTTTTTTGTAATAGGTAGAGTGATTCAAGAGGAAGGTTTTTATGTAAAAAAAATCCCGAAATTCCCACGGGAACGGGCATAAATAATAAATCAATAAATATACCCGGACAAATTCACTTACGGTTAATTAGACCCAAACTAAGCTCTAAGCTTGTAATATGGAATCTAACTAACTTATACTACTACATATATATACAAATACTTTATAAGAATATATTATAATTGACACCCAGACGTCGTCGCCAACAACTATGTCTTCATATATTGTTGACTCCGGGCGGGAATCGAACCCGCAACCCCCGACACAGTAAGCGCTCTCACTGCCACTGTGCCAACGGGCTTGCCAATTCAATCAAGTTTTTATTATTACAAGTGGACGTCTGTTTTAATGTAATTACCATTAATCATAACAATATCTACTCATTAATATGATAAGGGGGATAAAGGGGGAAGAAACCACAAGTCTGAGCTTATTTACTCAAAAAGCTCCATTACTACGGAACATTTAAGCTCATACAACTAATACATCATCACATCAGACATCCACGCTTCTCACCGAACGGATTATAAGCAATTAGTAAAATTCACATATAAGCCTTTAAGAACATACATATGCCTCTATGTACGAGTATATGTATAGTGTTATATGAAATGTTGAGATAATAACTAGTAATGATTACATTAAGCCGCGATAAATAGTCGTTGTTAAGAATTAGTCAAAAGTACTACTTTCAAAAGTCGTACTTTGGCATGACTTTTAGTGAAGGAATCGTTTTAAGTGCCGTTTATTTAATCAAATCATGATCTTCGATCACTGCTAAGCAACTGCTTCGGCTAAGACTTGTCTTAGAAACGACTTTTTATCTATTCCTAAGTGTTTTTACAATCCCATAGTTAGATTACTAACACTTAGGGTCTAGACAGACGGACTGCAATTCAACTGCAATCCGACTGCCAAATGGCAGTTCAGATGCAGTTTGAATGCAGTTGGCTCGACTGCAATCAAACTGCACGTCGACGGGCAGTTTGATTGCAGTCGAGCCAACTGCATTCAAACTGCATCTGAACTGCCATTTGGCAGTCGGATTGCAGTTGAATTGCAGTCCGTCTGTCTAGACCCTAACAAAAAGTATTAGCCTGTAATGTCCCACTGCTAGGCAAAGGCCTCTCGACTCACCGAAGATATCAGTACAGTGAGGAGAATTAAGCGTAATCAGCACTAACGAATATAATAAAATTGTTAAGCATAATTATATAATGTGTTTTTGGAACGAAGTTCCTTATCGCGCGTTGCGAAAGGGGGCTAGACGGAAAAAATTAAGACGAAAAGTTGTAACGACACTTTTTGCGTTAGAGAGACAGACAGATAAACATGCGCACGTTTGTTTCTCTGTCTGTCTCTCTCTGGCGTGCGCATGTTTCACTGTCTCTCTCTCTCTCTCTCTCTCTCTATCTCTTTCTCTTATAGAAAGCAAGCCAGATATTTTCGTTTCGTCTTTCTATTTCGCATTGAACAGTGTGGTATCGCGACGATTATTTTTGTTGATAATAAATGAACTTCGTTCTATCCGGGTGTCCCTTGACACCTCTCAAGTTTTTTTTCTTACCATGTGCCATACGAAATGCAATGCACTGCACTTTCTTCCGCATATTTAGACTGTTAAATCCTACCATTTACTAATATCAACATCCAAATATTTACCCGATAACTTAGATTAGGGTTATTGCACTCACGGCTAGGCTAATCTCTTTAATGAAGATACCAATGAGTAGATCACGAAGTATTTACCTAACATAATGCTAAAGGTATGCTCTAGTTTTGATAAATATACATAAAACTTTGTATTGAAACGTGCAAGTCATATGTGTAAATGTGTATCTATCTATTCTTATACTATTCTATAGACGGTTTAGGCTATGGGTTGTTAGTGGTGGAGTGTTAAAAACCCGATACCATGTTAACTTATAACGGTATCAAGTCTAAGCCAATAGGAATCTGATAAATTAGTTGCAGGATAAGCATCTGAAAATGACACGAGCGAAAAGAGCAGGGTCACTCTTTCAATTAACTAGTAGGAGTTGTAGTAGTATGAGCCTATAATGTCCCACTGCTGGGCAAAGGCCTCTCATCCCAATGAAGATATGAGTACAGTGAGGAAGATTAGGTGTAAACATCTCGCTTGCCTAATGCGGGTTGGTAATCTCAAACCCGAGCCACATTTGAAAAGTAGAAACATGTTTTCAGCCGACCCGCGAATTGAAGGCGGGACCTCAGACTTGGCAGACAAGTGCATATACCATTAGACTACCAAAGCGAGCCAGACTTGTGTTTGCCAAAAATGGTATCGTTTAAGCATCGGTAGAATGATAAAGTCATCACTTTTATGCGGACCCTACACTATCAAGTTTACTATCAAGTTTGCAGCGAACTTGATGCGGCGTCCAGTAAACTTGACGGTGTAAGTAGTCTTGTCATGCACGCCCATAGCTATACACCTTCAACTATTTCACTTTAAAATGTCTGTATTTCCACGCTCGGTATATTTACCATTGAAAATTGTACCGTAAATCCAACACAGAAAGTTTTGAGAACGCGTGAAAAACATAATCTTTCAACTCGAGTCACCCGACCTCGCTACGTTCAAACTCAAACAAAAATAACTTTCCATAATATTCAACGTTTTGATATTCAGTTTGTTTATTCGCAATAATTTTGTGGGTATAAGTAAACAATTGTGATTTATCGTCCAACGTTTCGATACTTTCGAATGCCAATTTTCACGTAAATTGCTTTCGTCAATTCTGATTTTCCGTACGTCAGAATGTTTAATTTATTGATGTTTACTTGCCCGTTTTGTTTTTAAATAAACCTTTAATAAATTATAATCTTGGATTTGTTTATTTTAGCGTTGCTCTTATTGTGACTCGAGTTTGAGATCACCTGCCCGCATTAGGCAAACGTGGTGATTATTCCTAATCCTCATTGTACTGATATCTTCAGAGAGATGACAGGCCTCAGCCCGGAGTGGAACATTACAGGCTACTACTTTTTACTTACTTTTAATCAATTAGGAAAGTTAGTTTAAACATTAAAACTGTCTAAAAAGCTTAGGCCATATAATTAGCAATTAGCAAGTGCCAACATTTTATCGGCCCCTTACAAGTGGTAAATCTTTTTGCATACTACTGTTAATATATTGTAGTCCGTTGTCAAATATATGTGAATGTGTCATAATCACCATAATACTTCGATCATGTGTATTGTTTGTTGATCGACGTATTGATAGTAGACAACCATATTATAGAACACGCACCGGATGTCCTGGTTTAAACTTTCAACGCGGTGAAGCCTAATTATTTGTTAAAACGGGAACTTACGTACGACGGAGGTTACTGTTGAGTGTCCCTCAACACGTTTCGGTCACGTACGGTGACCTTCATCAGGAGGTGGGTGAAGCGAGAGCGACAGCGTCTCTCCCCGCTCAGCTCCGTCGTACGTAAGTTCCCGTTTTAACAAATAATTATGACATCAACGTACGTTCAATTAATAGCGGTGAAGCCTCTCAACAAGTCCAAGCTCGGGCTATGTTAGTAGTATAATCTCTCATCTATACATATAAAATTCAAAGTCCTGACTGACTGACTGACTGACTGACTGATAATCAACGCACAGCCTCAACCGCTACACCTAGAAACATGAAATTTGGCAGGAAGGTTCCTCAAGTGAAGTAAGTGCACACTAAGAAAGGATTTTCTAAAATTCTTACGGGAACGGGCTCAACGCGGGCAAAGCCGCGCGGCGCTGCTAGTATTAATATAAATCTTTTATCTATAATTACGCCTTCCAACAACGCGCACCTTAATAAAGCTGAAGATTTTGTTTTTATTTGTTTGAAAATAATTATTCAATTTGTCTGTTTCTAAGATTACTCAGAAACTCACAAATCTTATATTATAAAAATGAATCGCTGAATCTGTTGCTAAGCGCATAACTTCAGAACGGCTGCACCAAATTGGATGATTCTTTTTTTAATGTGTTCCTTATTGTCAGGACAAGGTTTTTATATAAGAACAATAAGGAATAAAGATCTCTAAATTCCCACGGGAACGGGGGCGCTGCGGGTGAAACCGCGGGGCACAGCTAGTTGAATATAATTATTTTTGTAATGGATAGCCATGTTCAACGGGAAGGTTGAGCTATTTTCCATCCCGATTTTTTCACGGAAAAGGGCACAACGCGGGGCGCTGCTAGTTAAAATATCCTTATTGTATTTATTGAATTAATGATTTTTTCAATAATGATTCCAGATTCGGCCTCAACGGCAAATCCTGTGTGGAGCAAACCCTCTGCCACATCGGAGCTGAGCCCTTACACTCACATGATGACGAGGACCTGCTTCATGAACTAGCTACGTTTGTTTTAAAGTAAGTAAGCCTTTTGTTTATTCTATAATAAAGTAGTGCTTGTATCACAGAAGTTATGTCAACTCATTACGATTTTTGAGCAACAACTCCGCCACTACATGTATGCCAACAGTGACTTTCTGCTCGGTCACTACCGTGTTTCAGAGGGAACGAAAAATTGTCGGTCGCGGCTGTTCCATGTCGGAGACCTTTACATGATCTACAATACCGACAACCAGGCTGGCTGATTAAATCAAGCCATTGATTGCCGCGCCTTAACAGCGTTAACCGCAATATTTGAGATCACCAACCCACATTAAGCAAGCGTGGTGATTATGCCTAATCCTCCTCACTGTACTGATATCTTCAGTGAGATGAGAGGCCTTTGCTCAGCACTGGGACATTACAGGCCTTTTACTTTACTTTAATAAAATATCTCTTATTTCAGTCCCACAAACGACGGTCAAGATGAGAATAATTTCGAGGAAGCCTCTAAGCACTACGTTGAAGCTTTCAGGAGGGGACAGCGCTCCGAAGATTGTAAAACTATTTACAGCAACTGTAACTTCCCGTTGATTGATATGTTTACTCAACTTCATGTGCAATCTTGAATATTTGTATTGAAAGTTTCGATTGAGTGCCATTTTTAAAATTGAGCAAATTTCACGAACATATACCTCGTATATTTTCTATTTTTATAATTATTGGAATAAAATAAAAAAAATTAACAATTAATTTTATATAAAAACATTTTATTTATTTATAAAATAAGTGAACGTGTTAAAAATAAGATATTCAACTTGTCAAGCTAAAGGGTCGACATGTCAAATACTTAATTAAATAATACTAGTTTATATGAATAAACTAACATATATTAAAATTCATATAGTAATTCTTCAATATCTTGGACTTGACGTTTCTGAGTGAGGAGGCAAGACCTCCTCACTCAGAAACGTCAAATTCTTCGTTAGTAGAGATTAAATGAGTGATTTTGACATTGTAATGTATGAAAAAATACGTCAATAAGTGTCGATTTAATGAATGTCTCTGAGTGCGGCATTTAAACAGTGACCAGTGCTAGTGAGTGATCAGTGTTAGTAAATTGATCAGTGACCACCACTGGTGTCACAACAGATTAAACTTTGGCAATAATGTTTTATTTATTTCTTCAATTTTCTGTTATGAAAAATGAAGAACATTACACATATGCTTGATATGATACATTATACGCGAAATTCAAAGTATGTTACATCAACCCAAACTTATTTAAAGTATCCTGTCCGATATTAGTGAAGGTACTCAAAATTGAACCTTCGCAGTCTGGGAATAAGTTCTCACAGCTGGTTCCTGTCTCCCTCCCTAGGCGTTCTGCGGCGTGGTACTCATTGTCCGTGTGATGGGAGAGATCGTCGGTAGTAGTTGATGGCCTGTAATTAAATAAAAATAAAAAATATTTATTACGAACAAAATGCGCTTACAAATAAAAATAAAATTATAAAATAATTCTTGGTAGTATGTACAAGTTGTCGATAGGGTAACTAACTTAATGTCTATATGTCTTCTCACTAGGCAAGCCTGTATCGAAAAGACAGGAATCTTCTTCTTCTTCTTCTTTCGAGTCAAACAATAATAAATAACTTAATCAATACTTTATCTTCCTTGCTGCAGACAACTCAATGAAAAAACCATTAATTTCGGATGGTCTACAGTATGATAAACAACTATGTGAATGAGTGGTTGGCATATGGCTAAGCTGGTCCAAGCTCTGCCGTACTCTAAACTGTCAATCTCATTTTAGTTAAAAATTATAATGATGTTTAGGCGCTCTAAAACTCTGATTCGATTACCCAAATAAAATACACATACACATAGGTTTAGTTTCAAAAACAAGCTACATAAAATATTTTATACATTTTAAACTTATAACTTATAACACTCCTCTGTTACGTCGGAGGTTAAAAACCGAATTCGTTATCGCACTCTACTTAATAAGAAAAATAACCCCCCCTCCATTACCCTCCACAAAGTACATAAAATAATTTACTAAGATTCCAATTCATCTTTGTCCTACAGACCGGGACACCGGAACATTGATTCATTTTACTTACGTGAATAGTATATGTCCAATTTCGCCGAGCAAGCCGTTTTCATGTGTAAAAGGCACCTCCGCCGCCTCACAGATTGTTCGAAGTAAGCATGGCCGTCCTGAATAGCCGTACCTAAAGAATTTTCAATGCATACCTTAATAAAATATTCTAAAACGATTTTGTAAAGAGGCTCTTACAGGAAGTTTGCAAACTTCTCGATGTAAAGCGCCCACTGTATAAACGTAGGTATTTTTAATATCACATTAAATATTCCTATCGTATTCTTATTGGTGAATACCTCAAGGAATCATGTTTCAAGGTGATATGTTCCTTATATTTGTGACGTAGATTGATTCTCGGATTTATTTTGGATTTTATGGTGTCTTTTGACTTAGGGAGAGATGTGAGGATTTGTTTTTGGGGAGTGTATTATTAAGAAGCGGCATGTAAACCTTAAACAATATATTGGAATCTTTGAATATATTTGAATCGAATGATTCTCGCAAATAATTTAGGGTTATCTCGAATTTTTTCAAGAAGATTTCTATTTGGGGTTGGGGACAGGGAAAAAAATAAGGAATTATATTTGAGATCGCAAATAAGATAGAAAATAGACAAGTTTTTCATTTGATTTAAGTATACTCGTTAAAGTTCAGGAGTGGAAGAAAGTACGTCACAACTGAATATTAAATTAAAACTAAGCGTGTGACGTCATGAAAAATCCCAACCAACCGCGTTTTAATAAAAAACGCGGTGTAACTAAAACACTGTTATAAAGTGTTTTGTCTCTTTTGCTCCTCGGAAAATTGCGTATGTCAGAAAGAGACAAACCAATTGATAGCCAAAATGTTCTTAATAAGTAAGTAATTAGCCTGTAATGTCCCACTGCTCGTCAAAGGCCTCTCATCTCACTGAAGATATCAGTACAGTGAGGAGGATTAGGCGTAATCACCACTTTTGCCTAATGCGGGTTGGTGATCTCAAGCTCGAGCCATGTTTGAAAAGTACGAAACATGTTTGCGCTCGACACGGTAATTGAACCCGGGACCTCAGTCTTGGCAGGCGAGTGCACACCACTAGACCACCGGTGCGTTAAAATATTCTTAATACGTGTTTATTAAAGGCCCAATTGGTTTAACTCTCTGATATACCCTATTTTCCAAAGAGCAAAAGAGACAAACACTTTAAAATGGTGTTTTAGATATACATATATACTTTTATGAATAAGGTGAAAGTTATTATTACCTTTCAGCCATATGCTCAATAATCTTGTAAAAGTCCCATCGGTTCATCCTCTGAGGCTCTTCTCCTTCTTGATTCTTTCTATCAATTTCTTCTTGTCTCCTAATCGCTTCTTGTAAAGGAACCTCTGTATTAATCTCATTGTCATCATGAGTCACCAGCACTCCTGCTTCAGAATAAACTAATGCTCTTTTCTTTCTATCAAAAGTGATATCGACTAAAGTATCGTTGTCCTTGTCTTCATCCTCTTCTACATTTGCTATCTCACTCATTGTTCTAGAATCTTTATCAGTATTCTTTCTAGAACCTTCATCGCTGACTTCATTTGTTTCTTTTGGGTTGTTTTCGTTCATGTCTCTTGATACTGTGTTGACGAATCCGTATATTCTGCTGGTGTATTCTGTACTGTTTGTTGGTAAATCGTATTGGAATTTTATGACAGCGCCAACTGTTACTGATGCTTCTTTGAGGTCTACTGGGACACCGAGACCTATGATGAACTGGAATTAAACAGTTTGTTTATTAGTAGAGCAGAAAATATATGGATTACTATTTTATTTCGGTCTCTTTTCAAATATTCGATATTTAATCATACTTTTAATATACTGAAAATTGTAAATATGGATATATAAAAATGGGATGATAAAAAAACGGAGCAAATAATCCTTATCATAATAAATTTTATGACGCTTAATCAGACACAAACACAACATACAATCGACTAATTTAGTAATTACATTCTTTAAACCCAATAAGGATACATCACCAACAATTGTTATTCCAACCCTTTTCCCAAAAATAATCAAACAAAAACAATTCTCCACAAAAATCAAAGGCAAATAATAAATTCCAAACATTGACAAAAGTCCTCCTTTCCTTTGAACAAAAAGGAAAGGAAATAAAAGGTATAAAATGTAAAACAAATCGTCTAATTCCATACTTCAAAAGGTAAAAACACTCGTAATTGCATTCAAAATTCTTGAACAAAAAAGCGCCGCTTCGTTAAGTTAACCGTCGCGAAGAGAAAACATCATTTACTCAAATCAGTGTAATGTCAATTTGTATAGATTCTCGAACAAGTCTCTAAGTAGCTATGTTCCGATTTTCTTTTAAACTTAAATGAGTGACGTAGAATTGTATAATTATTTCAACTCCTCATTATGTTTCGTCGTTCTTTCTCATTGTGAGAACTTGGTGTGATTTCGAGTGAAATGGATTTAATTATTTTATTAGGTATGTACCTTTTTTCATATGAATAGACTTAACACCTAATAAAATACGTAAAAGAAGATTTTTGTAAAGAATTTGAATGTTTAAATGTGGTATTATAAGTAGATTTAGTTACGTCTGAAGAATCCCTTGAATAAAAGTTTTATTTATTTATTAAGGATTTTAATCTATTTTCATCCCTCTTCTCTTTTACATAAGAATATATTTCCATCACAAATCCTGTTCTCAATGTTGATTCCTTTTTCAAACGAATTAAATATTGACCATGGAATGTAAACGTAAACAAGCATTAACAATACCTGAGCTCTGGCTGGTCCTCCGTCGGGGTAGACTAAGTACCGCCTCTCCCGATGAGAATAAACACCATTTATTAAAAGTAAACTCCAAAATATGCGTCCCAGCATCTTGCTCTACGTTGCTCTGGCTTCGTTGAACAGTAAATACTGTGAGTGTTTGCCCAAGCGAAGCTCTAAAATGATGAACCGTTACTGTCGCTCTGATTTCGAAGGAATTCCGTGTTGAATTTGCTTAACAAAACGTTATGTGACTTAAATATTATAGGTGTTATTCGTTTTGCTTTCTTTTTCACAGAGATTGGCACATTGTACAGTCAAATACTCGTACGTATTGCGTTGAGATTGAGCTATTTTTGAAACGGCGAATTCTTAATTCAAAGTTAAGGCGGACTGCATTGTCTTTTAATACCTAAATATGTTTAAGAAACAAAAACTGTTCAATATCGTGCTTTATGCTGCACCACCAATTAGAATACTATTTAAAAAAAACGAATGTCATTTGTTTTTTAAAACATATTAAGGCTCTGAACAAAATTAAGAATGCTTGTGCGATGCGCCTTAAGACTTGCGTTCTAGATTACAAATTCAGCAGACAAGTTCAAACCGGCCCGCGGCTTGTAAACTTGCTCCTATGAGTACATTTCTACGAGTTTAATGCAGTTGGTGTAATAATTAAACATCCCTCATTAAATCTCTACTAAGGAAGCCTTTGACATCTCTGAGAATCTCATCTTTTTATAAGATAACGCTCGTAGCGTTATCTTCTAAAAATATCAGAACGGCATACGGAAATGGTAAGGAATGGTACCCTGTAACACATAACGAAAGTTTAGGTTCATTGATTTACTGTAGGGATCTATAAAGTCGACATTACCAAAGTAACGGAGCGTAGATAAAAGTAAAGTAAAAGAAAAGATAAATTAAAACGATACTTAAATCCATGGATTACTTATTACTGACCCGGAGGTAATAAAACAACAGGACCCTATCGTCAGTGTAGTGAAGCCGGTTTCGTTGATGAACAATGCTTGTCAAAAATGAGGTGTAATTTAGTTTAGCACGGTGTACCGTGCTCGGGCTCGGAAGGTCAAACCAAATCTGAAACCAATCAAACAGTTCTGACTCTAAGCTACCCTGATAGAGATGCGAAGTAAATATTAACCTGTAATATCTCACGGTTGGGCTCTCATATCAGTAAAGATACAAGTATAGTATAGTAAAAAAATACAAACTAAAAATCTCCAATGCCGGGAACAAACCCGTAGTTATACGTTAATATTATAGAATTTATCGAAAGGGTGTAATTTGACATGCTTCACTATATCTTCACATTCTTTTTCAGTCACAGCATCTTAATTTTTTAATAGAAACAAATGGAAAAGCATGCGTCAGTTTCCCCGACAAGAGCCTAGCTCTTAAGTTTAATGATGGTGATCCTTAAGTTTTTATATAGTCTGGGCTTTCAGTGTTTCCTTGAAGCTGGCTCGTTAATCCTATCCCATTGAGCTGTAATTGTGAGACCAAATTAAACTGAACATAAAACTTGTTTTAAACTTTGAACTACCTTCACTTGATTACAGAATACTTTGATGAATAATTAATTTGGATTATGCTAATTTTAAGTTTTAATTTTGAGGACTTTTTAAGGATAATTTTATAAAAAATAAGCGACTATTGAATGGCCTTCTTCTTACTTCTTAAGTCGGTCTCCTCGAGTTGAGCCGTCTTGTGGCGAATAGATCAGTGAATCTGCGTAACCGATTAAACATTCTGTTCAATGTAAAAACGTTGAAAGCTATTTCAATATATATTATACGATTACAGAAGACACAGGAGACCAATGTGTAGAAATGTTCCCTTCTTCTACGAGTATACTAAGCTTGTATTCTTCCAGAAAAGCAATAGTCTAAGAGCCAGTGAAAAGCTACCTGTATTTTCTGGTCGAATACATACAGGTAGCTTTTCACTGGCCTTTAGACTA
Source organism: Cyclophora albipunctata (assembly GCA_963082685.1). NCBI lineage: Eukaryota > Metazoa > Arthropoda > Insecta > Lepidoptera > Geometridae > Cyclophora > Cyclophora albipunctata. The sequence goes on from OY720128.1 coordinate 1,822,435, forward strand.
CAAGCCACCGAGTTGAAAATACCTACGTGACCATCACATATTACTCGCTCACTCACTTTCATCTTATTGCGACAGTGACTGTATATTACCATAACATTACAAAGTCCACAGATAATACAATGACTGAACGGAAGAACCCGCGTGAAACACACGTGGTCGAACTCCCTTTAGAGCTTATTAACTCGCTCCAGAACAAAGCCCCAAAGAACACCTCATCCTTCACGCCCACACCAGCAAAATCATCGTAAACTCATACCAAGTGATAACCGCACCAATACTAGAAGTTAGCTAGTTGGAACTAATGCTCCTAAGTAACAGACATTACATCTGGGATCGATGCCAACTGGTACTCTGACGGCAGCAGTTCAGCAGTGTCGATTGCAATAGATTATCGCCAGCATTGTAGGGTTATAGATTTAAAACCCAAGGAAAAAGTTTGTGATACTTTCTACTACTCATTTTCCAGCAGAGCTATGGTAACCTACGTTTGGTATTTACCAATCAAATTAAACGTGGCATGTTATGAATCCTACTAATATTAAGAATGAAAGTTTGTGAGGATTGTATGGATGAAGAATTATAGTCAGTATATTTGTAATTATAGTAAGATGATTCCGTGCTTCGGAGGGCACGTTAAGCCGTCGGTCCCGGTTACTTTCTACAAATAGTAGTCATTACATGAACCATGTCAGAGGACTTTGGGGGCTCAATAACTCTGACACCAGGATTGGTCTGGCTGACCATTCACTCGATGAAGAAGAAGTATGTTTGTTGCTCTTTAATGCAAAAATTACTGAACGTATTAATGTTCGTCATAGTAGTCTAATGTGAAAAAAATTATAATCATAAAGTTTGTCTTTAAAACACACCAGCTCATAGCAAACAAACTCGCTCAGTGTCAAAGACGCTTAATTCCATTTTGTGGATAAATTAAAAGCCATTGTTTTTCTAGGACTTCTTTAGAATTCCTAGTGCTTCAAAAGCACCAATAAAAAAACTTATAAAAGAAATAAAATGTACATTTATATAAATACTGCTGACAAAGCAAACTCGCGATAAAAGGAAGCATGTTAAATACCGTATTTCTACTTTGCGTATTGAAAAGTGCTCCGTAAATTATAGCTTGATTTTCTAAAGCTGGCTCGTACTTGACAGTTCACTTTGCTTGCGTATAGTGTTGGCCAATCATACAAAACGTCCTCCTAATCAGAAATAATTAATTGGCGCTGCACTGACGAGCAAATAAAAGAAAAGTCACTCGTTATGTGACAATTCTAGCCACATACTGACAATGGATCTAGGGTTTGGTTTAAGAAGTAGGTAGCCCAATTTAGATAAGAGAGAGAGGATGGTAAGTTTACCTCATTTCACTTGTTGGAGAGGCAGTTTTCGTCTATTTTTTCAATAGCCCGTAAACCTACAAATATACAGGGTGTGCAATTGCATCCATTGCAAGTAGATCCATTGTTGCAGACTTATCCATCACTGTTCGTCTTTAGCCCCGTACCCACCTAGCGCACAGGCTCGCGCGGCAGCCTCGCGAGCCAAATGCTCGGCTGGTGTGGACGTGCCTCGGGCTGCCTCGGGCGCGCGTTTGCTCGGCTGAGCACGGCTCGGCCCCGAGCCATCTGATGTCGGTAAACTTGACGCGCTCAAAGGTGCCTTGGTGAGCGCTGTGCGCTAGGTGGGTACGGTTATGTTTTGGCTCGCGCGCGAAGCTAGGAAAATAGCTGCAGCTGAATATACACGACTTATGATGGCTCAGCCTGCCTCGCGAGGCGGCCTCGTGTAAATTGAACCAAACTACTGAGGCTGGCTCGCGAGCCTGTGCGCTAGGTGGGTACGCGGCTTTTGATTAACACTCACAAGCGGAATAGTGCTTTTCCATCAAAGCGTAGCGGAGCTGAACCGACCAATCACAACTCAGTATGAAAAGATTTTGACATTGCATTAAGAGAATATTATGTCAATGCCATGTTCGACAAATCCATTGCGTCCTCATTGGTCGATCGAGCACTGCGCAAAACTGCTGAACGACCAATTACGCGCCGTTCCGTTTCATTCCGCGTACTGCGCCTTCTTTTGCTAGTCTTGCTATACTAGTGATGGTTGCGTCAGAGACCACAGCTCCCCATTAACCATTCGTTTCAATAAATTGGCTCGAGAACAGGTTTGCTTTGATGCGGCTGTGAACGAAGGGGTTACGGCGGATGTTTATGTGATATTTGCTTTCATTTCTAATATGAGATTTTTAGTTTTTCAATACTTTCAATCGATACTAATATAATAAGGCTGAAAAGTTTGAGTTTTTGTTTATTTTAATGGGTTAAAGAATAGTTACTTTTCTTCAGGAAATATCAATCCAACTATTGAGTAATCAACTCATGATCGATAGATGTCAGATACTGCATCATATCTATACTAATCTATACTAATAATATTATAAAGCTGAAGAGTTTGTTTTGTTTGTTTGTTTGTTTGTTTGTTTAAACGCGCTAATCTCAGAAACTACTGAACCGATTTGAATAATTCTTTCACTGTTAGATAGTCTATTTATCGAGGAAGGCTATAATAGGCTACATTTTATCCCGGATTTCCTACGGGAACGGGCACAACGCGGGTAAAACCGCGGGGCGCTGCTAGTTACCTATAAGCCTCGCGGTTTTACGAGAGTTTTACCTGTTCCCGTGGGAATCTCAAACGATCTCTTAGTATGGCTATTTAACACTGAAATAATTTTTCAAATGGAGAGTTTTAAATATTGATCTGTTATTTTTAGGGTTCCGTACCCAAAGGGTAACAACCGGACCCTATTGCTGAGACTTCCCTTTACGTCCGTCCGTCCGTCCATCTGTCACCAGGCTGTATCTCAACAACGCTGATAGCTTAATTAATGAATTAAAAATTAATTAATTAATTTTCAGCTTTATTGTAATTAGAACATACTTATAGATTATACCCATTCATCCCATCTCATCGATAGGTTGTCATTTCTCATACAGAGTGACTTTTCTTTTATTTCCTCGTCAATAAGCGTCAATTATTTCTGATTTAGAGGCACCTATCGATGATAAATCTCCGCTTAAAAACAATCTAAGCTTAAACAAGACAAGCCAACCAATCTATTTCACAATGACGTACTAAGGCTAAATATTTCAACAACTATTCCGACCTAAATTCTTTACAGCCGAGATGATTTCACAAATACTTTGTACAAATATTCGTCGTTCGTTACCGTGCTCGGCTTGTGTTTGGTTTGCCTTAATTTCTTTGAGCTTATTCGTAGGAACAGTATTCCTATGTTAACTTTAGACTATAGTTAAGGTAGACTTTGTGATGTGTTGAAGTTTGGTTTAGTATGTTCTGTTGAAGGTTTCTGAGGTTTTTATGATGTTTAATGATAAATGGATCTTATAATGTATAATCCAAAAATCATCAATGATTATTGTATTTTTGGTTAGTCTTATGCTTGTACTCAAATCAAATCAAAAAAAGACATCAAATCCTTACTTTGTAGTAGTTTAATGAGTGATTTAATCATGTAATGTATGAAAATGTAATTTGGGTGTATTTAATTAGTTAAGTTTCGATGTAATTGATGTCTTTGAGTGTCGCAGTAAGTGAATGTAGCAATACTTAAATCACGTTAAATTGTTGTAAGTTAAAAAAAACATCCTTCTTCTCCTTCTTCTTCCGTAAATTAAATATATACGTAATATTACACTACTAATTAAAATGTATGTACCTCTCACAAACACTGCCTTCCATAGTGTGCAATAATCAATAAATAATTGCGGATAATAGGTAACATTCGAGTATGTAAGGTAAACATCAATTCCACGGAAAACCAAAGTCACATTGCACATGTACAGAACCGCGTGCATTCACTAGTTTCGAATTTTAATGAAAGATCCACTTCACACATCGGTCTTGTCGTATCACAATATTGACTATCAGTACTAATCTTTATCCGGATGTGGTCGGTGATCGCATGGCAGAGTGCGTGCTGAAAAATGGCGGTTTTTAGTGAAATATTGGTTGTTTCCTGCTTTATATTGTAAGTATATAATATATCAAAGTTTGTCCATGAGCAATTAGTAAATTTAAATTGACATTTTACTCAAAGATTCATTGTATACATTTTTTATGTTTGAGACTTTTGATTGAGATTAGAGATGAAGGCCTTTGCCCTGCACTGGGGTATTCCAGTATATTTATATTCACTTTTTATACACTTGACGAAATAATTCGATGATTTATTTCAGGCTGGTGACCATAACCAATGCTTTAGAGAGACAGAGAAGATATTTAATTTTCACACCGGCCACTCAATTTGGAGTAAGTATTATGACTTCATGCAATGTTTCATTAAGAATGGCATTGGGGTCATCTTCTTCTTCATCGAGTGGATGGTCAACCTGACCAATCCTGGTGTCAGAGTTATTCCTCTCACATGGCTCATTGTCATATTGGGATCATTGACTTGTATGACACCTTCAATTCTACTAACCTATAGCCATTAAGAAAGATATTCTTCTTACAGGCATTAGTAACAGTATCCATGCCTATGCCTGAGCCGAACAACTTGGTAAACGTCGCATGGTTCTTGGAAGCTAACTACTATAACGTGGACAACTCTTCGTATTTCGACCCGTTGTTGGGAGATATTGTGGTAAGTATTTAAATAGGTTTATCCAACAGTGGGCGTGGTGATTACGTCATCTTCACTGTACTGACATCTTCAGTGAAATAAGAGGCCTTTGCCAGCAGTAGGACAATACAAGCACCAACACTGGTGTCAGAGATTAAAAGACCGAGTAGAAAAGGCCGATACGTAAGAACATCGCCGCATCGCTGGAGATCGCCGCATGAAACATGCTAAGACCGCAACAATGCTGCAGTGTAAAGTATACGGGGGTCAGCCGCATTTGACAAGCGACCGCAGCTGTCACCTAATTATTTTGTGGTCGAAATTGGCATAGTCACATAGTTGAAGAAGATCGTCCAACCAAAGATTATCTATACTTACTAGGGGAAAAATCTTCCTAACCAACAAAATGTATGGGTGCGATCTCACTAAATCTGAGAAAATAACACAAGCGCGATTTACATTTTCACAGTGGCGCCATCAATTGGATCGCAGATGGAACCTCCGCGCGGAACAGCTAGTGTTGGATCAATAATTAATGAGAGATATCACCCTCATTGCAAAATTGCTAGTTCACTAATTTTTAACCATATTTACCGTATCAATTTAATAATCAGAAGCTAATTGTGGAAAGATCTAGATCTATTTTCGGATGCAGCAATGCGCAATTTCACCCGTTTTGCACCTTAAGCTTAGATTTCAAAGCACCCTTCTATTAAAAGGTGTCATTAGAATACCTAATAACACGGTGTTGGTATGTAATTATGTTTTCTCTTTTGGAAGCCGTTTCGGAAATATACAGAAAGGTTTTCTATTTATTGGAAGAATTCCTTGATGATAGGTACTGTAGGGGACTTTATGTTATTTATCCTCTTGAGTTCACTAATATGAAAAAAGCTCTGTGTATGATCCTCCCCACTGCACTTCATTACATTATGCAAGAGTTTTATGTCTTACAATAAATTCTGACAGTATTTTACCAACAGGTATTCTCAGGTTATTAAAGGTAATAATTATTAACTTCATTAAAAATGTGATAAATGAATTTGATATCAACTTCATTTACCCAATTTCAGCCCAAATTCATTGAAAAGCTTCGCCCCTGACAGTACCTCTCTCCTTCAAGGTTTGTATTGAATAATAAATGAATATTTAAATAAGATATTTTAATTACAGCTCTCAAGGAGTCGGGAGAAACGAGATTCAAAACAAACTGAGATCATGACTCGAAGCCTCATCTACAAAATAATTGAAGGCATGTTAAGAAAGTAGGTATTTCGTTTTAATTGATATTTTGCCAACGCTGCAAAAGTGGTGTGATGCTAAAGTAAATTCGTGTAGGTGAAAAACCCTGGATTCAAAATGTTTACATCACCTGAAGTTTTCTGTCATGGTCTATCGATTGAAACAACCGGGACCGACAATTTAACGTGATCTCCGAATCAGAGTTAACGTAGAAGTTCTTAATTCGTTTGTTATTTTTTAAATGGTTCTTTTATTTCTCTGTCGTTCGTGATTCTAATTCAAAAAATCATTGGTTATATTAAAGGGTATGCTACTAAAAAGGACTTTTGATCAACCGATTTCGTAGAAAAGGTCCATAGTGTACACGTTCTTTTATCAAGTTTGACGTCAGTTTAAATTGATTTCAAATTAAAAATATTAAGTAGGTACCTTGTGGTATCAGCAAGCTCCGTCCAACTCAATATTATTACTCAAATAATTAGTCAATCTCAATCCCTAGAGAGCAAGTAACACCTCGGAAAATTACCAACTACAGTAATATATTTGCCGAGTTCAGTCAGCCATGTTTGACGGTAGAATTACAGGATTACGCAGTAATGAGTACAGAGGCGCGTAACAGCGTAGTTAAAGCCTACTGGACAGGGAAATGCATGAACCTCCTGACGTTTTATGATCGCCTGGTACATAACTTTGTATATAGCTCTGTTTTGGTGAAATTATTTTTGTGTTTGTTTGTGTACATAGTTTTGGACAGTGTTTTGGCTTGGTTTATTTTCCTAGCTAGACTATAAAATGTGTTTTTTGAAGATGGATATACGGACTATCAAAGCAAAATCATTAATAAGATTTCTAAATAGGTATCTAAGTTAAATTGGGTCTGCCTTAACCCAATACTTCAATAGGAGCGCGTTCAATGTATCGTCTAATACCTTTACTGATATAATACATCTCAACTTTATCAGCTACCTTGTAAAATAAGGTACTTAATTAAGTATGCATACTTAAAGGTGTGTTTTCGTTAGCGACCGTAGCAGCAAGCAGCAACTGCCGACCGCAAACACCACTACTGGTGTCTATGAATCTCTATGAAATTTCGAGCGCTGAGACATTGTTGCTTGCGGAATGCTGCTTGCGGTCGCTACCGAAAACATACCTCACTCTCTACAGACGTATTAAAAAAATTGCCTGTGCATTTTCTGTACACTCCACGATCATTTCTCTTTAATCATATTATTTCAGACACGGCTACCCCGGCCGTGGCTGCCTACTCCGATCCATCTGTGAGACGGCTACAACACACTACTCTCATAACGGGCTCATTGGTGACCTTCTGCATTTGATATTGACGTAAGTACATTAGAAAAAGTTTGTATTTTCCTTTCTTTGCATATAAGAACCATCGCAAAAAACTTGAAAGGAGCTTGATACAGAATTAACTGCCGCACTCAAGAACGTCTATTAAATCGACGCTTAACTAATTGACGTTTTTTGTTTTAAATATATTATAATATGTCAAAATCACTCTTTAAATCATTACTAAGGAAGAATTGGAAATCTCTGAGTACGGGCCTAAATTTGATTTATTCAAAGCAACCTAACAAAAATTGTTTGTTGGAGTACACACTTCTTCATAGGTTTTCATGGAATGAAGACTCTAGACTGGTCTCTGCATATTTCTATTGGTGTATCCAGTATCTCAGTTTTAGACCACCAAAATTTGTGCAATATTTTCTGAGCACTACAGACTAACCTGAAATGGCGTAGGTTGCAATGTTAACTCATCGCGATTGTTAAGCAACGTGCAGCTCGGTACTTAGACGGTGGCCGATAGTGGCATTTCTATCCGAGAGTTACCAAGCTTTGGAGGGCACGTATTACAATTGTCAGACCATGTCTAAAAACTTGAGGCCTTTCGGGGGTCTAAAAACTCTGACACCAGGGTGAATGAACTTACTCGAAGTGAATAAATGATTATATCAGGTACTCGCCTCATTTCACTTTTGTTTCCAGGCCATCATCATCACAAGATGAAGAGGATCTTCAGGATTGTTACTACGAAGCCGAGTACCTTGGACTAGATGCGGATTGCAAAAAATATAACAAAATGTGTCCCCACAATCTATTAGATGACATGTCTATGTATATTGATCATTTGATTTGATATCGAGGAGTATGCTAATATAATAAAGAGTTTTTTTGTGTTTGTTTAAATGCGCTAATTGCATAAAGTAACAATCAGATTTGAATAATTATTTTTGTAATAGATAGCCACATTTAACGCAGAGGTTAAAACTTATTTTTCATCCCGAACTTCGCATCCAAACTCTCTTCTATACATTAAGTCAAAGTAAATATTTTAATTCAGTTTTGGCCCCAAAGAGGCTCTTTTGAACGTACTACTTGATCGCATACCTCAACGTAAAATATAGTTAAATATAGTCAAACACCCACACAAAGATATTCCAATCAGAACAGTGATAATATTTTCAATTTTATAGTCATTCAATAAAATAAATAAAGTGCAGAAGTTTGGCCTGATTAAGGTTGAAAATCAAAGCGCTGTATCGGCGCTGTACAGATATTGTAAACAGCACAAACGGACAAACAGATGGAACCTCTGCCAAAGCATTTTGTGTTTATCCCCCACAGAAACATGTCAAAACGAACCTTAACAGCGAAGTGATAAGATCGAATGTTCCAGAAATATGTTTTTTGACTATATTCTCAATAATTGAATGCAACTTCACACTGTTACGTCTACAGGTTACAGCATTCGAGGTTATAGTTGAATGGAAAGAGTTTATAGTGAGTACAGTCAGCAGGTAAAACGTTAGGGATATTTAGAACTCTATCATATTCACACTTCTATAAAATCTACACTTTATCTAAACTATCACTACATAGTATAAAATAAAGTCGTCTCTTTTTCGTGTCTGTCTGTTTGTCTGTCTGTATGCTTAAATCTTTAAGATTACGCAACGGATTTTGATGTGGTTTTTAGGGTTCCGTAGCCAAATGGCAAAAACGGAACCCTTATAGATTCGTCATGTCTGTCTGTCTGTCTGTCCGTCCGTCTGTCTGTCTGTCTGTCCGTATGTCACAGCCTTTTTTCTCCGAAACTATAAGAGCTATGTTGTTGAAACTTAGTGTGTAGATGTATTCTGTGAACCGCATTAATATTTTCACACTAAAATAGAAAAAAAATAAAATTTTAGGGGGTCTCCCATACTTAGAAATGAAAAAAATTTTTTTTTTTTCATCAAACCCATACGTGTGGGGTATCTATGGATAGGTCTTCAAAAATGGTATTGAGGTTTCTAATATCATTTTTTTCTAAACTGAATAGTTTGCGCGAGAGACTCTTCCAAAGTGGTAAAATGTGTGTCCCCCCCCCTGTAACTTCTAAAATAAGAGAATGATAAAACTAAAAAAAATATATGATGTACATAACAATGTAATCTAACACCGAAAATTGGTTTGAACGAGGTCTAGTTAGTAGTTTTTTTTTACGACATAAATCGTAAACCGCAAAAAAATACTGATTATTCATTCAATAACTCAAATGTAAATAAAAAAACATTTATTTCAAGAACTTCTTTATTATGTTACTCGCTGCTACGGAACCCTTCATGGGCGAGTCCGACTCGCACTTGGCCGCTTTTTTGTAATAGGTAGAGTGATTAAAGAGGAAGGTTTTTATGTAAAAAAATTCCCGAAATTCCCACGGGAACGGGCACAACGCGGGTAAAACCGCGGGGCACTGCTAGTACTAATATATAAAGTTGAAACATTTGATTTTTGTTTTTTTTTTGTCTGTTGAAACGCGCTAACCTCAGGAACTACCAATTTGATTTGAATATTTGTAATGGAAAGCCACATTCAACGAGAAGGTTCTACGTTTCATCACGAAATTGGGATTAGAAAACATACATACACACTGGAATACATTCCTGACCATGAGTGGTGTCATCCGCTCGGAACGTCGGCTAAATACGTATTTTTGTACATTACGTTCTCTATATACTTGTCAACATAGCAAGTCGGATAATTTTCGAAATATTATTGATTGGAAGTTTATAGCCCGCCTAATAGCCATCGTCATGGTCTAACCATTAAAACGACATGGACCGACTAACTGCTTAAAATGTCCTCCGAAGCATTCAGCGTTCAGATAGAAATGCCGCTTCCGACCACCCATCCAAGTAGAGGCCGAGCTGCACGTTGCTTAACAATAGCAATGAACTAACATCGCTATATCAAACTATGCCAATAACGACCAGAAAATCGTTAGTCCAAAGAAAAGTACAATATGTGGAATAATGTTACTTCTGACACTGACATATTAAATTCAGTTGAAAGCAATGCACTAGAGAAATCAGCACTTTCAAGTATTCATGATCCCGACAGTTGGTGCTAAAAACCAATATAAATTCTGAGCTATCAAAATCGAATCATTCTTTATATCACACGGAGTTGACGATAAATCATCTTTCCAAAGATGTATTATGCATTAGCGCCGACAAATTTATATCTACCCTGTTGGTTGAGAATCACAAATTGGCTTTCCGTCTTGACAGACGTAATCGTGAAATTTACGTGACAAAACCCCTTCATACGCGTTATTAGGGTATGTTTACACTTGTCGAGACGTATCTCGGATGGAAGGTACCGCATGTCGATTAATTACAGCCTTTATTATAATGATTGTGGATTTTGTGAGGGAATATTTTCGAGTGTTTATCTACTTTGATGGTTTTATGGAAATTAATGTTTTGTTCGAGTTTGTTGGCTTGTGGTGGGTTGATTAGTTGTATACTTAGTATTCCCCGCGGCTTTCTCTTAGTGTATTCGTTCCTGTTTTAATTTGATGTCTATTATAACATAAGGTCTAATCTGTATCTCGGCGGCATATAGTGATATATTACAGCAAAACAAACATACATATTAGACAAGTTATTTAAACTAGCATTTATAATATAAGTACAGAAGTTTCCTATACAAACATAGATATCTATTACATACAAAAATCGTTTATCAGTGTTTGAGATTCAAACAGACAAAAAAAAACTCTTCAGCAATATTACGTTAGTATTGATTGACTCCTAAAAGTGAGACCATAGCAACAGTGTGACAGTTTCATTGAAGTTCTAGAACACTAACACAACTTGACACTAAATCATAATAACGTATAACTGTTAAATGTAAGTAACCTGCAACGAAACAGTGACGTATTTGTGAAATGACACTAAAAGTACCCGTACGAATAAGGACTAAGTTAGTTAGGTAACCTTTGTTGGGATCTAAACTAACTTAGTACATAATAGTTAGTGTAGTAAATAATAAGTTTAATTAATATTTACAACTTGGTTTATTCAAATAAAGCTATTCACACGGAAGTCAGAGGCAGAAAGAAAATATAATATGTAAAAGGCGGCAAAACGGTGACATAGACAATGACAGATTACACACCACAGATAACTAAATACTAAAATTGGGTGCGATCCACTTTTGGAACGAAGTTCCTTATCGTGCGTTGCGAAAGGGGGCTAGACGGAAAAAAATAAGACGAAAAGTTGTAACGACACTTTTTGCGTTAGAGAGAGACAGACAGAGAAATATGCGCACACCGCACGGCGTGGGCATGTTTCTCTGTCTGTCTCTCCCTCTCTCTTATAGAAAGCAAGCCAGATATTTTCGTTTCGTCTTTCTATTTCGCATTGAACAGTGTGGTGTCGCGACGATTATTTTTGTTGATAATAAATAAACTTCGTTCTATCCGGGTGTCCCTTGACACCTCTCAAGTTTTTTTTAACAGAGGTACACTACGCTACATAGCTATCCTATCCTATCCTATCTATTGATCATTATTAATGTTACATAGCAACGTCAAATAGCCATAGCATCCATCAATCATTTCAATTGTAGCATAACACTAGTATACTCGCCCAAAGACAACGACGCATGTGTGAAAAAGGGGTCAAATAGACCCAGACTAACTATTGTTGACTTAAAAAATAAAAGCACCTACTTTCCTTAACTGAACTCGGTTCGTTTAGCGAGAAGTTCATAATTCTCAGAATGTCAAAGAATATTTAGCACATCACGTGTAACTGAATGGGTTCAAAAAAACTTAGTTGTCTTTTATACTTATTCGTAAATACATGTTTGGTTTTATTTCAAAATGAAGAGATTGTGTTTGTTTCTAGTTGTGTGAGTATTTTTTAATTTACTTTAATTTTTTTGTAAGCGTTTGATTTTATTAATTTAAGTATTATTGATTTTAAAGAATGTTGGTACTTGTCTATACCTTAATTCATTAACTATGTATATAGACAAAATAAATAATGCATATTATATAATTACCTAGCTAATCTCCATATAAATTTGTTATACGCTTGTTCGTAACTGCTTGTAAAATATACCAGAATCTAGTTATGAAAAAAAAATTAACAACATTTTACAAATGAAACAGTGAAAAAGTAGGTAATTCATGCACTGTTATATAAATTTTAGTTATTAATTGAAAATCTTTTCAATAAAAAAAATCCTTTCCTTTTTTTCGAACCTTTAAAAATCAAGACTATGTATATCAAATAAAAAGAGACAATAAAGTTCCATACAAATATTGAGTTAATTAAAATCCATTTATTCCGTACGTCTAGACAGTGATTTTGTAATGATTGCTTATTATTTCAGGAATCTCGTATTTTCTCTGTGTAATGGAAAGTCGGAACAGAAACGAGCCCTAGTATTTCCTCCAACTAGTTTATACGGAGTAAGTATTCGTTTGATTCATACATTTTTTATGTGAAAGTTAACGATTAATTACGCCTCATCTCCCTCACTGTACTGATATACTCAGTGAGATGAGAGGCCTTGACGCAGCAGTGGGACATTACCAACTAAAAGTTAACTATTGTTCTAGCCATATATATCTATATAGCCCTTAATGGGCATGTGTGGTCATATAAGGGCTGACACTGGGTTAAGCGTGCGCACGTCGCGGTTCCATACAAAAGTGAACCGTCGCGGGCACCCGCGGCGTGTGGTTTCATACAAAAGTGAACCGTCGCGGGCGCCCGCCGCGTGTGGCTTCATACAAAAGTGAACCGTCGCGTGTGCCCGTTGCGTGCGGTATCATACAAAAGTGAACCGACGGACGCACGCATAATCATTTTTAATGTATTGATATTGTCAATGTGATGTCCTTTATCGAGGACAATTCCAGGGACATATGAACTCCCTGCATATAATTTAACTTATTTCTATTTACTTTACAGACATTCGTAGCTATTGCAGTGCCTATAGACTTGCCAGATAAAAACGTTTTCGTGTCATATAACTTTGAGTCCAACTACGGTACAGTGACCAATATCACTGAGATCGACGAAGTTATATTCCCTAATCTACCAGTAAGTAGTTCTAATTCATTTATTTATTATGATTACCCCGCGCTTTAACCCGCGTTGTTAACAGCATCCATGGTCTTGTGGTTTGAGCGCTCGGCTCACGATCCGGAGGTTCTGGGTTCGATTCCCGGTGGAGACAATATCTCGCAAACTCTCTTTGTGAGACTGCCCTCAGTTTGGTTAGGGCATTGCAGGCTGAATCACCGGATTGCCCGAAAAGTAAGATGATTACGTGCTTGGGGGGGCACGTTAAGCCGTCGTCCCGGTTACTTTCTACGGATAGTAGTCGTTACATGAGCCATGTCAGAGGCCTTTGGCGGCTCAATAACTCTGACACCAGGATTGGTCAGGTTGACCATCGACTCGATGAAGAAGACCCGCGTTGTGACCGTTGCCCTGGGAATTTCGGAATGAAAAATAGCCTTTAACCTTCCTGTTGAATGTGGCTATCTATTACAAAAAGAGTTGAACAAATCTGATAGGTGATTTCCGAGATAAGCGCTTTCAAACAAGCTTCAGCTTTATTATAATTAGTATATCTATACTAATCTCTTTCATCTGAAAGAGATGGAAATATGTTTCATCAACCCTCTCTATATTCGTTCGACCCGTTGAGTTTGATTCAATCTCAATGATTCGAACTGCATATGGTTGTCAGCAAGTCTCAGTGCTAGATCACTAACATCACATTCGCCACTCATATCACCACTGAGAATTTCCTTCCATATAATTTTGATAAAGCAACTTGCTTTACTTTATCTAAATTATACGATACGATACAATCTGCTTAAAGTTGCTGAGTTTCCTAATATGTATAAATGCGTATAAGTATATCATATTCATACAAAATATGTCATTTGAAACTTACAGGTCATCAGTTCTCGACACAGTCGAAGTATAACCAGAGAACTGGCGTATACTGTCTTGGAGACCAGATTTAAAGAGTAAGTTCAGCTTGGATATTGACATGACCCGTTGTAGCATGATGTTGTATTAATTATTAATATGATGAGTCCCTAGCCTCTTAAATTGCTGTATGCCACTGATTATTCTTCTTTAGATGTGTCCTAATATTTTCGCTGTAACGATATTTACTATCTCTTCAATGTCTCTCTCAGCATACATTATAGTTCAAGCACCACTTATTATGTTATTCGGTGACTGTTTCAGGAATGGCATGAATGGACGAGAATGTCTGCTGAGAAACATTTGTGAGGCAGCCGAGACTCCGCTGCATCACAACGGTCTTCTTGGACACATTATGCATATTGTGTTTACGTAAGTTTATACCTTACTTATTAATTACTACTAGCGATTTCTTCCGCGGGGAATTTTGGATTTTTTCTAAAATAAAAGTAGCCTTAGTTACTCCTTATTACATCAGCTACCTGACATTAAAAATCTCGTCAAAATTGGTCAAACCATTTCAAAGACTAGCCGGAACAAACAGACATACGCTAACCTATGTTAACCTCTGATTCCAGTCCATCATCATCAAGAGAGGAAGGTTTGGATGACGTGTACTATGAGGCTGAAGCCGAAGGTCAGCGAGGGAACTGCGACAGATACCTGGACGACTGCCCCTACAGCCTCTTCGATATGATCACTAGACTTGTTGAATATAGATCGTGATTTCTCAAATTGGTCGTTTTACCGTTGCCTTCACTTGGTCATATTTTGTACTTTCTTTAATTATGAATATTTGTGTTAAATTTTACCTGCTCCTATCGAAATGGATTGAAATATTGATACCTGTATTATATTTAGCTGTCTACTATAAAGTAGGCACATGTGTCATAACCACATGACTACCACGTGACATTCTTAAAATGGAGTTGTATAGAGAATGAACAGTGTTGAGACTTGTCATCTCTGTCTGATATAGGAGTTTTCACACCGCTTCAGGACACGACAATCACCTCTGACAATTAAATGTGCTCTCCTAAACACACTACTGGTCAGCAATACCTCTATCGGCCAGGTCAGGTTATTTAAGAAGGCGGGAACAAATAGGTACTAAAATAAAACACAAAGAATTAAAATCTAGTGCTTTAATAAAACCATTATCTTAAATTGATTATAAATCTATAATTTATTTGTAAAATTATTAAACTTATGTCACAGCCGTTATACATATTTGACACGAAATCCTTAAAAACTATTTTGGCTAGTTAATAGGTATATTCTTTTATTTTATGAGATATTTATAATTCTTTGTAAGACTTCAGTTAACATAGACAGTTAAATCTATTATAATTTACTTTAAAAGGTCCGTCAAATGAGTTATAAGCTGTGTTTTAATTATAGTTAGTTGCAATTATGGCTCAGTATATTCTGCACGCCATTCCAAATTACTTTTTCCATTTTCATGTACGTGCTTTAGTGCTTAATATTATCTAACAATAATATATTATGTATTCATAATCAATTTCGTGAAACATTGCACAACAAAGTTAAATTAATGTATTCACGAAGGAACTTGTAATCGTGAACGCAATACAAGAAGATACTATCAAGTATTCTGTGTCAACCTTGAAAACCCCCGACACAAAATAAGGAGAGTAATTAGTATATGTCATGTTATGGCTCCGAAGTATCTTTAAGCATTATAGTATCCAAAAAGGTGAGTTTTGCATAAAGTCAGATAGACTTGACTTGCTTTGACTTCTTAAGTGCGGTTTATTAACAAAAGGGGCCTCAATACATATTATTTTTAGAAAAGGCCTTTACCCAGTGGGAAAAAAATTTATATCTTTAATGTTAATCTAGCTGACCCGGCAAACGTTATTTGCCATATAAAAATTAAGAGATGGACCACCCTTAACATTTAGGAGTATAACCCCGTTGACCGATTCTCAGACATACTGAATATGCATATAAAATTTCATAAACATCGGTCAAGCCGTTTCGGAGGAGTATGGTAACGAACATTGTGATACGAGAATTTTATATATAAGATAACCTTCGATCTTTCCTACCCATATTTAAGCTCTTTCATACTTAACTAATAATACCAATAGTCTCAATATCTTTAGGGTAGAAGAAGTTATTTTTCCTCATCGGTATCGATGAGATCTGCTGGTCTACTGGGACCCTGGTGTCGTAGAGGGAAGGCGACTGGAAGATGATGCCGAAGGTGCCTACGAAGCAGGCGATGGTGAAGAGCCAGAGGAAGAACCGATCCAGAACCATGGACATGAACTTCCAGTCTTCGATGACCTGCAGACAATAGAAAAGGATTTAAGGTAATTTTCTTCATTCATTCATTTTGAGTAGGGCCAACACTGGTGTCGGAGTTTTTAAACCACCTGCAAAATAATAAGAAAATACAAAAGGTCTTATTGCTGCCCATTAAATTATTCAATCGGCACCCATCTAATTGACGTAATTTATCATACATTACATGATACAATCAGTCATTAATTCTCTACTAAGAAACATTTGACGCGCGGTTTCATACAAAAGTGCTATTCCCGCGCAACGGGGCCCGCCTCCGTGCGATGGACGCCAGGACGGGTTCCCGACGTAGCGCTTTTGTATGAAACCGCGCGGATGCCCGCTCGTGACGGAACCCGTCGCGTTCCTACGCGGTGGTTGCCCGTCCGGGCGCCCGCTTAACGCAGTTTCAGGTCTTAGAGTACGGGCGCACGATTTTTTCATCAGTCTAGCTAGTGCAAAGACTACGTTTAAAAAGCAAAATCAATTGAACCAAGTTTAGTATCCCTAAAGGTGGAAACGAAAGTTCAATTGAAGTATTATAGATTAAGACGAGGCTCAAACAAAATAAGTTTAAATATTAATTAGTAAATAATGAATTCTATATTCCCTCGAGTTGTATTACAAACTCCTTCATTATTTCCCCTCGGAAGTCGATTAAATTATTGAATAGAATAAAGTAAAGAGATCAAAACTAATTAGACAACATTTCTAAACAATCGGGGCTTCTTTTAATCCAACGATAATAATATAAAATAATGAACAAACGAATTATCAGGCACAAAGGCAGCAATAAAACAGAGCTCACAAAGGAACCGTTTACAAAGAATCAAATAGTTCACAAAGTGGAACAAACAATAAAAACAACAAAACAATTTGATTCTATTACCTAAACATCGATTCTCCTTCAGAGTCGTAATTTAAAACTTTCTCAAAAGAAAATAAAGTCCAATTATGCTAAGCAGCCAATTTACTACAAGTTTTGTTTACTTCTCTCTAAGAGCGTGAGTTTAATTGAACCCTTCTCGAGGCCGGCGAAACTTAGCCAGTCGCATTTTTTCATTATTTCCTTAAGAACCGGACGCGTTTCAAAGGACAATTTCCTCCGCAAGATTAATGTTTTAGTTACATTTCATAGCAATATGTCAGCGTTGTCACGCTGAAATTGTGTACAAAATCCTTTTAGTTTATTTTTATAAGTTTCTTCAACAAGTGGCTCCACTCGCTCTGGCGAGTAAATCTCTTCATTTATTCTTCTTTGAAAGCTAGACAAGAAACTAACAAGGTTTTTATCGCGGAACGAACATTGAATAGAGATTGAGATTAGAGACGTGTTATAATAGCATAGTTTTTACGGTTGATTTGACGTAGTAGAATAGCTTTTGTATACTAACAGCGCCCCGCGGTTTTACCCGCGTTGTTGCCGTTGCAGTGGGAATATCTATATGAAAAGTAGCGTATAACCTTCCCGTTGAATCTGGCCATCCATTACAAATAAAATTCAATTCGATTTGATATAGTTTCTGAGATATACGTCAAGAGAACGCAAAAAAAACAAACTCTTCAGGTGTATTATATCAGTATAGATACATAGATATTTTATAAAGCCTAAATAGACAAGTGCTTGCATTCTATTCAGTTTTCTAGTGTCGACGAATGTATCATAGTCACGTTGGTATCATATTTTACCTCACTCGTAAAGCAACTCGCACGAGTATTGATGCGCTTATAAGCTCATGTAAGCGCGAGCTGTGAAGGAGTGAAAGATTTAAAAACGCGGAACGTAGTGCGCTTATAACAAAACGATCGTATTCGCTTAGAAAAAGCGCTCTTACAAATTAAGCGTTTGCACTTGTCCTGCTTTGCGCGTTTTGTATGAAAAACAAACGAACATCCGTGCGCGCGCTCGAAAGTACTACAGCATAGCGGACCAAAACAGCCGGACGACTAAAACGCTTAAATTGAAACAGGCCGAATCCCTAACAACTTCGATCAACAATACACACAACTAGATATCGGGTCACGTACAAAATCAAAGCTAAATACTGTCCGCGTGGATGACGTGTGACAGCTTATTTTGTTTACTACCGAACAGAAAAAAGAGTTTTAAAACAGTTCGAAGTTCAACCTAATTACAACCATGACACCTAGCAATAAAGTAGCAAATCTTATGAATAACATAAGTGACAATAACGCCTCACTTTTCAAATGAGGCGTTATTCACCGAGACGTATTCTTTGCGCCGACCCGACATCTAGTTGTGCATTGTTGATCGAAGCCTAACAATTTTCGAACGAAAACAAAACAAAACAGAAACCACTATATTTCTCTATAATACTTTATTCAGTAACGTCATTAAATATTAACACAAGTAACAAACATCTAATAACATACAACCACTCCGAAGCTTTCCCTTGACGATACCTGCACTCACAACCTTGTAGGTTCATTTAGCTACTTTGATGTTGTGATTTCGTACATTTCGTACTGCGATATATTTTATACACGATACAACAGTCGCCGCAAATCTAATATAGTGGGTTAGTTCTGTTTTTGAAGGTTTAAAGAGAATGTTTGATACAGTTTGGTAGCAGCTTTTGGAATTTGATTTTGGTTCAAAATGGCGGATTTGATAGGTAAGAGAGAATAAGATGTAAAAAGGAAAAATGGATGAAACTTTCTTAAATTTAATTAAAGATCACATTGTTTTGGTATAAAAAGTAATTTTTGTAATGTGCCAATGCTGAACAAATTTAAAATTGATATAAAATATTCATTTCATTTATAAAAGAGGTGCAGTTGTATAGGTGGTTCACACTTAAAAAAAGCAAATGATAATGAGCTTACGAACAAATGTATTATACCAAAATATCCCCCACATCTATTCTTAAACTCTCCCTCGCAATCCCAAATGCACCATCGGGCATACCCAAGGGTGCATTTCTGTTGAAGCTGAACGGAGTTGTGCGGATGCATTACGAAAAGATAATGACATGTCAATGCGTTGTTTGACAATCGTACTGCGCTGTGATTGGGTAATCGGGCTGAGCACCACTCCTCTCCGCTTCAGTCGAAACGCATACTAAGTCCGTATACAGAAAGAAAGCTGGAAACTTATAAGCGCTTACCGGCGCTTGACAGCGCTGTCCGTTCTACACAAAGGAAGCAGGTTAAAGCAGACCAAGCAAAATGTCAGACTCATCGGACGATGATTTGGTTTTGTTAGAATTTTAAATGGCAGCGCCCAGCGCTGACCAGCGCGTGTTGAAGCTTGTCGGCACCGATCAATGCTTATCGGCGCGCGTTCATATATTTTCCTGCGCGGGTTACCAGCGCTGTCAAGCGCCGGTAAGCGCTTATAAGTTTCCAGCTTTCTTTCTGTATACGGCCTTATGCAGATTGCTGATTCTAAGCGCGCAAATAACTTCATCAACTTTATTTCCTAATCAAGGCAGATTCAGAGATAATTAAATATTTCACACAGTCTGTCATCTACCTGTGTATCCGATTCGAGTCAGACCATTTGAATAATTCATTTCATTAACCTATATTCTTAGCCTCGATTTTCACCTAATATATGAATAATTTGACATAATGTATTCGATGCTGATTCGTGTTCGTTTTTTGCACTTTTCAATGAAGGTTGCTCGTTAGTTTATGTACACGAGTTGAGTTTCTAATCGACTTATCAGTTATTGAATATAGCAGCGCCCCGCGGTTTTACCCGCGTTGTGCCCGTTCCCGTAGGAAATCCGGGATAAAATGTAGCCTATAGCCTTCCTCGATAAATAGACTATCAAACAGTGAAAGAATTATTCAAATCGGTTCAGTAGTTTCTGAGATTAGCGCGTTTAAACAAACAAACAAACAAACAAACAAAACCAACTCTTCAGCTTTATAATATTAGTATAGATTTGAATTACTAATATCACTCTTTCATATTGCTTTACTACTTCTAGATATAGACTACTAGCAGCGTCCCGCGGTTTCACCCGCGTTGTACCCGTTCCCGCAGGAATTTCGCGATAAAAAGTAGCATATATGTCCTTTTTAAGGCTCTGGACTAACTGTGCGCCAAATTTCATTCAAATCGGTTCAGTAGTTTTGGCGTGAAAGCGTAACAGACAGACAGACAGACAGAGTTACTTTCGCATTTATATATTAGTTAGGATATATTAGATTTAGATGTAGATCATTGCTTCTTTCTTTAATGGCAAGTTCCTTCATCTTTCGTATACGCACCAGTACCTGAAAAGACTGAGGACTGAGGGTCTTGGCAGGCAAGTGCAAATATCACTCGACCACCGAAGCGTTTAGGTAGTTCCATGAAAAAGTTATTTTTAAAATTCTGATATATTTGTCAGTTCAAAAAATCTGGTCTATTTGCCTTCAAATTCCCAAAGTCCCTCACAAATCAACAAACGTTAAAAGTAATATATTTGTTTACATTTATAACGAACCCTCCCACTTGTTACATATTTGACATCTCGCCTTTACGAGTAATCCCAGTTCGCAAGTGCAAATTGAAACTCAATATTCGTCGATGCAAACCGAGTATTGTGTACGTGGAGGCATCGACACGGGATGGTTTTAGTGAAAATCACATTCTGTTGTCCGATTGTTCTGTTCTCCTTTATTTTTGAGGTAAAAGAGTGGTTTTTGAATGATAGACATGTATAGTAGTGCTTGTGGTATGTTGAACGATTTAAGAGATGGAGTTATGATGCAGTGACAGCGTATAGCAATTTTTTGATTAAGAAACACAAAGTTGATCTAAAGTAAGTATCTTCTTCTTCTTCTTATCGAGTGGATGGTCAATCTGACCAATCCTAGTGTCAGAGTTATTGAGCCGCCAAAGGCCTCTGACATGGCTCATGTCGACTACTATCCGTAGAAAGTAACCGGGACCGACGGCTTAACATGCCCTCCGAAGCACGGAATCATCTTACTTTTCGGGCAATCAGGTGATTTAGCCTGCAAAGCCCTAACCAAACTGAGGACAGTCTCACAAAGTGATTTTTGTGAGATATCCCCACCGGGAATCGAACCCGGAACCTCCGGGTCGTGAGCCGAGCGCTCAAACCACTAGACCACGGAGGCTGTTAAAGTAAGTATGTAAGTTCGAGTAGGTTAGTGGCCAACCCTAGTGTCGAAGTTTTTAGACCGCCTAAAGACCTTAACTGCTCTGACGATGATACTACCGGGACTGATAATTTTACGTGCTTTCCGAAGCACGGTAGCGCTCAGATAGAAATGCACTATGGCAAATCTAATCTAATGTTCTTTTAAAAAAAAACAATAATGGATATGTTTCTATTAACATAACTTGAAAGTCTTGTTGCACAACAGTGTATAACTTTAATTCACTCAAAGTAAAAGCTGCAATATGAAGTTCTTAATGTTCAAGCGTTAAATACAGAAAGCGTAAAGCTGTTAGTACTGTAAACTGTAAATACGCGCAAAGTGAATATAAAACAAAGAAAACTGCACCATTAAAATAAAAATAACAATAAACCAAAACTTTCAATAAACAAAGTTATCACACAATATTACCTAACCGAGAAACAACATAAAATAAACAGAATGCTCCTACACCACTGCACCTGGTAACGCGAAAATTTCAAATTCCCTCCACACACGGTGGAAGCTATATTTTCTCTTGATGCAACATACATTGCTTGCTTATCCCTATATCCAAGGCTCACATGACAACGTAAACTAGCAATGTGTATGGAACACGGGTAAAAATCCGCAGTGAAGTGGTACGGGAGTGTATCGAAACATCTTGGAATAGGATTTCCCGTTGAGCCTTGGGGATAGGTAACGTTTTTAAAAGTAGTATGACTTGTTACTTTGTGGCTTAGTACTTGTTCACTGAAGGAATTATACTTAAATGGAAAATGTTATGAAAATATTATACTACGCGACGTAAGTCTTTGAAAACTTCTCGTAAAACCAAACCAAACAACAGTTTCGTTGTAACTACGAAGGTTATAAAAGAAGTAAACTGTGAAGTAATCATTCATCAAAAGAGGCGTGTTATAATGGTGACGTTGATTTGTGTGTGAGTATCTGTGTGGCACCGTAGCTCTTTAACTGATGGACCGATTTCGATACGGTTTTTATAATTTGAAAGTCAGTGTTTCTTTAATTAATTATATGTCTCTTATAGCTGTTTCGGATTAGTCTATAAGATCTTAATACTAAGAAATGTTTCAGTATTCAGCATAAGAATCATAGCCAATATCACATTTCTTTGAAAGTAGAAACCCAAGACAGTTACATAATCTTGAACACGACCGATCTAATTTGTGTTAACTCTAGAAAGAAACCACAACATTATATTTCAGGTTATTTGGCATTCCGTCGGGGTCCGGACCGTTGAGATAGGCCGGCGCCATTAATATAGGGTCCAGATGGCAAACAAACTCAATGAAACATTTTTACCGCCACTATTCATTTAGAATATTAATGCCGATCCTCGGAAATAATCGGCAACATTCGTAAACCGTGATGAAGTGGAATCAATAAGAATTTATCAAGAATTTTTGATTAAGGACCGCAGAATCTTTGATGAATGCGACTCGGTATCTTGCGAGTATTATTGGATTTGCGGTTCACGATGACGGAAATGTTAGCAATATTCACACCAACGAAGAATGTAGTACTTCGGATTTTGTTCGCGTGAGTCAAAAGAGTATGTGAAAGAGAGGTTTCGCAACTGTTACTTTTTGGATAACTTATTGTACGACTGTACCATTTTATAGGAACAAAATTGAGGTTTAGATTAATTCATTATTGAATTGATTGATCGCCTCGGTCGTCTAGTGGTGTATGCACTCGCGTGCCAAAACTAAGATCAACGGATTCAATTCCCAAGCTCAGTGAAAACATGTTTCGTACTTTTCAAACATAGCTCGGGTTTGAATCACCAAACTACAATAGGCAAGTGTGGTGATTTCGCCTAATCCTCCTCACTGTATCGATATTTTCTGTGAGATGAGAGGCATTTGCCCAGCAGTGGGACATTACAGGTTAATACTTTTTTACACTGATTATGAGTGTGCTAGTTTTAACTAATAATCAGGATCATACTAGCATGATGTTCTAATCAGTCAGTTTGGGTATAGTAGTTTTCATAGACAGCATAGTAGGTGGTCGCATCTAGCTTTCATACTCAATTTCATTATGACACTAACATCATGAGAAAGGCCAAAGTCCAGTGACCCAAAAGTACATTCAATAAAAACTTATTGAAAACGTCCTTTTCGAAAACAGTTTAAAACCCGAATACAATTTAAATTTCGAAAAGAATTCCATCAAAATCTTTACTATTAATCTTATCTGTGCTCAATTTGGTCCAACTTAAAAAATATAACCCGCCATGTAATGCAGTAGATGGCTTTAAAATTTATTCGGCCTCAGGGTGCTATTTATACCGTTCGTTTCAAAAATGAAGTGAGGTTATCTTGAAGACGATGTAACGTGTTCCGAATAACAATTTTTCAGTGAAACTTGAGTGGTGGTGGTACAATAAGCAACGGTGTTATTAGACCAATTTTAAGCGAAGAAAAAACTAAGCAAATTATCTAATCTGGTTTCGGTATTTGACCATCTATACTATACTTACAAGTATGGTGGTGGTGGTGGTACGGTGGAGATAAAATATTACTTATTTCATAATTTTATTTTTATTTTATTTTGCGAGACGATGTGAACTTTTGCTAAGTCTACCAGAGCGGGGGGCGTCTGAAAGCCAGCGCTGTACCGAGACTTCGGCCTCGGTACAGCATTCGCTGAGACGCCTCCATTTGCTAAATTTTTTTTTAAAAATATTTTAATTTTGCAATAAATGATTATTTTATTTATTTATTTTTTTATTATTTATTTTTAAGTATATAATAAAGCTGAAGTTTTTTGGATGATTTGATTTTTTGTTTCCTTCAATGCGCTACTCTTATAAACTACCAGTCCGATTTGAATAATTATATTTGTAATAGATAGCCACATTCAATGAAAAGGTTACAGGCTATTTTTCATCCCGAAATTCCTACAGGAACGGGCACAACGCGGGTAAAACCGCGGTGCGCTGCTAGTCTACATAGAAGCCTCTGACATGGTCCAATGATTGGGACAATATGAACCGAGAAGTAATGTGTCGTATGAAATGAAACAAGGTAATCAAGTTTAAGCTATTGGGCACTCATTTTAGCAATAACTAAGCTGATAGTTGTATAACATTATGAATAATTACAAATGCTCAGTCATACCGCAAAATGTCTTATTACGCTACAAATCATACGAATTACGAAAGACTTTCGGATGAAATACTCTTTCATATTATAAAAGGAAAAAGTAAAGGTAGTATACGATTTTCTTGCTTCGTATATCAAAAGACTGCTCTTCAAACTGGTCAAAGTCTAATGTAGCGGAGTGTACAAAGAATTGGTTATACTCCAGCTTATATAACCTTTGAAGGCTCTGGAAACTACTCGCTTCTTTGAAAGTAAAGTGACTAACTTTGGGACACTAACAAAGGATGCCTTCTTTTTTGCATACAAGTTTCAATATTTATAGTAAGTATAAGTATGGGAGACTAGCCGCGCCCCGCAGTGTTACCCGCGTTGTACCCGTTCCCGCGGGATAAAATGTGTCCCATGTATTATTCTGATGTATAACCTATATTACTGTTAAGTTTCATCCAAATCTGTTAAGTAGTTTTTGCGTGAAAGAGTAACAAATATACACATACTCACAAATTTTCGAAAGTAAATGATTAAACCATACAAATCGGTCAGCTTATTGCAATGATTGAATGTTAATAATTTTCTGGTACTGAATGATGTAACTCTGATGTCTTAATTTTTTGTTTTGGAGCATTTATCTCGACGTTAGAACGACCTCCAAAGCACGTGTAAGAATTAAAAAGTACAAACGTAATCAATTCAACGTTTTCGCGCATCAATCACTCGGAAAATAAACGTGTCAATAAAATCTAAATCAGAATCGTTCACATTTCACTTCTTCCGTACAAATACAATGCTTTGTTGAATCGAAACGTGATGATTAAATATTGTCACTGAAAAAAACTGGTTGCATTTTTTGGGATTTCCGATAGCCGGGAATTAGGTCGCATGGAAGTTATTTGCTTTTTGTGTGCAACTATTTGTATCATGGTAGCGGCGTCTGTTGCCTATGGCATACTGATAGGATATACGCGGTTGCAAAATGAGAACTGACAGATCAATTTTATCATGATTGTATTATAAAATACACTAAGGTTCGATTACAGTAGGTTTTTTAAACAGATAAAAAGGAGGGGTTGAATTAAAGGTATGTTCTAACCAACCTGAAAATACTAGGAAAGTTACTGTAGATACCTACTTAAACGCTACCTTCACCTGATTCCCCGAAAAGTAAGACGATTTGACATGTAATCTTACGTATTAGTATTAAATTGTATTATACCTTGAATTTAAAAAAAATAACCATCAGAGTTTCTTGCCCATTCTTCTCTGCTGATGTTCTTCCGAATGGGTGGTACGTTCAAAAGAGCCTCTATGAGGCCAAAACTGAATATCAAAAACTTGAGAGGTGTCAAGGGACACTCGGATGGAACGAAGTTCATTTATTATCAACAAAAATAATCGTCGTGACACCACACCGTTCAATGCGAAATAGAAAGACGAAACGAAAATATCTAGCTTGCTTTCTATACGAGAGAGAGAGAGAGAGAGACAGACAGAGAAACATGCGCGCCGCGCATGTTTCTGTGTCTGTCTCTCTCTGGCGTGCGCAAGTTTCTCCTGTCTGTCTCTCTCGCGCATGTTTCTCTGTCTGTCTCTCTCTGGCGTGCACAAGTTTCTCTGTCTATCCCTCTGTGGCCTAAAAAATGTCGTTACCATTTTTTCCGTCTAGCCCCCTTTCGCAACGCGCGATAAGGAACTTCGTTCCAAAAATAAAAAAATATTTGACTTTGATTCCGTGCTTCGGAAGGCACGTTAAACCGTCGGTCCCGGTTACTTTCTACGGATAGTAGCCGTTACATGAGCCATGAGAGGCCTTTGGCGGCTCAATACCTCTAACACCAGGATTTGTAAGGTTGACCACACGATGAAGAAGTAGAACGATTCTTTAAAAAAATCACAGTTACAGTAACAAATATAATTGGAACATGCTTCTAGCATTTGAAATTCACTGCATGAGCGTTAGCGGTCCGCTTCTCCCTCGGGACTTCCACAATGTGTAGGGAATATTTCCACCGGGACCCGGGATCGATGGCAATTTAAATTGTGCTGATTTCTTAGAACGTAACCCCTGATGAGAGTTCGTAATTAGATTTTGTCTCTTTGAAATGTCGGGACTCCTATTTAGTTCGTTGGAAATAATTTTCTTTGTGAAAAGTATTTTTCGGGCTTCCTTCGTTTGTGTGATTTAATTACGATGTTTTTTTATGGAATACTTAATTTTATCAATAATTGAAGTAAATTATTTTTTGACAAAACAAAAATAGAACAAGCGGATAAACCTAGATCAAATTTCATCCCGAATTTCTTACGAGAGTAGGTAGAACAGGCAAAACCGCGAGACACTGCAAATATAACATTTTCACTACTTTTCGAACATGACTGGGATTTGAGAACACCAACCCGCAAGGCAAGCGAGGTGATTACGCCTAATCCTCGCCGTTCTGATATCTTCGGTGAAATGACAGGCCTTTGCTCAGCAATGGGACATTACAGGCTAATACTAATACTTCTAGTACTAAGGCATAGCGCTCGTGGACTAGTTTGACTAAGCGATGTATCATTATCATTACATGGTCATGATAATGCCTTAAGGTGGTCTAAAAACCAGGATTGGCGCCTACTACACTAAACTACTCGAAAATGAATTAATAAATGAATGACTACTAAGGTCAAAGACCCCTTTTAATTTGCTTCTACCCTTTACTATTAATGAACATACAGCTCGCTTCTAAACAACACCTATTCATTATCAATAAACCGCAACAAATCATCTTAAACCACCGGTAAATATCCGCTAATGGTTACTTATTCCTGTTTACACCTAAGCGATTGTTACATTAATTTCAATGTAAGGCTGACCGTATATATGGGCGACTTTTACTGACTGAAGTGATTATTGGAATTACTTATTCTTTCTATACCTAATACTCGTATTATGACATAAGGTAGTGAGACTGTTATGTAGTACAGTATGAAACAGTATGGCTGTAATTACTTACGATCTGAGATCCTGTTCCTGAGATACTTAAAATTGGGATCTATTGAAATTATTCATCTATTTTTTGATTTTATTGATTTCTTAATGGCTATTTTTTGTATAATAGAGTTAGCAAATTCAAGCTAAGTTAGATTACCAACCCTGTCGATTTTTTCACATCCAGTTGACAATCTACACATACTGTCAACACGGTAGCTTTAGTTTTTAAACAGTGGGATATCGCCAATGTGTGGACAACCTAAACTAAAGTAGGGGTTATATTATTTTTATTAGCCAGCTAAAGGAAGGAAAGGCAATGTGTTACATTCACGCCTGGATCTCCCAGGGGAGGTGTTTGGACCCATCTATTGTAACCATTATGAATGCGGCTTAATGATTATTATAAAACAAGCAACCTACTAACTCTGTTTTAATGTTACCTTTAGCAAATTGTAGTTCAAATTCTGTTGAGAATAAAGCCAAATTACTCCTAGAAAACCTATTTCTAAGAACAAAATCTAGTCAAATACATACCTATCATCCTAGGTAAAAAATATGTCATTTGAACACTGACAACAACACAAAGTACCAGGCGGGCAGAACACACCGAGAGATGATGGTCTCGCGACACTACTTGCAAATGACAGTAACCAATCATAACCTCTTGCGAGTTATGTTCGCCTGGTACTTGGCATTACAGTATCTTCATTAATTAACCACGTTTACGGTTAGTACGATAGTTAAAAATAGAATAGCTTAATTACAGAATAATATAATTTAAGAGCAATAAACTAAATCTGTATTTTCTATTTGAGACTTCGCGAAGTGTATCTACCAATTAACCAACTGCTAAATTATCTCAAGACAAAAGCAGACGTATTTATACTATCAATATAAAACAAAGCAATAAAAATCTCAACAACGTAGAAAGATCTAGAAACGTCTAGAGAAAACTCGAGCAAATAAATCCAGTTGCAATGTAAGCCAATTGTAGGAATGTTAGAAGCATTTTACTGCAATTTTATTTACTCCAGTGTAATACATCTGCGCTTAAGTAACCGTCGAATCAGATCAGTAACTTTGTTAGGTATTTCTAGAAATATTTACGTCTATATTTTAGACGTTTCAATTTATGGCCTATTTGAAGTACTGCAAAATCCTATCAAAATCTATGAACCGTAAAAAGGATATAAACTGACAATCTTTCTATGAAGTTGCAGTATAATGTAAACGAAGTTTGTAAACGCCATTTCTTCTTAAATTGTCTATGATTTAAACAAATAGGTTATGATAAACTTATGATTTTCATTGCCGACTTATCGATAAACAATTGTATAAAATTTCTAGTTAATGCTTCAAAAAAATTTCTTTAAAGAAAAAGTGTTTTCAGAATATCTGTTTTATTTTTTGAAATGCAAGTGACAAATGACAACATGACAAGTGTGCTTACATATGCACTCATCATGCACTTATTTTATTCTCAGGCAAGTTGTCAAATTTTTAACTTTATATTTTAGTAGTCTTGTAATTTTTATGTTCAACTGATTTACGGCTCCTAACTGAAAGGGAGACCGAAGGTTAACCTTCACTTAACCGGGTTCCCGAAGTCAAACCCAAACCTTTCAATTATCAAATAGAAATAACAACATCAAAATTCAAAGTATCAAACATTCCGCCATGCTTCTAAATATCATTGAGGGCTTATCATCTTAAAGGTATTTTAGAATTATTATTGTGTTTATTAACATTTAATAGAATATTCGTGAAAATAGCGAAATATTCGAACGCTCCATCAGCTAAGACCTGTTGAATATTTAAATTGGATTAACAAGGATTTTGAAGACATTCTCTTAGATTTAAACCCATTTAAGTATGGTTGAGGAAAGTAATGGCGTTAGTTAATGGATGTCTGTATAACCAATCGGTTTGTTATGCCAGCTTTAGGACTACGTAATTGATGTTTTAATTACACTTCAGGTGAATACTTAACAAGTCAATGAAAATCGAGTGGTCTTGAGGTAACCCTTGAGCAAAGAATCTTCAATCGGGTCACGAGAGACCGCGATCTGAGATGTGACGTCACATCTTATGAAAGGAACAAATGAACTGTCATACTAAAGTAAGTTCCAGTGGGTCT
Organism: Cyclophora albipunctata; assembly: GCA_963082685.1. Classification (NCBI taxonomy): domain Eukaryota; kingdom Metazoa; phylum Arthropoda; class Insecta; order Lepidoptera; family Geometridae; genus Cyclophora; species Cyclophora albipunctata. The sequence continues at coordinate 1,852,316 of OY720128.1, forward strand.
GTGACCAACCCTGGTGTCGGAGTTTTTAGACCGCCTAAAGGCCTCCGACATGGTCTGATGATTGATACAAATGGAACCGACAATTTGACGTGCCCTCCGAAGCACAGCAGCGCTCAGATAGAAATGCCACTATCGGCCACCCATCCAAGTAGGGGTCGAGCTGCACGTTGCTTAACAATTGCAATGAACTAACATCGCTTAGTCAAACTACGTCACGAGCGCTACATGTTGTAACTAATGCCCACATTTCCTTCTACACAACAGTTAAAATCAGTCTATTTGTTAAGATGCTGCAGACAGTCTCAAAGATACATCAAACTTAAAACACGTTAAAGTTTTTGCAATAACTAAAAAACAGATTTTTGGAAACATAATATGTATGAACGTTAGTTCGGTTGATCAGTTTCTCTCCCCATTCCACCTAAAATACACTAGTGTTGGCTAAGAACCTTTACAAACCTACTTACTTTAAGACTCTAACACAGTGCACTCAAACATAAAATCCGTATTCACAGCACAGGTACAAATACACTATGATACAAAACTTCGTATTTCCAATAAATTCTTGTAAACGCCTCGTATTTTGCTCAACATACGGCACGATTGAAGGCAGTTGCACACGCGATTCGGCGATGAACCTAGCACTAAAGGTAAATTCAATTCCTAGCACTGAGTTCTAAGAAATTTCCGGTGGTAGTAACATTGTGCTCTAAGCTTTATTTGTGCTGAATTGATCTGATGATTCAAGGATTTTACATTGGATAACGGTTTAAAGTTACGTGTTATCTTTTATTTCAAACTAGCAGCGCCCCGCGGTTTTACACGCGTCGTGCTCGTTCCCGTGGGAATTTTGGTAATTTTGATACATAATTATAAACCTTCCTCTTGAATCATTCTATGTATTAAAAAAACTGCATCAAAATCCGGTGCGTACTTTTAAAGATCTAAGCATACATAGGGTCGGACAGCGGAAAGCGACTTTGTTTTATACAACGTAGTGAAGATATTTAGATATTTTATAAAGAAATGAAGTTTGTAAAGCTTGCAAGAGGTATATAATATAATATTTTCAGCCTGCCTTCTCCCACTGCAGAGAAAGGCCTCCCTACTTTCTTTCCACATATCTCTACTGCAAGATTGAAGTAAAATTCAAAACAAGACGCGAGGATGAGTCGCTTGTGTTGCAGATCAATGAAGGATTCAGGATTTCAGTTTGGGATCGGCTTTACCGATACTAGAAAGAGTAAGAGATATATTTAAAGTAATGTTTATGTAATGATATGGATTATAACATCTAAAAACAATTTCAATTCTAATTCTCTTATATTAACTTTAACTGATGCGTGAGTGTAATCTAAAGGAACCCGCCCATAATAAAGATGGCGATAGTTGACCAAAGTCAATTGAAACAAGTTCGGCTACCGCATTAGACAAAAGACCTTAAAATCCTACTCCTACTAATATTATAAATGCGAAAGTTTGTGAGGATGGATGTATGTATGGATGTATGGATGTATGGATTTATTGATATATGTTTGTTGCTCTTTCACGAAAAAACTACTGGACGGATTTGGATGAAACTTTACAGTAATATAGATTATAGGTACATCAGAATAACACATGGGATACATTTTATCCCGAAATTCCCGCGGGAACCAAAACAACGCGGGTAACACCGCGGGGCGGGGTTAGTCTTTAATAATACATACTAATACAATATATTAAAATAATTCATAACCAGAATAAAATGATAAACTATGTTATTAATGTTATGTATGTATAATAATTACTTCGATCATCCCATGTATCATCTTTTATAGCTCATACATAGTTATTACCCATTAGTCGGCTAATTGATGGAGCTGCCGTTATTTAGTGCAAATATCAAAATAGAATTTCATACATATTAAAGAGGAAATGGGACATAAAATGATCGGTCTCTGGGATATCAAAAGCTAAAGCTTAATGTCTAGTATTAAGCACTAGAGACTATCAACCGCAATGAGCTAAGTCGATTAAAGATTTTTTAAATCACGAAATAGTTTAAAACAAAATCGCTTTCCGCTGTCTTTCTCTCCCTATGTATGCTTAGATCTTTATAACTACGCAACGGATGTTGATGCAGTTTTTTTAATAGATAAAGCGATTCAAGAGGAAGGTTTATAAGTATTAAATTCCCGAAATTTCCACGGGAACAGGCACAACGCGGGTAATACCGCGGGGCACTGCTACTAAGAACTTAGAGAGGCGACCGTGGCAGGACAGGCGGTGTGACTGCGATTATAGATGGACTTTTGAAAAAAGAACTAAATATAGTAAAGTAAAAATAAAAAAGTCTATTTTAGTGTAAGAGCTGAATGTTGTCTTTTTTTTTCGAAAAAAACCACTAGTCTCCATTTGGCGTGGTTTCAACGTGACACTCCAGAAAAATCTTTAAAAGACGGTAAATCAGTAGAGTTAAAACCACGGTTTCTGTTCATAATAATTTGAGTTCTTTTGCCACTAAAGGGTTTTCAAATTATAGGAAGTATCTGCTATTAACTGTAAGCCACTCATTACATTTAACTAAGGGCTCGTTACAAAGAATTTGATGATACATTTTTATAGTAATTTTTTCTAACCATTTTATTCAAGTAACGAGATACCATTACAATCCGAACAAACCCTCATGAATATTCAAAATGGCTGGAAATATTTTTTCCTTTCTCTTATATCCGAAGATAATTAAGACCAACCCGGTTCTGTAGCTTTCGCATATTTTATTTATATTTTTAGATTATGAAAATAAAAAGGTATTGAGGTATTATTTCGGCCTTTGAAGTTTTAATAAAAAACAAAATCATGTTTTACTTAAACGTTGGCATAGTATATTTAGCGCTACAAGCAGCTTTGTATAAATTACACTTGTTATGTCATAATAGTACTAATATCGCAGTTGTGACTTCAGTAGTGTAATGTTTTTTAAGATAAGTGAATAATAATGTAGCCACAGCGACCGCGACGCTAACCACCGATCTTTTGGGAAAAAGAACATTAAACTTATGCTCTAAGGGCTTTACTCATAAACGCATCAGTATTTTAGCTATCAGATAGTTTGTTCCTTTCCGTCATACGCCATTTCCCAAAGAACAAAAGAGACAAAACACTTTATATCAGGGTTTTAATTATAGAGCGATTATGAATAAGGCGGTTAGATTGTAAGGTTTAATTACACCATAATTCTTACAGAAGACTATTTGTATAAATATGATTAAGAAACGCCATGTCAGAGGTCTTTGGCGGCTCAATAACTCTGACACCAGGATTGGTCAGGTTGACCATCCACTCGATGAAGAAGAAGAAGATTAAGAAACAAAAGCTATTTAAACAAAATAGTATTTTATATCACAGAAATAGAACACTATTTAAAACGAACGTCATTTGTTTATTAAACTTATTAAATAAAATTAATGACACCTTTGCAATCCACCGAGTTCTTTTTTCAAAAACTCTGCTAATCAAATTACGTTTACGTTAGCGTAAACGTAACCGTGCCATTGTGCATTTACAGAGGCTAGAGTAGAAGTGATATTAGTAGGAAAACATAAATTATTTTTAAATGACTGACCTCATTATCTTTATCGGCGTCTTTGATATGCTGAGCGATGAACCGGACGCTCTGCAACGCAGCCGCCACTTCGGGAGACAGGTGACGAGGCAGCATGTTCTCAGACTCCGTAACTGTTCAAAAATAAATAATAAGATGCGAGGCCTTTGCCCAGCAGTGGGACATTACAGGGTTATGCTTTACTTTAAAGTTCATCAAAGTATTACCTGAAGGTCTCTGATGAGCGCTGGCCCCCAGGATATCGTCCTCCGGCGCTGGTGACTTCCTGTAGTCACCACTGTCTCCATTCTTGCTGTCAGCAAAAGCATCAGTCAGGCTGTCACGACTGCTTGAAAATAAATCCTTGGCTTATTATAAAGAAATAGATTCTCTTAACTATCTTCATCTAATCATGTGCCAAATGGGGATGCAAAAAGATGTATTAAACATAAAACTGTATTCGGCAAGCGACAGCTACTGACTACAACTCAAGTCAAAGTCATATCAAAGTCAAGTCAAGGTCAAGTCAAGTCAAGTCAGGTCAAGTCAATTCAAGTCAAGTCAAAGTCAATTCAACGTCAAAGTCAAGTCAACGTCAAGTCAAAGTCAAATATTTTATTCAGTTTTGGCCCCAAAGAGGCTCGCTTGAACGTAACACAGTCGGCGGACAGTCTAGTGTGGAGATACAGGCGGTGACCGAAAGTGCAAAAAAAAGACGTGTGGCACTCGGGGACTGCCGCGGTAAAGCTATTGCATAGTTATTTTTTGTATCACTAGATGGCGTTAGTGGGGAGCGTGAGGTTTTTTCACGTGAGGTTTTTTCATTACGGAATTTCTGGATTCGGTCCCCGCGCTCAAGGCCCGCGATAGAAGCTATGCAATAGCTTAATAATATCGGCCACCGAATTAGGCGAGCGCAGTGGTAATAGGGGTTAATAATTCTATGTTTCTTTTATTTTTCGTTCAATAATTTCGTGAAGTTTAACATCCAAATGTTGCTAAACACATCTAACTCTACCATTAATAAATAACAAACACACTTTATATAAATACGGAACTTTAATTATACATCAACAAACAGAAACAACAATTAAACAAAAGCATTGAGACAAAACATCATCACCATATTCTTGATAACATCGTAATTACAAAACTGGCCTTTGCACACCTAATTATAAGGTAGATAATTGCGTTTTGTATGTTCTAACTTATTACGTTTCACAATCTTTATACGCAGTCATTTAAACACCCCTCAAAAAGAGATATTTTTAGAACCAGTTGCCGAAAAATAATCCTACTAATATTATAAATGCGAAAGTTTGTGAGGATGGATGTATGTATGGACGTTTGTATGTATGTATTTTTGTTACTCCTTCACTAAAAAAGTACTGGACGGATTTGGATAAAACTTTACAGTAATACATCAGAATAACACAGGGGTTACATTGTATCACGAAATTCCCGCAGGTACGGGTACAACGCGGGTAACACCGCGGGGCAAGGCTAGTTGATAATAATGTTAAGTAAACGTACTCACACGGGTTTTTAAGTAAACTACTGTATTTTTGTTTCCTCACGTTTCGTATGAATGGCAACTCGTGGTCGCGGGCGAACTCATGTGTTCAAGTAGCGTAAGTTAAATAAAGATACTAATGTTCATCATTGATGATTACGCCTTATCCTCCACACTGTACTCATATTCCAAAATTCTTTTGATATTAAAAAAGGTATGCTTAAATATTAGTACCGTATTCAACCGATTGTTATAAAAAAGAAAATTCTAGAAAAATCTGGTTTGAACTCGATTTTTCGCTCCAAAAAAGTTATTATTATCCTAGCTCTTTTATTCATAAAGTATCACTACCATTCATCTTCCCCAAATCCATAAATTACGCCCTGACTGCATCATTTGAAGCCCGAATAGATCATAGTACAGCCTTATCCAAACCCCGCATAATGCCCCGAAAATCATATAAAAGAAACCAACAAAGGGAAACTGCATAATTCATTAGTTTGGTAAAAAACGGTCTAAATATTTTCGTGGATAGACTCTATTGTACCAAGATCTTTATTACTGAACATTGTGGAAAGCTTGGCTTAAATCGTTAACGCCCTGTCGACTCATATGGAATATCTACCTATACTAATATGTACTATGCTAAATAATAAAGCTGAAGATTTTTTTTTTGTATTTTTTAACGCACTAATCTCAAAAACGACTTAACTGATTTGAATAATTCTTTTTGTAATGAATAGCCACATTTAATGCACAGGTTATAAGTTATTTTTCATCTCAAAATTCTTACAGAAACAGGCATAACAAGGATAAAACCGTGAGGTGCTGTTAGAGACATAATTCTATTAAGAGAGTTCCAACATTTTGTTCATTAACACAACCTGCCTACAATTTCTGAACAATTTTGATAGTTAATATAACTACGAGTATTACAAAATTGTTGAATATTCAATAATATTTATTTTGCTGTCAACCAATTACGTTAGATATTACTTGTGAGTTCTTGGCAGTTTTCCTGTTTTGCGACAAAGAACTCATCTCGGCCAAATTTTCATACCTTAATTTCCAACAAAACAGTGTTTATTGAAAAAGTATGTATCACTAATGGGCAACAAAAACTATCCATTAAGTATCAAGGACTCGGTAATACAATCCGAGTTGCTAGGGGCGGAGGAGCAGTCATTAAAGCGGCTTTCCATTAGGATATAATAAACAACCTCTATAACGGTGAACGGTCAGTCCTCTGAATAACTTGGTGTCGGCGTTAGGGCATTTTCCGATCGTTGCCCTCGCGTTATCTGACCACAATCATTGGCATGTTGTCTCGACATTACGGCATTGCTATGATGCACCGGCAAATTAATGGCCAGGCCGGTATTATCGGGATTCAAGCGGCTACGACCAGTTTAAACCGCTCCAATGTAAGCTAACCAACGTTTGACCAATAAATTGTGCCCGCGATGAATAGAAATGATTTCCGAGATAATAATTTGTGTTGCTTTGTTAGTTTAATGGATTACACGTCATCGGGCTTAAACGGTTTAGCGAATGTTTATGCTGTAGCTGTTGGATGTGTTTTACTAATGATTGTTTGAATATTAAATTAGAAACCTGTTATTAATTACTGCTCCGTGTACTGATAACAGATTGTTTGTAATTAATAAAGGTTTACTGTTTTGTTGTGAAGGCAATTTGTTGTTTCCAACTATCTATAGATTACCCGATTGTTGAGAAACCAATTATAAACACAGACGAAAACATACAATCCTAAGTAAATAGATAGAGTACCTAAGTTGAAAATTACTTGTTTATATATCATACATTTTCAACATGATTGACTTTTCAAATTGGAAATACTTTATTCTGAAATAATTTTAATTGAAAATCATCCAGCATTAGAAGAGCCTATGTTTTCAAGCCCAAAGGTTTTCGTTCTCGTGGAATGGAAAGTAGCCAAGTATGTACCTTCCCTATAAATGTGAATGATTGATACTTTTAAAAACTGACGGGTAGTTCCAGAAGTTCCATAGACAGTATGTTCATACAAAAAAACTCATCAGCACACAAGTCCATTAAAATTAGTCCATCTATTTGAAACCGATGATATATCATGCTACTTTTAGAAAATACAGGCCATGGCAAAGACCTCTCATCTCACTGAAGATATCATTGGTGAGGATAGTTAGACGTTATTACCTTGCTTGCCTATTGCAGGTTGGAGATATCAAACCATATTTTAAAACAAAAGTGAGTAACATTATAAGCCTATCGGGCTGGCATGCCTTGGGTAAAAGTCCCTTAATAGTTTGAGGTTAAAAAAACATTAAAATCTCACCTCATATCCAACTCATTGGTATATCCGTTTGACACAAACGTGTCATCATACTCCGGGAGGGAGTACTTGGTCCTCCTCATCATGAGGACCTTCGGCATCAGCTGGAGGAACATCTTCCTCATCCACGGGGACATGTTGTGGGTTGAAGGAGACCTGGGAACGAAGGCTGTGATGAATTCCATAGAATCAAACGATATATTGATAAGGAGTTTGGTACGTTTCCTTGATACTAATCCTCTTCACTGTACTGATATCTTCAGTGAAATGAGAGGCCTTTGACCAGCAGTGGGACATTACTACTACTAGTTTTCATGAGTTTACAGTACATTAATGATCGGTTATTAGGATACTAGAGTTTGGAGGAACTGATAAATGTTACATCGGTAAAATATTGCTTCGGCCATTTGTTATTTTGATCAAACTTTACATATGAAACATTGATGAAACAAGGTATCGGTTATTTGGTACTTTGGCGTTCGGTAGTGAGATATGAGTGTTGTCCAAACGTAAGTACTTTAGTAAAACCTAACCTTAAGCAATACTCTTATCTTACTTTTAAGCTATCACTGATGTAGTTTTTAAAAACCTATTTAGACCTAAATCACTACATAGTATAAAATAAAGTCGTCTCTTTTTCGTGTCTGTCTGTCTGTTTGTCTGTCTGTATGCTTAAATCTTTAAAATTACGCAACGGATTTTGATGCGGTTTTTTGTAATAGGTAGAGTGATTCAAGAGGAAGGTTATTATGTAAAAAAAATCCCGAAATTCCCACGGGAACGGGCACAACGCGGGTAAAACCGCGGGGCGCTGCTAGTGAACTATAATTGTATTTATAAGCGATGTGCTTGTACCCGTTTCAAATTACAATAAAATATATGTTGTTACAGTCAAATTACGAGTTGAAATATATGTTATTACAGTGTGCCAGCAATAGTGGCACAGTTAATAACAAGTCCTTTCATGCGCCAACAAAATTGCAGCGTTTGCACAAAATTAGTAGTATTTCCTGCCTATTCGTTAGACTACGTTTACAAAAGAGATCTTGTACACAACCAGACAGACATATAACAAGACTCGTCAAATAGATTAGCCTTTAAAAGCAAGTCTGTTTATATAAGGAGTTTATGCGGGTGCCACGGTACAACCCCGTCGACAATGACGACGTCAATTTAGTATTTTTTTCGAAAACGTAAAATTAATTACATTGTAAGAGGTAATGATTCAACGTTATTTTTCGAAATATTTACCTTTCACTGTTGCATAGATTAGCTTAGAAAATTTTGCACCTCTGTTAGAAAATTCACAATTAATTTCAAGTTAAATCCTCCACAACCACAACAGTATTTCATCCACGTACATAATAAGGAATTCACGCCACAATTACAAAATGTATCGTCCTAAAATTATACGCGGCAATAAAAACCGTGGCAATCTCAAGACAACGCGATAATGACGGTAATAACATTTGAAGACGAATTAAACCGCGCAAATGTTAATTATTATGATTTAATTAATGTTTGCATCATCGTGTGTATTCCGAACTCGTGGGGTTGTAAACAAAATGGAGTTACGGCTCCAGATTATGATTTTGAACCTATATTTATTTTGGAGTAATTAGAATTAGCAAGAGTGTTTATTTATTTAATGGCACAACAACAGAGCTGCATATTATACATTTAAATCTAGAGTTACATAGTACATTTCTGATATGAACACCAATAACAAATTATTATTTATTTAAACGGGAACTTACGTACGACGGAGGCTACTGACGAGGCGTCGTACGTAAGTTCCCATATAAATAAATAATAATGACACTAACGTACGTTTCAATTAATAGTACCAATAACAAATGTGTACAGCATTCATAACAAGTACAGTGTTAAATTATTCTTGTAATTGTATTTGTACTTAAACAGTAGGTTTAAATTGAAAATCAATGAAAAGTTAGTAAATTCGGATAAAGTGGCCAAACCTGGTAGTAAGTTCTAGTAGGTTAGTGGTCAACCCTGGTGTCGGACTTTTTAGACCGCCTAAAGGTCTAACCTACATATATAAGTAGGTTAGACCATTTGGTTTAACCTGCTAAAGGCTTCCGTTAAAGTCTTCCGATAACCTAAGCTGTTTACGGCGTCAAATAAAATCGAACTATTAAAATAACATCGACTGACAATTTAATGTCCTCTTCGAAGCACGGTAGCGTTTAGTTTTAAGCCAGAAATGGTTGACTTGCCCAACACCAATTTGCACAAATAAAGCAGACATAAAGCATATTGGGGTGTTATATAGTTCCATAACTCCCCTTAGCCGAACGAGCAACAAAGCAACTGATTCATATAATAAATCCTATTAAAATATTCCAAAATATTCGAAATTTGATATATCGCCAGTATTAATCATATCATCAGCTCATGTCACATCCAGTAGCATTCCCTGTTATAAAGGAATATTTCATACTAGCAGCGCTCCGCGGCTATACTCGCGTTGTGCCCGTTCCCGTAAAAAAATCGGGATAAAAAATAGCTTATAACCTTCCTCTTGATTGTAGCTATTTAACGCAAAAATAATTATTCAAATCGGACAGCTAGTTTCTGAGATTAGCGCGCTCAAACAAACAAACAAAAAACAAACTCGACTTTATTCTCATACTTAGTAGGTATAGGATATTATTTTCATTTACACTATTTCGCCAACAGAATCGACTACCATCACCGAAAAATTAAGCGAAAACTCGATCAAAACACGTGCATTCAAAGGCATTATACGCGGCTCAATTTATCATCGGCATATTGTCCTGCTATCGACGTGCCAACGACATAATAACAAGCCAGATTTATCCCCGACAAGCATGTATTATACACACTTTTCAGTCACGGACTCTGTTAACTAGTCGAAACCCACCGGGATGTTATATTTTTTTACAAGCAGCGCCCCGTGGTTTTACCCACGTTGTGCCCCTTTCCGTCGGAATTTCGGGACTTTTTATACTTATAAACCTTGCTCTTGAATCATTCTATCTATTGAAAAAACTGCATTAAAATACGTTGCGTAGTTTTAAAGATCTAAGCATACATAGGAACAGACACAGCGGAAAGCGACTTTGTTTTATACTATGTAGTGATGAACAAAAAGTGGTTACAATTTACAATTTTTAAAGAAGTTGGATATTTTAGACCGAAAATAAATGATGGTGTTAGTTTTAATAGCTATATTGCATTTGTTTTCCGTAGCACGCGTACACTAAATATGATTAACTATCGCTCAAATTGAAGGCAAATACTTAACAGTACAAGAATTACGTAACCAATTCACGGCTCAATAGATATCGCTTACTATAATATAATGGCAATTATTCATAATCATTTAGAATAATACACACGAACAAACATTACCGTCAATAAATTTGAAACGTACCGATCGGGAATTTCCCGAAACACTTCACCGTTTCCTGATATTCAAATTATCACTACCACAATAATTTCGTATCGATACGTAATTGGTTTGAAACAGGATTCATTTGCAAATGATTTATGAAACTCCATTACAATGGGAATTACGTGATCGTGCTGTACGCAGATTGGTTGAATTAGGTATACGTGTTATTTATCTACCAACGAAGCGTTATGCCAATTAATTGTGTTAATCCTCTAAGTGATTAACTCACATATTATCCTAACGTATTAACGTTTAATTATATGGTTGATTCTGTAACATAACAGATTTAGCTTAATTTAGCATAAAGCTCTAGCTCTAATTTATGTTATTCATAATGTGACTTTAAACTATTATTTTGTAATTTAACATTTTACATACATTATTTATTATTGCTTTTTAAACATTTTGGATCTAAATTTTAACGCTACAACTAATGAATAAAAAATAAGAGTAATCTATAATTAGATATATTTTCAAGTGAAATGAAAATAGAAACAGTTGAAAGATAGAATAAGACTAATTATGCAGAAGTCTCGTTGCATAGCGAAGTTCGAGTGCAGGAAGACCGCGTGGCGCGTGCTAGATCACTACCCAACAGCACTTACCTAAAATGTACGTTGAGCACACACACAGTCATCCAAACACTTAGCGACACCAGAATCATTGTAAACAGCAAGTACTTCCCTAATAGAGGTATCGCCAGCGAAGTCGGCGGTATTATTTCGGCCAGGAGCAGGAAAAACACCGTCAATGACACCAATATAGAGATGCTTAACGAAATCTAGGAGAGAGAGTTATACAATTTACAATTTAATTACCTGAAATGCACGTTAACTATGCAAACAGTGACCAATACGCTCAGTGAGACGAGTATCATGGTGAATAGTAGATATTTCCCAAGCAAAGGTATCGCCAAGGATGTTGGCGGGATGATCTCGGCCAAACCAAGGAAGAACACAGTGAGGGACACCAGGATGGAGATGCAGAGCGATATCTAAGGAAGAGAACGTCTCTTTTGAGTTACACAATCATTTCATCTGTACCATTTTACTTGCACTATTTTCTGTTACGTTTTAACACTTCGTTATTGACTTTGAAAATATTTTATTATTTAAGTTTGGTTTTATGTGAGCACGTTTATTAAAAGCTTAAGCTAAAGTTTAAAACATACTCATAGTGCAGTAAAATGTATAATGAAAATTAAAATTTTGAACAATTGTCTTTCCACTTGTATTGTAGATATATAACATAATAATATATACATAGGTTGTTAGGGGGATTCTGAAATGAAATGGCATGAGTTAAATTAACAAGACAAGACACACACACTTTATATTAATTTAATGACTTCTAATTCATAAAATATTTCGTGCTAGTTATATATTATCATTTGAATGTAAACGATGTTAAGAGATCCAATCTTCAAACCAAATCAGAATCATGCACAAACGCTACGTTTTACTAAGACCAAATAAACTAAAAAATATATAATTTATATACAAAACAAATGTACATACACATACATAATATTAAATATTAAAAAATCTAAGAATTAAATATAAAATACATTATATTAATAAAAACAATTTACACACAAAAACAAAACACTATCAAAAACATTCCCGATTCAAACGCATTTTTCCCAACACGTTCTTATCCAACAAAATAGTCCCATTATGAGATTTCAACTAAATATATTAGGTGTTGTGGAAAGACAATACATTGAATAGTTCCTGGTACGCTACACACATGTCTAACAACAAAAAAGACAGTCGGATGGATGAAGGTGATGGGCTGAAGCGGACCGAAGGCTAAGCATGCCTACAACACATTAGAAACACGTTCGTTTATTGATATTCTATCATAATACGCTTCGCATATGCGTGGCTGGACATGGATAGATGCACGTACTAGTATTTCTAGGACATGCAACCATTTGATAAATAAAGAATGCTTTTATCCAACACGATAAGAGAAATGATTACGCCTCCGAATATACTTGATACAAACAATTTTTTATTAAAGTTTACATCTTCGCCGATGATAGAATATCAATGAACAATTAACGGCTTTAAGTTATTTTAAAACAGAACTAGTATTTACGTACCTTTTCACCAGAATCCGAGGGCAAATAGAATACAAGTACAGTCAAGAACGTAAGTCCAACGCAAGGTATGATCAGATTGACTGTATAGAAAAGTGTTTTTCTTCGCATTGTTAGTTTAAATGTTATATCTAGAACAATAAGAAAGAAAGCATAAAATACTTAACTTCAGTTAGGCTTATAACAAGCAATAAACAAAACTCATTGCTAAATTCTTCAGGTGCTTGGGTGCATCAAGTACGGTTAGTACATTAAAACTTGCAACCTTGCAGTCGCGACATCCACGATCGACGATTTCCGTGCCCGGAGCCATAAGAAATGCTCCGATAGAAGTAGCACTATGAGCCTATTATCCAAGTAGTATTTGAGCTGAGTTGTTTAACATTCAGGCCAGAATTTCTCTACTGCTGATATCTCATCGGTCGCGTAACACTCTGGCTTTCGTAGCATATCTAAATATCCGTAGCATGATACTAAATGCGTCCTTGTCATAAAAAGCAAAGTATTTATAGGAGACCTTACGTCGCAAACAGAGGAATTGCGAATGCTTCAATGCATTATCAACGATTATCAAACATACGCTACGACCGTTATAAAAAACTAATATTAACAAACTAGACAATAAATCTTGTTTACCTGAGAATGGTTCAGGACAACATGGATAATATTCCTCATTCCTAGTCGCAGGTACTTCAAGTATATCCCACTCGACTGAAAGGTAAAACTCGCTCAAATCAATCCCAACGTGAACGAGACTGCTGCCAGGGTTTTGATCCATATGCTTTAAGTCCACCTATAATAAGAACCATTCTCAATTAATTGAATTTACACACTTGTAGAGGATTATAATACTAGCAGCCCCCTGCATTTTCACCCGCGTCGTGCCCGTTTTTATAGGAATTTCGGGATGAAAAATTGCCTATAACCTTCCCATTAAATGTGGCTGTCTAATATAGAATTACTCAAATCGGACAGGTAATTCCAGAGCTTAGCTCAAACATACAAACAAAATAAAATTACCCCTTTATAATGTTAAGTATAGACAAAGTGTAAGTAAGTGCTTCGGTCTTTCGTGGAATATCAACTCAACTCTCTAAGTGTCAATAATTCTCTCAAACTTACTTAAACGTAAATACTATTAAGTACCTGAGCTCCATTATAAGTCCAAGAGCCGAACTTCATGAAGCAAGTCTGCTCATCAAAGGGGAAATACTCCACATTGATTTCACAAGAGGACTTGTAGATAGCTGGTGGTTTCCAGTTCACTTCTCCGGTGTATTTCAGCGTCGCTTTTGTCATTAGAGTTACCTGAAAATGGTTGAAAATAACGTTTAGATAGTATTAAGGCATTAACGCGTTAGCACCTAAGATATAAAAGGTTGATATGCTTGTTAGTAAGACATATAAGGGTGATACGCTTTCCTCATCTGTCTCTGTATACAAATATACGCATAGTTTCACTTTAAGAGCACAATATCTGATATAAACACTGACAGACTATTTTCACAATAGACAGGAATGCATGGAAAGAAGAGGGAGAGCCTTTGCCCAGCAGTGGGACACAAATGGTTTATACAATTAATAGTGTCCAGTTATGATCGGTCAGATTCATTCAACTTTTAAGAAAGGTATCTCGTACAGTACGCTTTGATCCCAAAATCGAAGACAATGCTTGATGGACAGAACTCGCAGCGAAAAGGCTTTTGAAGCAAGCATTTCTCAACTTAACTAGTGAGACTTGAGATCTGGGTTTTGATAGCTGAGACATTCGACTCCAAAAGTAGTCACACCCACATCTTACTAATATTATAAATGCGTAAGTTTGTGAGCATGGATAAATGTACGTATGTATGTATGTTTGTTACTCTTTCACGCAAACACTACTCAACGAAGTTGTATGAAACTTTACAATAATACAGGTAACATCTGAATAATACATAGGATACATTTTATCCCGAAATTCCCGCGGGAACGGGTACAACGTTGGGCGCGGTTAGTACTACATAAAAACAATACCTTTTCTCAAAAAGTCAACTTACTTCGTAATTTCCGTCCCAGTTATTGTAAAGGACTATGTCTGGTAACCAGATGTGTTCCGAGGGTACATACAGCATCTCCACGCCGCCATAATCATCAGGGTTCCACTGTAGCTTATAGTCGAACCATTTCTAAAATATGAAGTTAGAACATATTAGAGAGAATAAAGTAAGAATAGTTTTTGAAATGAAGCCATCTATATGCCCCATTCGTTGAACATGATGCATAACGATGCAAATTGCTAATGTCAAATATTTAAATGAGTTTTAGTATTCCAGTTTTTATGGGTTTACCAAAATCAATTTCCAAAACTAAAGCCCTATATTATATAAAAGCCTTCAATAATTTTGAAATATTTCATCATGGTTAATTTAATGTAATCCCCAAACCATCGTCTATCACTGTACTAAAGAATCATCAAAATAAATTCAGCTATTAAGGCGCGAAATTTAAATACACATACTTTAATGTATGTATGAATAATAGATAACGTTTAATGTTTGATCTCTAACCTGTTCCACCCATAAGTTCGTTGTCATCACTTGATTCTTCAAGTTCACCTCCATCAGTTGTGACAGCTTCAAGCCAAGTCTAACTGTCAAAATGTCAGTGACATTGGTCACTGGTCGAATCAAGCGATTATAGTTACTAAGAAGATCGTCATAGAGTCTCTTTACGTCTGGATTCGCTTCTAAGAGTTTGACAGCTGAAAAAATAGGGCAAAAAGATAGCATTTAATTACCTATAAGTATATAAATGGAAGATGTATTGATATTTCAAAGTTAAGTTCATCTATACTAATATTATAAAGAGGTAAAATTTGCAAGTTTGTTTGTTTGCTTGTTCGGGGTAATCTCAGGAATTATCAGTCCGATTTGAACAATTCTTTTTGTAATGGATAGTCACATTCAACGGGAAGGTTATAAGCTTTTTTCATCTCGAAATTCCCACGGGAACGGGTACAACGCGGGAAAACCGTGGGGCGCTGCTATTAATAATATATTAATTATTACGTGTCAAGTATTATGTACACTTTAAATATTACAAACAGTGCAAAAACTTACCCAAACCATTTCCGACATAGGTAAAGAACATAAATAACAGTTTTAAATTCATTTTCATTGAATATTTATTCTTCCACTATTTAATTTCAAGAAAACATGTTTCTTCGTTCAATATAAACTCGAAAGTAAACAACGCGCATGCGTAATCAATAAAACAAAGTTTACTACGAACACGCCCATCGTAGCAACGTAGCTTCCGGCTACGTAGGCGGGTTACTACGGCCTTGCTACGAATTTCGTAGCCTATCAATTAGTGCAACATTATTTACATAGATGGCGTTAAAATAAACTCTTACAACAATTTTAGATCTTTATTGAATAAAAGTTGCTTACTTACTATTTTTCACTAATGCTAGTTATTTATTATATTACACAATAATATCACGGTTAAATATATATACATCGATCTTATGGTATACTACAGCTTATGCTAAATAAATCGTAAGTATCAATTGTAGTCATCTTTCACTCCATCTTCGTGGGGTATTTGTCAAGCTTCGGTAAGGAAATGAATCGTGGGTGTCTTCATGTTCTAAAAAAGGAAAAATTGTTTGAAAAATTCTTCTATATTCGATTCAATTTCATTGTTGATCGAAGTTTCGAGTTATTTTTTTATACCTTTGGGTGGAAATTTAGGCATTGGCCAGAGACTAAAGGGGTAGTAATAGGCACTTGGCACCCTTCTCACTACTATTGATTTATCTTGCACAATTTTCGCTTCTGAAACAAAAGAAATCATAATTTAGAAGAAATATTTTTTCAAAAATACTACGGTATTTATATGCGTTGAAAAACAACCCAATTTTTCAATTTAAATAATGATGTACGTACTTAAAATCATTAACTTCTATTTAACTAAGGTCTATTAGATGTTTTCACAGCGCATAAACAAAAGTAGGTACACGACAACACTACAAACTTTTAATCCAAATAAGTCCTAGTTCTAATTTCCAAATCACCAGCATGAACGTAATCTATTACAATAAAACATTAACAACTAACCGCTATAATGTGATTCAATATTAATAAAACTATAATCAATCTTGTCATAGAACCCGGTACTCCGCATCTAATACCGACCAGGAACACAAAGAGACTCTTCCTGATTACAAATAATAAGAATACGCGAACTAGGAACACTTTGATGCTCAATGTCAAACTAATTTTAGCAATTAATTTACGTATATTACGCGTAGAATATATAGCGGAATAAGTTGTACAAAATGTACTTAATATATTGCTTTTTCCAGTAGTCATTTCGGTTCAAGTTTGGCAGATTGAGAACAGCGCTATCTGTTGAATAGCGGTGGAACTATTTTATCTTTAATGTGTTGTAAGTTTGGTGGGAAGCGGGAAATACTGACTTGTTATCAGCAAATCTCTGATCAATTTCACATTCACACAGATATAAAATTTTAAATCTGCACTTTTTTAAATATTTAGCGTTTTGTCTAATAGCTCCATAATTTCCTGGATTTTTGTCACTAACGCCTGATATTTTTTTCACTGCAAAATACTACTCAATCCTGTCAGATTTAAGTGATATGATGCTGATCTTCCACGTTTGAACGGCACCTTGATTTTGAAAGAGATGTAACATACAGCCAGACATCAGTTTTTTTCTAAAAATCATTGAAATAGTTAGTAGGTACTAAGTTTGTGTTAGTTAGTGCGCCCACCAGGCCACTAACTGGGCACTTTCAGGATAAATCGCGTACTAATTCAAATAAAAACAAACTTACGTAAACACTAATAAATACTGACGTAGAAACTAAATGACCAATCAAAGCTATATAAATCAGTGGCGCGTCATCATTGTCCAATCCATATTTATGCATATTGTCTTAAGTGAAAAATGGAGCGACAACGCATCAACCGGGAAGTAACCGCAGTGAGAATAGAACTATTACGTACCTCAATATCCTATAACCATTTGTTTATCATTGTTTGATGTGTTGTTGTTTACGTAATCCATGGTTAAATGCTTAAAGAACTATCGCTTAGCTTATCGGTTTAATCTAACCTACGTCCACCTAAGAAAGCAACAGTTAGCCAGCGCTGGTCTGCCAATGCTTACCAGTGCTTGTAAGCGCTTTTGACAGGTGCATATCACGACTATATAGGTATAGGTGTTCTATGCGTCTGCACCAGAGACATATAGAGCGAAGAGGTTTCTCTATCTATGCCTACGGTTACCGGGCTTCGGAGGGCACGTAACATTGTCAGCCTCAATTGTTTTAGTCGGAGGCCTTTAGGGGGTCTAAAACTCCGACTCCAAGGTTGCCCACTTACCTACCCGAACTTACTTACTTTTACTGACTGCACAGTATATAAAAACACTTTTGCTAGTGTAATGGACATATCATACAATTGTATAGGTACCTACCATAGATGTAGGATTATTATTACAAACGTCACACTTTACCTATTGTAGAAATGTACCTACATACTTAGCACTTATTCTTCACAGCACGGAAAACATTATAGAATCAACGTTAGTCGTGAATGAAACGATACGTTCCTGTGACTTATGTTTCATGATATTTCCGTTCAGGAACTAGGTAGGTATTAGTGTCGTAGTTTTTAGATAACCTTCGTTGCTGAAGCAACCAGAACCGACAAGTAAGCAAGCACCGACCTCGCATAATACCACTAAGTATTAAAAGCAAAGAACGAGTTAAAAATATAGTTTGGATTCGTATATTGTTTAGTATATGTGCAATAAAAACACATAAGTCATGAATGATCCTACAAGATCAAACTATTTATATGTGCGGAAGAACCAAGCGTAGGTTAATAGGGACTTCGGAACCAAAACATTTTAATGAAACTACGTTTATAGATACACTTCGGTTTTATTTTAAACTAGCAGCGCCCCGCGGTTTTACCCGCGTTGTGCCCGTTCCCGTGGGAATTTCGGGATTTTTTTGCGTAATCACTCTACTACAAAAAACCGCATCAAAATCCGTTGCGTAATTTTAAAGATTTAAGCATACAGACAAACAGACCAACAGACACGAAACAGAGACGACTTTATCACTACATAGTATAAAACAAAGTCGCTATTTTTGTCTGTTTGTTTGTCTGTATGCTTAAATCTTTAAAATTACGCAACGGATTTTGATGCGGTTTTTGTAATAGGTAGAGTGATTCAAGAGGAAGGTTTTTATGTAAAAAATAATCCCGAAATTCCCACGGGAACGGGCACAACGCGGGTAAAACCGCGGGGCGCTGCTAGTGTACCAATATAATAAAGCTGAAGTTGTCTGTTAAAATGGGCTAATCTTAGTAACTACCTACTACAAGTTTATTTGAATAATTATTTTGTATTGGATTATCACTTTCAAGAGAAAGGTTTTCTCACGGACACAACACAGATAAAACTACTGCTAGTTTTATACTATGTAGTGATTTTAATGACGTTTCGACTCCTTTACTGGAACCACGGTCACAGAAGACTGAAGTGTTTGCGTAAACGTAGTTTCAATTAAAGTTGAGTAGTGTTCGTTTAAATAAGAAACCCAAACCAAAATATTAAAGTTAAGTAAAGTATTAGCCTGTAATGTCCCACTGCTGGGCAAAGGCCTCTCATCTCACTTAAGATATCAGTACAGTAAGGATTAGGCGTAGTCATCCGCTTGCCTACGACGGGTTGGCGATCTCAAGCCCGAGCCATGTTTAAAAGTAGGAAACATGATTATGAAACCAAAACACTAAAGGTCATTAACCTTCACTGTACCACAGACATGCACACACTGACCTACATCCCACCTCAATACGAGTACACTCCAATAAACAAATAAACACAAATATCCAATAAATCAGAAAAAGAACCCCTCAATGACAAATCGTCCCAGACACCAAAACTGGGGGCAGTTAATTCAAAAATTACGTTTGACCCACATTTTAGGAAGAAATTCTGGGTCCATAGAACCATAAAGTTTGCAATAACGGATCACCCACGCGCGAATTTGGCAAAACATCTTCCTACTTAGCATCGCGGAATAAACAATTAGATAGAGATGCCTAGAGATATATACCTATATAAATAAGTATTTTAACATTCTAGAATAAAAATGTCCTAGTTTTCTTTTAATTTGATTTGGTTGGACTCCGTTCAGCTCCACTCCGCTTCAACCGAAATACACCCTTATTTTTTAATCTTATATTAAAACTGGATTGTGACCAATTGAAGTGTATTTTTGAATGAAATATAAACATCTTATTGAATTTAAACACATATATGCTTTACCTACTATTAGAAACCCTTTTTAACACGCCATAATTTAAAATGGGGATGGAGAAAATTTTGCAGAAACTCTCTCGAGGCAACTCATCTCGAGATGCTTAGAAATTTGAATTAAAAATAATCAAGGTAAACTGCATTATTGTCTTTTCGTATCTTACGTTTATTAATAAGCTCTCTTACAAATACTGCAGTCCTTATAATTTCGCATACAAACGAGATAAAAATAAATCACTTTGTAAACAATGTAACCGCATTATTGAATGCAATGAAGTCGGTTTATCGTATCCTGTGTGGTAATACTGGAGCCTGTAATGTGGGTCACATCGCCACGATCAAAGGTGCCGAAAGTGCGTTGACACCAATCATATTGGTTGCTAACTGCGCGATTACTGTTGCAGTTAGATACTTATTCAATTGACACCTGGGACTGTCGAATGCGGATTTATGGGGTGTTTATCTATTACTAGCAGCGCCCCGCGGGATTACTTGCGTTGTGCCCGTTCCCGTGGGAATTTCAGGAATTTTTATACTTATAAATTGCATCAAAATCCGTTGCGTAGTTTTAAAGATCTAAGCATACATAGGGACAGAAAGACAGCGGAAAGCGTCTTTGTTTTATATTATGTAGTGATAGTGACGTGTGTGACTCCAGTAGCTTCTGACGATCAAGATTTCCCGTAACGAATCGACAATATGTTTTTCTTTTATTTTACAAGATTGAAAGATTACCCGTGTACATAAAATTTAAATCTATTTACTTATCCAAGCTAAGCCAGAAAAGTAACACATCTTCTCGTATTTATTTTATGTTTCAAAACACCTTTGCACTTTTATTATTACGGTTGTCCGAAAGCCCGAAATCCCGATTGCCCGAAAGAACTCCATCGACAAGAGCCCAGCTCTTAAGTAAAGAGCTAGAGAGTATTTCAAACAGACTGTATGTATGTAACTACAAAAAATAAACCTTTGGTTCCCTACCCAAAACATCCAAAATAACGGATACGACCGTACGTTTCATTAGAAATACCTAACTGCCTACAACCTACATACAATCGTCCAAGAATGCAGTAAATCAGTAATCAGCACCACACGCAACTACCAACATTATTTCGTTACTGTAATAAATCTTCAGTGCTATCATTGACAGTAATAAAAATATGCTTGTGCGCACCTCTATTACTAGCAGTGCCCGCGGCTCGGGTAGGTTAGTGGCCAACCCTGGTTTTTAGACCGCCTAAAGGCCTCCGACATAACACAAAAACCGGAACCGAGAATTTAACGTGCCAACGCCCTCCAAAGCACGGTAGCGCTCAGGTAGAAATGCCACTATCGGCCACCCGTCCAAGTAGGGGTCGAGCTGCACGTTGCTTAACAATCGCAATAACTAACATCGCTTAGTCAAACTACCTACGTCACGAGCGCTACGCTTTTCATTAGTTTTTATTTATATAGGCATAAGTTGCTTCACGAACTTAATATTACCTTTTTTATTTTAAACTCGATAGGTACCTATTTTTTCTCGTTACTACCAAATACCAATCTACATTTTTTTATTTTTTTATTTATATTTACATTTAAATCTTACCTCTCATCTCAGCGCGTCTAGGCGGCGCAGGCATCGCGACCACGTGCACAAACAATGCGCAAGCGCACACAAAAACTAATGACAACGACATGCGTACGCGACCGACTTTACAAGTCGACTGGGCTTCAAGGAACCAAGCTAAGAGGACTGTTCGGTGAGCCATAGGTACTAAGGGTTATTAATCAGTTAACTGATTTGTGATTTACGGTCTCTCTGTTGGCTTGTGTGCTTTAATGGAAAGAAGTACTTAGATAGTCTTGAGATCGGAACTTATATTTGGAAGATCTTTATGTTGTCTAACACCGTCAGAGAAGTCAAATGCTTCCTTATTAGAGATTTAATGAGTGATTTTGACATGTAATGTATGAAAAATCACGTCCATTAGTTAAGTATCGATTTAATGGACATCTATGAGTAGAGCAGGAACTGTGTTTTAAGTTTCAACTTTACAAGGTAAAAAGGAAACAAGTGAACTAATTAACCATTTATTTTGACCGTAATCAAGTTTAATTACAAAAGTTTTAAAAATATACTTAATCGGAACTCATGAAGTTTAATAAAAAAGTGTTTGAAATAAGCGAGATTGTTGTACCCGAAATTGAATTTTGTATCGAAATTGCATATTCAAATAGGTATTATGTATATCTCTCTTAGCATACATACATACCTACATAATACACTTAAGCGGGATTTACATTACGAAACTAGTGGCATGCAACTAGTTTCATAACACTAATTTCACCAGTAATTTCACGTGTAAACGTTGAGTTTCACTATGCATGCATTACTTTCGTGAAACTAAATTAGTTTCGTGCCCTGCGCGATTTTTAGGTGAAATTAGTGTCATGCAACTAATTTCATAGTGTAGATGCGACGCGAAACTAGTATCGCGACAGCATTTCAGAGACAGCAGGAGCAATAGCTATGATATTGACAGGGCCATTATCTCCGCGATACTGATAATTTCACGACACTATAATTTAAACGAAAGTAGTTTCACATATGCTGAAATTAGTTTCACGAAACTAGTTTCGTAATATAAATCCCGCTTTAGGCATTTATAATATGTATTCGTTTATTTTTTTAAATGTGGGTACGTATTAAATACATAATTCTGTGAAGAAAGCTTTGCGGCCATAATCAGAGCTAAAATCTTTATTTTCTCTAGAGCTTTAGGAATATAAAGCTCTGCTAGTAGAATTACTAGCAGCGCCCCGCGGTTTTACCCGCGTTGTGCCCGTTCCCGTGGGAATTTAGAGATATTCTCATCTTTATACTTACATATAAACCTTCCTCTTGAATCACTCTATTAAAAAACCGCGGCAAAATCCGTTACGTAGTTTTAAAGATCTAAGCAACAGATAGACAAACAGCGGAATGCGACTTAGTTTTATACTATGTAGTAAATAATTCCATGGTTCTTTTTGCTTTCACTCTGGTGCTACAATACTCTTTCAAGTGTGTTTAATTTTACCATGATTTTTTCATTCGCACTTCCATAGAGAAATAATGTTCTTTATTCACACTCTCTGAATTTATCATGTCAAATTTTTGTAACTGATAATAATGTATAAAAAAATAGTTTTTAAAAGGGAAATAAAATGCGATATACAGATATTATAGAACGTAAAGTGCGTACTGCGAGAATACAATCTAGACTTTTAGACGAGAACAAATTATTAAAACAACAATTATTAGAAGCTACTGACAAACAGCACCAGGAGATGACAAGGGCTATTCAACTGCATTCCATAAATGTGGAGCTACAAGAACGATTAGCCAAAATACAAGACGAAGCTCATGATCTAAGGAAGTACATTCAGAAAGAAATCATTCATACATAAGATAGTTACTTTGCACTAAATACTAATTGAACAGCGAAACGATGCGTTACGTAAGCAACTGCGATTTCAACCTGGAGCATATGCAAATCAAACAAGAAAATGAATTTATTAGACTACAAATTATGATGGTCAAAAAACAAAGAGTGGAGGCTAGTAAAATCGCCCAAGCTTTGGCGGAATCGAATTACAACTTAACACAACGATACGACGAAGTATGTAAGCATATAGAAGAATTGCAAGACCTGATGATTTATTATAATGAATAAAAAACAGTAAGTGATGTAGTTTGTGTGTGAATCAATACAGATTAATAAAAAATAAATGTTTTGTCATCACAATATCAGTTTTATAATGAATGCATATGAAAATATTTACAGTACCATAATATTACGACTCCTGAATTTAGTAAGGAATCTTTGAAATGGCTGAACTGAGTTCAATGAGATAGGTGATATCATAAGGAGTAAGTTGAGCTATTTTTAACCTAAAATTTAAGATATCAAGTAAAATAATAAGCCAGAAATGATGGTAAGTCATTTATTAACCCTTAGTATCTATTCCCTCATCATCTTTTCCTTCTGGCGAGCCAGCTTCTTTTTGGACAGTTTCTTCTTAGCGGGTGCATCGTCAGCGGGGGCGGCGCGGGCGACGGCGTCCTCTCTTTCGCTTAGACATACTTCGATGTGGCAGGGCGAAGACATGTAGGGGTTGATACGACCGTGCGCGCGGTATGTGCGTCTGCGCAGGCAGGGGGCGCGGTTAACCTGGAAATTAATAGGCATATAAGTAACAATTAAATTTAACATTCAACGAATTTCAGGTACCTACCAGGGAATTCATTTCCGTACATTAAATGTTCTATAATTTTTACATCAGCTGCATTAATTTATAATTAAGGATTGGGAGGAATACAGATACAAATAACAAGATATAAGTTCAGTGATAGAGGCCTATACCATCCTATGGCTTTCTTCTTAATAAGTTATTTTATTCCAAAATGATAAGCGCCTAAAATTTTTAATGTAGCTACTTTTTAATGTAGCAAACTTCAGTTTGGAATAGACACATGAAACACCAAGAACATGTAAAAGCTTTGCCCTAGCAGTAGACCAAAACTAATAAACTTATATCTAGGAATATATAGTCAGATTCACGCGTGAAGGGTTCCATACCATTATCAATGTGAACTGCAAAACATCAAGTATGTTGTATTGTAGCCCTAATGTAGCGCTCATGTACTCGTGGCGTAGTATGACTATTAGTTCAATGCGATTGTTAACCGATTCATTGCTGATGGCACGACAGGCGTGTCATCAATTGTTTTAACTTATGGCTTATGACACGAGAGGCGTGTCATTTTTTCATCGGTTGTAACAGCCTCAAATTAAGTTTTAGAAGGGTCTGCCCAGGACAAAACTATCAAGTTTTTCCACGAAAATCTAGTCTGTTGTATTAGTTTCCGGATATTGTGTGAATTTCGAGGTTGCAGGGGTTGTCAACCTTTTTAAATTTACATTGAATTATTTTTTAACGTTGCTGATGGCACGACAGGCGTGTCATCAATTGTGTTAACTTATGGCTTATGACACGAGAAAAAATATGGAAGGCACTTGATCAATTTTTTGATCAGCAATTTCTGTGCATGTACCACTGTCCTTAAACTTCTTTTGAGGCTTGAAAGTTCCATCATCTGAGTATGATTGTGAATTTTGTTCAAAAATATAATTCATCGTTTCTTCTTCATTTTCACATTGAGTCTCATCATTGTCATAGTCTTCTGTTTACGGAATGTATTTGCGTTTTCGTGTCGATTCTAAAATAAGACTGTACCGTCTTCGCGGTATTTCGTAATGCACGTTTCTAAACTGCTCCACCGACCTGGAGTTTGAACCAATGGGAGCACGTCTTTTTCTATGACGTGCAGCGCTCGCATTGGTTAACACAGACAGCCTGGCGGGAACAACACCTCGCCACTTCCGCACACGTTAAAAAACATGGCGAATGGTGGTTCATCTTAAAATCTATAAAATCCGTTTTCCCTATGCAAATTCGAGCTTCTTCATTATATACGACATCAAAGCGGCGCCGCTGAAGGACTTAAACTGTGGTGTGTGTGGTGTGTCGTGCGCATTCCAAGGAAGGACCTAAACTGGACATTCCACGAGACCGCAGAAGGCAAGTCAGGTGCGTAGCGTCTTATTATCCTGTTGGTTCAAAGCCTAGAGAGCTGGGGTTCTTTAGAAACGTGCAGACAGATATATTAAATACCTAATATCAATCGTCTGAACAAAATGTTGAAAAATCATACAAAGACAGTCAATTTAACAAACAATCTGAATATTTAATTTTATGCACTTCCGACAGCTATGACGAGCTACAAACTAATCTTGTCCATTAATTGTAATTATTTAAATTATAAGCAAGATATCCCACTCAAATGTTACCTTCCCCACGAATTATTTTTTGTAAATAAATAAACCCTATGTCGGAATATTTTTTTGTAGAAATAAGTTTAAAAATTAAAACAACACAAAAGGTTTGAAACACCTGATAAACCGTGAAAACGCAAGAAAAAACATGTGGTTTATATACATGGCTGATGGCACAATAGGCGTGCCATCAACTTCTATGGCGCTTGACACGCCAGTCGTGTCATAGAAAATTTGTTCACAGCCACGGCGAAAAGTTTTAAAAATGGGTGCCGCAATGAATCGGTTAAGCAACATGCTTGACCCCTACTTGGATGGGTGGCCGATAGTGACATTTCTATTTGAGCACTACCGTGTTTCAGAGGGCACGTTAAATTATCATTCCCGGTTGTTTCAATCAATTGACCATGTCCAAGACCTTTAGGCGGTCTAAAAACACCGACACCATGATTGGCCACTAACCTAATCAAACGTACTTCACTTCAGTATACAGTGTCTTAGTAAAAGAGTCTGGATTTTACCTTTTGGGTATGAACTCCAAAAAATTTAACATTTCTAAAAGCTAGAAAAGTTATTTTTTTTGGATTTCAGGGAGCAAAGACTTCGATCTCACTCACCTAAGATTATGAAAGGGGAACATAACTTAAAACTATGAGTGAAATGTCAGTAACAAGAATTCAACAGCAAGCTAAAATAGAGCCAGCCATCAAATTGTTGCTATTTTTAATGTATTGCCTTTAGAAAACAATGTGAACAAAGTTCTTTCACAATGACAAGCAAAGGCAAAGTAAATACTTAAAAGTAAAAACAATCTTAATTCTAATGTGATTACAAATTAATCTAAGATGCAATTAATTAAGAACAACAAAAACAAAATAATTAGCATCTCTAAGGCCATTTCAATAAAACCAAGATTAGTGTTTTGATAATAAGTGAATTCCGATACAGGTATTTATTTACATAAAGGGTATTCTCCAAAAATTTAGTAGTAGTAAGTTTATGGTAAATTAAATAAATATATATATCATAATACTCGTACAAAACATAACCCTATGTAAGCTTTGCCAATTGTATAACAAAAATAATAATAAAATATATATGTAATTTATATAGCATCATTGCGACAACGTAACGACCTGTTCATTACGACATGAGAAGTCTAAGTGGCCCAAAACCTTATTTGAATCACGTTGTCCATTGATGAAATCCCCATGCAAATCTATGAAGGGTATTTTTTTATTTTAGAGACCCGTTACGAGGAAGTTTGTACTTAATAAGTAAGGATTGAATACGAAACATGACTTATCATAACATGGTCTTGTTGGTTTCTCTAATGGTATTAGCATGCTGTCCACTTGGATCCACTGCGTGGCTCCATTGATGGATCCTAGTACACTTTTTTGTCTACCTGAGTCCATCGAATCTGGCAGTTCCAAATAATGGATTCTAAGACACTTTAAGGTCCACTTGGATCTTCCAAAGAGTTTAGAGGCGTAGGTACTATTCGGTAGGTTAGGGTTATTTTTTTTTTTATAAGATCCAAGTGGACCTTAAAGTATTTTAGAATCCATTATTTGGAACTGACAGGTTCGATGGACTCAGGTAGACAAAAAAGTGTACTAGGATCCATCAATGGAGCCACGCAGTGGATCCAAGTGGACAGAGGGGGTATTAGTAGGTTGGGAGGTCCAGACTGAATTCAAATTTATTTATTTAGCATTATGTAAATACACCACACTCTGTCAGAGCAAATATCCCCAAATACCCAACCATTCAATAAGTACCTTATTTCCATTCATTTAAGACAAAACAGCCACAAAAATTGTATAGAAATGAGTACCATTTGATTCTATAAGCAGTTTTTATTACTCATATCAAGATATGACCATTAATTACCTACATCTTGGATATCATTATAATCACATAAAAACAGATTCCCGGACACTATGTGAAACAAAGTAATCATTATTTACCTGAATGTGATCGATGACTAGCCTGTCAACATCGAGGCCTTTGTAGTCAGCGTTTGATTCAGCATTCCTGAGTAATTGGAGCAGGAATTCAGCAGATTTCTTGGGCCAACGTCCCTGTGTGGTGCCAAACTGCTTGGCCTGAGCGCAACGTCCTACTCCACCGTTGAACCGGCGGAATGGAATGCATTCCTTCTTCTCTGTCACGTTTTTGAGGTAACGGACGGCGCGGCGAAGCGGCAGTTTCCTAATGGCCATCGCGGTCTCGTATGTGTTCTGAAATGTAGTTGTAATAGTAGTTGAATGTTAGACAGAACTTAGTTACCATGGCAGTGCTAGAAGGTCGAAACTCCGTCTGTATTTGTGGCTTTGTACTTGATATCATATTGTTTTATTAACTTGCTGAGATATGTATAGGTTATAATTAAACAGTGTGAACCATAAATTGATTGGGAATAAGTACTACTCCATGTGGAAAGTTTGTATACAAATCGGTAGCTAATTACTAACCTTGAAATGAACACGAAGATTGGAGCCACGAGCTTTGCATGACTTCGTGGGATTATCCGGCTCCCGAGAGTAACGACCCATTTTTATTTCTGAAACACAGAGCGGCTTGTCACTATCACCATACAACAACATAGGTTTAGGTTATCATCTTATAACTTAGCCGTATTTTGCACATCCATCAAAATAAACACGTAAATTTATGGGAAACACCATTCTTAAATGCTCCATTACTGGATTTAAGTAATAACTCTGTATTTTTAAGGATTTTTATTGATTTTAGCAAACATGAAACCAACCTCCCCGGAGAAAAATTTAACAGGAAAAGGAATAGACAACAGCTTTTGACGTATTCTGACGTAAGTTTTGACATTGACAACTAAATGAGCTAACTGACAATTTGATACTTCAGTTGCCAACACTAAAATTATTTGTCTATGATTTTATGGTTGGTACAGTGTTAAAACTCTTGAACGATATATTTTAAATTGTTTTATAATGTGAATAACTTAATTTATTACTGATATACCGACACGCTAAAAACAGAATCCTAATTGGGAATACCTATTACTCATATAGGAACTACAAGAAACCAAATATTTGTGTCCAATGGGAGCGAGATATTAGAAACATTTTTTTCAATAATCTGATGGGAGTAGACAAAAAAACTTATTTAAAAAAACTTGAGAGGTGTCAAGGGACACCCGGATGGAACGAAGTTTATTTATTATCAACAAAAATAATCGTCGCGACACCACACTGTTCAATGCGAAATAGAAAGACGAAACGAAAATATCTAGCTTGCTTTCTTTATGAGAGGCATGCGCAAGTTTCTCTGTCTGTGCCTCTCTGGCCTAAAAAATGTCGTTACCATTTTTTCCGTCTAGTCCCCTTTCGCAACGCGCGATAAGGAACTTCGTTCCAAAATCCAAGTCTCGGTTCTTCTACCGTAAAAAGCTTCTATACAGTACCTCTCTCTCTCTTCCTGGCTATGTGTCCCACATGGTGGTGGGGTCAGCCTTCCTTATTTTTCTCCTCCACTTCGCTCTTTCGTCGACGTCGTCATCGGAAATCTTGCACTCAGCCATATCATTGGACACCTAAGCCCTATACAGTACCAAGGAAGTTAATTTATTTAATCCCTTCTTCTGTTTTTGTACTCACGGTCTTAATTTATTAAGTAAAATGACCATATCAATATTAAAAGTTTTATCGGTTTTATTTAATTAGGTTGTCACGATGATTTTACCATCTCGGTCGCTCAACGCGGTGGCGGCTTGAAATGTCAATATTAGGTGTGATAGGTGTGACCCATTCGGAAGAACATATTTATGTTCTTCCAAATGGGTGGTACGTTCAAAAGAGCCTCCATGGGGCCAAAACTGAATAAAAATATTTGTCTTTGACTTTATCTATTTTACAAGACCTATTAAGACTTGTTTGTCCGGGTTTAATGAAATAAACGACAAGGTACATAGATTTAATAAATATATTTTGTGCATAATATACATACATTTATTAAATAATTACTATGGGTTCATACATGGCTACAATCAAAATGTACAATTGAATTACTTTTGAGTAAAATGCATGTACTTAATTTACTATCCATACGTAAAGTATTCTATTTTTTTAAATTAAATAGGTACATGTTAAAGTGGCCATTTAACCAATTTCATAAGTCTTATAATAACTAATTAACGATTATAACAAAGTTCTAAGTAGTTACTTAATATGAAAATTTATTTGTTTTGCTTATTCATTTTGCTGCTAAACATAGACGCCGAAGAATTTATTACCTACTTTAATTATTTTTAAATTATTATTTTATGATGCTACTAAGTATTGCAATGACTAGTCTAATCAATTGTATTATTTGATTAAATGGGACAGTACCTACCTTATATTGCTAAATTAATTTACTTCAAATAAATTAAAATTACTATAATATATTTACAGTTCAATAATCATACATATCTTTTCACCATAGTAAGTATTTAGGTAAGTAGGTAACTAACTGTATGAATCCAATAAATTGTATTTATTGAAATTTTAAAATTACATGTTGTTGTGTTGTTACCTTTATTAGTATTTTCGTTCCTTTTTTATTTAATCATATTAATTTAGTGGATTTATTAAAAAATATCAAAATAAGACAATAATAATATCATAGAAAAGTTCATGTAGACGCTACTTAATTATTCGTGTACTGGTAGCATTTAGTAGCGCCACCTAGCGAAACCACCAAAAACTTTTCTGAGTGAGATGAATGAACATGGTACATTTCAAATATTCTGTCAAACAAAATGGCGCCAACAGTTGAAAAGTTAAGTTCTTGGTGGTTAAGTTTATTAATATTTACACTACACAAATACGCTAATTTACTTTCTATTTCTACATAAGTATAGTCAATAGGCACAGACTAGAAGTGTATAATATTGCAAAGTGTTTATAATTATAGTTTAATGTGGTGTTGGAGCTGGTGGTTGAATCAGCGGCAACGGGGCGACGCAGGCGACGCAACTGTCTCGTTCTGTAAGTAATACATTATTCGTTTTAATTTAAATCTATCGATTGTGATGTTCTTAACTTAAATTTTCATAACATAGTTTAATGAAAGTGTGCAGTGGTGAATCCAGGAAGAGTCAAGAGACAACACAAAAACATCTACCCTCACACGGGTCAATGTGCCATCCAATTAATATCGTCTACCCATAACAGAGTCAATAAAATCCAAAATCCGATAACCTTACCATTGCTACGCCCAAATCAAAATCATAGTGTCCGAAATCTGCCACTGTAAGTGTGTGAGTAGGAATATAAAAGTCATTTTAGGTACAGACGGTATTGAAAGTCGCAAAATAATGTATAGTCTATAGGTATCTTGTGGCAGCACTTCCCCGCCCTTGCAACACCCTTAATTTAAACATTAATTTAAAAAATGTATTAGGTACATCCCAAATAAAAATAGAATGAAATTACCACGTTCATGCATATAATGCAGCGAGGGTCGTAGATCCGGCAGCCTCCACGGTTCCACGCGGTCCTCGTCTCGCTCCACCTTGGGCACCACCCAGCAGTCGTCGGGGCGGGGTGTAGGCGCGCTGCGGCAGGGCCAAGTGCACGGCTGTAGAGTAACTACCTTATATTCATCAATGGTATTTAACTAAATCACTGTTTTAAAGTGTTATAACTCTTTTACTCTTTGGAGACTTAAGTATTTTGGAAAGAGACAAACCATTTGACAGCTAAAATGCTGTTAGTGGACGTTTATGATTAAGGCTCTAAAAATATAATTAGATTATACTATCGTAGTGCTATACTACAAGAATAAGTTACATTACATTCAACCCTGGCGTCGGTTGTGGGGTTTGAGTTTAGACAGTCAGTCCAAGATATCAAAAGCGCTATACGATTTTATAATCGTCTATAAAGAAAATGCAAGTTGAGACTTTATGTTCTACTGGTTAATATTATAAATGCGAAAGTTTGTGCGGATGGGTGTACCTATGTATGTTTGTTACTCCTTTACCTGGACTTTACAGTAATATAGGTTATACATCAGAATGGGATAAATTTTATCCCGAAATTCCCGCGGAAACTGGTACAATATGGGTAACACCGCGAGGCGAGGCTTGTATAAAATAAAGTGCGCCATCCCCGCAAAGTGATTCGGAGCCTCGGAATTCCTATCCGCCTACTTATAACCTAGTTGCGTGGAATAGGTAGTAGAGTGGAATTCAATTTCGCGTAAAAGTATGTTGTAGGTATAAATAAATATACCAAAGGATCAAAGAAGAAATGATGATTAATACAAAAAATAACTGCCTGTACACCAGAAGATACAAATCGTCATCATTTAAATATGTATTGACAAGCCCGTTGGCACAGTGGGAGTGAGAGCGCTTACTCTGTCGGGAGTTGCGGGTTCGATTCCCGCCTGGAGTCAACAATATGTTAAGGCATAATTGTTGGCGACGACGTCTGGGTGTTAATTATGTATTCAAAAGTTGTTGTGTATATACACTGATACTACTTACTACATGTACATACATGTAGTAAGTAGTATCAGTGAGTTAGACTCCATACCATACACAAGCTTATAGAGCTTACATTGGGTCTAATTAACCTTGTGTTCATTTGTCCGGGTAGGTAGGTACTTACATACAAATCATTAATGAAGATGCAAACAAAGCATGTTATCTACCAATATCCAACTACATTCATATAGACAGTATTATTTACGAGTATCTATCTATCCACAATACGGCCCATCGCAGACGACAGACTATCCGTGACGCACTTTTTAGTCTGTGAAAATAGAACCTATGTAATTATATGCAGTAACGCACACGACGCGCAAAAATCCGCGACAATCCGCGACCGAATTTTTGTGCGCCGCAGACTCGATCGCACAAAAAGTCTGTCGTCTGCGATGGGCCTACATGTAACAAAAAAGTACTTCACGTGCCGTGATTGCAGTGTTTGTTTCAAGTTTAGATAATGAACACGGACCTGTTATCAGCAACCATGATATCTGATGGGACACGCTTCAAGCCGCTTAAATAATGCCCTCCGTCAATTAACTAATAACTCTAATAGCACAGTAGCCTGTGGCTCTCAAACGGTTTTATTGGGGCTTTTGAAGTAAGTCTTTTAGGTTAATCGTGTAGGCATAATAAACCTAGATTACTACTAAATATGTAGGTAGTTCAAGTAATTTATAATAGTAACATTATTAAGAACATTTTCTGTTAGTCGGTTCTGTTTCCGAACAATCTGTTGGCATATAAGTAATGACTAATGATTCAGCACGTTTCCGTGTCTCAGTATGCCCGAGGTTTCAAATTTTCATTATGTGTCGGTACCTAGACAGTTATTTCAAGTAACTATGGTACACCTGAAGTAAGCCAGCTAGCAGTGTAATAGTTGTCCATAGGTAGTAATGTAGTCTATGTAGGTTTAATTAATGCTGAAACTTAGCGTTATACCTACTGCCTTATTCAACGCTCTTTAATTAAAAGTAAACAAGTCTAGTTCTCATCTAGACCAGCGAGTATCTTTATCCGAAATGTAAATATTATTCCTAGTTATATAGTATATCCAAGTAATAATCAAAACCAGAAATAACACCACCAACAAAAAAATAATCAATAGCCAAAAATAATGGAACAAATAACAATTTGACATATTAAATAGAACGTATTTACTTACATTTCCACTTTATACCGTTCGTAATAACCAAAACAATCAGAATGTTATCTACATCAATCATTAAACATTCAGGGCGGTTTCATACAATTATTACCGACGGACCCTGTCACAGTAACTCTTTAATAATAAATAGTTTGTGTACGATTAACACACTTCCCAATGTTCGCGTGTCGATGTTATTATTCGAATTAAACTTTTCATTGTATTATGGATTTATTGTGTTTTATGCTTTCGATTTCATGTTTAATTGCACGATTTATGGAAATCTAGATTTATAAGGACTTATACTATTGTTAAGTTTTGTGTGTTTTGTGTTTATTTCGAGTGGTTTTAATAAATGTTTAGTTTAATTATGTACTGAGCCCGGTTTTCAATTCAGTTTTTATTGAGCCCAATTTATTTTATAAAAGTATAGTTAGAACTTTTTTATACAATCTGTTTAAAATGGGAAGTAAGTGTAACAATTTCAGACTAGGTATCAATAAAATTATCTTAATACATTTAACTATTTAAAACCCACATTATCTAAACATAAGTTTTAGTTTCTTACGTACCTATGTGCCTAAATTTGATCCAGCAAAACTCTCATGATAGATGATTCAAGCTTATCTACCTACATAGGCCATGATTATCTAACTAAAAGACTCGATCATATTTTGTCTATCTATAGTGAGGATATCATTATTTTTATTCAAGACAAAACTAGTACAATTATAATACAAAAGAGCCCCATTGGGGCAACATAACAAAAGGAATAGGGTCATACATTTTCGCGGCTCAACACCGAATAACAAAATTAATGTTCCGGACCATTCTGCTACCAATAAAAATGGCTAGCCAAATGCCATCTCCCAAATGAGGTAAATAAAAAGAGAAGTAAATGCCACGCCGGCATTTATAAGTAAAAATAAGGGCGAAATATAATCAACAGTAATGTTATAGTATAAGTAGATAACATCTTGTGTTACTAATGTTTTGAGAATTTGATTTTACTTATGTTCTAAAGGGCACTTTATTTTTTATGTAGGGTGCGATTTGGGACACGCTTTGATTTAATTTTAAAGTACCATCAAGTTAAGATTGGCATCGATGCCGAAGTTAAGGTTTTTCTTACTATTTGGGTTTACTTGTTCACTTGTGTACCTACTTGACTTGTTAGTGATCATAGAGTGTTGTATTTTTTATCTCCAATTAATAAAAAGATCTTTCTTTTCTACCTTAAACCGACGAAAAGGTTATTTCTATCTTTTTAATCAATTCGTAACTTTTAAAGGTAAATAATTATTGGAAAAAAGTTTCTTTAATCACAGCAGATACTGTTATTTAACACTAACCGCCTTAAATCTTAAACAGGGTTTTAAAGTGTTTTATCTTTTTCGCTCTTTGGCAAATAGCGTATGTCGGAAAGGGACAAACCATTTGATAGATAAAGTACTGTTTATAAGCGTTTATGAATAAGGCCCTAAGTATCTACATTTCATTTAAATCTCTTAACAAACCCCACTCAATAATCTATCTACTACCAAATACCTACTCTAGTAAACTAGGTATTCCATCATCTATGTAGTCGTCGCCGTAAGCCCGATAGTCAAACACAATTAATAACAAAATAACAGCATTGTCTGTCCGTCTGTGTGTCAGGCGTGTAATTAACTAGTGGCTCTCCCTAGAGACTGCGGTGTCCCATAGGATTGCGTATTCCGATTTCTATTTTGTTAGTTAACAATTGTTGTTGCAAATTGTATTTTTTATTCAATTTTGGAGGTGCACCTAATATTTTATAGCGATGACTTAATTTTTGCTTCGAAATAGACAAACTAGACTTGAAATATCTATGAGTAAGAAACGTGTCTAACAAAGTTTACTCACGTTTCAGCCGTTCTACTTTCTGCTTTTAAGAATTTTGGGTACCTACTGTAGAAGATCGATGTTCTATCCCGATGATTTTTGTAACTCTCCAAAATTAGCCCATATCTATTGTGATTTTTCAAAGTAAGTACCTACCATTAACTAATACCAGTTAAAAGTTTACTATTAAGATTCATAGGACAAGAAGATATAAATAGCTACAGATAGAAATAAAACTATTAAAAACAACAATATCACCCAACTACCTGACATAACCGGGAACCCCTAATAAAATAAAAACAGAACAAACATATTGCCGCTGTAATCCTAAAACATAATCACTTTACGTGACTAAAACAAAGTTTGAGATAACAAAATCAGTGTGATTTATACTAACATCAAGTGATACAATTGAATCGTCTGCCGCAATCCCTGTAAAGTATCTATTAGGTACGTGACCAGGGTTCTTAGGGGGCGAAGGTAGGAGCTGGGAGAGGTTCGGGATAAGGTGTAAGCGGAAAGCGGTGGAAATGTGAAGCAAATAAATGTATTGTGGCCAGGCCGTGATATACAGTAATATCTAGGTATATATAGGTACTAATATATTAAAGCGGAAGAATTTGTTTTTCTGTTTGTTTAAATGCGCTAATCTCAGAAACTGCAAATCCGATTTGAACAAATTTTGTTTTCTAATAAACAGAAAGGTTATAGGCTATTTTTCATCCCGAAATTCCTATTGGAAAGGGCACAAAGCTGGTCAATCCGCGGGGCGCTGCTAGTAATTCAATAAAAATCGCGCAATAACAATAAGAACTAGATAAACAGAAATTGGTAGTTATTATGTAAAGTAAAGTATGTACATACTTACTTAATAATTTAAATACGGATGAAGCTATTCAAGAAGTTGTTATGCAAAAAGTGTAGTACTGAGCAAAGTACTACCATTATAGTGTGTACTGTAAAGTGTAGATCTTTGATTCTTGATTACAGTTATTACAAAAGGTATTTGCCCATTCGCGGTATCACAGTACATACGTGCAGTAAGTTTATAGTCATACCCCCATTCATAAAACATTACAGAAATGTTAAAATAATATGGCCATATTTTTCTACGAAGACAATTCCTTCGGTGAAGGAAATAAGAATATCTGACAACGATAGTTGTTCGATAACGATTTTGACAACGAGTAGATATACAGATTCGAACCCGCTTCGTTCCATTACGTGTACCACATCGTAAAGCACTGTTTTAAAGTATTTTTCGTTACTTTCTTTATGTTCACCAAGAGAATTGAATGAGTGATATGTCGTTTATTCGGCTCTTCAGTAAAGAATGGGATACTTTGATTTGTTTGAAATTGCTAGTAAAGAATTAGGAATTTAAAATAAAAAAGGTAGTATAGATCAAGTTGTTGTAAGTATGTAAAGTTATATATTATGTTGCTTCTGTCCTATAAACGTATGGGTTTTTTTACAATCAAAGCTGTTTTACATAATTTAGCTTTAGCAATCAAAAAACAAAGCTCGATAGGCAAGTAAATTCAATAAATATTCACTGAAACACTAAACGCATAAAGATAAACAATTCACTAACCATTGACATTAATTTATCAACAAAGTAACATGAGACTTAATTTATTAAGTACCGAAGTACTTATTTCCATTCAATAAATTGTTTATAGATTAAAGCGTTAATAAAACAGAAGGTCCTATAGGGACGGCCGGTTTGTTTATTAAGCGCGTGGCTAACTAGGGTTGGCAGTAAACAACTTTGTTCGTTATTTCATTCATTAAAATCATATAGGTTATAATTAGTGACCAACCCTAGTGTCGAGTTTATAGAATTCAAGTTTATAGAAAGAATCATTAGGTAATTTCGTTCAACTTCATTCATTAATTTCGTATAAGTAGGTGCTTTAGTTGGTACCCCTTTTTTTGGTGTTTTTTGAACACCTTAAGGTCTTCGACTTGAGTCTATTGACTGAAACAACCGGGACCGGCAGCTTATGTGTCCTATGAAACACGGTAGCGCTAATAGGAATGCTACTTTCAGCCACTTATCCTAATAGTGCAGAGCTGCACGTTACTAACATCTGTCAAAATATGTTACTTACTGTTATGTAACATATTGAATTGCTTATTTAATTGAAGTTGCAACAATTGTGAGTTGCACATCATTTCTTACGACTTACGGATCTGAGAATTCTCCAACTCACTCACCACTCACCAAATTAAAAACGAAGGCCTTACTTATAGATCAACATCTCTATCATCGTGTTCAAAGTAAAACAATGTCAAATATCGCTAAGCATACAGTCAGTACAAACAGTCAATTCAATAAGTGGAAATAGCCTAAGGGCGGGCGGCGCTGGCTGTAAGCGGATTGACTAGCCGCCCCACACGGCCCTGTCTGATTAGCGATCACAATTTAATAGAAATTCTGATTCAATCCGCATCAAATATTAATTGTTTTATACGATTCAAGTTGGATTGGTTTAGTGCAGATATGATTTGTTTGGATACTAGGTTGATATCTACGTTGGTACAATGTTATATAGTGGGTAGGTAATTGTTAGTTGATTGTTACTTTAATGGTAATTTATTGTTGTTTTTTAATAATCCAGCGTAGTTTTGTTTTTCTACAAGATGTTATTACCTAAGGTTTCGTTTGCATTTATTAAAAAACCCTACGCATAAACGGCTTGACCGTTTTTTTTCAAACGTAGCTAAAGGAGCGTTTCCATTATGCAAGTGCTTGCATGCATGTATGACGTCGCACTTGTGTTTTGCCTACAACCTAATTGCATACAAGTTGCAACTTGTTTGCAAGTTGTGGTTTCCACTATACTATTTGCATGCAACTTACAACTTGTATGCAAGGAAAATGGCTTTTAAAAGAAAAAAACTCGCATCGAAATCGGTCACACAGACATCGATGTCAAAATTATAACACCTTCCTCTTTTGCGTCGGGGGTTAAATACCAAACAAAGTACTTAGGTACCTACCAGGTACCTTTTACATCCACCCATTTTCCTAACTATAACTATGCTTTTTGTTCCTCGTATAGATCAAATTATTTACCTACCTAAATTTATTTGATCTCACAACCTTCTATCTGCTACCTCTATGATGCCACTCTTTCAATCAAACTACACCACAACGCTAGCTACTTCAATAATCATAAAGTTTTAAGCACCTACCTATAGGGTAAGTCCGGGATATACGCCCTAGCGGGATAGACGCCTCGAATCGACTGCGTGAAAACTAAGACTCGCGAGTATGATATTGTCTTATAATATGAACGTACTCCCCCCGCACTTCAGTCTGTCACAAAGCGTTGTCAACTGCGGTTGTGCGTAGTGTCGATATTGGCGGCGACTACATAAGCAGGCGTGATTTTACTTCACGAGTGATTTTCGTTCCTCTATAACTTTGGATGTAACAAGTAAGTTTGTTTTATTTTAACTTCTAAATAAGGAGTAGGTTGTGTAAATTGTTGTCAGTTGCATTTTAATAATAAATTAATAATATTTGTCTTCCTTTTTATAGAAGGCATCTATCCCTGCGAGTACGGATATGTGCCCCGATAAATTTTGGGATATATGGCCCTAAGGGCGTCTATCCCTTGCTATATGTTAATGTTTGTTTTAAGTTTCAGATTGAAAATGCCCCGAAAATATAAGCGTAAGATTGGCGTCCAACCACGTGTCATTACTTGGACCGAGGAAACATTAGCTGCAGCTATAGCAGAAATGCAAGATAGGCAAATCAGCATCAATGACATACCTATCCAGAAGACATGGAATACCACCTAGGACTTAACGCCGCCGATTTGCTACACAAAATAATAATAAAATACCGTTAGGTGGGTAGTTCTAAGAAACAAAGCCAAGAAAACCAAACAAAAAAGTGGCTATAATTCAATCGATACAGATACAGACGGTAATGTTCAGGATAAAGAAGAAAAAACAAATAAAATACAAGACAATGATAAAAATAAATCTAAAAGAAAATATAGGAAACTCTCAGCTATGAAAGTAAACAGTTCTAGTGAAGATGATAATAAAGAGAACGAAGACAGTGACGGTGAAATTATTAAAAAAAAATTGAGAAAGAAAGTAAAACACGCCAAAACCAAACAAATAACAAAAAAGACAAATTTTGATTTAATATATACTTCTAATGATGAAAATTACGGAGAGCATGATATCAATGTAGATGAAGATCATTGCGTGGAATGTCTTGACTATTACAGCAACACCAAATCCAAAGTAGACTGGATCCAATATGTTATGTGCCAAGGTTGGCTTCATGAGACGTATACATTTTATTATTTTAACAAATGTGGGTGAATCAAGATTATTGCTGCAAAAATGACTAAAAATTAGTGTTGAATAAAATGTTTGTTTTCTTGCAACGGACATCTATCCCCCCCCAAGGCATCTATCCCCTACCGAAAATATAGCCCGGGGCACGTATACGGCATTTGAGGCGTATATCCCGGTATGCCGTTTTAATTTCAACTCCAAATATACAGTTTATTTATTGATTACTCTACAAAAAACTATGAAACTTGATTTAATAAACGTCCGAGGTCACCGCACATATGAAAATTATGTGCGTATTATTTATGTTTTAGGAGATATACCAAGAATAAAAAAAGGTAGGCATATATCCCGGACTTACCCTATCTCAATATATCAATTATAATTATTGGTCGGTTGTTGGTACAACCCTATCCCTTTGAAGGGATTACTTTAGGGTTGGTAAGACCCGTTAATTACTACCGCTTACGTCCTCGTTAGAGAAGCTTCAACGCCTCTTTATTTACAATATAATACCTTTCACGGTGTCTAGATAATGTTAACGATGAATTAACTGATTATACTGTTTGTGCCTACTTAATTAACGCTTAGTACTTACCCTGTAGTTATTATTAAGTTGTTTTAATTTACATTGAAACATTTGCTTTTGCTCTGCGTCACAGGCTAAATACTGTTTATAACTATCTTAACCTGTCTATGATAATGTGTAGTTTATAATTCTTCCGTACAATTATTGCTTATAAAATTTAAATAACTAATTTGTACTGAATTTACTAAAAATATATACACCTAATGTGGATTTGTAACTTAAATTCAAAAGCAAACAAGAAACTGTAAATCACTCAGACTCAAAAGAATAGATATTTCGGAAACAAGTGAATATTGAAATTGCAATCTGCAATATTGCAGTTGAATCAGTTAGTGCACCCATCGGAGGTTTATTGTTAGATCCAACAAATAAAGGAAATCGATTGAACAGGCGCATACATGTACGCAAACATATTCGAATTGCCGAGGCAACGGCTTATTCAACGGTCAATAAAAAAGAAAACGTACACAAATAGGGAAAGCGAACGAACTAAACCGAAAATCCCCAATTAATTGGTCTCAGTCAGGCCGATTGGTAGTAAATTAAACATTTTCCCTTATTTAAAACCGAAATGAAGTTCATTTGAATTCGGCACGCCAGTAATTACACAGTTTACGATGTGCGAAAGCGTCTACCGACGGCGGCCATTTTGTAAAAATGGCGGATCTCGGTCTCAAGAGATTTAAATGAGTCTCGCAAACTTAAATAGCGGATGTTTGAAACTGAATATAATTAAATTATGCATTCATTAGTGTAGTTGTATCTACTTAAGTTTATCGAATTCATTTAATTAGGTATCTAACTAAATACTTACTAGGTAATAACTAAGTGCGTTTACAACGCGCGCTGCTGAAATTGAGATATTTTAAGTATTTTAATTATAAGACTGAATTCTTACTGCAATTATCAAGAAAATTATGAGTAGGTACCCGTACTTAAAGACATTATGAAAGATTTAATAAATGAAGTAACGTCAACTCATACAATAAATGTATACCTTCTGTATATAATTAGGTATACCTATCGAAATATACCTACAGAAATATTTTCCATTACTGAAAACATACTCGTATTTATTTTATTTTATAACCATCAAAATACACCCGTAACTCGTCAAACACCTAAATAAGTTTTCGAAAGAGAAAAACCTAATCACACCAATTACAGAGCCACGTCGAAGTGATTGGAAAAATTTTCCTCTTACAACTTTTTAAATTGGATCCAACTGTAGCTCCGTTGGCTTCGAGAAGAAAACTCCGACTGGAGTGGATAATACGATTCGCTCAATACTCGCTATTAAATTGCATCTTTGAAAAACGTTTACGTAAGTGATAAGATTTCAGTGTTTTTGGAAAGGTAATTGGTAATCTGTTGTGGAGATTATTGTATAAATCTATTACATATGTAGGGTTTTCGCTAAAAGTTTATTCTTTATTTTTATGCAATCTGGAAATCTGACTTAGACGTTTAGTCCTTTCTAAAGGTAAATATTTACGTAGGGAATGAAAAAAATGATTAGTTACAAGGTCACCACAAATCAGCCGGTGGTTCGGGCAGTGGCTGAAGTCTGAACCGGCATCAAAAGTGGAAAAGGGCGTCGAAAACTGACGGAAAAACAGATTCAAATTATGAACAAACCACTAAAGTACTTAAAATCATTAATTAAAAAATCGACTTACCACATCCCTTGGCTGGTCTTCCTCCGTCGTTTCAATATCAACGCTCTCATCACTATCGCGATCGCTCTTCGGTGATGAAGGGGGTGAACGAATTGGTGATCGCGGTGAACGAAGAGGCGACCGGATCGGTGAACGGACTGGCGACCGGGGCGGCGAACGACTGTGCTGTGGCGGTGATGATGCTATGGGAGACCTGCTGGATTTGAAGTAAATTCATTTAAGTGGTCTGAAAGATCTTACTCGTTCTTAGTACGAGCTTTAGGTTAGCAGAACTTTAAAGAGAAAAAGATGTCATTGCCGTTCTTGCGTGCTGTTATCTCAATCCCAAGCTAATGTAAACTACACAAGGCAGGATTTAAAGATGGTACTGATTACTGATAAATCAATAATCTTTACCATTGCTTTACCTATTTTAGTTTTATATATTAGCTTACCTATTCGGTGATCTGCTTGGGGAAATTCCAGGAGATAACTGGGGTGACTCCATGCGCCCACGAACCGGTCTGAAAGCTCGGGGTTCTTCCATTGAACCCACACTACTGAGCGCTGTTAGAGCACCTATTGAAAATCAAAACATCCTCGTTACCTTCCCATCTAAAATAGCTCATAATTGTCATAATTAGTCAAGGAAACGAAAACTTCCGTACCTGGTGACCACAATGTTGGTTTCAACCACGGTATAGCATACGGCAGAGGCAGTCTCGCTCCCCAAACGTAGTCTGCCAGTCTAGGCACTGCCGCGTGGGCACTAGGAGGACTCGGAGCTGGTCTCTTTGCTTCCACTGGCTCTGACTCTGGTCTGCGAAACGGAACCCTTCTGTGGCACAAATTAAAGCTGAACTTATTAATGTTAACTTGGTTTTCACAATAGATACTAAAGGGAAATCCATAAGTAATGCAAAACGGGCAAGTGTGGATTCATCATAGATACCTAGCAGCTGAAAGCATCCTTTTCCTCGTCCCACCATTAAACATAGCCTTAACATCTTCCCATGCATGGACAACTTCATCAGGTGGACTGCCGCTTAGCTTCATGTGTCTTCGCCACGAATTGAAGTTCGCAGCATCAGGCTGTATGTATTTATCACCAGGACCGACTCGATGGGAATGGAATATGAATTTGTTGGGAGAGAAAAATAGTCCGCAGTATGCGCACTTTATGCACTTTGCTCGGGATGAATTATACCTGAAAACAAGGTTACAAATTCAGGTCCTGAGCCCAATTGACAAATATA
The DNA here is from genome assembly GCA_963082685.1 of Cyclophora albipunctata. Taxonomy (NCBI): domain Eukaryota; kingdom Metazoa; phylum Arthropoda; class Insecta; order Lepidoptera; family Geometridae; genus Cyclophora; species Cyclophora albipunctata. The sequence goes on from OY720128.1 coordinate 1,895,869, forward strand.
ATATTGGAAAGTGGTATTCTGTTATTTACCTGGCCGGTAAAAAAGCCCCACGGCATCCCCAAGCGCATTCGTGATGTACAGCAAAAGCGAAGTCGTCGGGTAATCGAGGAGGAGCATTATCTCCCAGAAACGACTTGCAAAGTCTTTCTGCTTCTCGTCTAGTTATCATTCCTGATAAAAAGTAACAATTAAAGGACACTGATAGTAATACTCGTAAATGAGAAAAAGATCGGCAGACGAAATTTAAAAGGTTTGGGAAAGCTTTTTTTTAAAGATAATACTGATATTACAAAAAATAAAATGTCTTACCACATCGCCTCGAAGACACAGGCATGGCCCCTGCTCGCCTCAATATCTCCAATTGGACTGGAGTGCACTGAACGCAAGTAATACCCAAAGCTACTCTTCGGTTGTGAATCTCATTGTACGAAAATTGTTTTAGAAGGGTATTTGATATTTGTGCTAGGCAGAGGCGCTCTACTCCTTCGATGACTAGAGATACAATGGGAACTCCGTAGAGAAGAACTGTTCCCACCTAGAAGATAAAAAATATTAAGCATATTACTCCTATAGAAGATATGGTCGTACCAGACTTTTAATTTGGATATAAAGGTACATGCCTGATTGGGTTTGCTATTCAAATGCAAACTTTTCTCCGATCTCGACTTCAAAGATTCCCTTGGCGACATTGCCAAGTTTGTGGCCTCCATTCTGCAATAAATATACAAATAAATAAAACTATAGATACTACTACCCTAATAAAGTAAACCTACTATTAAATTACGATAGTTATAATTACACACATACCAACCTACGTACATCATTAATACAACAAAGAAAACACATTACCAAATATGACTTCATTTAGTATTGTCGCTCCATAAAACTGCATAATGAGGCGATATTCAATAAATCGGGGCAAAAGTAATGGTTTCATACAAATAGTCATTTTGCGTGTGAACTTGGTGTATCGAATATCAATTGGGTATATTAAGGGTGCGATGCGTGTAACTCCCCTTAAGGGTAGGCTTGATACATTTTTATTGCACAGATATTTTATTTAAATAAATTGGTGTAAGTAATCGAGTTTGAAAGACGCAGAACCAGATAGGTACTTTTTAAACCAAACTTTTTGATTGTATTAAGAATTTTAAGTATGTAACGTGGTAGTATGACAACCGATACCGGTGCGGTGTATATCAAAGCGATACTAATAACATCTTTCACAGGCGTTTTCATCCTCAACACAAGTTAAAGATTTTTTAGACATCCTAAAATATCTAAAACCAATGTAGAACACTAACCTACATATTAATTTGGTTAAACCGTTATTAAGAAAAAAAGAGTACATAATCAGAGTCATCATATGCTTCCTTTCTAAAGATTTTTGACATGTAATAAATGAAAAATTACGCTAATTAGTAAGCAGCTGATTTAATGAACAACTCTGAGTACGGCAGTACCAACTATAATATAAAAATGAATCGCTGAATCTGTTGCTAAGCGCATAACTTCAGAACGACTGCACCAAATTGGATGATTCTTTTTTTAATGTGTTCCTTATTGTCAGGACAAGGTTTTTATATAAGAAAAATAAGGAATAAAAATCTCAAAATTCTCACGGGAACGGGGGCGCTGCGGGTGAAACCGCGGGGCACAGCTAGTATAAAATAAAATACACAGTTTGAAACCCAATTAAACACTATTCATAACACAGACTGTAACAAAACCCATGTCAACACTTTAAAATGATCGACGACCACTTTAACTCGCTAGCCCTAATGTCAAAAATCAACATAGGGTAGGCACAAACACGTAGATGTGATACATCGAACTCATCATCATGGGGTGTGATTAGTCAATTTGCGTCACCCCTGCACAGTGGCACGTCGCGCCAAAATAATTGATAAGTTAAACGACATTACATTATGTTAATGATTGCATATGTTACATTTTTTGGCTAGGGCGTAGCACTGTGCGTTATTTTTGTGGTGGTTTTGGAATAAATTATGGTATTGTACAAGTATTACTTTTGGCAGTGTTTTTTATTTAATAAAGTTATTATACAATACAAGATGTCTTGCAGTGCATTTCAATGTGTAATAAACTTTTGAAGGGACATTTGTAAATTAACTTAATATTTTTATTACCTATGTAATATGTGATAAGCAATAAAGATATTGGAATTTGAATTTAAATTAATATAAACCATGGAAAGAAGTCTAATTTTTGTAACTTTTCTTTAAAAAAAAACATTCAACAAAATTTCGTTTCAGAAATTTTTAATTTGTGGCCGCGAAAGAAGAATTATAACTTTATCCGATTTATTTGCCATTGATTTTAATTTAGAGTAAGCATAAAAACTGCATGAAAAATGTATAGAAATTGTAAAGATCTGAGAAGTAATTTTTCATTGACGTAGGTATCACCGCATATTGCGATTCACTATCGCTCTTTAATGCAGCGCAAATCGTTGCATCTGTTTAAAAACTGAAACGAGAGCACTGCAATCCTACATGTGTAAGACATACTTCATATTTCACGGTCCAAGTGTCTATAATTAATAAATTATCTCACAAAAGCATCACTACTATCATGTAATTACCCCTAACAATGCCATATGGATCCCTTGTAAGGGATACGCTCCCGAAGGATGACACCATGTGTTCCACTTGTAACGGAACTAATCGGTGTTAGCAATACTTTGGTACGGTTGTCGGTATTGCGTAGATAACATGATTTTAGAGGGGTTTTCAGTAAAGGTCTTTTACCTTTAAATAATTGTTATGAAACAACTGCCTGTTTATAAATAACAGAGGTAATTAACCGTATATACAGCTATTAATAGCAACGTTATTTAATTGAGAGGTAAAGCTTTAGACATCTATCAGACACAGCAATTTTAATTAAAATTTTGATTTGATGCTTAACCTGGCTGCTGGCTCCAATAGTTAGTTATAATAATCATTCTGTAAACACATTTTACTGATAAATCGAGGTAAAGCAAACATAACCTACATCTGTCCAGAAACCGTACATTATGCCTTTGAATTATATCAAAGACACACATTTATCTATGCGTTTCCAATAATTGTAAAGATTCATAGTTTAATGCTTGTTAACAAACCATCGAATTCTGGTAGAGAAGCACATTGAAATCTCTCACCACAATTTGTATTGACAACATGTTGTGTATTTTGTAGGATAATACTGTTGAGGGGCGCTCGAGCTGGTCCGCGTGCCACATCGGGTGTAGGGACACCATGGCTTCTTTCAACATAAGTAAAACATAACTACTGCAAAAACATTAGGAATCAGTAGGAACTTTTTTTTTAAAATGTCTATGTTTTTATCATTGTTAGTACCCGTAGGATATTAATATAATTAGATTTGTAAAATATATAAAATATGCAGTATCCCCAATATTCATGCGGCTATTCGTTTGTTTGTTGCGCGATATTATCGCCGATGCAGAACCGATAAGTTTTTCTTTGGACAAATTAACAATCGAGTCAAAAATCAAAATTATCTTTAAAAAAAACTACATGACCATATTGACCATTATTAGCTACTTATAATTTTAGTAATAAAATAAGGCAAGATAACAATTACATATACTTCGGTCTATTTATTCAGCACTTATTGGGACGCATCCTTAAGCAACTTCAAGTAAATATAAAACAACTCTTAAGTATAAAAACTAGGTAGGTATGTAGTCGGAAAAATTTAAGTACTTTGAAAAACTATGTAAATAAAAATAATTTTATCAATATCCCACTGCCAAACTAAAGTATAGTCGCCCTATCAAATCCGTACAACCCCTGCTTTTCTAAGCAAGTGCTCCTCCGAGATTCACTATTCGTTTCTATACGAAATACTATTTAATCTTTATAGATACCAGTTGTCCGTTTTTCAATTGTTACCGATCATGTATTTGTTATCGTGAATGGGTTGTTGAAGGGTCTATAAGCATTGGACCAAGGGTTAAAGGGGTTAACTGTATGGGATTTAGAATTATTGGGAAATATTTATTATTGGTATTGTGTTTTCAATTGCGTTGTGGTACGGTTTATAGGGACAATTGATTTGTTCAAATGATATAGAAGTGTGGTTTTATTTCTGCTGCAAGAAGTGATTTAATAGACTGGCCTAAACTATCTCTTTTTCTACCAGAGCGGGGGGCGTCTGAAAACCAGCGCTGTACCGAGACTTCGGCCTCGGTACAGCATCAGCTGAGACGTCTCCTATTGCTGTATTATGCTAGTTTTAATTTTTATATTTGATTTTTCTTGTAATGGTGGCAATAAAAATGATACAAAACCTTAATTTTTATTATGTAATATGTGGTAAGCAATAAAGATATTTGAATTTGAATTTGAATCTCTAAACTACGTAAACAAAGTTTAAATTTATAATCAGATTATGAATAACTAGTAGCGCCCCGCGGTTTTACTCACGTTGTGCCTGTTCTCATGGGAATTTCGAGATGAAAAGTAGCCTATAAGCTTCCAGATGAATGTGGCTTTCTATTCACTATCCTAATCGGACTGGTATTTCCCGAGTTTAGCTCTAACATACAAACAAACAAACAAACAAACAAACTTACTTTGACAAATTTTAAAGATATTATATACTTATTTGGTAGTCAGCCGAAGTCGAATAAAAACTTAAGATAAATAAATATACCTACCTACGTTATATTTGTGACTCAAATATAACGTACCTACGTTTATTACTCCACTCAAAGTAAAATGATTCATTCTAAAAATAAGCATCACCATTAAAGACCTTCGTTTAATCAAATAAGTAATTTATTAAACAAACGTTAATAGAAAATCAGTTTAATTTTAATGTTCGGCTTCAATAGAGATCGCGAACAATAGTCGAGGAGCTCGCTTAAACAAACTACGTTACATGAAAAGCTGGTACAAAATTAATTCGTGACGACTGACGTTATTTACTTTGCTACTTTGTGCGCTTAATTGGAGTCGGGGTTGAAGACACCGAGTTAATTCGTCGATTAATATTTAATCGGCGCTCTGGGGCGCGTCCCTAGTGTATAGTCCGGGAGACGGCGCTCGGATTTACAACGGTTTTTAACAGCGTTTGATTGTGACTTAAGTTTTTTTGTGATTAGTGTGATGCGTCAGTAGAATTAATTAGTTTGTTTTTCATCGTAATTATATGTTATTTAGCATTATTTTTAATTTAAATATTAGTAGGTACAGTGGATAGGGGCAGAATAACCGTTACATTAATTCAAATAATTTTAAATTATTTTTTCTTTAGTCCTAAACGACAGGGACGTGGAAGTGGCTATGCACTGGAGCGGGCTCTTAAAAATTGTATATTTTTCCAACAATATGAAGAAGAAGAAATCCTAAGGCTTTCAAAATACACCTAACCAGTCGAAGCTTAACCGAAAATCAAAGCCCAAATTCGAATACAAAGCTAAACATCCATATTACATAATCTCGCGGCATACAGAATTAAGCTCGGCGCTTTTCTCTGCACCCGTTCGGTCGAACAAAAGCTCTGTTGACAGTCGGTTCGCGTTCTCCCTGGATTTTTAGCACAATTGAATATCTAACTAACCTGTCCATTGTTCACATGGCAAAATTAATTTCTATTAAATTTTATTTCGGTTATGTCATCTGTCTGTTGGATGTAGACGTTACAAAATGTCGATTTGGGGCCGGTCTTTATAACTGATTTGAAACCGATAAGCGGCAAGATTTGGCAATGTCAAAAAAAATAATAACACAAACTAATCACAGGGCATTAATACATAGTACATAGTAGGTATAGCAACGTTGCCTAACATAGCTCAGCAGACCTATTCTGAACAAAAGGTACAAAAAGTAAGTTAAGTAAACCGGATGAGAAACCCCAGAGTAATCGGTGTACTATAGGTATACATACATAAAACAAACAAAAAAAAACCCACCGAATTGAGAACTTCCGCCGTCGGTGTTAGAAGTCGGTTGATAATAAATAAAGTTAAAAAAAGTAGAGTATCTTAAGTAAACCCCGCCCAAATTTTGAAGTAATAAAAATCAAATTCCATTACATAAACAAAATCTCACTCCTCAACAAAGAACGTACAATTTAAAAAGACCATTCTCAAAACAATATTAGAGGGGGAAATAATAAAAGTTGTCAGCTTTTTAATTCTGTACTCGAAATTCTTATACCTACATCTGTCGTGTTGATTTGAAGTCATTACGGAGGCGCGACCGATTCAATTACTTTTATAAATATATTCTGAACAATTTGCATGTTTATACCGCTATTTGTGACGCGATGTTATTTAAACTTAGTTATTTTTATTAAGGGAAATGTTTGAAGATGACTTTCGATTACGTTTTATGATTTCAATTTGTGATACTTAATTTATTTCTGAGCGCTATCGTGCTTTGGATATTAGGTACCATTTTCGTCTCGGTTTATTCAATTGTTAGACCATGTTGGAGACCTGTCGGAATTCTAAAATGTTACACCCAAATTTTATTAAAAAAAACATATTAATTCCAGTTCAGTCTTTTTCAAACGTCGGGATATCAATTTTACTTCATAAGAAAAAAAATTGTGTTGCAAAATAGTACGTTAAGAATAATTCCAGTTTAGTTGTACAATTTATTTAAAAGTTAAGTAAGTAAATGTCTGATTTCTATGTGATTTATAAGTAGGTACCTATATGAAGGCACTTATATTAGCGCGAAAAGCTAAATACCGAAATGTAAGTTCGTTGTAACGTCGATTGGATTTTAATTCACTGTCATTGTAATCTAAGAAAGCATAGGTATAAGTATAGGTACTTAAATTTTGATAAAATTGCCGATAATCTCAATATATCACAACTTAACAGACAAGACAAACTCAAAAACTACTGAACACCTAATCATACAGTTTGATAAATCCAATAAACTATCCTGTCTTGAAATATTTGACCATTCGATTAAATCACATTTCAAAACCAAGTTAATTAAACTAGTCAATTAATTTGGCAGTTCTACTACTCTATTCAAGTCAGAGTCACCCACAACTCCCTCCATTTTGCGTCGGGGTGTTAAAACTCATCAACGTTGGATCATCTAACTAAGATTTTTCAAAAGCACCATCAAACTTGACACCGACTCAAGTTAATGTAGATATAATGAATTCGTCGCGAAACGTCCGCCCCTTATTTGTCTTTCAATTACTAACTCTCGGGGGTATACACCCTCTTTAAACAAAATATAGGTACGCGTTTTATATTTAAACAGATAACACAAAATTTAATCTTTATACCTTACTGTTTGCTGTACGTATTTAAATCGCGAAAGTTTGAAAAAGATTGTTAGGTTTTTTGTGAAATGAAATGTTTTTATCTATTCCTCGTAGGTTATTAAAAAACACTATTTAAAGGAAAAATATACCTTCGAAGATACTGGCAATCAAGAAAACCTCTTACTTATAACACTTCTACTTTGCGTCGGAAACGACTTTTTTGCTGAAATCTCCATCATTTAAATACTGGCATAATTCTTACACATTTTCATAACAAAGTCCGCCGTCATGACTGCCTGTTTGCCTTCGCCATTAACTTAAAACTACTTAGATTTAAAAAAATGCATAGACAGATTCACGAGCAAGGTTTTGGGCTGTACCTACCCTAAAATTCCCACCAGAACGAGGGTGCATTTACTGCGTTGCTAGTTTATGATACCTAGGTTAAAAACTTTAGCATACCTATTTTTATAATTACGTAAAAGTTCTATAAGATTTTTTCTTTTTAAATGTTACGGATGCATTTAAAATTAAGAATTCATGAATTAAAAATGACTTGAAAACTGTAACGGACATTAAACTTAGCTCATGAATATACGAGTCTATGGAAGTGTAAGTGGGTTTGTAGCGTAGGCGGTTACGGCTACGATGATCTGCTACGAAATCGTGCTGAATTTTATTTCGCTACGAATTTCGCAACCAAACTTGTGACCAGTACGTAATTTTTTTTTTGAAGTGAAAACTTCTTTAGCGGCGTTGTGCACTTTTTTGTGATGGGTAAACAATGTAAAACTCACGTCAGGACATACCCGATCAAAAATTTGTAAGACGTTTTGACGTTAATATTCAAGTTTTCATTTCTGCCGGCCCTCCCGGAGTGCAACCCGATGTTTTTATTCTTTTAACTACGTTTTATGCATATTTTAATAAGAGTTGCAAAACTAGAGGAAAATAAAAACCTTGTAACATAATTTAAACTTTAAAAAAACAGAAGACTTATTTATAATTAAATTACATTTCCGAACGTACCTGAAATCTCCACAACACAGCACAATCAAAACATGATAAGCGTCACTAACGGGACAACCCTAACCGAATGACGGGTGTACGAGTACTGTGGTACTTACGCTCCCATACTCTGCCATCTGGCTCGATGTACCACGCCCCTTACTTACGCCCGCCCATACCGGGAACCGACCAATAGGGTTGTCCCTAAAACGTTATTTACCTCTATCTCCCGCCCGCTTCTTACCCATGTTATCGATTGGACAAGCCCCACATTTATTTAAGGCGGTAGAAGTGAATTAATTTTGTGATTGAAATTACAAATATTGCTGGTATTAAATCAATTCACGCGGGTTCGCCCGATTAAGATACACCGCTTCAATTAAACGATATTGTTTTAATTTGATTGCGGTTTGAGTACCTATTTACTTATTTAAGTACTTATATGTATATATTTGTATGTAGGTTAAATGTTGACTTGGTATTAAAAATAGGCAGGCAACTACATATGTCTGAGTTACTCTTAAAGTGCAAAATATATTTTTCAACAAAAGATTAGGTAATTAATGTTTGGTAAGTACCTATACATTTTTTGGATATGTGGTAAGTATTATTATTTAACTCACAATTGCCAATCAAGTGTCTCATCTCATCAACTCATTAAAAAAGCAATAAAAATCTCATAACAAAAAGCAGAATGTCATCAAGATAAGACTCTGCTGGAGATGTACGAAATATTAAACATAACGAACATAAGGCGCAACGCAGACGGGATTTAACACTCAATTATAGAATTAACTAGCGATGAAGGGTTGCGCACCCCTGCTGTGACGTCAATTGACAGATTTAGGGATGTGACAACTCGCCCGTGTGATTTGTCGATAATTTTATTGTTATTTATGAAATTTTAATTTATGAGTTTTGTTTTAATCTTGAAGTAAGTACTTATGTTTGTAGTACTTTTAATATTACGTAATGTATTAATACTACCTACTTAATACTTATACAATAATCACTGTGGAAATAAATGTCCTTTATGTAAATATCAGTGTTTTCAGGTGAGTTCAAGGCTACATGCGGTAAAATACTAAACTTCAGCTGAAAATCTTTCATATACCTATTTGTGTTCAATATTCTTAAAATATTTAATGTTAAGACATATTTTTCGAAAAAGTCTTGATTTGAATACAACAATTTTGATATGTATAGGTACATATTTTTCAATTCTACCTATATAAGTAGTTGCAGTTTAGAACTATACTCAGTTCTCTACCCAGTTCGTTCTTCCAATATCTTAACTATCCCTTTCACCAACAAGTTGAAACATTTTATTTCAATGTCATCAAAATATATTTGTCACCAACCCCATCCCTAAAGTGTATTCAATACAGACATAATGAAGTGTCGTCACGCCGCACTCGTGCCGTTTGTTGTCATTGTAAAGAGCCGTGTGCGGTGACCCTTATGTTGTGTATCAACAACACTGTGAACGATGCTTTATTGTTACGCTGTGGGTAGTTTAAGTTTTTATGGGTTTTATTGGAAAATAGCGCTAATTAATATTGCCTGGGGATTTACCTACAATATAGTGGGAAAACTTCCTTTTATTCTAAGATTATTTTCTAAGTACTAGGTATCTAGGGCTTATTGTAAGTAGAGTTTATTTACTGGAATGAATATTGCTGGATATTTAATTGGTTTGATACTTACGTAGGTACTAGCCGTGCCTCTCGATGTTACCCGCGTTGTACCCGTTCCCGCTGGACTTTCGGAATAAAATGTATCCCGATGTGTTGTTTTGATGTATAACCTATACCTATTACTGTAAAGTTTTATCCAAATCCGTCCATTACTTTTTTTATGAAAGAGTAATAAACATAACAGCCTCACAAACTTATCTATATACTAAAATTATAAAGAGGTAAAATTTGTAAGTTTGTTTGTTTGTATGTTCGAGGTAATCTCGGGAATTATCAGTCCGATTTCAAAAATTTTTTTGTAATAGATAGCTACATTCAACGGGAAGGTCATAGGCTATTTTTCATCCCGATATTCCCACGAGAACAGGCACAACGCGGGTAAAACCGCGGGGCGCTGCTAGTAATATTAGTAAGATTTTTGTAGGTAAGTATTTAGGTACTTGCGCAAAAGCTAAGGCAAGCCGAGGGATATCAGCAATCTTTCTAACTACATATGTACCTACTTATACAACTTATGTATTCGAAGTACCTACTGGTAACTATAGTAAGAATAACCCCCTGCCCCCCTTCCGTAACAAAACTCGACATGAACCCGAACTTAGACAAGTTTAATCACATAATGTAACGTATCAACGTTAGTAACGCGATAGCTGTCCGTTCCTCGGTTCATTAACTAATCTATTGTTTTAGCATTACCTTAATGTGTGTTTGCCGATGTGTGTTTACTAGTGCGATCGTATTTTGTTTTAATTCATACTTAACTGAGGGTGGAGCGTGTTGGTAAATATTTGATGGTTTTGTTGCTTTATGATGAAAGTAGGGAAGAAGGGCTTTAGTATGACAAAATATGTTCTGTTTAATGTACTAATTATTTAGGTTCGTACATGACCTGTAAAACAGATTAGTAGTAAACGTATGTTTGACTAGGTTAGTACCTATACTTAGTCAACCTTAGTGTCAGTTTAGGCTAGAAGTGAATTCCTAGTCTACCCACGTTGTACCCGTTCCGGTAGGAATATCGGGATAAAAAAGTAATCTATAACATCGAAAATCGATATTTTCTAAAAGCATATACGGTCGAATTGAGAAACCTCCTCCTTTTTAAGTCAGTTAAAATGAATATAGAGTTAACAAATAAATAGCGCTCGTGGCGTAGTTTGACTAAGCTAAGTATGTTAGCTTATTTCGATTGTTAAGCAACATGCAGCTCAAACCCCTACTAGGACGGGGTGGCCGATAGTGGCATTACTATCTGAGCGCTACCATGCTTGGAGGGCACGTCAAATAGTCGGTCCCGGTTATTGCAATCGTCAGACCATGTCGGGCCAAGCCCTAAAGACGGTCTAAAACTCTGACACCACGGTCAGCCACTTACCTTCTCAAACTTACTTACTTAAATAGTTTAACTGTTACCTATCTTATAGTTAAGATAGGTACCTATCACAAGCTAAAGCATCTTCATCTATAAATATAAAATTCAAAGTCCTGACTGACTGACTGACTGATAATCAACGCACAGCCTCAACCGCTACACCTAGAAACATGAAATTTGGCAGGAAGGTTCTTCAAGTGACGTAAGTGCACACTAAGAAAGGATTTTCGAAAATTCCTACGGGAACGGGCTCAACGCGGGCAAAGCCGCGGGGCGCTGCTAGTTCTCTATAGATGTCAGAAGGTACAATCAAATTGTTAGGTGTGTTTCCTTTAAGTTGTTCACCATTTATATGTTAACCATTAACATAAAACTCGCAAATACCCATTCAACATTAAGATGCTTACGGAACTTTTTCATACACATGCGTCCAATTAGCGTAACACGACAATTAAGCTCACCTCCGTTTGTAAAACGAAAGTTATCGTTAGAAATCCTCAATTAATTGGTGCCCGTATCGCGAACATCTCTAATTCTATGTTGTTGAAAAAAAAGTACGTACAAGTTATTCTATTGTAAACTTTAAAGCTTTGATGTTAAAGTAGAATTCGTTTGTGATTTTTTTTGTGCTAGTCTCGTGCACAAGTAATCCTTTGCAAGTGATTTAATTCATGGCTTTTTGTGGCCGCGGACAAATAACTATTTATACCTATTGATTGGTTTGTTTGTTATTCTTTATTGTCTGCTTCAAACTTTTTTTAAGTAGAGTAGTTCTTGTCATTTGATATGTCTGCGAAGTGGGTATTAATAGGATGGTGATTATGATTGTGAATTTTTGAAGATTAGGTACCGTTCAAAAATACTTATATATTTTTTATAATTTAATTGCGATCAGCGTATGAAATCACTAATCTTTTTCTCTTAAGAAGGAATCGTCTTCGGCTAGAAAATTGACCACATTACTCCACGACTCATTAGTAAAAAAAATAGTACATAGTATGTGGCCCTGCTTCGTACGGTACATTAAACAAAAGATAGAGTTAAACAGATTCACTATGGATCACCTGGAGCGCGTTGGAACAGCCACTAAGATCGCAACAAATAACAGCTGGATCAGCCTAGTACGATCTATGATCCGCGCTCCACGATCGCTGGATCGCATGGATCATCTGGTGTGAAACCGGCTATTAAAAACCTATGAAGTGGGGATACTAGATAGGATACCTACTACATACAAAGCTCTTTGGTCTGCCATACATTTTTTGACAAAAAAATACCAACAATTGGTCTCACAGATTTGATGACTGCGTCGAAGAAGTTCGTCTAAAGATTGTCTGGACTCTGGACTACTCTGTGATGGTACTTACTGCCTGTACGAAATAACTTAATTTTTAATTGTTATAACATAAAAAGAATATGAAAAATGGTATCCATGTTTAATGGTACACAAGTAATGTAAGTATTATACATAGCTCTTCAAAACATTGTGATTACAAAACAATACCCTCTTTACGCCAACGCTGTCAGACATAACTAAGAGTGCGAAGGTACTGCAGAACGGGCCTCGAGTTAATTGAATACTGGTCCCTACCATGGGCTTAAAAGTCGATCGAAGATAACGAAGATCGAAGAAGAAACAAGGTAAGTAATTTAGGTCATCATCAAAATTGCTTTCGGAACAATTAAGTAGAGTCGAAAAATGGGCCAATTTAGGTGGTTTTGCTAAATAAAACACATCTCAGTACTAAATTAAGTATTGGCGGTGTGCGTTGACTAAAAAGGGATACATTTCTGAATTTATCCGGGCTGTACCTATACTTATATTTTTTTGTTTTCGTGATTTGATTTTTAAAAGTTTCAAATAATCGGTTTCATCCGATTTTTTTAATCGAGTTACACTAGTAACGCACTTAGTGCGAGCACCAGTGCGGAAAGTTAAAACGGGAAGCCTCCCCTCCCCCCTGCTTTAACTTCCACCCCCCTTGCCCGTTTCCACAAGCTTTCCTCGACCGTGAACATTTTCACGGAATTCAATTAAACGCGTTGTTATGACTAAAAACGACGCAACAATGTTTTCATTTACAAAGGTTTTAACGATAAAAATGTATTAAGATACGAGACCTAAGTAATTATCATTTAGCTTATGTAATTGAAAATAAGAAGTAAACATAGTGCTTTTATTTTATTATCAATGGACCCTACGTTAAATCTACCTTCTTAGCCTACCTGACATACTTAGACAGACAGGGCTTTTCTGATTACCATGTCGATAAAAAAAATTGTTTACATGTTGTATTTTGTGGTATAAGTATGCATGAATAAGTAAGAAAGTAAAGTATAAGCCTGTAATGTCCCACTGCTGGGCAAAGGACTCGTCATCTCATTGAAGATTCTTACTTATGTATGTAAGCTTGTCATGTACTTACAACTTCGGATACAAATAGGTATCTGAGTACACACTGGCTTGAGATTAATAATAGATTTACCATTATCATAAAAATAAAAGATTGCGTAAATTACATCTGGTTATTTACTTCAGTACCAACATAATTCAGGGTGGGACTCAGTATTAAAGGTACAAATCATTCATGATTTTGATTAGGAGAAAGAGTTAAGCACCTAAACTTACTTACACAAGTTAACTCTACGAGATAGAGTAACGAACCTACGTATAGAAGTATAAATAATAAATAAATATTCCTGGACAAATTCACACACGGTTAATTAGACCCAAAGTAAGCTCTAAGCTTGTGTTATGGAATCTAATTAACTGATACTACTACTTATACATACACAAATACTTTATAAGAATATATATAATTGACACCCAGACGTCGTCGCCAACAACTATGTCTGCACATATTGTTGACTCCCCGGGCGGGAATCGAACCCGCAACCCCCGACACAGTAAGCGCTCTCACTGCCACTGTGCCAACGGGCTTGTCAAGTATACAGGAACATACCTTTTTAGTCTATTTTTTGTTAAAGTTACTTATTATTCGAAATTGATGCAATTTCGACAATGGACTGCAACGTACTATTTTCTAATTTAAATATACAAAACACAGTTTACGAATAAGGCCCAAAGAGTGTTATTAGGAATTTTCATTTGGGTATCACTAAGTGACATCTAATAAAATACTTAGTAAGTAGTGCTACCGTGCTTCGGAGGGCAAGTAAAATTGTCGGTCTCTATCGTCAGAACATGTCGGAGGTCTGGCTCTGGACACATTCGTACAATTTCCACATTCGTACAATTCCACATTCGTACAATTCCACATTCGTACAAATCCACATTCGTACAAATAGGTGCTATAAAACCGATAACTATGGAACTAGTAAAAAAAAAATAACCCTAACCTACCGAATTACGAATTTGGAAAACAATTTAGGAAAAATTGTACGAATGTGGAATTGTACGAATGTGGAAATTGTACGAATGTGACCTCACACGGAGGTCTATATGCGGTCTAAAAACTTCCGACACCAGGGTTGGTCACTGACCTATTCGAACTTAGTAGTTATAAGTTCTGTATTTAACTCCGGCCCTGTACCAAAAGCAAAGGCCCACTGAACCGGCAAATGGCATTAGTTAGTGTAAACCGATTACATTACTCGAATACAATTCGATACTGCGAGCATTTGGAGCGTAAACTTCTTACTATTGGGAAATTACTTTTGCGACGGTCTTATTCCTTGGCTGTTAAGTGCTGTTTTGTGCTGCTTTTCTGTTACTTCTTTGTTTATATTGTTCAATGTAGCTGAAATAATGCTGATACAAATATGTACAACGTCTGAGTAAATTATACTTTGGTGGGAAATCTTCGTTCTGTAGAAATACCTAAGTTAGGTACTTTTTTAAGGTACTGCCCATTGGGTACCTAAATACCTACTTGTGACCAATAAGTCAAATTTACCTATAGGTATCTACATTATCGTATCTCGCTATAGTGACCATTGATATCGTATCTATAGAATACATAGGTTTAGAAAAAGCAAACTGTGGTGCTGAATTACTTGAATACTCATCAAATTTAATATGCTTAAGTAGTAAAGTAAGTGCTTTTACCTTCTTCGTACATAAGAGTTACATTAGTACATAAGTGTTACATACAATCTAGATAATACCTACGTATAAGTAGGTACCTAATGCTTACGTTCTTTAAATATCATAAATAAACCGATACAAATATAGGATTGGAGTTATTACAGTTCAGCTGACAATGCAATTATATTCCGTTTTAATATCGTCCGCAGATTTGTTGAAAATTTCGTGTTTGCTTTTAATATAATTGTTCGGTTTATCTGTCGAAGGATTACAGGAGGATTACGTAGCGCCCGCCGCCGGCACAAATTGAATTGTAATATGCTGTCTTTATTAATAACAACAGACTGTTTGCAGGGGTGTGCTTTCAAATTGTTACTACATTTTAGTACCTACAATTTAGCGTGTAAAAGAGCTCTTGTTTCATTTTAATATACGACTTAGGATAACTAATGTTAGTACTTATATAAGTAGTCAAGTTAATATTCAAGCAATAAATAGGTACATAGTTATTAAGTAACTTCTACCAATAACTAGGTAACTTACTTGTATCATCTTCAAGTTCTCTTAGTACTCATTTCGCTCGTATTCAATCAATTATATAGCGATACATAGCCCTAAGTAAGTAGTATTTATTTTAATAATGTCTCTAGCTAAGAGACCTAGACCATGAGTATAAGTAGACTACATAAAGTATACATACCTACTATATTATTATACTTACCTTACCTAAGTATGCGTATAAAGCTTACAATACAAGTAAAATATCAAAACATACCTACGTAACATATCAACCCTACACATGAAGGGGTACAATCCAACAATATTTCCCCACTCGGGGATCTGTCTGCGAATTCCGCGAATCAGTTATTTTGTGCAATACCCGACGGGCCGGCCGTTCTCCAACAATAGCAGTTTGTTTAACGACCTATTCCTTTCCTTTATAATACGAACGCGTGCCGAGTTTTTTCAATAGGATACGTTTAAGGTGATTTAGATTATTGTGGGGTACAATTTTTGTTTGGTATTGCGAAGGGTTATTGTGCAGATTGAGAGATAAGCGGCTAATTAAAATTGTGATTTTTTTATTTAATATTTTAATTGGTGGGTAGATTTTTATTATACTTACCTACTTAATACCTACCTACTTACTAAACCCTACCTACTTAATAAAATAAATTCACACACGGTTTATTAGACCCAAACTAAGCTTTAAGCTTGTATTATAGAATCTAACTAACTGATACTAATACATTTACATACCCACACACACATACTTATGAGACAACTATGTCTGCACATATTTTTGACTCCTGGCGGGGAACGAACCCGCAACCCCCGGACTGAATAACCGCTCCCAGAGGGCACTGTGCCAACAGGCTTTAAAGTCAAGGATCTTTTTCTAAAACTTAACATCGAAATCAATTAGCTAATTAATAAAACTAAGTACCTATTTATTATGTATGTTATTATTATGTCAAGCGTGGGGATTATGCCTAATCCTCCTCACTGTACTGATAACTTCAGTGAGATGAGAGGCCTTTGCCCAGCAGTGGGACATTACAGGCTAATACTAATTTTTATTATGTATTGAATATCTAAAAGTTATGTTTTTCAAAAAATAAATCAACCAGATCTGCCTAGCAAGTACTTGCCTAACGATCTATGAAGCAGGCAGCTAGGTCTATGAGATAGTTAATAGGTCAGCTATCTCGAAACCCTACTAAATTGTTTAACCCACTTTTATGTTCTTCACTTACGACTACGCCTTGCCAACTTCACATACCTTAGGTAAGAACAATATAGGTATTCTTTCTGTAAGTATATCTTCTACCAGAGCTAATGCTATACCTACTTCTTTTGGTTAGTATAGTACCAATCATGACAAATGTAATTTGGCGACGTAAAGGCGCTAAGGCTATGGGAGATGCTATGGCCATGCTATGGCTATGCTATGTAACTTGCTTACGAGAGTTTAAATGTGGACTAATTTGGTCAATTATCCAGACGAAGATGATTCCTTCCGATGAGGAAAAAGGTTATGACTTCATTCCATTCCCCATCACTGAACCCCTTTCCTCAATAGAAGAACTTTCGTTGAAAAATCAGTGATAATAGTTCGTATTTTAACTCTTGTCAGAAAAATAGGTATCCAAATGCATATAACAATCCTTTCATTCCTCACAACTAACAACTGGAAAGAGAAACTGTTTTGTAAATATAACGAAACACATTCATTTGTCACAATTACCGTTGGCGCGGAATAACTAGCGATGGCCGGCGTCCGCCCTCGTTACTTGCCTCATACATTTTTATGAGAGTTATGATTTTATCCACCCATGTTTTGGACAGCTCGCAACTAAACGATGATGTAACGCCTTGTTTTTTATCTTGGGAGAGATTTTGGTTCAAATAAAATATGTGAAAGTATAGGTTGAGAAAAGCTCTGTTTGAATATGATATTTAACCCATGACGCAAGATGATGAAATGTCATATAAGTTTGATGATACATATTTGTGTGTTTACCTAAACCATCATAACTTGCCAACCGGTATACTCCATATAAAGGCAATGCAGTTTTTTTTAAAGTTGACTCTAGTCGACATTGTTCTTAGTTTTTAGTCTACGGGTGCCGTTTCGTTGAAGATTTGGTGATCACATTGGGATTGTCAAACAACGCATTGACATTGTCAAAACCTTTTCCGTAATGCATTATGATTGGCCAGTTCAGCTCCGTACAGCTCCGCTCCGCTTCACGAAAGTTCTTGAACCTGTACAACGTTTTGATGTTGTCCTTATGTATATTTCATTAGTATGTTGGTATATCACAGTTTTTAACTTTTATGGATACCAACGATCACTTACTACGGCTGATTGTATAACTAGATTTAGTTCATTGAATTTGTGTATAATTATGTGTGCATAATAAAGTTTTATCTTATCTTATCTTATCTTATGTTAGACAAGCCCGTTGGCACAGTGGCAGTGAGAGCGCTTACTGTGTCGGGGGTTGCGGGTTCGATTCCCGCCCGGAGTCAACAATACATATGTGCAGACATAGTTATTGGCGACGACGTCTGGTGTCAATTATATATCCTTATAAAGTATTTGTGTATATATATGTAGTAGTATCAGTTAATTAGATACCATAACACAAGCTTAGAGCTTACTTTGGGTCTTATTAAGGCCCATCGCAGACGACAGACTTTTTGTGCGATCGAGTCTGCGGCGCACAAAAATTCGGTCGCGGATTGTCGCGGATTTTTGCGCGTCGTGTGCGTTACTGCATATAATTACATAGGTTCTATTTTCACAGACTAAAAAGTGCGTCACGGATAGTCTGTCGTCTGCGATGGGCCTAACCGTGTGTGAATTTGTCCAGGTATATTTATATTTATTTATGTTGTTAGTTCTGTTATTGTTTTATTATACCAGTGTTTATAGACTATTTTGGCAGGTCAAGGGCTTGCTTAACGACTTCACATTTTAATTTAAGATGGTTTTTCTGACTAATTCATCAAATAATTTCTGTTTCGTGTTTGTAGGTTAGAATGAATTTCATAGAGTGTGACTGTGTCATTTGTGGGATTGTGTCATATTCGAAAAATAATGAGTACTTAGCAAATTCATCTTTATCTCCACTAAATAATGCACACATTTCTTTGATAAAATAATATGCATTTAAGTATTACCTATCCGTTAAGCTTAAATTCCGTCCGATGTGTTTTTGTAAGAGTGTAAGTTTTTAAATTGTCACTTAGCTTCGTCGCTGCTATAGAATGTATTGACCCTTAAGTAATGACCTAATTGCCTTGTTATCAATACAACGTTTATTAACTATTTTGCGAAATGGTACTTAATTACGGGAACACAAAAGACGCATGATTTTTAAAGCATTTTATTAATTTCAAAAATAACTAGCATGTAATCATCACGCAATATTACTAATTTATAATATACTATGACAAAATACACACAATACCAATAAAACGGACTTTGAGACGCGTCCGTCTAATATACAAACAAATCAATATTTTTAATCAGTTCTAATAATTTACCCATTTACTATACATTTTACAATTCATAATTTTATATGTATCCTCGAATTATTCTCTAATAAACCTACTTACATCCTAATTTGTTTTAAAATTTAATCATCCAATAGTTACGTTACGATCATTCTAATACAGTAATTTATCGATAATTACATTTCCTATATTAAATCGAAATGGCTAATATAAAATGTCTAAATTACCCAGAATGTACTAATCAATAGTGGACTAGAGATGGCGATAACACACATTACAATATCGATTCTAGTCCCGAACCGTGTGTGTGACCTAAGAAACACTAAGAATATTAAAAGCGAATATCACTTGGTGGCCTTCGTACGATTTTATCGATATCGATATATTTATAAAGTTTCGATAGAGTAGCGCTAATTATTGCGTCTATTAATTATAATTACTAAGCATTATTTGTGTTGGTATCTTGTTAGTCATAGATAATACTAAGTTGTGACGATCTTTCTTTACACCACATCTATAGTTTATTGTATAAAATAGTTAGCGCAATGAGTTTATAAAATCTATGCCGGTAATTTTTATCGACACTATTATGTTACACATAAAATTTTGTTTCTTATCAAATCTAACACAGCACTATTTCATCGTAAATGAGTCAAAACATAGTCAATACTTTTTTTTAATCTGTCGATTTTTTTAGAAAAATATATAATATCTAGTCTCAAATATTCTACATTGTGTTCGCATATAAAATTAATTTATCAATTCCTGAATATTTATATTTTCTACAAAACGAAATACTCGAATATTTATTTACAAATTACTAAAAAGTACATATTCAATAAAATGGACATACATTGGGCGTAAAATATAGAAAGGACAATATAATATGCGGTGGATTTTAATCAATATTATAATTATGTAAATAATAGCCTCAAAAATATCCTAAATGAACAAATCGAATAATTAAAATAATGATTAAGTTTATTACAAAAAGTACTTTGTATGTCTGAAATTAAAAATGAGATAACAAAATCGTACATTATGGGTAACAAATTTAGGATAATAAGATATATTTTAATGACTAAGATAAGATATAATGTATTAGGCTAATATTATACTACCTAGAGTTCTAAGTAAGAAATATTGATAAGTATATGGATTGGTCAAGATATCGTTTATCGTTCATTAAGACATTAGGTACTATTCTATCACTAAACGATCATAGAAATTCGAATCTTGAAACACCACTGTACAATTTTCCTTATCTCATTTTTATTTCAAACAAAAATGCAAAGTTCTCTATTATACAAATTCATGATTTCATGAACAAGTATTAAAATCCAAAAAATAGCAAATATTGAAATATGTTTTGGGTGATAATTTAAAATATCTAGGGGCAAGAGTAAATATTCAGTATTCTCACAAATGACATTCATAATGCCCCTTAGACAATTTACAAACGTTTTAAATCGAAAACAGCATACTACAATAGTAATGTACAAAATGATTAGCTGTAGGTACAAAACCAAAATTAAAAATGCGCGCGTTACAAAATTACCGACCGACTAACAACTACGCGCTAATGATACATTAACAAACTAACGTGTTAAAATATAATAAAGAAATACTGAAAAATATATCAATTCAAAAAAATACGTCGTGCCATACCTGTGCAAGTGGCGATTCGTGGTAGGTAAGTTACTCGCAGTATACAATACAGATGGTAAGGTTAAATGCGGCGATTCAATCACTCTATAGTTAGGAGCAACAAACGGCCATACAGAATGAACATATTCTGCAACTTGTTCGTTCAATGCGTTATGATAGTCGAGTGTAGACACTGTGGCACCACATGTCTGTAGGGAAGTTTATAGTTCTTCACTGTACGAGCTGCAAGGCACTTTAACGTGGTATATTTGAGTGGGTTGACGATAGCTGTTAGACTCTGGTTGGTTTCTTTGAGGATGTCTTCGGGAGTATGACCGTCGTAGTTGACTGTGTCGATGTGAGCTCCGTGCGCGAGGAATTCGCGGATCACTTCCGCTGGACACGGGTTTAGCTGGGAAAAGAAGAATTGTTTAGTATAGGAAGTTGTAAGTGTATGTGTATGCATAATATATTGGACTGTAGGAAACACAACACATTTTTTATTCTATGTTCTCAGTTATTATAATCTTACGACATTATACTCCTACGATTTCAGATTATGTCATCTTTCAAGCTACACCACGAGCGAAAACATACGACGTTATTTATATGCTCTGACAGTACACATTTAATTGCGTTAAGTAAACTCTATCAATGCCGAACGTGCGGCACCTTAAGCTGGGTGTATATATGCTTCAGGTACTAAAGAAGCATTATATACACTAGGCAACAATTGACTGTTAGGCAAAGATGTCATTTAAGTGTTGAGCATCAATTTTTGCCTAGAGAAATGGGGCTTAAATATAAGTATTGAACATACCTTGCACAACAGATGCAGCGGCGTGTTGCCCGCGGCGTCCCTGGCGTCGGGCGCGGCGCCGAGCCGGAGCATCAGCGCCAGCAGCGGCGCGCAGCACGCCGCGCCGCTCGTCGCGCCGCTCGCCGCGCCGCGCGCCCGCCCTTCACCCGAGCACGCCACGTGCAGCGTCGACCGCCCCACGCGCACCTGCGCACAACGTGACACATTACTAAGTGAATTGGTAGAATCGTCCTATTTTTAAGGCGCACACCATTATGCATTGTGCAGCCACAGCATGACTCCATAAAAAAGGAAAATAAACGTCGACCGAATGCAGTACAACGGTCGATTGTAATCGTAAGCTGCAGTGTCGCTTGATGTCCGTCTTCGATTTAAAATTCATTAAACAAACCCAAGCGTACCTTAATATCCAACTTGACCAAAGCGTACACAGCTTTATGTATCTTCTTCGAAACTTCCTCACTGCAATCCGGTTCGGACAACAAACGTGCTAATATGGCCGCCAACTGAAGTACTATCACCAACAGTCTCTGAAGAGTGGTGAGTGTTGTTTCTCTGTCGATGCTGAGTTTCGAGTCTAAGAGGCTCATGCCACGATGTATTTCAGAGAGGGACTTGCGGAATACAGGTTCTATGTCTTCGAAGGTCACTGGCGGGACGATGCGACCTGGAAAATAAGAAGATACTTGGTTAATTTTTTTTTTAAATTACGTTTTAGGTTACGTATAGTCAAATTGGTTTAGGAAGACCCGGGTATTTAGGAAAAGATTGAATTAATTTTAGTTTGGCATTACTTTCGTGATTTTTATAATCACAGAAGCTGGTCACCTTTGTCCTTTGTCCTTCCAGATGTGGTGGTAAGTGGGTTCTGAACCCTTGTCAAAACTATAGTATACACGAATTTTCATCGGGGATATGATGACCATATACAAATGTATCAAGCATATGGTGCCAGTAGTAGAGAAGTACATATTAGTAATAGTTACCTCTCAAAGGAGGCCTCGCTCTCTCAGCCAGCATGTAGGAGAAGAGTTCCGCGAACGAGTAGAGCGAGGACTGAGTGAGCGGCGACAGCGGCGGCAGCACGGCGCGCTGCATGTCGAGCGCGTGGTGCCACAGCGTGCGGCAGCGCGAGAAGCGGCCCGCGTCCGCGTACACGGCGCCGCGGTAGCGCACGTAGTACGACGTGTCGGGGTGCGCCGGCCCTGCGCCACACATTACACGTCACTATATTTAGATAAAGTGCAGTCTCGCATCGGTAAGAATTTCGTCCGTTAATCTTTAGCTATTCGTCTCTTTCATCTAGTATACCTTTTCACCGGTCACCAACACATTGAGTTTGCGAGTGACGCACTGATAGCGGTATTGAATGAAAGATATAGAGTTCGGATGCCACACTGGTACCAACAAAAGCCTCTTGGCTGCAGCTTCACCGAAACACGTGATAGATAGCTCTCATTGGCTGCAGCCGTGTTGCATCAAGTGAACTTTAGTGATATATTATATTATGTCCTTGCAATGGAATAAAAAAATCACTAAATACTAACCTAGTATCCTCTCTCTGATAACAAGTGCTTGCATCCTCATAGCATCTGGATCCGCGAGTATTTCCTCCAGTTGTTGAACGTTGCTCGGCTCGACTGCGAATTCGTACGCTTCATATCTAGGTATGTCTTTAGGTTTGGGTATCGGTTCGCTGCCGTCTGCTGGGAATCTGAAATGATATTTAATATTTTTATACTAATGTTTTAGAGCATTTATCTAGTTCATAATTTAGGATGTAGGAACAGAAGTTTCTAAATTACTAATCCAATTTCTAAAATTATTTTGTCACAACACCAATAATGAAATTTTAATAGGGGTAGCCAATTGCCACCGTCAACTAACGCGTACGACTTGGGTCCTAGCGCCATCTATTGAGCGAGGGTGAAACCGCAGGAAACAGTAATTAAACAAATCTATACTAATATTATAAAGAGGTAAAATTTGTGAGTTTGTTTGTTTGTAAGTTTGAATAATTATTAGCTATTATTATAACTTTCCCTTTGACTATGGCTATTCAATGGGAAAGGCTATTTTTCATCCCAAAATTTCCATAGGAAAGGGCACAACGCTGGTAAAACAGCGATGCACGGCTAATAAATAAATAAACAAGTCAATCACCAACACCACCATACCTGTCATTCATGGCTCGTTTCCAAATAGCTAGCGCGCCGACCATATCTCTCCGTTTGTCCACATAAGTAGCCCCAAGTAATTCTAGCGCGTCAATGCGTTGTTCCCTAGTAACTAGTCCGTATTCTACGTTTATTAAATGCTCTACGATGTGCGTATGGCCAGTAACAGACGCTGCCAGAAGCGGTGTCATTCCTGTAAATATTTATTTATTTATAGTTAATGTTGAGATGTTGATTTGCTCGTGATTTGGTGACGAAGTTGTGACAATTCGTCATCGATTCTTACAAGACTATAATAAGAGCGTTGTTATAGATAGGACAATGAACTTAAATCTATATATATAAAAGTCGTGTTAGTTATACTTTATAACCCGAGAACGGCTGAACCGATTTTGATGATTCTTTTTTTTAAATTTATCTTGGTCAGGAATAGGATAATAAGTAAGTAAATGAAGTCCCGAAATTCCAACGTTACCGGATGCGCTGCGGGCAAAACCGCGGGAAAAACTAGTTGTAAATAGAATCAAGATTATTTAATGTAGAATGCATTTCTATTTCTCTTGAGTGGATGTATCATATGACTTTCCCTAGTAATATAAGCCCTATAGCACTTGAGGCCTTTCGCTATCATTTTCAAAATACAGTATAATCGGCGATTTAAACTGAATTGATGTGGTTAAGTCTATACCATATTATATATTATTATTATAAAGAGGTAAAGTCTCGTTACTTTAATTGTTTGTTTGTAAGGGCTAATCGACGAAACTACAAATCCGATTTGAATAATTATTTTTGTAATGGATAGGCATATTCAGCGGGAAGGTTATAGGACATTTTTCATCCCAAAATTCTCAGGGAACGGGCACAACGCGGACAAAACCGCTGGGCGTTGCTAGTACCTTATAAGTTGTTTACTCTATACTCTATTTCTTTTGGATTGGCACAAAATGTGGACCAATGTCGTCAATTTTCCAGCCGAAGACGAGTGCTCCTGAAGAGGAAAAAGGTTTAGTAATATTATTTCATTACTAGCAGCGCCCCGCGGTTTTACCCGCGTTGTGCCCGTTCCCGTGGGAATTTCGGGATTTTTTTTACATAAAAACCTTCCTCTTGAATCGCTCTACCTATTACAAAAAACCGCATCAAAATCCGTTGCGTAATTTTAAAGATTTAAGCATACAGACAGACAAACAGTGTGACAGACACGAAAAAGAGACGACTTTATTTTATACTATGTAGTGATTACCCTATCTCTAAACCTTTTTCCTCTTCAGAAGCAATCGTCTTCGGCTGGAAAATTGGCAACATTGGTCCACATTTTGTGCCAATCCAAAAGAAATAGAGTATACTTGTAGTTTGGTATTGTATTTTTTCACCGTCATAACACTGAATGTTTAACACAAGAACTAAATTACTTCATCGAAAAGACGGTAACCTTCTGAATGATTAAAACGTTCAACAAACATTGTAGCCGGGTCATTTTAAACAATTGAAATAAAGAAAATTCCGACAGAGCCAAATTTTCGTAGAGACCTTAGGTTTACCACAAGGAATAAAGTGTCAAAAGTCCCCATCAGTCCCATGTGAGCTTCGGGACTTATTCGGGGCCCAAGGTCAAAATTTTAGGTTTTTTGGATTTTTCTCGAAAACGGTAAGTTTTATCGAAAAAGTATCTGAGAATATAAAAAAGCTTATAAAATTCTCTATAACTTAATTCTATCCACTTTTTCCATATTCCCAACCGTTATTGAACTACACGCTCCAGAAATGTAAAAATTAAGGACCTCGGGCAGGTAACTATGGAGCCTGCCCCAATGCTCAACAGTGACATGACCTATGTCATTTGAAAGGTCTTGAAGAGTTGTACAAGTTACTCCTAGACAGTTATATCGAATTCGACGGCCAACTCGGCGTTTTCGACCACCGAAGAATTACCACTGGAGGTGCTGTGGAGCCTGGGCGGAATGCTCAACAGTGACATGACTTACGCATTTGAAAGCTCTTACAAGTCACTTTTTGATAGTTATGTCGAAATCGACGCCAAACTCGGTGTTTTCGACCACCGAAGAAAAAACACTAGGTGTATGTGCACTAATGTGCAGTTGACCCTGATCGTATTGCTCAACAGTGACATGACTAATGTCATTTGAAAGCTCTTACAAGTCACTCCTTGACAGTTATATCGAAATCGACGGCCAACTCGGTGTTTTCGACCACCGAAGTATCGACACTGATCGTATTGCTCAACAGTGACATGACACATATCATTTGAAAGCTCATAAAGAGTTTTATAAGTCACTCTTTGATAGTTATATCGAAATCGCCGTCCAACTTAGTGTTTTCGACCACCGAAGAATGGAGTTGGGCTATGCTATACCGAAGTATCGACGCTGATCCTAAAGCTCAACAGTGACATGACCTATGTCATTTGAAAGCTCTTGAAGAGTTGTACAACTCACTCTTTGATAGTTATATCGAAATCGACCGCAAACGCGGTGTTTTCGACCACCGAAGATCGACACTGGGTGTATGTGCAGTTGACCCTGATGGTATTGCTCAACAGTGACATAACTAATGTCATTTGAAAGCCCTTGAAGAGTTGTCCAAGTCACTCCTTGACATGTATATCGAAATTAACGGCCAACTTGGTGTTTTCAACCACCGAAGAACGGAATTTTCTCAAGGTCCTTTATTCAGCGTGTTTAGGCCCGCCCTTGCATCAGAATAGTATAAAAGTAGAGCGCAATGGAACTCAATAGATGACATTATGGTTTAAAGAATCTAAAACGCGCGATAGTTGTGTTCCCGGCCTGAAAGGGTGTCGTATTAGCAACCATGACATATTTGAGTTAACCTAAACATGTGCAGTGACAGTGAGTGATCGCTTATCATGCCCTTCAAATACTCTATAACTACTTTATTAATTGAACTAATGTGTATATATATTTTTTTTTATTTTAGTCTAAAACACCAAGTTGGCCGTCGATTTCGATATACATGTCAAGGAGTGACTTGGACAACTCTTCAAGGGCTTTCAAATGACATAAGTTATGTCACTGTTGTGCAATACCATCAGGGTCAACTGCACATACACCCAGTGTCGATCTTCGGTGGTCGAAAACACCGCGTTGGCGGTCGATTTCGATATAACTGTCAAAGAGCGACTTGTACAACTCTTCAAGAGCTTTCAAATGACATAGCTCATGTCACTGTTGAGCATTAGGATCAGCGTCGATACTTCGGTATAGCATAGCCCAACTCCATTCTTCGGTGGTCGAAAACACTAAGTTGGACGGCGATTTCGATATAACTATCAAAGAGTGACTTATAAAACTCTTTATGAGCTTTCAAATGATATGTGTCATGTCACTGTTGAGCAATACGATCAGTGTCGATACTTCGGTGGTCGAAAACACCGAGTTGGCCGTCGATTTCGATATAACTGTCAAGGAGTGACTTGTAAGAGCTTTCAAATGACATTAGTCATGTCACTGTTGAGCAATACGATCAGGGTCAACTGCACATTAGTGCACGTACACCTAGTGTTTTTCTTCGGTGGTCGAAAACACCGAGTTTGGCGTCGATTTCGACATAACTATCAAAAAGTGACTTGTAAGAGCTTTCAAATGCGTAAGTCATGTCACTGTTGAGCATTCCGCCCAGGCTCCACAGCACCTCCAGTGGTAATTCTTCGGTGGTCGAAAACACCGAGTTGGCCGTCGAATTCGATATAACTGTCTAGGAGTAACTTGTACAACTCTTCAAGACCTTTCAAATGACATAGGTCATGTCACTGTTGAGCATTGGGGCAGGCTCCATAGTTACCTGCCCGAGGTCCTTAATTTTTACATTTCTGGAGCGTGTAGTTCAATAACGGTTGGGAATATGGAAAAAGTGGATAGAATTAAGTTATAGAGAATTTTATAAGCTTTTTTATATTCTCAGATACTTTTTCGATAAAACTTACCGTTTTCGAGAAAAATCCAAAAAACCTAAAATTTTGACCTTGGGCCCCGAATAAGTCCCGAAGCTCACATGGGACTGATGGGGACTTTTGACACTTTATTCCTTGTGGTAAACCTAAGGTCTCTACGAAAATTTGGCTCTGTCGGAATTTTCTTTATTTGATCACTATTTTTATGTCTAAAATGACCCGGCTATTGTAGGTTACTGGGTCATGTAATTTATACACCAAATTCGTACATAAGCCAATAACTTCTTTAATGCTTTGTGTAAAGTAAATGGTGATCTTACATAAGAGTATTTCACCAGCATCACTTGAAGTGTTTTGTAAACTGTTTTCATTTAACAAAAATATTTTAAAAGCCCCTTCACTGAGTAATGGGGTTGAAGTATTTAAAAGATTATTTATTTATTATATATATTAATATTACGGATATATCTTGTAAATCTATTTCGATTAATTAAAAAACGTGTTTGTTGACTTTTCCAGTTAATAAAAAATGATCGGAGAATTTGTGCAAAACTACAATAATTTAATTAACCCAATTTGTTCATAAAATAATTCAGAACTCTGTTTGTTTTTTACATGGTATTTTAAAACCATTTGATCCGATAATCAACTACTACATTTCGGTTTAGAGATCGAACATAATATTAAGTCACGTTTTATTTAATGTTATGAGCAAACATTCGTTCGCTCATGCGGTAAATGGCGCGAGCGAATGTTCCTTCGGCCGAGACCAATTAAAACAATTTGTTTAATTTTTTGTCTTTCTTAGGCAAACATTGGCTCTGGGCATTTGTTCTGAACAAATGTAAGCCCAGCACATTAGGTGAAAACTCATCTATAACTTATAAAATTGACTGTAACTTACCATAAGAATCTACATCCATGGTAGCTCCATGCCCGAGCAACATTTTGAGTATATGCAACGACCCACTTTCGGCACAATCGTGCAACGCCGTATTGCCTTTAACACTTTTTCTGTTCACGTCAGCATTTAACGATAGGAGGTATTTGGCGATTCTAATGTGTCCTTTGTAGCAAGCTATCATTAGACACGTATGACCGTGACGGTTTGCTATTTCTATGTCTGAAATAAACGGAAATAATAGGTTAATTTTCAATACCATCTGTAGTAATATTTAAAGGGAGAATTCTCATAAATAATAAAATAGTATACCATGTCTTCTATAGTATACTTATTATGCTATTTTATTTTCAAACAATGCATAGATGTATGTCTGTTGTTATTAATGCTACAATAGATGAATTTGGCATACATTCAGGTACCATACCTATAAATTAATAAGTATGGCACTTTCATTTTAAAATGTCTAAAATATTACAATGATATACTCCTGTTGCATTTGCAGTACTACAAATACACACTATATTTGAGTACTGAAAGTGAACGGTAAAAATTACTTGTAACAATAAGACCACATAAAATAACGTCTCGACCAACCGTAAGTCAACAGTTACAAGCTAATAAATGAATCATCCTCATCTTTCACAATAATTCATATATCCTGTCTCATAATGTAGCTAAACCCCAAGAGAGAGTGGGACAAGGACATATAACATCCTACGTATGAAAACTTATTACGCAATGTTAATATAAAAATATTGGCACGTAATACTAGGCAGGTACTGCCGCAATACTTTAGCATAGCCTTTCAGAATCAGAGGAAAAAATATCCTATGATGACCTTAGTAACATGGAGAAGTTTTTTACGATCAATTTTCAAGGCAATAGATATTTACGATCTACCTATATTTTCCTGATAAACAACAACACATTTATAATTTTGTTTGTTTGTTATGTTATTGTAAAATTGATGTAGTCTCAAATATTCAAATATACGTCTTATAATAAAATCAATAATGTGAAAATGGATAATAATGAGAAAGATTTTTTCTGCTCTTAAAATGATTGGGCGCGACCTCACAAAATCTAGGAAAATAACGTGAGCGCGATCTATAAAATTTTCACGCTAGCGCCATCTAATGGATCACAGCAGCAACCGCGTGGAACAGCTAGTTAATAAGAAACACAAAAACATTGCAGTAGCGCAAAAACTGGTCCGATTTCAATTAAATACCTATAACACCAGAGCTAGACTATGTTTGGTATTACATCAAAGGCACTATAGCAATGAAACACCGTATGGATGGTAAGCCTAAGCACCAATCATATCACACGTAGTATATAGCATAGGACATGGCTCTAGCATAAAAAGTACTTTCTATACTTAGATTTCCACAAGGACATAATCACAATATATTTCAAGTAAGTAGTTTTATAGTCTTAAACTCACCAGCGCCATTCTCGACTAGGAACTTAACAATATCGTAATGGCCGTCGAAGCAGGCTGCTCTTAGCGGTGTGCTGTGCGTACGAGTGGTCGAGTTGACATTCGCGCCAGCACGAACCAACAGCTTGACCAGCGGCAAGTGGCCGGCGGCGGCGGCGCACCATAGGGGCGGAGCACCCTCTATCGTCTCGCCATCAAATGTCACTGGAAAATGTGATGCATATTGATTTAAGGTAAGTAAAGTTAACCACTTAAGGGTAAGGACCATCTTAAGTTTTGCTTTGGAAGTTTTGTTTTGTTTTGGAAGAAAATAAACTAATAAAATGGTGGGAACAAATCATTTTCTGAAGTAAAGGCATTTAAGAGCTGACAGCAATACTAAGGCGACAATGAAAAATTATCAGTACAATGAAAAGGATTACGCGTATAATTTGGCAATGAGCCAAACAAGCCTAGTGGTCTGCCTACTAAAACTACCTATCTATCAGTTAAATTTATAGGTAGTTTTAGTAAGCATATATATTAATATTTAAGGCATATATATTAATACTCAAATTCCGTTGTCTCAGTATTTGTTACTAAGCTACTATAGAATTTGTTACTAAGCCATGTGTAATCGTTTAATACTTTTCCATTACCTACGTGAATAGTTCAACTCGAGTCATTTCACCACAATAAACGGCATTCAATTCGACCTACAGCCAAATTTCACACTGTGTTTTTTACATTATATAACTACTGACAGTAGCATTTGTAATTGCTGTTTATTTTCAACTTTTTAGTCTCTTACAGATTTCTAGATAACATTAGCATTCTAAACATTGTGAAATCCCTGTTTTCGTTACTCACAAATGTTCCATAGGTATAAAACATTTTAACTACGTTTATGCTCATATTATTACATCCTTATGTGAAATTACGCTCCATTACTTTAGTCGTGGCTAATTACATATCAATCTTAGGTTTAAGTCACATCTGATCTTCCGTAATCGAAGTTTGATTACTGAGTCAAACTACTATAGGAATTATATACGAAGCGTCGCGTCGCATAAGCAATGGAAAAGTGGACTCACCTGATCCTGGTTGTTCGATATCAGCCTTGCATCTCTCGATAAGATATTCTGCTACATCATAGTGTCCATTCCTGCAAGCGATCACCAATGGGGTCGCACCGCCGATCTTCGAACCGACCAACATGTTCAACTCGTCAGCAGAACACCAACTGTGCAGGTATGCCTGTAACAACACAATAAGAAACTATAACATAATCATCTCTTTATAACGAGGAAGA
Source organism: Cyclophora albipunctata (assembly GCA_963082685.1). Classification (NCBI taxonomy): domain Eukaryota; kingdom Metazoa; phylum Arthropoda; class Insecta; order Lepidoptera; family Geometridae; genus Cyclophora; species Cyclophora albipunctata. The sequence goes on from OY720128.1 coordinate 1,927,506, forward strand.
CTCAACAATAAGTTTCGAAAATTATTGCAATAAGAAATATGGGAAGTTGATCAGGAAATGAAGATTTTTAATTAAAATCTCTTTACGACTCTTAATCTCAATTAAATATCATGTAAGATCACGCAATGATCTGTTATTTAATAAATATTTTTTGACAGTTAGTGTAACACCACATCACTGCTTATAATGCATTAAATACGCAAATTACTTTTAAACTCAATCGGAATAAAAACTAAGATATTAAAATAAAATGAAAAGCATAATGCAAAGAGAAGGGCCATGTACGCCATGGTGAATATGTCCCAAGGGTACACTTTTAAACATATTTTGAAAGGTCTCAGATGCTATTTACTCAAACGAACTTGACCGTAGTTTACAAACCCTTTTACTGCATAATTTAAAAGATATCTAATAATAAAATAAACCAGTATGTGTGAACGTTTGGTCAAACTAGCGAAGACAAGTCTGCGATCCGATGGCGCAACTTGGCCGGCCAAACGTCGAAAGGTGGATTATTGCAAAACGAATGCAACAAACACAGCACCACTCACAAATGTATACAGTTGATTGACCAAAAACAATTTAATTGATTCTCGGGTTTATGAGACTTAATTTAAAGAATAAACTTTTATTCGTGTATTGTTGTGTCGTTATGTTGTGGGTAGCCTTTTATTTTAAGCACTTCATTACGAGTATTTTCGTTTTATTGCAGGCGTTTTATAAATAATACCGAGTACTTTGCAAATTGCACGTAACTCCGAAACCAGGGTTGGTCTTACTTAACTCATAGAAAATAATAACAATAATGATTATCATGAACTTTTGTATAACGGGTTACTTTTGTATAACATAATTATTAAAACTAACAAGATATTGAACATAAGTAATAAACTAATCAACTGCACACTCTTAAAATAAAACTATTAAACAAAGACGAACAATTAATGAAAGTTTTATAAACGCGAGGAAAATCTTCATCACATTGACCTTGCTAGCGTTGCAATAATAACGCGGCCAGCCGGTTAGATCCACGTAACTAAAGGTCATAATAATTTAATAAATATTCATGACAGTTTTCGGTCAAATAAACATTATGTTAATTAACTTAGCCGCCGGTGAATCAATGAACTAAAGAAATACAGTTGTTTGAACTGCATGGGTAACTTTATTCAAATAGGAGCTTCTGCCTTCTTTCTGTCAAAGGAGATGGCTGAGTGCAAGATTTGCGATGACGAGAGCGAAGTGGAGACGAAAAACACAGAAAAGACAGAAGGCCTTTGTAAATCTTGGAGTGTCCCACTGTAGGGCAAAGGCTTACGAAAGAAATAATGTAGAGAAGGTTTATGCATTGCGGCAGTCAAGAACTCTGTCTTAAGGTAATAAATACCTAGATAGAACTCAAATTAACTTAAAAGTACACACTAAGACAAGTATATTCACCCGGCAGTGAAAGAAGTAAATAAATAAAGCACGCAAATGTTTTGCAATCACTTTTATATTCCTAATGCTAAGGATACACGGCGACACTGACACTCATCACAAATGTCGACACTAGTGTAGATTGCGTCCTCATGGTCATGTCAAGTGTCGCCGTGTATCCTCAGCTTTAAAGCTGAGGATACACGGCGACACTTGACATCAGACACTCAATGTATACATCGAATGTCTGTGTGTGTCCACTGCCGCGACACTTAGTTGCAGTAAAATTGCTTACCATGAGGACGCAATCTACACTAGTGTCGACATTTGTGATGAGTGTCAGTGTCGCCGTGTATCCTCAGCATTAGGAAAATTATAAATTACACGTAATTTTTACCTATTAGATATATCAAAATTACCTTCGTAAAGGAAACGTTTACAACTTTATTTGTGTCCAAGAAACTGTGACTCATCAATATCGATATAATACGGTGTTAAATGTTACGATGATTCGGCAATAAAAAATTATGTTAAAAAATGAACACTTCAGTGGAGTAGTGGTATGTGCACTTTCCTGTCAAGACCGAGGTCCTGGGTTTAATTCGCGGGTAAAGCGAATCATGTTATTTAAATAAATACTTCATGATCAATTCTATTGAATATACAACTTGTAGTAGGCAATTCAAGTAATATTTCATCTTCCTCACTGCACATCTTCTAAGAGACTTTCTAGAGAAAGATCTCAGAAGCTTAATTTTTTTTAATGAGAGTTAAGATATATTAGAGAGTACAGCTATAAAATGTTCAAGAGTGCTCCGAGCACTCTCATTTAAAATAAATAAATATAATAAGTATACATATACCTATTTCATTTGGTCTTGTTACTTTGTGTTCCTCTAGTACAAATAGTTTATAAGTATTTTTTTTTGTACTTAGTTCGTTTTTTTTCTATTTTAATTTTATCCATCCACTTTTTTAACGTTTATTTAGATATATTTCGTAAGTTTGCTTTATAAAGCATAGAATGTTGTACGCTACTGTAAAGATATGTCACTTAGAAAATTAAATTATTTAAAAGTTAATTGTAGGAGCAAAGTGATGATATTGTTGTAGTGTCTAATAGAATAAAGAAATGCAAACGAAAACCGTCGCTTAAAGTAAACGAGAAGTTCCAATTAATGTTTAGGTAAGTTGAGACGAAGTTGAGGCAAGTTGTAGTTGTTGAACAAACAATTTAGCTAAGGACAGGTTGTCTCCCGTATCCTTAGAGATTCAGTCTTGTCATGTTTACTTAGATGATCCTTCGAGTAATTAAGTTTATTGGATACCTCAGACCAAATAAAAAGATGAATCTAAGCGTTGTTAACATTCATTTGAAGTCGGTTATAAACATGTGTGCCACCAAGGAGCTTTAATTTGGATAATGGGTTGTAAATATTTGCCTATGACCTTGTATGTTCAGGGTACAGGGCGTAATTTTACACAAGTCACTGGGATCTAGCTATTATAGTCAGACAATTAAGGTCGGAAAAAATATTAATTTGTTGCAAGAACTTAATTGGATATTTAACAACAATGTTGTTTAATACAAATTATAAACTATTAAGTTATTGATTACCCATACTCATATATAAATGTTGTAATTTGTCGAATAATGACATGGTAACACCGTAATTACAAAAATCAATAATGTGATCACAATTAACTGCAGGTTTCCAATAATATTGTACTATTTGGATAGAAACATTTACCTACTTTGAAAAAAGTAATTAAGCATTCAAAGCACTACGAGTATACACTCAATATTATTTATTTAAACGGGAACTTACGTACGACGGACTACTGTCTCCGTCGTACGTGAGTTCCCGTTTAAATAAATAATAATGACATTAACGTACGTTTCAATTAATAGTAAAACTATACACTCAATGTTTTTAATTTACTTTTCTAATATATTTTAATACAAATAAAACGATTATTTTCAATAAATAAAACATAACGAACTATGTAAATTAAATTAAAAAAATAACTGAGTGACTTACAAAATGGGCTCAACTTCAAAGTCTTCGTTTAAAAACAACTCACGAGGCACAAATTCTTAAAAGCAATGAACAAAATAAATATAAAACTTCCAATTAAATACATGAACTTAATTGAAATACAATGAAAAATTAAAGGACAAACGTTAAATATTTCACAATAATGTTATTGTCCGATGAGTAAACATGCATTGCAATACATACGCAGTAGAATCAATGAAGAAGCCTAATTAATTCAATGTCAATGATCATTACTAAATCACAATGAAAAATAAATCAACTATGTACCTACTAAATTCTGAAAACAATTATCTTCCTGATCGGTAGACAACTTTGAACTCGGATCAACAGACTATGTCGGTGATTTTTCGAAGTGCTCTTGATTAACCTAAGTTGACGAAATGTATTTAGATATACAAACAAGTTTTCTGTTTTAAATCTATTAATTAAAATTTTGGACTCATGAATTAGTCATACTCTGTTTTATTGAATAGAATTGAGTCAATTTATAAATACTTTTTAAGACTTAGGAAACGTATTAATTAAGACATGACTCATACCTAATACCTAACGTAATGTGGTTACTTAATAATGTACCTTTGTTGCTGGCCCGCATCAAAAAATCAAGTGTTGAGTTTTCACCATTTCAAAATTTTACTAAGTATTCAGTGCTTAACGGAAGAGATAGTTCGCCTAACTACTGGAATCAATCATCAGTTTAATCATCGTTATTAACAATATAACAGTTGCATAACGTATTTACCTTCTTCAATCTTCTTAGTAATCTCCGCTGACGTCTCAGTAAAGTTTTCCCGCAATGCCTCAAAGTTTCAATCCAACGGCACCTAACCGGCACCAAATCCCACACACCAGTGGACATTTTGCTTTATAACATCACCGATATAACACTTTTAACACTATATTTGACACTGAAATTATCTCTTACTGTTACAGAGTAAATAGGAATTAGAAACGCCTTCGTTATTGTTATCGTCCTTGTTCTGTGTAAAGAAGATTATTTTTACCGTTGTGATAACAGTACTGTGTTGTAATTTAGGTGCGCAATCTGAATACGGAATAGAGCGAACAAGCAAAGACTAACGAGACACGGAAGCAAAAGCTTTACGAGGCTAATAACAACGGAAAACCCTAATCATTTCAGATGACAATTTTACCAAGAAGCCGGGACTAAACTAATATAAGTTATGATCTACCTAATACCACATTGGCAAACCGCAAAACAGTGACCATCGTATCATATTATTATTTATACTAGATCTTCTGATAAACAATAATTGTAGACACAGACATGAGATCAATGTAAAGTATGTCATGTTTCTATGAAATGCAAACATTTGCTCTAACACTTTATGGAAAATCCGCGATGCAAACGTGAAACAACCAAGCCGATGGTAATGGAACGTGATTATGTTTGCTAAAGCTATAATGGTATCTAAATAAACATAAAGTACCATATTTGTTGATAAAGCAAATTAATGCAAAAAACGCGATCGGTACTGTTGAATGAAAAATAAAATATTGAAATGAATTGAGGAAATATTATCAAAGTCGAATATCTTGTTTACCCATGTCAACTTCAAATAGGGTATGGTACTAATTGGCTCTCTAATAGACAAGGGAATATGGTAGAAAAGTCTAGAGATAAGTCTTTATTTTTTTTAAATTTGGTAACCAGGTATGATCGTATCATTATTCGGGCGACAAACGTGATAGATCATATTTAGATGACCGCATTCGTCTCTTTAGCGTTATTATAATGAATGTTATAAATAGTTTAAATACAGAATTATATTACACGTAAAATCTAACTTTATTTCTAAAAGTGTACAATGTATTTAAAGAATAACACAAGGCCGACGAGGCACGTGCTATATTTTAAAGTCAAGCAACGCGTATGGATGAAATATGCGAAGAACGTGAAATCATATTTCCTTATTAGAGCTAATGTACAATTTTAAACTTCTGTAGAGCTGCATACTACGAAAACAATCGAATCTCATTTCAGTTTGATCGTTTTAATCGAAAATATTATAGACTCAACAAGATTTTTGCAAGATTATTTACAATACAACGCTATGCCGTAAATTGCAAAAACATTCAACTGAATCTTGAAATATGAGCCATTAAGTAAAGCGCCCAGCGTCTGCATGAAATACAAAACGGCATAGCGTCAAAATATAAACAAGATGCATTATAATAAATACTTCGGTAGGTTATATGGTCTTAATATTTATGGGTAAACCCAGTCATATTAAGTACGAAGACTATTTTAAGTGTTCTTTGTTGTAAACGTACGAATTCAATAAATACAATTTTACGGTCAATGGCATCGAAGTTCTTTTTACTCTTACTACCATTCTTTTGGAGATTGGAGAATGGGACCAGCACTACTAGTAGCAAAACAACTTTTATCGCCAATAAGTGTTGGTTTTGTTTTCGTAACAAGTATTTCATAAAATATTTTAACAAGCTTTTATTTTTAACCGACTTAAAAATGGAAGAGGTTTCTCAATTCGTCCGTATATATGCTTTTTTATCATTACCATGCACTGTCATTCAAACCAAACATGTATGCAACATTTTCAACTTCTCAAATCGGAAAGTGGGGCAAATATCTTGCAAGATTTGATTTCAGACACCGCGATAAATGAGCTAAACAAAATCATGTAAAAAATCTTGTCATCCAATTAGACAAGAACGTCAATTTCGTCGTATCACAATCATCTAATGACGTCATAAATAAAACGGATTTTTTTGTTTTACCACAATCACGTGGTCGTAAAGCTGAAGTTCTCTGATTCGTAAATGATTTAATAAATGCATTTGAAATGCACCACATACTAACAAATGACAGATTTATAATTCCCAGGAGAGCAATTTAATGCCGTTTGTATGTTAATTTCATAACAATAACTTGAATAGAGCTGCAAAGTACATAATACATTCCAGTTCTTACAACTTAAGTACTAAGCATAAAAGACAATCAAAGGATAAAAAAAACATTTACATACAATTGTGTGTGTTCCCATATCTATTCCTTATCAAGACTATTTCAGTGAACCTTCTAGCTTTTAACTGAATTGATAAGATAAATTTAGGTGATATAATAAGTCCTATATATAATTGTTTTGACGTAATATTTGAAAATTTAACCAAACAGCCAGATAGACGTGACTTATGAACAAACACAAGTGAACCAACAACGGATATTTGAAATGTTTTAAACGCGGATTTCGGTGTTTTTAATGTACAAGTTAAATGTCGTGTCGTACATTTTTAATTTGGCGACGTAATCAAGGAAGTACTTAATCGGCAGATATGGACGAGGAAAACCATGTAGATATTAACAAAACGCAAATGTTTGACCAACGCACTATTTCCGGAGTATTGTCGGGCTAGAACAGTAGAGTATATAGGTCGTGAATTACGAAATTTGATGGACTTCCTACTAATTGAAACTTATAAATTGGATGGCTATTAACTATTAGTGAACTAGTATCATGATGCAAGACTTGATCGATAAATGTATGTGAGTAGAAAGCCTACTCACATACATTTGAACCCTTTGAAAGAATCGTGTCTTTGTGGGTACATATGGACTTGTCTTTATTTATCTATACTAATGAATGCATTGTTAGTTAAATTGAGAAACTCTTTTGGCAGCGCAAGTTACGACTAACAATGAGATTCATAATTCACAAATGAAAATGTGTCAAGAAGACTATTGTGTTCAATAGAGAAAGTGACACTTCAAGACAAATGAAATCTTTTAAAATAACAGATAAGAAGCTGGTCCATATGAAAATAAATAGTTTCAAAACAAATCACGAGAACAAATAAAAATTATTGGAATTTAAAAATGTTTTTAAGCATTATTATTTTACCCGGTAAATGCCATAAGAATCCAAGGTAACGAGGACCAAACTATTTATATTCTAAATAAAGAAGGAGTATTGTTTATCCTGAGACTTATAAAACACTTTATTGAATAATAAAAAAATAAGAGCAATAAAAACTGTATGCAACGAAGCGAATAATGAAAATAAACCACAACATTTTAAATCCGAATGTAACTGAAAGATGAAACCTAACCTAAAGAATAAAAGAAAAAGTGACAATAATCACAAATGGTAACGTGAAAGTAAACTGGACCAATTGTGAGCTGCTAACATCAGCCGAAGGCGACACGACAACAACATGTTGCATACAAACAAAACAAACCACGAGAGATCCGAACTAAAGAAACTATAATTCAACATAAGCAGTTTTAAGTAAGAATGTTTAAGTTTTAAAGGAACCTCACACATGTAAACAAAGTACTGTCATCACAACTGAACATGGAATTGCACAATCACAGAACTGTAGACGCGATCGCCCGACAACGTCGTTTGCGTCCGATGTTTGGTGTTGCACTGAGCCCGCTAGTGGAACCACTCTTTCGCCGATCGCTTACACAAGAATAATTACGTAATAACTTTGCCTTTCCAATGCTGCAACGGCGTGTAGCAATTGCTGTTCCGACGATAGATGCCGGCTCATATTGTTAGTGTATTTAACGATATAATAATAGAGTTTATTGTCTAAAGACATGCTTAAAAATAGCAAAATCGAAATTATGGTTATAAAATATTTTTTCTTCTTGGAATTTAGTTAATTTGCCTCATTATTATTGAAACATTGCGGTGTAATTAATGAAATGTGAGGGTAAGATTCTTGAACATTATGGCTTGGTATAGGAATTTCGTTATTAAAAAGTTTATTGACTCACCGAAAACTAAAGAAAAAATAATATTGGTTGGACGAATAAACCAGCTGTGGTAATTTTTGGACCGCTCAAAAGCGTCATATGAGTGTAAATGAAAAAGTATTCAATAAAAGTTGTAGTCCTCGAGTAGAGCAGATCATACAATCAACCTTGAACACCAGGGCAGGTTTTTCCTTACACGTGACTATATCGAAATTCAATACAATAATCCCAAATCTAGTAATAAGGCTTCTACGTCACGAGCCTAGCGACGTAAATAAAGCTATAAGCGTTCGATAAGTACTGGTCTATTTACATTTTGACGACATTGAACGGTGGCCTTCGGCCGAAGGGCGTTTCCATAGAATTTTCAACGTTGGGTCGAAAGAAATTTACAAAGACTTTGATGTATACGATGCAGAAAATGTCGATATTAAAACGCTTTCAAAGGCAAAATGATATTTGAAAACTTAATATTTAACTTTTCTTCTCGCCGTTCTCATAAATTCAATGACAAAAGTTTATATTATTTTAGATTGGGATGCTACTAAAATGTAATGGGATTTAAATTAATGCAAAATAGTTTAACATTTTTTCTGCGGAATATTTATTTCATAACAAAGATGAAGGTCCCTGACATCATACGTAAGTACGGCAAGTATAACGATGCTTTACATAACTTTACTAACAATATCACCGTAAAATAAATCGATCATTACGGCTGATTTGACACGTTGCCTTCAGTTAAACAATGGCTTACATAATTCATCGATAAGCAGAGATTTGCAGACATACAAGCACTCTTAAAGGCAATAAAATATTATGTGGGGCAGGAAATTTTACGAAAATTGCAAAATGTTGTCAAATATAGCAGTGAGCATAAGTAGGCAAAAGCCATTTTAATATCGCTAATGAGCTTTATTGTGCATAATCAGACTACTTTGGTTAACAAATATTTGATTATGAGAGAGTGATAAAATTAATATCCTGTTTGATAAAATGTGACTGTGTCAACAGGAATGCTAATTCGCGAAACGATTGTGTAATGTTAAAAATCAACACAAAAACCCATTTAATTGTTGCAAAATATTCACAATTCTGTCCCTCGACATTTGCAAATGGGTACCCAAAATAACTTAAGTCAATTGATTGTGGAATTAAATCCTGCTCCAGGCCCCGACAATGCAGATGCTATTTTCTCTCAGAAAGCAACATTAAAATACATACGCAATCTTAATTACACCGGAACCTTTTATTCTGCTCACAACAAAAACACACAACGTATTAAACCCAAAATGTCAGACTCATAAAACAAGCATAAGTGAATCCATTAATTTGTGCATTGGAATTTGATGTTGATGCACATTAACATTAAAATTTTCCAACTAATATCACGTAGTGACGATAACAAGAAGCTATTAGGCAAATCAATTGTATGCAATCACGCAACACAGCGAATGTTTTTAAATAAATTACATAACAGTATATTGATTATAAAAGAAACTAAAATAAATGCGAGTAACCTTGATATTGTGGAAACGGTTATTGACAGTAAGTGACAGTTAACCGTGAGAAAAAAAATCACTAAGGTAAAAAGGTAGACTTCGTTGATTATGAGACAAGCGAAATTGGATACTTAATCAGTGATGTACAAAGTATTAATGACGGATAATTGACAAGATTAAAGGAAGAAATAAAAGGTTAAAGACCTGAAAGTGGAAGGTCTCGAGATGTTTAACCATGCTCATAAAATTCAATGGCGCGACGTGCCCATCTTTGTCAATTTAACTACTGGGTGACTGATATACAAATTGCTATGTCTTTATCACCGTAAACTACGATAAATCTTGTGGTACTTAAACCCTTTTAAGCTCATTGAAATCCATAAGTAATTCATGGAATGTCCAATAATATATTGAAATGTGTCCTTAAAATAACTGCACTTTCTTTAATACGTTTCCCATAGCCATTTCTAGAGAGTAGAAGAGTTTGTTTTATGAGGCTTTCCATAATCACCAGAAAAGTAAAGATCCGAATTTGGATCTGGAGCCAATAAAATCATGATAATAAAGTCGTAATAATATTGAACTTCCATGATTTAATTTAAGATTTGGGGCATTCTAACCTCGATTGTGGGAGGAAAATTCCCACAATCTCCGTAATTCCGTCTGTTTAATGCTTGTCAAAATACTTTTAGGGTCCGTTCACACAGACCGGCTCGGAGAGCATCGGCGCGCATTTTTCTTTTCACACAGACCGGATCGTATGCGCTTGGAGTTGGTCGGAGCGGAGCCGCCAACTATTTCACATAGACCGGCTGGAAGCGACCTGAAAGCGGATGCGCTCGGAGCCGGTTGGATGCGCTCGCAGCCGGTCGGAATCGCTCGCAGCCGGTCGGATACGCTCGCAGCCCGTCGGATGCGTTCGCAGCCCGTCGGATGCGCTCGCAGCCGGTCGGATGCGCTCGGAGCCGTTCGGATGTGCTCGGAGCCGGATGGGTACACTACAAAGGCAGTACCAGTCTTCCGATCCAGCACGCAATCGGAGCCGATCGGCTGCGCGAGCGAGAAAGAGCACGCAATCGGAGCCGATCGGTTGCGCGAGCGAGAAAGAGCACGCAATCGGAACCGATCGGCTGTGCGAGCGTTAAAGAGCATGCAATCGGAGCCAAACGGCTGCACGATCGAGAAAAATTACGCGATCGGAGCCGGTAAGCTCCTCTTATTATTTCACACCAAGCGCCTTCAAGCATTCTTAATCACAAAAGCAGTGCACATGCAAAAATAAACCTTAATACAAATACTAAAAACTCTGTTTTCAACGTGATAAGAATCTGCTCTCCTCTCCGAGCCGGTCTGTGTGAACGGACCCTTAAACTGTTTCCCTAAACACTTCTGTCAATTCTGTAGAAGATATTCTATGAAAAACCTAATTTTCCATTCCAATTCTACAGATGATCCAGAATTTTCTAAGCTCTTTTGTTCAATAGCTAATGTATGTATTCAAAAGTAAACAAAAATTAAATATGTTAACAAGACCATAAAATTGAGTGCTTTAACGAGTCCTAATGCATCTACAGCACAATTTACATTAGGCACATTACTCAGCCTATTAATACCTGCGTCCAATAATAACAAGGCAAATATTCCATCGACATCTTAACGGTTTCATCGCTCCGCCAATAATAATAAAAAGTGCAATATTTACGTAGCTAGTGGTAAATGTTCAATGTGGGCCACGATTACGGTATCAGTTAGCATCGTGCCAAAAAACAATTTGAACTTTAAAATTAAAGAAATAAGGTCGCTCAGGTTATTTTCGGCGTTTAATTTCGCGCAAAATTGTGACAGAGGCGCAGTGAAGATCAAACATGTCGAAATTGAAATATGAAGGTGTAATGGTGGAGTTTCATTACATAACAAAACTGCAGTTTGTTCTTTAGCCGGGACAAAATTTGCAGATATTCTTTCACACATTTACACCACGTCATTATGAAATAATTATAATAACGACTTACAATTACTTCATTACAATCTGTTATATAGGATGCCATGAAATAACACCATAGTCAAAACAAACGTACTACGATAATTTTTAATAATTCAAAACATAACGCAACGTACCATAAACCAGCGTCGAATCGACAATCTCCTCCTTTCTTGGAGTCGATTAAAAGACTAGCGATATTACTCCATATAACACCAAATATAAGTACGATGACTCCTAAAACTGTTAGCATTTGCTAATGTTTATAGTTATATGCTATTATAACTGTACCTAATCTAATCAACATAATTTATGCACGCCTGCACACTCAGAGCACAACTCATGGTTCACAGAACAAGAAGTGTATGTTTGTAACTTAAGCCTTTACTAAATGCCTGATGAAATTGCGATTATGATTGGCGCATTTACTATACCTGCTTTGTATGCCCTGTTAGATGTAATACATCCGACCTCAACAGGGCTAAAGATCATGCAGTCACCCTGGCAAAGTTCTGGGCAGGTTGCGATGCGATTTTGTTTTTAATTTGACCGTCTATCTATTTGTTTGAGGTGTCTCCGAATCACCTAATTAAACTACCGGTTGGTATTTGATGGTAGGCACTTCGATTGGCACAAGGCAACACAGGCTACTTGTGTCTTTAAAGGATAGTTTTCGTTTATCTCAAAAGCCCGCGAATAATAACCTAAAAAAAACGGGGGTGAAACCGCGAAGCGCGCTTAGTTCACATAATATAATGTTAGTTCAATCATATAAAATAAAGAGCAAAGTTCACTAAACGTTTTGCGTTTCATATTAACAGCTTGATAAAATTAAGTAAACTGAAATAAAGTTAAATGAGAATAATCTAAATAAATGTGGTCAAAAGGTTAAAACCCTCTTTTATAAAATAATACAAACAACAAGGCTTCGTTATTACAATTATAATAATAACTGCGATATTGGAGCCTTTATAAATTAATTAAGAAAATAAATGTTTTGCCGAGCAACTTTATTAAGGCGCTTTTAAATTATGATGGCAATACGCTAACCAAGAATAATTGTAAGGTCAGAACATAACGACAATGGTATTCACTATGGACCAGAAAAATACAAATAACATTTACCTTTACTTATTTTGAATACTTTTACTTTTCAAACATTTTTGAGCTCAGGTTAGCATTACCTACATAAGTATGGTGATAACGACTAATCCTCCACACTGTACTTACTGATATCTTCAGTGAGAAGAAAGACCTTAAGGACCAGAAGTATGACATTACAGGCTCGTATACTTTACTTTTATTAAGATTACAGTTCAAAACAATCAAAACAAAGAAACAAATAATTAATCAATACAATATATCATTTCATAACGTCATAAGTTCTACGTGCCTAAACTAAGTCTAAGTTATGCTCGAAGTGACTTTGCTTTAAGTTATCTGACAGGCGACATACGTTGTTAGTACTAACGAACGCTCAGTTACAACTTGGTATAACTCCAGGAAGTTGATCGAATTCTTCTTACCTAACTATGTAGTTAACAAGTAACTATGGGTATTGATGAATACCTAAACAAACATTGAGAACTAGAAAAGATGGATTAGTTTTATCCAGAAATGTTTTTACAAACCGAACCAATACAGTGGGCGATGAAATTCCTACAGTACAGTGTACTTCTGAATCATGATATCAGTACAGTGAGGAGAATAAAGCGTAATCACTACGCTTTTATAGCGCTCGTGGCGTAGTTTGACTAAGCCATGTTAACTCATTGCGATTGTTAAGCAACGTGCAGCTCGGCCCCTACTTGGATGGGTGGCCGATAGTGGCTTTTCTATCTGAGCGCTACCGTGCTTCGGAGGGCACGTTAAATTGTCGGTCCCGGTTGTTGCAATCGTTAAAACATGTCGGAGGCCTTTGGGCGGTCTAAAAACTCCGAAGCCAGGGTTGGCCACTGACCTACTCGAACTTATACTTTTACTACGCTTGCCGGTGAACCCAAGCCATGTTTAAAAACATGCATGCATGGATCCATGCTTCGCTCGAACCAGTAACACGATCTTGTCAGGTGAGTGCACCACTACACCATTGAGGCGTTATTCATAATATTATGTTAGTTTATACAATTTTATGAGAAAAACATAGCAACATTGGTACAACGTATAATAAATACATAGTATAAAATAAAGTCGTCTCTGTTTCGTGTCTGTTTGTCTGTTTGTCTGTATGCTTAAATCTTTAAAATTACGCAACGGATTTTGATGCGGTTTTTTGTAATAGGTAGAGTGATTCAAGAGGAAGGTTTTTATGTAAAAAAATTCCCGAAATTCCCACGGGAACGGGCACAACGCGGGTAAAACCGCGGGGCGCTGCTAGTTCATAATATTATGTTAGTTTATACAATTTTATGAAAAAAACATGGCAACATTGGTACAACGTATTATAAATAAGGTCAAGCTCTATCGGTGTTGCATCCGGGCAGTTTGAATTAAACTTTATATGAGTCAAGTGGTGTATTTTTAAATGAAAATGTATTTGTTTGTTTAAATTTACGTCTGTTTACAATATAGGTATGTACTTGGTTAGATGGAAATGTTCTTTTTGAATATTACATCATAATAAGATGACAAACACTATTAATTAGGATTATTTACGTGTCTTGATAGGCATTGATGGCTAATACAAGAATCAATTGAATAACGAAATCAAAATATGATTGTTTGTGAGAGTGTACCCTTCGAACGTTTATAAATCTTTCATCCTGACGGTTTAGCTTCAGAATCTCAAAATGAATTGTAAGTAAACGTCCCTTTGGCTGTTATCAAATATTCAAAGGCCAATACGAATTGAATCCACTGTTTTAAATATAAACCCAACAAGGGCACTGGACAACCGGCCGGCTATTTGTATGAATTGGGCTTTTAAAAAAAATTTTTTTTGTGATAAATGGAAAGATTTTAGATTAGTTTTATAACAAAACTATTTTTATTTTATTTTTTTCGCAATAATTCAAAAGTTATTTCAAAATAAAAATTAATTTTTGAATCCAGTACCGAAAACACTCGGACAACTCCCGAACAAACCCGAATTGGGCTTTTTTCAAAAGCCCAATTGGAAATTGGAAATAGTCGAGAGTATAAATGGTACGAAATTAAAGATGATGTATCTATGTTTGTTTTTCTGTTAAACTATATTTCGATTCTTCTTCTTCTTCATCGAGTGGATTGGCAACCTGACCAAACCTGGCGTAAGAGTTTATTTCGATAGTAAATAAGATCACTTTAAATTAAACTAGAGACTCGGCTCGGCTATGGCTCGGATTTTAGATCACCAACCCGCATTTGGTAGTAGGACATTACACGCTAATAATTTTCTTTACTTTTTCTAGAAACTAGGACCACTATTATTGAAATTGGTTCCAATCTGAAGACTAAGGTTATTTTTGCACCAAAGCTATGTTATGTATGGAAAAGCTTAAGGATATCGTCAATTCGTGCAAGCAAACACAGAAAATGAAATACCTTTTACACCATACTAAATAATTGTTGAAAATTCTGGGTTTGAGAACTTCGTCTTTTTTTACTTCTTCATCAAATCAGTTAGAAAGGGTTACTAAATGTGCATTTCACGCCAACTTTTCAAAGGCTTATGTGACTCTTCAAATAAATAATTAGAAAACATAAAGTACTCTAACTACAACTGATTTACATAATATTATAAACCAGAATAACTATTATTTTTTGAATAAGTATTATTTTTTATTTGGCATGTTCTAGATCTATTTATCAAAGTAGGCCTAATAAATGAAGATGTAGGGGAGAGGTATGGATGAAGTGTCTTTCTTATCTTATTCTGGAGTACTATAGTCGGCTTGTTCCGGTATTCTAGAGCATTATCTCTGACACACACTGCCGATTTCGCCCCTTTACCCTTTACGCATAAATTAATGTTTAACTTTGTTTGAATTTGCTATGTAAAGTATCTAGACACGCGGCAGCGTGTCAAGCCAAGTTCAAGCAAAGGAACGGCTAGCCAGCGCCGAGTGTAATATTACACGAACCACTTGGTGCCACTTTTGACCCTTCTATAACTCAAAACCTATTTAACGTAAACACATGAAACTTCGTGTGTTTAATTATATCCATTAGGACATCTAGAAACCCAAATTTCATGAAGCTAGCTCAAACGGTTATAAAGATATGAACGTCAGAAAGTCGTAAATTTTAGTATTGACTGACTGACTGACATATAGTACCTAAACCTAACCTACTTCCAGATGACCTAGAAGGATGAAATTTGGAATCTAGCTCGGTAATTGTGTGTAAGCGTAAGAAAAAATCTAAAAATATAAAATAGTTAAAAAATAGGGGGGGTCCCCATACAAAAAATATATTTTTTAATTGTAGCGTTGGAACCGTTACTAGCAGATATTTGAAACTATCCCAATATATGTATTATTATATTTGCTATTTAACTGCAATATAAACGTAAAGTTAAATAAAAAAAATAAGTGGTGTCCCCATTCAAAAAAACTTAAATTTCGCGCTAAACAACCGGCCAACGGTGTGTCGTCGGCGGCGCGCGGTAGGTACTTATGACGCGGTCGGTCCACCGTCGCCCCAGCCAATCAGCGTCACGCTCTGATGAATAGTACACAATTATAAGCGGTAGCGATTTGGTAAAAATTTAGCGAGTCGGTTGGTTTATACCTGCATGGTAGTAAAGCGATGTATTATTGTTACCGATACAATGTATGTATTGACTAATTTAAGAATGCTGGTTGAACTCGCTCGCGCCTTGCACTTGTACGCGGGGGCAGCGCGCGGCTCACAAGCGCTATACGATACGATTTAAAATGCGAACGAACCAAAGTACCTATGCAGCGGAAACGCAAGAAAAAACAATAAATATCAATACCTAGTTTTCTTTACAAAAAGTAATGATATCCCACCAAAAACATAAATGTAAAAAAGGAGAGCCAAGTTCAATACAAAAATTATGCATGGCTATGGGCTTCGCTGCAAAAAGAATGGAGATCTAAATGAGGGCCAAGTTCTAGGCAATATCTCAATATGTATTTATAGGAACAAAATAACATTATGAACAAGTATTGAACTCTATTTCTTCTCTTTATTCGATACCTATGACAATTGCTGTTATTTAAAAATGTGAGATCTTAAAGTGGGTTAGATTTAACTTGGCCAGTTTGTTGTTATATGTTGAATAACTTTATAAAATGACTGCTGTAATGAAAACTGGTCAAGTCAAATCTAACCCACTTTAAGATCTCACATTTTTAAATAACAGCAATTGTCATAGGTATCGAATAAAGAGAAGAAATAGAGTTCAATACTTGTTCATAATGTTATTTTGTTCCTATAAATACATATTGAGATATTGCCTAGAACTTGGCCCTCATTTAGATCTCCATTCTTTTTGCAGCGAAGCCCATAGCCATGCATAATTTTTGTATTGAACTTGGCTCTCCTTTTTTACATTTATGTTTTTGGTGGGATCAAATTGACACTTCCCTTCGACTGGTGTGAATCACTTAAGTTCGAGTGGCTAACCATGGCGTCGGATATTTAAGACCGCCTAATGGCCTCCGACATGGTCTATTTCAAACAGACTATGATGACGTGAACCATGGCGCTCAGATAGAAATGCCACTATCGGCCACCCATCCAAGTAGGTGCGAGCTGCACGTTGCTTAACAATCGCCATGAACTAACATCGCACGCGCGCTTCTCGGTGTTCCTCACATTACACTTGACAAACAAGACCTCATTCGTGATATCCTCAATGAAAGGAGACCTTTCCATTCCTTCGTAAAGACACGATGATCCCAAACCAAGGAAGCATGATGAGATTTACAGAATAATCCAGTTATTTTTTTCTATCTCTAATCAGTATGGTATTGGCGTTCTAAAGGTCGATGCTTTGTACCGCTAAGGGCAAGGCCGCGGCTTTATTCGAGAAAATACTCGTGCCGTCGACAAACCATTGATTTTCGAGAATAAGTAGATTTGGCGTAACGCTGATAAAATATTTAATTCGTGTCTTCAATTTTGTTATAAGGCTGGGAGATTATTTGGGTTTGGTTTGTATATTGTATTAGCTTGATACAAAATGTTATTCTAATAAAGTGAAACTTATTATACCTAGTGTAGGTACCTTTGCTATTTAACTGCAATAACT
The DNA here is from genome assembly GCA_963082685.1 of Cyclophora albipunctata. Lineage (NCBI taxonomy): Eukaryota > Metazoa > Arthropoda > Insecta > Lepidoptera > Geometridae > Cyclophora > Cyclophora albipunctata. Next base: position 1,945,414 of record OY720128.1, read on the forward strand.
AGTACTTACTATAATCCCCGAGCCACGTCAGAGGCCTTTGGCGGCTCTATAACTCTGACACCAGGATTGGTCAGGTTGACCATCCACTCGATGAAGAAGAAGACTATAATACCTAGTTAGTAATAACAAACGTTAATAGTAAATAGAAAACAATCTAGTTATATTTATAAATACTTAGGAAAATCACGATAAAAGTACATAGTTATCGCTTCATGTGTATCAATTGTATCAAAGTTATTACTTATATTTTAAAAAGTAGGTAAAGGAAATCTAATTGCTTTATAAAAGCATTACACCATAACATTGTACATAATCTGTATGAAACTGCTAAAACAAAATGGATATTTATAGGTCACTCCAACGATAAACTAACACAAATCAGTAACTTTTGAATAACATCAACAACATCTTAAAATATCTCAAGTTCAACTGACTAATGTAAACAAAAACTGGTTTAGGAATTCATGCGATTAAGTATTTTATAAATACTGTCTATTTAAATGATTGTGTTTATTAAATTAAAATAAATCTAAATAGTAGATTGCAACGGAATGGGAATTCCAGGATGCCCCCAGGTCGGCCTCCGACTCGATGGCGAAAAGAGCTGAACGATTTTAAAAAGGATTGGAAGGAGTTGGCCATGGAAAGAGATAAATGGAAAGAATTGGGGGAGACCTTTGCCCAGCAGTGGGACAGCGAGGTTACGTAAAATAAACAGTACCCCATGGTTTTACTCTCTCCCGTCAGAAATTCGGGATTTTACCTGAGTACGTTAAAATAACCCTAAGAGTAATATGTGATTGTGATTGTTATCCGATCCAGGGATCATACCAGCACATAATATTCGATTGAATGAGTTTTGAGACCTTGGCTTCCATAGAAAATCCGTCACATAGGTGTGTACTTCTCTGTTTCGTGTTGTAAGATGAAAAACAAAACATTAAAATCCACGAGAATTGTCACAATGCTGGTAAAACCGCCCGGTGCTGCCGACAGTATAAAATGGGCTATATTGTTTGTTTTGTTTCTTCAAAATCCGTTGAGATATAACTTAACCTAACAGAGGGCGCCACCGCAGCGCATTGAAATACATCCAAAAAAACGTAACCAATTCGTTCCTAATTTCATGCGTTGATTTGTTTTTTCATTACAAAATCTTAAATCTTAACCATTACATAACGAAATTTCAGCCCGCATTAGAGTTTAATCGCTCAATCTTTGGTCTTTGGTCTCGATTGCATTTTGACCTACTTTGATTTGTACTGAAAAAAATATTGATGAACCAGACAAGGAATTGTTAGCAATAAATGCCTATAGATAGACGTTAGTGCAACACAAGTGGATGGTACTGAATGGTGCTGGGTACAATGTTATAAGCTATAGCGAGAAGTTGTGGCATGAAAACGAATTATGTTACGTAATAGGATCTACAAATGAACTAGCAAGACGTTAAGTAAGGAAGTATTAGCGTGTAATGTCGCACAGCAGTAAAGGTACAGTGAAAAGGATTAGGCGTAATCAACACGCTTGCTTTATGCGGGTTGGTAATCACAAAGAGTAATATTTTATCTTTTTATAAAAATGAATCGCTGAATCTGTTGCTAAGCGCATAACTTCAGAACGACTGCACCAAATTGGATGATTCTTTTTTTAATGTGTTCCTGCCAGGACAAGGTTTTTATATAAGAAAAATAAGGAATAAAAATCTCAAAAGTCCCACGGGAACGGGGGCGCTGCGGGTGCAACCGCGGGGCACAGCTAGTACATAAATACAATACAGTTGTAAACAATAAAACAAAACCGTAAATATGGTAAACATGCTATAAGTAGTAAAACCATACAATATCCACAATATTTATAGATGAGCTGCATATTTACTAACAATACATTATGTTAACTTAAAACATATGATTCAAGACTCCCACTCGCTTAAACCCAGTAACAATAAAAGCTTATAAATTGTACCACACGACTAATAACCACGATGGCACAAATAAACATAGTTTAAGCAACACCTATTACAACAGAAGAACGATGAAATAATCGTTACTAATATCAGCGTGCTCGTTCACATTCTAAAACCACCGTTGCTTTTGGTAAAGGTCAATGGAGATTAAATACATAATTTTGTTATTGAATAACAATTTATTTAAATCCTAAATGGTCCTAATGGCTCCATCAAGTCAATGACGAAGACAATATTTTTAATGTGATTTAGATAATTAGCGCTTAACTATTCTTTGACCTGTGAATCAAGAGCAGGTTCACATCATATGGTCTTGCATGATAACGCGAGGTTACAACTACACACATTTTATTCAAAATGTCTAAAGCGCGTTTTTTTTAAAGCGCGTTCTTTTATAGAGCGCGGTTTTTATTGAGCGATTGAAAACCAGCTTTATAAAAATAAGCGGGTTTTTAATCATTCGTAGACCAAACCAAAGGTTACAATAAAAATAAGTTGGTATATAGTGTTTATAGCATCACTCTAGACTACAGTGATTGCTATGTATTGATAAATCACTCAGTTACGTTTCCTTTTAATAAAATACATATACCTAGGTCAAAACATATAACATCCTACTTTTGTCTCTGTAAATAACCATAATTTGCCAAACATTTATTTTGAGTAAACTGTGTCTTTAAGGATTGGAATTAGTTGGCACTGGAAGGAAAGCGAGATATAAAAGAATTGGGGGGAGAACTTTGCCCGGCAGTGGGACAGCGAGGTTCCGTAAAAAAACTGTGTCTGGAGAGAACTCAAATAAGAATAGACTTCTCGCAGAATTTTAATTATTTATTTTATTTATTTAGGAGTCATCCAAGTTTATATTGCAAGCAACATGTATATTAAGCAGCGCCCGGTGTTTTTACTCGTGTGGTGCCCGTTCCCATAGGAATTTCAGGAGGAAAAATAGCGCATAACCTTCCCGTTGAATGTGGCTATCTATTACAAAAAGAATTATTCAAATCGGACTGATAATTCCTGAGATTAGCTCGAACGTACAAACTAACAAATGAACGAACAAATTTTACCTTATAATGTTAGTACTTTGTGATGCCAATGTTTTGGTAGTATATCAGTTATTTCAAATTAATTACAATTATCTTTGCTATTATTTAATTGTAGATAGAGCATATCGGCAAGCATTAGGTATTACTCGTTGTATAAAAGGTAGTACTAAAATTAAAAAATATTCCAAGTAGCAAGGCAATACTAGCTTAAATATAACTCGTCCTGAATACATTTTTATAGTCTCTTTCATGTTTAACGAACGAACAGCTGACTGCTTCCACAATTTTGTTTACTCTACGAATTAGATTAGACGACAACAAATAGATATAAATATGTGTTCCCTTTGACTCGTCTTACATTTGAGGACGCAAAACAAAATTCGCCAGCAAATAATTTTTCGCCAACTTATTTATTTAACCACAAGATTGCGCAGTCTGCGCTTAGCAAATATTTGCATATTCGTTATTGAATTTAAATAATCGAAACAGTATTTCGAGTCCGTTTACCCAGATGCGTACACCCCTAACCCACTAGCCTAGATGTCAACTTCCGCGGTATACTTTCCCCAACAACGAAACCCGATCGCATTCGAACTACAAGCCGAAACAAAATGTTGCACAACTTGAAAGTAAGTAAAGTAACACTACAAACTTAGTCCAGACATTGTATTGTCATCGTGACCGGCAAACTAACAGGTTGAGTAACTTTTATAATATTATTTTTTTATTATGTGAATTATGAATATTAAAATGCTTTGTGTTTGCTGTATATGATATTGTTGATTGAGTGCCGTGATAATATCGGTCGCAGATGACGTCAAATAGAGATATGATCTTGTTCTAATTTCGATATTAAATTACAACAACCTCCCACTGCGTGTTCACACTTAACAGCTTAGTTTTTTGATTTGGCACACATTAATTAAGACGGTGTAACTTGTTATAATTATTTTGTATATTCAGTCGACAATAGTTAAGTGTCCCAAGCAATGCGGCACTGTATTGGAATGTCCATTGTATTTCTTGGATCATACCTAAGAACAGTTGATTATGTTACATTTCAAACATAAAAAAATTATTGATTCATCAGTTTATAAAAACGGGTCGTAAAACAAACATTTTGTTTAAAAAAAATCGGAAAAAAATAGTATTTGTGGACTTAAACGGTTCAAAGTACAAAGGACAGAGAATGATCTTCAACTTGGTCTAAAGAAGATACCAAAACAAAACACAATCACAACTTAACCATACAATGTAACCTGCATCTATGAATACTTTAATTACAGACTGCACTACCATTACCAATGACTTAATTACAGCCGCAATAATGAAACTAACCGACACAAGTTAACAAGATAACAACGTTAGATAAGAATCAAAGGAATTCATAACGTTTATAAAATTCCATGGAGATACGTAATGGTGCGTTTACACTCACACAATGTTTACTTTGATAAATATGCGAAGAAACTTAGTTGCTAAAGCAAGCGTTCGTGGCTTTGAATGTGGTTTGGCGAACTCTTGTTGATAAAGGAGTTTTCATAAGTATAATCTTAAAAACGAACACAGTTCAGTGTCTTTGTAGAATGGGAGGCAAAGTTAATCTTAATACTGACCTGAACACAAAAAACTCAATAGAAATCGGTATGTCTGTATGTTGTTAGTAGTTATACAAACATATAAGAGGATGTTCCAATGAATGTAAATACTGATGAGAAGATGTTAATTTTATTAAAATTAAAAGCAGGCCAAGAGTTTATCTAGATTGAAATCCCTACAAAATCTACTTATTTCCCCAAAAATACCCAGTGAAATGCAACAGCGAGTAGTAACAGCGTGTAAAAGTGTTTCTGGTCAGTAAACAAACTAATCACGTGCACAATACACGTTTCTATGACGATAACGTTCCCTCGATAAACGGTACATTAAATTATTTATTATTATTTATTATTAATTTTGGAACGACGACAGGGCGAATGAAGCACTACATCTGCAATACAGCAACGTTCTTATAAATGCACACGAGCACAGCAATAGTAGTTAAGTAGGTACCTATTGCTGTTAAGAAACCGTTGCGGTTGTTAAGTGCACAAGATAGTATTTCTAAATTCCTGGACAAATTCACACACGGTTAATTAGGCCCAAAGTAAGCTCTAAGCTTGTGTTATGGAATCTAATTAACTGATGCTACTACTTATACTTTATAAGAATATATAATTGACACCCAGACGTCGTCGCCAACAACTATGCAACTATCTGCACATATTGTTGACTCCGGGCGGGAATTGAACCCGCAACCCCCGACACAGTAAGCGCTCTCACTGCCACTGTGCCAACGGGCTTGTCAAAGTATTGGTGGCTTAGAGACATTCGTATTTCTATCGGAGGGCACGTAAAATCACTTTTATTTTATTTCAATCATTAGACCACGTCGGAGGCCTCTAGGCGGTCTAAAAACTCTGGCTTGGATTTGCTTAATCAAAATTCCTTATTGTTAAAAGCGTATTAAGTATGTAATTTCCCTTAAAGGCCGTTTAAACCAACTAATCAGTAATCACGTTAGTAAGTAACTAAGTTCGAGTGGGTTAAAGGTCATAATTGGTGCCAGAGTATTTAGACCGCCTAAAGACCTCAGATTCGGTCAATTAATCACGTGTATTACACGTTCATATGACGACGATAATTTCCGTCTATAGATAAATAAATAAATAAATAAATATACCTAGACAAATTCACACACGGTTAATTAGACCCAAAGTAAGCTCTTAGCTTGTGTTATGGAATCTAATTAACTGATACTACTACATATACATACACAAATACTTTATAAGAATAAATAATTGACACCCAGACGTCGTCACCAACAACTATGTCTGCACATATTGTTGACTCCGGGCGGGAATCGAACCCGCAACCCCCGACACAGTAAGCGCTCTCACTGCCACTGTGCCAACGGGCTTGTCTATAAACAGATCTTTAATTAAATTTTGGAACGAAAACAGGGCGCAGAAAGCACGAGATCTGAAAATTCTGCAATTCTCTTAATCTCACTATTTTGTATTATTTATTTAACATTATACAAATTCTACAGCAACATGCACAATACCAAGATGAATACAAGCTGTATAGCGATGCCAGTTGAAAGTAGCCTGTAATATTTGGACATGCAGAGCCTTAAGCCATTTAAACATTTAATACTTTTTTCAAACTACGCTCACTGACTTTATGTTTTTTGTACAGCGAGGATAGCCGTTATTACCACGCTTGCTTAGGTACTGCCTAACTGTAAAGACATCATTGAAATAAATTAAAATGTTTTTAAACTTTAGTTGTTAGGACGCATAACTTATGACTAAAGGCCCATTTAGACGGGGAGAGTTTCTCGTACGTTTCCTTACGAGAAACCATACGCTACTATCACAAGCAATAATCGCCATAACACAATCGTATCAAAATGTTTACATACCTACAGGCAAGAACTAAAATCTCGCCTACGATTATGTCATACGAGATTGGCATATGACTTATCGCTAGGCGATAATTGCCTATGTTTGTTTACACAACAAAAGTATAGTAAGCAGATTCTTGCTTATGAGAGTCTCGACTTGTAACACGATCTCCTGTGACATATTTTCAAGTTGATACGAGTATCGTACAAATCAGTTTGAATCGTTTTTAGATTTGTCACTCGAGTCCAATTTTTTGAAGTAAATATATCTATTGAGTTTTCGTAACCCGAAACATATTTTTGAATGTCTCTTCATCTTCCAATTGTAATTCAAGGCACAACGTGTTAGATGCTCCCAAATAATTTCTTCTCGTTATCCATTTTTTAACCCAACACCTTTTCTTCTTTTTCCGTTTAATTAATTCTTGCCTTAGAAGAGCAGATATAATTAAAACACCCTTGCGCACTGCACTCATGGTAGCAACTGGCATACAATCTCAAAATACGATTATTGCTTTGAAATTCTGTTTACACGGACATAATAATATTCCATTGCAAGGCAATTGTCGCCCAAGGCAACGAGCGAGGAGAGCGATTGTTTAGACGAAAAAAATGTTTTATATTCCTTCGATAATCGTATCTTCGAGACGAGAAACTCTCCCCGTTTAAATGGGGCTTAATTCAATTTCCAAATTAATTAAAACAATTCACTACAACTTGCTTAAAAGAAACACATAAATAATCGCCGTATGTCAACAGAATTATTTGAATGATCTTTATGTTACCGATGACTACGCTAGACACAAAAACAATTGAAGTAATTATTCGAAACTGGCAAATATTTGAAAAGACGTAATACTTATGAATTACCATTTAACTTATTGAATTCGTCATCGTTAGGTAATACGAATAGTAAGAAACACAAGTGGTTGTCTAACTTCGCAGTCAATGAAGTCGGTAAGTATTATGTACGACTAGCAGCGCCCCGCGGTTTTACCCGCGTTGTGCCCGTTCCCGTGGGAATTTCGGGAATTCCTCTTGAATCACTCTACCTATTACAAAAAACCGCATCAAAATCCATTGCGTAATTTTAAAGATTTAAGCATACAGACAGACAAACAGTGTGACAGACACGAAAAAGAGACGAGTTTATTTTATACTAGTGGTGATATGACAGATCTAATAAGCAAGACAAAAACACTAGGTAGTTCTAACACGGAAGATCTAGATAATGTTCCTATTAAAAAGAACCTTATGAGTACATATTGCGCAACTACATTAGCTTTTTGTTTAAAAGTATAGACTAGCTGTTTACTGAAGTTTTTCGCAAACGTACTATGGTTAAGTCGGGATTTTAAATGTGTCGAATGGCCGTTTTAATTATAATCTTTTGAACAATTTTGAATACTTATATAATATCTACCCACCCTATAGTCTATATGTAGGTAAGTAATTTTTGAAAAGTAGTAATTATATTGTTCTTAGCTATAGATAAATACAACGACTTACAAAAGCGACTTTGACCTACACTAATCTCACAGTGAAGTGAACCGTTACTTATTAATCCCACCCCATAGAATAACCTTACAAATAAAAAAGCTACGATGTTACAGACTCATTCAATCATTCATTTTGAGTAGGTTAATGGCCTACAGGAGTTATAAGACCGCCTAAAGACCTCCGACTTAGACCATTCCAACGATAGACAAAAACCGGGACTGCTTAACGTGCCCTCTGAAGCACAGTAGCTCTAACTACTACACTATCGGCTATTCATCCAAGTCCTTCTTGGAGCTACTACTACGAGCTGCATGTTGTTGTTAATGGTAACACACAGACAACGTAAATGCAACCCTCTGTACATCGGAGATTAAACGTAAACCACATAATAGCTTCATTACACTAATTGCAGTACTTCCTAATTAGATTCATTTTCGTATAATCTCATCAAGTCCTAAGCTGAATTGTAAGGAATTTTTAATGTTTATATGTCAAGTTAACTACGTCCTTTCGTGTTAGAAAATCCAATTTGCAAACGTCCTCGAGTTTATCCTTGGGGAATATCATGTGATAAAGATATGAGAGATATGTTCATACGTGTGTGATATTAAAATGGACTTTGAATACAAAGGACTGACCTATTTTATTTTGAGTATTGATTCGTCATTAATCATTCGAATCTGTAAAACTAAAATCAATAAGGAAGTCATATTTGTGTTTAGTATATCAATTCCGCTAATTACACTTCTGTTGGATACATCCCATATCCAACAAAAAAGTGACGAGAATCCTTTGAAAGGTAGCAATTTCTTCTGTGAAAAAACTTCTAACATAAAAGTTTCATACGAAAGTATAATGACCTCATCCTTGAAGAGATCAAGGAATTATAACGATACAGAAGACAGACTCCGATAAACCCAGCTAAAACACTGAACGGAAAATCGATTAACAAGCTGACAAAAAAAAAATTGAATTTTTTTCAGACTAAAACGTGACTCTGTTTTTGTTAAGAAATATGGGTAAGTAACAATGATACAGCAATTTTGTTACCAAGTCGGTGGTAGTAGTGATATTAGGTTTTTGTCGTATTGAATATGGAAATCAACTTAATCTAATTAGTACAAACAAGTTTAATTAATATGACAAAGTTTCATTGACTTTTCAACCGACCGACATTTCGAAGGCTATACAAATTTATACGACCAATAATTATTACATAATTCTATTCATTATTTCTTCTACTAATTCAATAACCAATTGTTAAATGATTCCTTTACACTTATTGGTTGCTGATGTGCTGACAGCTCACAGACAGCTTGAGCCGACCCCAGATGATGGGACAAGGCTAAGGAGAAGAGAGAGAGAGGTAGCTGATGTGCTGACGTGTTGTTCAGTAAAGCCAAAACTTATAACCCTGAAGCGTAAAGATTTATTTTCAGAGATGCATCTATTTCTAGACAAATTGCTAGAATGTTCATCTTTCCGTCAGATATTGTACAATATTACATAGTAAAGTTAAACAGGTGATATAAATAGATATATAATAACAGTGCTATAGTGATTAATTTAGTTTTGACAGCTTAAACGTTTGTAAAGTCAAGGTTGTAAAACACTAAAGAATTCATTACAACCAAAACAGCAATTTTAAATTCTTATAAGTTTAGACAAACAAAATGTTCGAATGAGGAACAATGACGCATACACAAGAAGACAAGAAAATGGATATAGTATTTGTGGAATTTTTCATATTTGCGCATCATTGAAGATTGACATAGATAGAGTATAGAAAGACTTATACTATGAACTTATTAGAAAAAAAACTTCTCTGTGCTGTGACTGTATCAAAAGTTTTTTTCTGTATTGGAACCATAATAAGATATTAAAATGGAAAACAAAAAATAACAAACATATATTTTGGTATTATTTTTTAGCATTAAACAGGAGTAGATCAACAAAACATTTTATCCATAATGCAGTCCTGGTTTTAATGAACCTAGTGTTTCTTGCAATAGATTCATAAAAATAAATTCACGTTGCCTTTAAGTGAGGCCCTAATAGCATTTATCCTTATCCTATATTGTTGAGACATATGTTCCGTTTACACGCAGAAACAAAAACAAATGAAACAGCATCTTTGTTCCCATTTTCAGGTCGTTTGTTTTGTCTCGAATAGCATATAAGCCTTTCATCCCGAAATTCCCACTGGTACAATACAAGTGAAATCGCGAGCGCTGTTAGTGAGTAATGAAAACGCTTAAATATGCCAATGTATTTTGGTAGTATGTTCGCGATAAAACGATTGGAAGACATTCATACTGAGGGTACCTAACCCAACTTCATAAAGCATGCGCAAGCTAGATACTTCCAGAAAGGACTTGCCAGTCTACAAAAATAGAACAAATAAACACACGAAGTTCTAAGGGTGCGTTTGGAGTGGGGTGAAGCTCTACTCACAAAGCATAATTATGTTATTAATGTCAATGCTTTGTTTGAAAATCCCAAGAAGCTGTGATTGGTGCATCGGACTCTTCACCACTCCGCTCGGCTTTTATATAAACGAACCTTAAGAGGCGCCTGTTAAATCGTTATAGTATTCAGGGACCAGTCTCTCGCAGACATAATCTCGTCCCAAATAGAAAACACATAAAGTCGGGTGAAACACGGCGCTACTTGCACCACATAAGCGTGAAGTAAGACTATTAGGCAAAACATGAGTCAGTATTTAGTTTGCAATTCATTTACTAGACCACTGAACCAACAGACTTAACGCTTGGTCAGTTCCAAGTTTGATTTAGTAATGTTATTCGTAGGTCAATGGTTCAACGGCCGTTGTCCCGGCATTAAGTGCCACTTAGCCATTTTAACAATACAATTAACAGATTGGCCTATCGTAGCGAATACTGCGTAAATGATCGATTTCATGTGAAAACGCAACGAGAATCATTCGAATACTGCCTTAGGATGCCAGCTGTTATTTTGGCTTAGATTCTTTAGAAACGCATCTGCCTTCGCTTTTGTTTTGATAGAAATAGAGAAATACAAAATGTCGACTTTCCAGATAAGGTCGGAGGTCAAAAATAGTTAGGCAAATGAAAAGAAATCAAGTTTCTTAATTATGTTATGAACTCGAATGCTAAATTGTCTACGAGACAAGTTTGCGAACTCAAAACTTTAAAATTTGGAAACAATCTCTGATATTATGAAACATATTCCAAACTTTATAAACTACTGGCAGCGGCTCGCGGTTTCACCCGCTTTGTGTCCGTTCCCGTGGGGATTGTAGGAGGTAAAATAGCCTATAAGTCTATAACCTTCCAGTTGAATGTGGCTATCTGTTACAAAAAGAATTATTCAAATCGGACTGATAGTTTCTGGGATAAGCGCTTAAAAACAAACAAACAAACTGCACCTCTTTAAAATATTATTAGTGTAGATTAGTATAGACTTACCGGAAGAGACCTACATAGGTAATTCTTTAAATTCTGGTTCAAGTATCCAATCTAACTAATCCGGAATCCCAATCGACCCAAATAAAACTGTGTTTAATGAACCAATTTCTATAAATTCTTCATCATAAACATCACAAAAATAGTATTTTCAGGCGTAATCACCAGGCTTGCCTAATGCGGATTGGTGATCTGAAACCTCCTCACTGTACTGATATCTTCAGTGAGACGAGAGGCCTTTGCCCAACAGTGGGACATTACAGGCTAATACTACTACTACTACTATAGTATTTTAGGAGCACACTTTCATTAGCGAAAAATCGGTTGTAAACACTGATACATTATGACAGAGAAACGACCAGTATAACGTGATCCCTAGTGATTCACCATCGCTCGACATGTTCTACCAAATACCCATAGACACTTGGGTCTTTGTAAAGTGGTGCCTGCCCACTCAAATGAACCTATTGTAAAACGATTTCACTTCGAGTTATTCACTCAGTGAAAGTGCTAAACGAAACAATACTGTTTTACTATCTATTAGTATGATTGAAGGTATAATTAGTTTAACCGCAATTCCGTGTGTAGGTTTCAATTAATAAGAACTGTGTTTTTCAGTGTTACGATAACCGGTTTCTACTTTCAAATATATTTTTTACATTTCAAAATCAATGTCTATTACATAATCTGGATCACTTCTTACACGGTCTTCAAAATCTATTTACTAAAAAGATAGAAAAAATGTGTTAAGACGACTTCCAGACTAATTTTAAAGTTGAATAACTTGAAGACGGAGACCAAATTTTACTCCTAAAGTCAATGCAGATTGCAGTAATCAATAACGTTTCAACAATCACATTTCTTTCGCAGCAAAACAATTTGAAAAGTAAACCACTTAATTATTATTTCACGTTTCGGTGATGCACATCAGGCGATCAGTTAAATGAAAAAAATATCTAAAAAACTACTTTCTTAGTTTTTCTGTACCAGCACCACAAACAGTGCTAAACAAAGAAATAACTAAACGTAGGCGAAGCCGAGGATGTGCCAATAATTGCATATTATAGGTTCAAAGCAATTACTAGCATGAAGTGGGCGTTTCAGCAGCACTGTAGAAAGTGTATGACCTGCATTTTCTATTCTTAGTATCACCTACGTTCGATGCAAACTAGTTGCTTTCAAATTCCAGATCTTAAGTAATTTGTTCTAGTTTAGGTGAAGATGCTTAAGATATTTTGATTTAAAGTAGCGGTGTTTCTGTTCCATCTGCATACCGGTTCCCTTGAGAAATTAAGAATATAAATATTCTATGTTTAAACTTACTACAAGCATTTATCTAAATACGTCTATGTTATAACGGGTGGATCAATTCATACATCCTCACAAAACTCGCACTATCTCAAAAAAATGCATGAAACTAAAATTCAAAACTGACCGGGTTTTTTTTTCTAGACACTGATTTGTTTTGATTGCAAATTGTATGAATGAATTTAATTTGAAACGAACAACAATGCCCCTAAACCATTACTTACAATGATAAACATTAAACTTTATAAGTCAATGTAATTTGACGTGGGACACAACATTGACCTTCTTACAAGTTCATTATAATAATCATAATTTCGGTTCCCAGACACACACGTTTAATCATAATACTAAATACAATCTTTACGAACGTTTTGTAACGTGGTTTCGGAATATAAGGCACATTAGCATATTGTCTACTCTTTTGCTGGCATATATCTACACTAATATTATAAAGAGGAAAACTTTGTTTGATTGGTTGTAATGAATAGGCTCAAAAACTACTGAACCGTTTTTAAAAATTCTTTCACCATTCGAAAGCTACATTATCCACGAGTAACATAGGCTATTTTTCATCCCGAAATTCCCACAGGAATGGACACAACGCGGGTAAAACCGCGGGGCGCTGCTAGTTCCGTTATAAAGATGAAGGGAAAACAAAGAAACCCTTTAGAACCGAATGAAATGTAGGAAAACCCTTATCAAAGATGAGTATAGGTAGGATATAAGTAACAGGTCCGTGTAGGCTAAAGCCAGTCAATTGACCTATTTGAATAAGATTGACCTGATCATCCACCCACGTGCCAACGTTGATATCAAAGCAATGGAAAACTTTAACGTCTTCCCCTTAAGTAAGTACACTTTTAAGATAGGAGCTGGTCTGGTAAAAGTTTTACCTAACAAGGATCAATTAGTCCAAGAAACAAGAGTACGTCTTTTGATTTTAGAAAGATCATTTTTCACCAGCTTCAAGAAGGCGGAGTTTTTTAATGACTATAATTTTAATTTTATACTTTTTCAAATCTTCGTAAAGTACCTTATATTTCCATCGTCTATGTTTTTTCCCCTTTTGAATAGATATAATAGAAAAGGGTCGATTGTTTCAAATAAACTAATATGAAATACCTACGTATTGTAGTAAACAAATTACGGTTTGTAAAGCATTCACAAAAAGTGGTTTTTGGACCAATCATGGAACATTAAATGAAAGTACACACAACAATATTACCTAATACGGCGGATTGATGAAAAGATGAGCCAGTATTGATAAGGAAGACCTTGAACTAAAACAATTTAGTCAATATCAATAGGTCGTGTCATCGGAACAACATTCTCGAATTTTCTACGACGGCTTAGTAGAACTTTCTAGAGTCATCGGCTGTAGAATTGGACCGGATAAGTATGTTATGCTAATAAAGATCAGAGGATTCAGAGTGTTTGGATACACGGTCATGAAATCTTTACTTATACATGTTAGGTATAGCTATATACCTATGTCATGTTAAAAACTTTTAAATATTTCAATAGCTCTATGCTCGTTACCGTGGGAATTACAGAATAGTTTAATAATCGTTTAAATATTTTTTTTAATTTAGATAAATATGAGGTCACAGCCACAGCAAAAACACTAGCAGCGCTCCGCGGTTTTACACGCTTTGAACTCATTCCCGTGGGAATTTCGGGAAGAAAAAGACTTTAACCATACTCTTGATTGTGGCTTTCTGATGCAAAGATATATAATAAAATCAGGCGGATATTTCCTGATTAGCGCGTTTCTACAAACAAAAAAAATCAATGTCTTCAGCTAAATATATAGCATCTAAGAAAACCAAAAATTAAAGAACAGCTTATATTAGTATACCTAATAGACTATAGAGTATAGATATCTACAGGCACGAAATGACAACCTCCTTCTGTTTCTGTTTTTGAAGTCGGTGTAAATATAACTCTTTTTCGTCTCTATTATTTATCAGTACCTACCTAGTTTAGACAATCACATTGTATTACGAATATTAAGTTCGTATGTATTCGTATGTGTTCGTATGGTATGTATGGGTAGGTAGTAGGTACTAGTATATTTAGCCGACAAGGCACCATAAATAAAAACCCGTTGGACTAACACGGACAATAAAATAATTTCTTCCGGGATTAGAAACGTGATCCATTAAAAAATAAACCAGAAACCCCTCCCAAACGCTAGCCAAATATAAATCTTCATAAAACATGGCATTTACTAATCTCAATCAACAAAATGATTTCGAAAATATACTGCGGAATAATATTATTGGGTTTAAATTAACAGACTGTATTGATTTAGTTTATTTTGTCCCGAAATAATTGATGGCTAACTCGTGTAGTAAAAAATAGGTTATAATGCTGTAGGGTAAAGGCCTCTAGGCTCACTGATCGCATAAGTGCTGTGACAATACATATATACGGATATAATAACGCCTAATTCTCCTCACTGTAGAGACAAGGTAGGTTAAAATCCATACAATATTATAAAGCGGTAAAGTTTCTAACTTTGTTCGTTTGTATAGGCTAATCTCCAAAACTACAAATCCGATTTCAATAATTCTTTTTGTAATGGATAGCCTCATTCTACGGGAATGTTATAGACTATTTTTCATCCAGAAATTCTTACGAGAACTGGCACAACGCGGGTAAAGCCGCGGAGTATTGTTAGTTAAATATAAAGTTTGCTTGATTCGAATAATACTGTATGTAGGAATCAACTATAAAACAACGTTATGTCAAACAAATGGGATCACGAAAAAACCATCAATATGAGTTCACGCACGATTGACGAGTAAACCGAGATATCGCCAACGCAAGGGGATATAGGTCAAAATGATAATATACTCAATGTCCTTCAAATACAGAATAAGTAAACAGCATTATAAGTGCCGAAAACTTACAAAAAATACAAGATGTCTTTAAAACATTACTACATAGCACCAGCGCAGTTACTCTATACACGATTTGGCTTTATTAATGACTAGCAGCGCCCCGCGGTTTTACCCGCGTTGTGCCCGTTCCCGTGGGAATTTCGGGAATTTTATTACATAAAACCCTTCCTCTTGAATCACTCTACCTATTACAAAAAACCGCATCAAAATCCGTTGCGTAATTTTAAAGATTTAACAGACAAACAGACACGAAACAGAGACGACTTTATTTTACTATGTAGTGATTTACGAATTCAAAACGATCCTCGTTTAATCGTACGGTAGATACCTATCCAGTATTTAGCTTGTCCAATCCAAAACAAAACAAAGGTTAATCCCATTTTGATTTAAATATGATGGTGCTCACTATATGGTATCAGCTTAGGACTCAAACTGGCTCCCAACGAGGGTTTGTCATAACACCTCGAAAACTCTACAAGCAACTTTTTATAGATAACAAAAGAATCAAAACAAATAATGATTAACGAAGCAAGTAAAACTAATACAGATCTCCAATAAAATACACTTTAATTGTCAAGGCATTATGATAATAGGTACATCAATTAATCACTATCTTGGCAACCTAGAGACATTAAACCCTTAAATTAACATAAAGACCATTAACTTTGATGATGTAATAACAAACAAACGTTACAAATAACTAGTTATTCATATTAGGTATTTATGAGAAAAAAGTTAATCGTTATTCTATATTAATTTGTGCACGTTTATGGCAAAGTGTCTATCTATAAAGTGTACAATGCTTTACGTCATAGATCTAGTTATACATTTATTGGCCCTTTACTGATATTTGCATAAGTCGATTATTCAGGTTAAAGAATCGTTACATGATCTGACATTACGTGTATAAAAGTGACAGCATAGTCACAGATTACCACGAAGCTAAAACAAAGAGGAGGTGTGGTAATTCAATTTCCCTATGAAACGACGCGTGATAGTTTGCGGGGTGAGGGGGCACTGAGGTGGTGTTAAGCTCCGCCCACTTCTCAATATTCCATCTATCGGCTAATAGCAAAACTACTAGTTTAGGTTGATGTTGATGTTACTACGTAGTTCAGCTACTTCACACTAGGTGTCAAAAGTCTTAATGTGATGGGACGTACTCAGAACTCAAAACTCAGCTTCAAAAAAATTTTATAGGGAAATAAATCAAATGAAAAGACTTTTTTTTAAAACAATCTTTTATTATTTGTTAATAAAATGAACTAAAATATGAAAATAATTTAAACAAGATAATAAATGTATAGGCACTGACATTGACATTGTAATCTATTGCTGTTTTAAATTATCGTCGGATGGAAATCTAAAACGAACCATATAAAAATAATTAAAATTACTTTAAATTAAATTAGTTGGTTAACCTCCTCACTGTACTGATATCTTCAGTGAGACGAGAGGCCTTTGCCCAACAGTGGGACATTACAGACTAATACTTTACATTTTTTCTTTAGTAGGTAAAATTAAAAAAAAAATCTGAGTACGGCCCTGGATATTTGTGATGTTTAAAATAGTTATTCTAGTTGACGATAGATGGCGGCCCGTTAATAATATAATAATAAAAACTATAAAAGTACTGTTTTAGCTACTAAAAGGTATTTAGGACTAAGTGTATAACAGTTTTTAGTACTACGTATTATTATTACAATATAATACTGCAAAATTATACGTAAACTTATGTATTTTCTTCCCAAATATGTCGCCATCTAGTGTCAAGTAGTAGAATTTTAACGCTGAAAGCTGAGAATGTTCTAGAACTTTTATATTTAATTGCGTATAAAATTACTTACAAATGAAATGAGATGCCACTCATATTATCAGAACGTCTGTCTGAGTAACTTTGACATTGTAAAACACAACACTTCATCCTTTTCTTGTTAAAAACGCAAAAAACACACTTATAAGGCGGGTCTCGTCACATGTTCACCCGAGGAACGCTGATAGCATACTATCAGCGTTCGGTGGGCGGAGCCTAAGTGGCTCCGCCCACCATGATGACGTCAGGACCTAGTTGAATCACAGTGCACAGTTGCTTAGGCCAGCTCCTCTTTGTTTTAACTTCGTGCAGATTACCCACCTACGAGAATTCACAGAATGAAATTAAACAATTTGTAAATGCTATACTTCTATACTAATATAACAAAGAGGTAAAATTTTTAAGTTAGTTTGTTTGTTTGTATGTTCGAGCTAATCTCGGGAATTACCTGACCGATTCGAATAATTCTTTTTGTAATAGATAGTTACATTCAACGGGAAGGTCATATGCTATTTTTCATCCCGAAATTCTCAAGGGCACGGGTACAACGCGGGTAAAACCGCGGGGCACTGCTAGTCCATTTATAAAAACAAAACAATGACTTAGTAAATACTTGGGATGAATAATATTGAAAGGCATATCGTATCATAATAATCTAAAGTTACTAGTGCGAAAAAAATTGCATACCTACCACGGAACTTAACAATGATTAATACAATATTTAACCAACAAATGGGTACTGGTTAAGATTTTTTCGACTCCTAAACACACTTCCTGACTACAACAGCTGTTAGCAAAAAAACTCGCCAATAATCGAATATGACGCAGTATTTCGCGCCAAAAACGAACGTCATCAAATCAATAAAACCTGCGCCGACGTCGGCGCTAGATAAGATTAACTTCCATTGGATAACATAATTGCTCACGCTTTTGTTCTTCGACTAGAAGTTATAACACAAACTACACGTAATAGCTTCATATTGAAGGAAATACGATTACTTTGTATTATTGTGCTAACTGCAAATTATGTCATTGTTTCACCGGATAGATGCAGCCAACTAATGGACATTTTAATGTTACAACTCAGCTTACGTTATTCTGTGTCATTCAAAGATGTTATTTATTATAACAAATAACGATATAAGTACACCTCTATTCTTATGCATTCAATTTATTTGCTTTCTATTAAAATATGAGACATATAACGTCTGAGTAATATTAAAACAGACTAACTGCCAAAATTCTAACATTTCCAGAACTTGAGTACATATTTTGAATTGAAACTACTTTTCTTTCTTTCTACTTTTCGGCTTCTTTACTGGAACCATGGTCACAGCGCCCAGTGACCTCGATTTCTGTAAAGGAACTGCGAAGTGTATCCGTAAAAGAAGTTACAATTCAAAATGGTAGGTAGTAGAAGGTACTGTAAGCTTAAGTAAGAAACCAACTTGATTACAATTAATAAACAAAGATCAAAAACAAAATGGAAGGTACGTACGCAGTTCACGAAATGGCCTTAACAATCAGTGAAACACACAACACGTGTTGGCATCACGTGTGAGCTGTTCACTTGTCATTCCTTCGATTACCGACTTTGATCGTCAACAATTATCGTTGCAATTGTGGCGGGAACTGATATTGATCATATACAACAACCATTAAAGCATCACCAAGACGATGATTGAGATGTGAAACTAGGTTGTGATACTGCAAGAGATAATGAAAATCAGTACAGCAGACATGTGACTTAAATACGTTTACATAATGTTATATCAAGTTTTGGAGATTAAAAAGGTTATGTTGCATCAAATAGCCTAGTTTCACACTTTCCTTATTCTTTATAGTCAATACACTAAGTTTCCAGATTTGCAATAGAATTGCTAGCTATTAGTGATATTAAAACCTGCAATGATTATGTAGAAACATTAGCATTTCTAGAAATACTGCACAATCAAGATAATATATCAATATTTCTTCGACTATTACATAACCGCTTAGACATTTCTAGATCTAGACTATGAGCGGTGACAATTTGAATAATAACGATACTTAGATAATTTAAATAGCAATAGGTAAGTAACAAAACCGGTATTCGAGGATGTAATGTCAAGTCAACTTACAAAAAGTAGGATCATATTTAATTATATCGGCTTTTAATGCAGATTACTTGTCTCGGTGACAAAAACATTGGTATATTTAAGATCATACATCCGTATCTTTAGGCAGAAAATCCTATGGAATATTTTGAAGTTGAAGATCTGCTTCAATACACAAACTAGACATTAAAGATATAGTACATATAAGTAGGCAAGTAAGTTCGTATGTTTTTAGACCGCTCAAAGATCTCTGACATGGTGTAACCATTTAAACAACCGGGATCGACAATTTACGTACCCTCCGAAACACGCTAGCGCTCATATAGAAATGCCACTATCGGCCACCCGTAACAATCGCGAGGAGCTGACATCGCTAAGTCAAACTACGCCACGAGCGCTATAGTAGAAAAGTTAGAAAAGTACTATGACTAGACTATAAATGTTACGCACGATTTTGCAAAAAGTGAATCTGTTGCAACAATACTTTGCCAAACAAAATACATTTTCCTTTTTGAAACCACAAAAGACACGTGTTATAAATATGTACAATAAAAGCAACATTACTGTGTAACGTACACAAAGACTTGAGAATTTCCTCAATTATTTAGGTATTCAGCAAATAATTGTTTAGTCATTGTAGTCCTTATACGGTGTCGAGCCAATATTAATTGATTCACATTATTTATTTGCTTTACACACGAGGTAATTAAACAAAAGAATCAACAGTCATGATTGCATTTCAAACAGAGGATGTTGTTAATTTAATTAAATAGGAAAAACAAAATGGTAAATATTATTATTCGTTTGATGGTAACAGTGACTTAATTTGTAAAACATGGGAAACAACTAAGCTAGAAGAAACATTGTAAGAAAATACTTAGCTAGAAGCTACAAAACTACAAGCCATTTCAAAGACAAACACAATTGCTTTGGAAATTAAGACAGAGCGGTCCAATAAGTTTTCAACTTAGTTGATTTAATAAACAAAGCTCCAAAGAGAATACAAACAATTAGAAAAAAACACGAAGATAGACGAATCGTTCATCCTAAAATTATTTTTGTTGACGCAAAACGATTTTCAATTAAGAGCAAGATTTCACAAGGACAGAGCTGAACAAGGCCACTGTAAATTGATCAATAAATCACTGGAATCTATTGATTCTTACGACTCTAGAGGTCCTACAAAGCTTAATAAAACTTAATGTCTGGCCTTATTCCAACAGAAATTGGTTTCCAATGAGAAAAGGTAAACTTATTGACAAAGGTTTTATACAGTTGAATTCATATTAAAACCCTGTTATTTTTAAATCAATTTCTATTTATATTTTTTACGTTTCAGAGTAATTTGTTAACTTAATTGTTAATTTTAATGTAATTTTCCGCTGTTTGATGTTTGTCTAATATTTTAACGTAAGCTTGTTGTCGCCAATCAGGAAACCCAATTTTTTAAAAGTTCTCTTAAACCAATTTGATGGAAAACTGCCAAGCTAATTAAGAAGTCATTAATTTTATTTTAAAACATTTTTTTGCTAGAATGGAGAATGCATGACAATCAATGGGTCTCGCTGCTTTCTAGTGACCGTTAACGCTAGAGTTATTTTGTTAGAATTTGGTGGTAAAACGATAATAGCCAAACAAAATTTTTGTGAGGCATATTGCTTTCACTTGACAACGGAAGAAACTAAAACTAATCGATTAAATAACTATTCATTTCGCGTTTCAACAGTTCGATTGTATCTGGACATCGAACTTAATTATGGCACAGCTCAATCAATTTGACAAAGTGATTCGGAATTTTGGTAACACGGCGACCTTATCAGCTACATGTCATTCGCGATAAGTACCGTTTGAGAATTTTCATTGGAAAATTAACAAAGGCCAAAAAATCTTTGGAAAACAACCTTGAAGACTTCGGCTCTCAAGTTTTGACAAACAATAGCCGGAATCCGGAATAGATGATATTGTATGCCCCAATTCCGGGTTCGGTCAGCTCATTGTCAGCTCACTTACTTTTGAGTTGTCTAAACTTGTCTTTATCATTAATCACTAACCTGAAGGTTTGAATCCCTTCCGTGATAAAATAATCTATCTCTATCATACATGACAGAGCAAGACAGACAGACAAACACATAAACAATGTTTCACCTAACTTCACACGATCGGAAAACTGGATGCTGTTATGTAGCCTTTAAAGGAAAAACGTATTATACAGTTGTCCATGTATGTATGTCTGGTTGTTAGCAATGGCATGAGGAAATGTGTTAATCAATCTTTCTGCCTGAGCGTAATTCAGTGTATCATTTTCATTTAAATCTCAAACACGAGATGCATGTTGCATTGTTTGAATTGATGCTCGTTAGACTCAACGTGATTAGATATCATATTTAACATGCATCATCTGACGGCTGTTTAGTATCAAACCTATAATTAAGACATTTAAAAAGTTTATTACACTTTGTCTTCATAAATGTATTTTAGGAATCATAATTAGAAACTAATAAATGTTTAAAAACAATAAAAATCAAATTAACGTGTTTGATATGGCCAATGCCACATTATCAAAGGCAACATGCCATAATAGGTGAGACAAAGTGTTTCGGTACGAAAATGATCGATCAAAAATCGATCGAGTCCATTAAAGGTGGTCACAATGCTTCGACCTCTTTTGGTTAAGTCACAAGTGGGCACTTCCGCGACACGGTGACCTTAAGACCTTCGGCAACCGGTTATGGACCATGCTGATATTTATCATTTTCAGAATTATTTTTTTATTGCAGGGTGAATCAATTTGTTACAATTGAATAATGAAATATTTCATGCAATTTGTGGCACGGGTTTTTGGACAATATTTCCATACGGGCTCTGATTGAGGTTGTTGTACTTGCGCTAAGGGCTTTTGTAACCGTGTTATAATTACCAAGTCATCGTTGTAGAACAGCGAAGTAACTTACCTGTAAAAAACAAACGCTTAATTAGTTACCGCTTCGGTCTAAAAATCTTATCAACAATTTACGATAAAATACAGCAAAAACTGATAAACCATGCAAATAGATAACAAAAATACAATATTAAAACCAGTCGTTTTTAAAACAACAGTAATAATAAAAATTACATTCCTTCTAAGCAAGAAGGTGAAGGTAAGTATTTACTTAATAAAATTTTGCAAAAAAACAAACTATAAAAATATGAGTACGAAACCGGCAGAGCCAGCTATAAAGTCCGAATACAGTAAACATGGCAATTAAAGCAAATGGCATCTAGAATCTCTAGTTATCTCTAGTTAAAAATAATGTTTGCCACTGAGCCGGTTCTCGCTAACCTAGATATTGAGGCTTTCGCTAGAGGGTCAAATTAAAGCCTTCTATATCTCACCCACTTCAGCTTTAGACCTTGGCCTTAGTTGAATTGTCTCAAAATCAGGTCGACAACATAAAATTGGCGCAAACACTCCAAATGAAGATGCAATATTCAAGAGGCATTTATCAACAGAATCTTAATCTTGACTCGTGTAAATCTGGCTGTCTTAAGACTAACAACCATTTTGGCACAGTTGTATGAATTATAAATATTCCAAGGAACAGTGTAAGTATTCATGGTGAAAACTAGTTTGCAGATGAAAGAAACATCTTGATGGCTTTGAGATCCTGTTTGCACAGAAACACAGCACAAACAATGCAACTGAGGGAATCTATAAATAAATAATATGAAGTATCTCATTGTTGATTCACTGCGAATAGCCGGAAACATCTTACCGATCTCAATTATTGTGCTCGGATAAACGTTGTATCAAAAGCCAATAGCATCGTGAACTCTAAGAAGGTCACCTCAATGATAGCTAAATAGGTGTACAATTTATTAGCTTGTTTTCCTGGTAGACGATATTAGGTACTATTAACTTGTATAAACATTATAATTAAATGAACTCAACCCGGCTTTTAATAACTTCACAGGCTTAAGAATAGATGTGTACCATCAAAATTTTTGAGCAAGAATTTTGTAGAGCACGTCTTTTAAGCACATTCTTTGTTAATGCATTCTCGTTTCTCAGTCTTTATTTTTGGATATAAATTGGGAAATTAAACTAGAAACATCTAGGTAACATACAAATTGTGTCTATTTTTATTATAAAGCTAAGTATAAGCTTTAGGTTGTTTTTTAATAAACGCGTTATCACTCATACAAAGCCACCCGGAGCATCGAATTCATTTGACTGGACAAGTAGCATTTAAAGGTCCTCTCGACTATGTACATCTGGCCTTAAATTATCATTCAATTGCTTTACAACCGAACAATTAAGATCGAATGTAGAATCAAACGTATTTAACGGATATACTGGACATTCGTGTCTCTATATTTTCTGAATATTGTGCTTTTTTACAGGAATTTTGGTTGCAAATTAGTAACAATGATGATTAAATAAAATAAAAATTATAGTTGCTTATGTGTACTGCTTACTTAAGCTACATAAAACATTTAAACTGAAATAAGCTTGACACAATTTTGAAAACACTTTCTATGGTGAAATTAATTTCTATGACCGATATCTTTAGACATCATGATTAAAGAGAAGTCATGATATGGAGATATGTTCATTCCTGGTACTAATGGGTTTGACAGAGTTATGTTAGATCGTGACCTATTCTGCCTTGCAAATAGAACCTCTTAGTATAATATAAGGAAATGCTCGACGTAAGATATATTGGTTGGAGAATACGAGTACAACTGAGACATAGAGTGAGTAAACAAGATGCCACCACTGACCAATGTAAATTATGTTCAAAGTAACGAACTATTATTATATTGTACTACTATATTGCTATACAATTTACAAGAAAAAAATATAGGTGTAAAAAGTTTTCTATTCTGATATCAAGGTTTTTCAAGTTCAAAAAGACACGCAAAAAAGTAATCATAATATAAGTAAGTACCTGTAACCTACCATTGCATAAGTTAAGTCATAAACTAACGTGTTTAGTGTAGGCTGCTTCTCGTTAAAAGATAGCTAACTACATAGCTAGACTAAAAATACCAATTTATCTTTACCTTTGGTAAAGGAAATAATTATTTCATTCAGTTCCCATTCTCAAACCTTTTTCTTCTTTAGAGATTGCCTTATTAATTACAAGCAGCGGTTGGCCGTTTAACCCGCGTTGTACCCGTCCCCGTGAGAATTTCGGGATTAAAAATAGCCTGTAATCTCCCCGTTGAATCTATATAATTGCAAACATACCCTCAATGTAGGCAATCCTGTTAGCTACATTATTCATAACAACTCAAGGGTTATCAATATTTACTTCTGTTATCAGTGCGATACTTCGATAATTGACTGGTACGATTATGTACTGGCAAATGTAAATAACAAGTTTGTCGTCATCAAACTGAGGTAAATAGTTTACTTAGAACCTTGTCATAATAAACACCATCTTCAGTCTAAAAAAAGAAGCGTGACAGAGACGTGACCTTTTATTTTGACAGAGTAGCAGTCTGTTCATACGTTACATGTTATTTTTGACCGTTTTCCGTAGAGAAGCCATTACTCAATTTGTTACGTACCTTTAATTACCTATATCAAGTTTGTTGGATTCTAGATTGTTCCATTATAATTGATAACGACACTAATTCATTAATTAAATAATTTAAAAGTAGAATAACAATAGAACAGTATTGAAACAACCTAGGTTTATTAAGTACATATTGTAAATCTCAATTGGGCAACTATTATGTTTAACAAATCTAGTTTTATTTTTGTTAGGAAAGATTTTTTACCCATTAGATACATTGTAGTGATTCGTTCTTCTTCAGAAGAAGAAGAAGAGTGATTCGTTCCAAAGTTTGAGTTTTATTCATTCATAGTAAGTACTTACCTATATTATTTTTCCCTAACATTATTTAGTTCTCGTCACCGTCATATCTTCAGTAAAATGAGAGGTCTTTGCCAGCAGCAGCAGCAGCAGTGGGACATTACAGGCTAATACATTTTTTACCATAAATTTTTAAAACATTATTTAAGATGACTTATCTATAAAAAAACTATAAAAACAACTTGAAATACCAAATAGATCGGACATAAAATCTTACGTACAAAATCAAACTTCCGTAATCTTTAACTAAACATTGCCTAACTGGCGGTTGCGTTTACAAAATAACATTAACCTGAGTATATAAAAGAGTATGTTGTAACAGACAGACGCAATAACTATTAGTTAAACAGACATGTATTATTTTGTACGATTCAAAGTACCTATGCGAAGTGTAGGCGACAAGTTATGTTATGTAGCTGTAGTATCATTATAACATCAGAGAAATCGATCTTGAAAAGACTGATGAGTGGTTTAGAATGCGCAAATTTTCGAAGCTACTATCCAATCAGATTTCCTTTATAGGGTCCGTTCACACAGACCGGCTCGGAGAGGAGAGCAGATTCTTATCACGTTGAAAACAGAGTTTTTAGTATTTGTATTAAGGTTTATTTTTGCATGTGCACTGCTTTTGTGATTAAGAATGCTTGAAGGCGCTTGGTGTGAAATAATAAGAGGAGCTTACCGGCTCCGATCGCATGCTCTTTAATGCTCGCACAGCCGATCGGTTCCGATTGCGTGCTCTTTCTCGCTCGCGCAGCCGATCGGCTCCGATTGCGTGCTCTTTCTTGCTCGCGCAGCCGATCGGCTCCGATTGCGTGCTCTTTCTTGCTCGCGCAGCCGATCGGCTCCGATTGCGTGCTCTTTCTTGCTCGCGCAGCCGATCGGCTCCGATTGCGTGCTGGATCGGAAGACTGGTACTGCCTTTGTAGTGTACCCATCCGGCTCCGAGCACATCCGAACGGCTCCGAGCGCATCCGACCGGCTGCGAGCGCATCCGACGGGCTGCGAGCGTATCCGACCGGCTGCGAGCGATTCCGACCGGCTGCGAGCGCATCCAACCGGCTCCGAGCGCATCCGCTTTCAGGTCGCTTCCAGCCGGTCTGTGTGAAATAGTTGGCGGCTCCGCTCCGACCAACTCCAAGCGCATACGATCCGGTCTGTGTGAAAAGAAAAATGCGCGCCGATGCTCTCCGAGCCGGTCTGTGTGAACGGACCCTTAGGGTTCGGCCGTACCCGTAAGCAAAGGGTAAAAACGGGACCCTATTACTGAAACTTCGCTGTCCGTCCGTCCGTCTGTCACCAGGCTGTATCTCAAGAACGGTGATAGCTAGACAGTTGAATTTTTCACAAATGATGTATTTCTATTGCCGCTATAACAACAAATACTGAAAATAAAATAAAACATATATTAAAGGGGTATCCCATACAACACACGTAATTTTTTGCCGTTTTCTAAAGTATAAACTCTCCATGCGCAAGTCCGACTCGCACTTGGCCGGTTTTTCAATCTATATTTATCTAAGAGCGCCACAAACCCATCATCAATAGACAGATAGATTGATCGTAATCTTGGGAATATGAAGACACACTAGTACACAGAGCCTAATTTTATAACGTTGGTCAGTGATCTTCAATTTCAAGGTAAAGTGAGTCATATTTCAAAACCATGAGCCCACATAAATACAATTTGAAAAAACGTAGGTGACTCTGTGTTTGGTTATGTTGAAGTAAATCAGCTAATACTTTTGTGTAGCTAAGGAAAATTAAAGTGTAAAAAAATTGCATGACTAGAACATAAAAACAATGAAAGAAAATCTGCGTCTAAAGTTTATTGTCCCGGAAAAGGTCAACGGACCCAGGCCAGGTGATCTCATTCCAATGACGAATTGACGAACAATCTCAATGAAAACTTTGAAAGTATAATCGGAGAGAACAGTAAAATCAGGAATTAGGTCAGGTACCTACAACAAACGTCAAACAAAAACACGTAAAATAATACAAACGCATGTAAACAGATCAAAACGTAATAACGAATAAAGACTGTATCGTCACACAGTCTCGTTTGATTACCTGGCTTAAGTCCAAATACCGAGCTGATGTGAACTCAAACTTTATGTTCTAACAAACAAAGGCCAATTGTAGGAAAACATATCGGGGACAACAAAAACAGAAGAACTCGTCTTCTTCCTGGTTGCATCTTCCGTAGGCCCAAAGGCAATAAAATACTGACTCATCTACACACAAAGAGTTGATGACAAAACGAAATAGAATTAACATTTGCATTTCACAGTCTAAATTAATCCACAAGATGCTAATGCTCTCATTTCTTCGAATACCAACAAAGGGTCTTCACACCAATCCAGATTCAGTAACTTAATTTTCCTTTTGTTTTACGTGGGACATTGTTCCCTTTATATCATGTCCTTATTACATTTTATTGACTCACAATATCAAAGGCGTTAAAAAGTCGTTGCGTATGTAAATTTTATAGGATTTTTATTAGCTTGTAGACTGTTTGGCTATGGACCAGCGTGTAGACGAAGCTTTAATTTTAACTCGTCGTTTTGTATGTAAGACAGAAATGCATTCGCATGAGTAAGCAACGAAGCAAGCTGTTCGGTGTGCTTATTTTAAATCAGTAAAGGGGGCATCGCGCTGTTTATGCATATTGCGACATTAATCTGTCGCTGGTTTGTGTATAACCTGGTTGATTTTGTAGGTGAGTGCACGTTTTGCCACGCGGTTGCCCTGCATCAAAGGTTAACATTTTGGCTTTAGAGTTTAGTGCAAGACTACTGTTGAAATAAACTTTAGTATTCAGGTTGAGCGTCTGTTTATTGAAACCGAAACGTTTGTTATCATTATTTGTGCTGGATGGTAACAAAGCTTCGATTCTCTCAAAGAATTTGAGACAGTCAGATGAATTTATAAGTATTCTCTACCATCGATATATATGTAGATCCAAAATTACTATGACTCAAGGCACCGATCTAAACAAAAAGTCTAGTAAAAATGCAGCAACCGAATCGAGAATAGAAACAAAAATACAAAAAAAGATTTCTCTAACCACGTAAACATTTAGAATCAACTAGGTATATCGCGTTCACAAGTGAGTTAGCGATGCGCCCACACTGCAGTTACAACTTACAATATTGCTAACTAAAATAGTTCATCGCACCCTGAATACTGGAGATTAATGTTGTTTTATTAATAAATTTAAACTATGATTAAGTAAAGTTTATTTTATAATTGATTTCCGCCTCACTGAGCCGTTATGCCATTTTAGCGAGAGCTAGAGATCCCACTTGCAGTCTTAATGGACGTTACGAATTTTGTGTAGTTACTATTTTAGATGCTATAATAAGACTTTCAGAAGCAAACGAGCTAAATCTTCGTGAATTAGTGTAGTTATTTGTTGTACTCTCAGAATACTCAATAGCACTCTCTAATTTAATTCTTCCTAGTAACTTAACTACTAAACCGTCTTCTTAATCAAATAAATAGCAGCCCCTAAATAAACAGGAAAACACGGCCGTAATTACAAGATGTAAGTAATTAAGACTCCGTAACTGACAATGGTAAATTTCCGGATTACTTGTTAATCCCTTAATTATATTATGAATTCTTGTCTTCATAATTAACTCATCGAGCGAAGTATTTCTTATTATTATAAAATTGCGATGGTGTGTAGATTTTATATTTTATTTGATTGCTCTATCATGCTAGAAAATTCAGACGTATTTACATTTTACATTCAACTAGCGATCCGTCTTCGTTTTGGTTAATCAAGATTGCGTAAAGTTCTTGCTGAAACGTAGCCAAAAAGATTCCTTTTGAGTTGCTCTGCCTACTGGCATTCAGTAGTTTTTAAATGTAACTAGGTGGGTACTTATTTTATTCTAATATATAGAGAAGAAATGCACCTGCACTGTTAGATTAGACCTGGAAAACATTTGCTAAGTACTTTTGACACCGGTCACTGTAACTGGTAGGTACCTATAATACACAAAGGTGAAATAACTGGGTGCTGCTAAGATTTATATTTTAAAATGAGCTCTATGGGTTCTCTTTTTGAGGTTTAATTAATTATTATTAAAACGAAGGTTTCCGAATCCATTAACTGAATATCTGACGGACGACCAGTGATTTATTATAAGTATACTAATTCAAATTCCTTGTTGTGGCGGAATAAATTTCGTGCAAAAACATTGCACGAGATTCATAAACGATAATATCTTTGTATTTTTCGAAAAACACGAATTAACGTATGAGGAAAAAGGTCTTATCTTAATTTATGTGGTATTTCAAGTTTCCTAGCATGATGTTATTTTCGGTGAGTTTTAAGTAATACTTAGTGATATGGACAGTTCTATGTAGGACCTAAATAATTCATTTAAATATTCAGAACTAGTAAAGAAAACTATCTTCGATGAAAGGTCGAAAGTCGAAAAAGATTATCATTTCAGTACAAAAACAAAATGTACTTGCATGACTTTAATTTTAATTGTGTCGTATTAAAATGAACGACTAATTGGAAAATATGTAAAACATGTAGAACACCATTCTATAGTAGATACCTACAGACATTTTAATATCAAATTATAGGTAGTTTACTGGAGTAGGTAAGTAATTGTAGTTAAGTAGTAAAGTTGCACAATATTTGCAAGCCTCTGGAAATGTTTACATGAAGATATTTAAATAAATATATTGAGTCACGAATCTGTTTATTTAAACAGTGTTATACCTACTATGCCATGAAAGTACCTAAGTATAAGAACACTAGCTTCCCACGGTTTTATCCAGTTTGTAAGTGTTTCTGGATTAAAATAACCTTTCTTGAATGTACTATCATTAACAAAAATATCTTTAGACCTGACTGATAAACCTAGACAGTGTGTTCACACAGATAAACAAACTCTTCTAAGTCCAGCTTCATATTGTTAGTGGGTATGTATAAACAGATAACTGCTGAGCCAAACCTTTCATACAAATATCAGATTACCAGCACAATAATTTACATATAAAATTACAGTGGAAAGTTCTCTTTCATTGCATTAAGGAAGTGAAATGACTTCCTCAGCAGAACAGGAAGTTACAGGTATGTTAGGGAATGAAAGTGATTGTCACTTTCTTTTAGTTACCTACACCTACTGCAATACAATTTACAACTTTTATACATTATTCCAGAGTACCATTACAAATTAAGTTGTAGGTATAACTACATAGTATAAAACAAAAGTCGCTGTCCACTGTCTGACTGTCTGTCTGTCGCTATTATGCTTAAATCTTTAAAACTATACAACGGATTTTGACATGTCTTTTTTATATAGATAGAGTTATTCAAGAGGAAGGTTGATATGTATAAAAATTCCCACGGGAACGGGCACAACGCGGGTATAACCGCGGGGCGCTGCTAGTTTGATTTACATAAATGACAACTAACAAACCGAGTCAAAAACTAAGGTTGATAGCTAAAAGTTTGCTTCATAATTGACGTAGGTAATTAGCTTATGTATAAGTTAAGTTACCAGGTATCATTTAAAGTGCCAAATTAAACTTTTCTCAATACTGATTTCTTATCAGCACAACAAATGTGACAGAAAACAACAAAAGATGATATGATAAAATTAAATACTATGTTGAGGTGACACTTAGACGGAAAATTGTATTTTTAAATATTTCACAATTCATAGTATTTATTATGTCTTATCTGCTTCTCTGACATTTGTTGTGTTAGCCGAGCTGGTTTAACAATCACATTGACATAAGTTCCTCAGTTTGAACCAAATCTTAAATTAGGTAGGTGTTTAGGTAAGTTTGTCAAACTTCACACATAAATCATAATTATTAAATGAAGAACACCCACAATGCTTGTTAAGTACAAGCGAGAATTATGCAAGTCAGAATTAGTTACTATCGAATATTATATAACCATTTACTACCTAGGTATATGCAAATTACACAGGTTTTTTTATGTTTTAAATATATATTATTCACTTCAAATAAACAACCCCTTAAGACCTTACTAACCAAATTCTTTAAATCAAACCAAGTAGAACAATGCCTTATAATAACAGGCATATTTAAAGAGCAAAGGTGAATTGCACAAGAAATCTTAATTTCATTCATTGCCTAAATATGTTGTAATAAACAAATGACCTTCGATTTAAATAATGCTCTGTTTAGTGCATAATAAAATTCAATTTTGCCAGCCTACCTTATTATAGTATTCCTCTTAAGCATGGATGCAACATGGTATTGCAGTAGACGAACTAGTGGAATTGAATTATATGTATTCGTCCTTAGAACTATAGAATTTTTATTTTAATAGAGTAACTTGAATTATTCATTAACACTTACTAGCAGCATTTTAGCTATCAAATGGTTTGTCCCTTTCTGACATACGCTATTTTCCAAAGAGCAAAGAGACAAAACACTCACTAACAGTGTTAAAACACTGCAAGTTAAGTAACTTAAGTTAGAGATTGTTTATGAATAAGGCAGTAAGTTAAGTAGGTATATATATTATGTAACTTCATTTGAAATTAATAAATAAATTGGAATTGAAGTATATTTTTTTTCAAGTAAAATAAAACATACAAAAATTTTGTATATGAAAATGGATAATTTTAAAATTACTAGATATATTATCATATTTAAAATGATATTTTTATAACAGCTAATAACCTTAAAAGACAGATTATGGCAGTCTTCATACACATAGTACTTAACCTAATATTAATGAAACAATAACATCTATGTTGATTTGGAAAGGGAATTTTGTGTCTTCATCAATTTCGATAATAAATAAGGCGCTTAGCTTGTGTGTGCGGTAGGTACGGATGTAATTGTTAAGATATTTTCGTGACATTTTATCGTGTATTGCGAGCAGACAGGAAATTTCCATTACTTCACTTATCAATAAATTATTGTATTTATTGCGTTCACTCTCTTGGATTATAGTCCTATGTATCATTAACAATATAAAATCGATTAATTACTTAGATAAAAACGTGGATCACCAGCATAACTGTAATTTCTACAGTTACCAAGTCAGAGAAAAACTATTGGTATAAAAGATACGGTATTTTACATTGTAGCGTGATTTCGACGAATGAATAATAATGTTGATGCTGTCGTGCAAATTTTTCACTGTTACTTACTTTGAGACGCGAAAGATTTCCATCGCGAGCAGCGTTGAAAATGACTGTTTTGAAATCCATGATGGTTCTCTTTGATAGGTACGCAATATAAAATCACAATTTATTTTGTCACTTCATGAACAGCACTTCCTTCTGAGAATAATCATTGAAAATGCACAATAACACCTATTATCAAAGCAACCAGGTAATTTAATTCAAAACACTTCGTCACTGCTAAAAAACCTTTCGCCTAACAGCTGCACCGCAACAACGATTTGCCACTTCTGCTGACTGACTGAACCACAGACTACGACCGACCGAACTAGCGAGCTGACATGACAGCTGAACGACGAACAAAAGGAACGACGAAAATAACCCGCTAGCTGTCAGTCTCGCCGTCAACAAACAATTGCGCCAACATAAAAATACCAAAAAAAAAAACAACCAAATGTAGTGATTGTATTTGGAATACGGATTTAATATACAAATCAAAAACATTATATTAAATCCATGGTAATGCCCACTGACCTCTATTATGTAATGCCCTATTGGCGTTTGTAAAATGGAGTTATTCAATCTAATTAAATAGGTTTTAATTTATACAAAAAACTGCAAATCGTACTAATCTTCTTCTTCATCGAGTGGATGGTCAACTTTATCCTGGTGTCAGAATTTAAGCCGCCAAAGGCCACTGGCGTGACTCATGTAACGACTACTATCCGTAGAGAGTAACCGGGACCGACGGCTTAGCGAGCCCTCCGAAGCACGGAATCGTATTGATGAACTATCACGACCCGTGCCAACGGGTCATAATCGAGTACCATGGAGGAGACTTTAGTACCTTCTTGGCTAACGTAAAGTTAATGAGGTACAAGGAACGATTGACAGTTAAGTCAATTTGTCATTGATAATGATGAATGATGATGAATGACATGACACTAACCTGACATATATGACAGTTCTACAAAAATGAACGGCGGATGGACGAAGGAAGGAGTCCAAGGAGTCGTCGCGAACGAATCGAATAGAAATTACGGCGTGGATATATGGTTACAGTTTGTGAAATATCTGTAGATTGTTCCTTTAATTGCATAGTAAACAATTTACAGTTGATTTACGGTAGTAAACACTCGTTTATAAAGTTGTCTAAGACGGTATAATGGTCGTAAATTCAAAAGTTAGGAGGCAAAGTTTGTGCATATCATTGTCGTTAGCGCGTAAGTCGGGCTCCCCGGTTAATAGTGCATTATAGCAGCGGTCGACGGAAATTAATGAAATGGTGCTGATTGTGTTTGTTAACGGATCGAAAGAGAACAATATATGATTTTGTATTATATTAGTTTTGAGTAGTTTTAGAGAATATGTATCCCACTGCGACGCGACACCCGGCGGCCGCAGTAAGGGTTTGTATTTTCCTTATTGTTAATAGTAATGGTATAAAATATCATAAAGGTACGCAGCCTTCAGAGTTATTGCGAATTGTAGATCATACAAAAACTTTTCCAGGGACCACAACCTCCTTCGGGTCCCATAAAGTTCACCATAGCTGATACACTAGAGCGTATAAAAGAAGAGTTTAATTTCTTACAAGCACAGTATCATAGGTAAGTACTGATATAGGAGCTACTGTATACTTATTTCACTGAAATAATCATAACTTTTATGCTTGAAAAAATAATTAATTCACTTTATTGTTTACAGTTTGAAATTGGAATGTGAGAAACTGGCTAGTGAGAAAACGGAAATGCAGAGGCATTATGTTATGGTAATTACATTTTATGGTTGCCAGTTATAATAAAAATATTTGAAATGGTTACCTTGCTTTTCATGATCAAATATTGAATCAAGATTGTTGTGCAAGAGTAAACAATGTTAATATGAAATAACATGATTAGAAACTATTCAAATATTTGATGTTTAATCGAGATAATGTGATATAAGTTTGATCATGAATAAACAATTATTATTTGAGTATGTTGAGTTTTATGTGAGGTATTTTATAATTTTCATAACATAATTATACTGTTTACTTACTGTGTAAAAACAATGGCTTAAGATGACATAAATATTATGTTTGATTTCAGTATTATGAGATGTCCTATGGGTTAAATGTTGAAATGCATAAGCAGGTATGTTCTTGAGGAAAATATATTAAAATTATACTTGACATATATTACTTAGATAGTATTTCAAAATGGATGATGTTATTTTTTTTAGTAATAGAGTATTTGCATTCATACATTTTGATCGTGAGGTAGAACATTTTCACCTTTGTAATATACTTTCTGTATTAACGGTTTTATTTTACTTAATAAAAGTCTCAGTTGCTGCTCTCAGCTATATACTGGACAGGAAAAGTAAGGCCATTGACATTTTAAAAAGAAGAATGGTATTGAAAAGTAATATTATTAATTAAATAATATTAATTCCTCGTTTATTTTTTACAGACGGAAATAGCTAAAAGATTAAGTGGTATTATCGGTCAAGTGTTGCCGTTTTTAGCACAAGAGCATCAACAACAGGTAGCTTCGGCGGTTGATAGAGCAAAACAAGTTACTATGTCTGAACTTAACTCTATTATTGGGGTAAGTGGGTTATTACTATGCTTAATATGATAAAACTATGGTATAAATACTTGTGTGTTGTTAAGTCACTTTTAAACTGACCTTAAGGTCTAAGGGTGCATTCCCATTGAATCGGAAACACAATTGACTAAATGCAAGTTAAATATTATCATAATGCATGACAACACAGTTAAATTGTCAAAATATTTGTCTAATGCATTGTGATTGGTAAATTGCGCTTTGCGCCGCTCAACTCTGCTTCAATGGAAAAGCGCTCTTATGCTGAAAACACTAAATCCATACAAATTAAAACGTTCGCGACTATTTGTCAAAGTTTTCAGGCTAAAACATTAATTCACCAACCAATGTTTTTTCTGACCCAATTTTTACATAATTTTTACACTATGACATTCGCTTTAAAAATATAACCCATTTATTACACAAATACAATAAAGTATGAAGTTTGCTTAATTATTTTAAATATATTTAATATGTAAGTCTACACTTGAATCTCTTTCCATGAAATATACACATGTCTATGTAATGGAGAAGCTCAAATATTGGATAGGCACTATGTCTTACGAAAATAGTTTCTTGCTATATTTGTAAGTATCATGTATATTAAGAGAATAATTCAAGGTTGCTAAGATAACTGTAACCGTCTTAAGTGGATGGCAATTTTCTGCTGTTCACATGCTCTCAGTGACGGACAGCATTTTGTGGTTTGACCCCAGTGATTGTATGTTTTTAAGGAAATCATGTTGGGGTGTGGGAGGACTCAGAAGTTTTTTTAAGCCCCTTGCGTTTCTTATTATTAATGTATTACTACGGATTTTTTCGCGGCACAGAAGGTTGTTTTACTAAGTCAAACACTTGCTTTGATTTCCAGACGTTTTGAGTGGATTGCACCACCCGTGGCGCGGGCACTGAAAAAACCCGTAGTAATACGTTGAGAATGTGTAAAAGTCGCGAAAGTTTGAATAAAACGTTCCTTCCTGGATCCGTTACCGGTGGCTGCTGTACAATACCGCTGACGGCTGCAGTTGTCTTAGTAGTAACGTACCATTAGTGTCTATGAACCAATACTTAAGATCGCTTATAAAGAAAGTTAAGTTTATTTTATTTAACATTTCGCAGCAGCAACAACAACACGGTCTCCAACAATTGCTCGTAAGTTCGTTGTAAAGTACGCTTCATGCATCATGTGTTGTGATTAACCATTACTTTGCAGTTTTTGGTGGTTTGGCTACAAATGGTACCATTTTGTAACTCATCACACACTCCCAAACATCCATTATCGACTTTCCCTTCTGGATTTATCGTCTATCCTTTTTAGATTAGTCGCCTTTCCAAGTGATTCTGTTGCAGATTAATCTGATACCCGATTGGTCCTTTTACCAATTGGTCTGGTATACTATATTAATTAACTAGCATAGCAGCGCCCCGCGGTTTTACCCGCGTTGTGCCCGTTCCCGTGGGAATTTCGGGATTTTTTTTACATAAAAACCTTCCTCTTGAATCACTCTACCTATTACAAAAAACCGCATCAAAATCCGTTGCGTAATTTTAAAGATTTAAGCATACAGACAGACAAACAGACAGACACGAAAAAGAGACGACTTTATTTTATACTATGTAGTGATTCACGTTTCCCATTATTCCCATTCTTCCTGATTAATATATGATCTACATTTTGGCGCCCTTTTCGATTGGATAAATTTCAGACTGCTCCTGTTTCCAGTTTTTTCATAATTCCTCATAGTACTTATACCTTATACTTACCTTATTCTACATTTTCTTAAATTGGAACAGAATCCATTCAAAAAAGGAACATTATATTCGTGACGAGTCCGAAATTGGGATCATTTAGAGCTAAACCTATTTGGATATCTTTCCACAAAACATATATGTTAACGGTAGTATTGTCCACCAATGTCTAGTGAAACTAGATTGAATGCGCATATGTGAGCATCGCATGTGACCATGCGATGTATCAGTGTGTAGTTCATATGACTAATGATGGTATCCTAAGTCCAAAACACATTTTCTTTTATTTTGACAAGGTTCGACCCTTTCTATTGGTGCAGGGGTTATACAGAAGGTAAATTGCTCTAAATAGTGAAGAAAAATTACTTTTATGGACTACTTTCCTTGCACCCTTTATACTACGTCATCTGTCTTGGACTTTGGTCGCTATCATTGGTCGGATCGCAGTATTGTGTACCTAACTTCATTGTTTAATTAGCAATTCGTACCTAACTTCACATTTCATTGTATGCCAAGCACTTTACCAGCATAGACCCTGGCCCTAAAAGCAATGTTTAAAAACAGCTGTAGTTCTAGACTTTTTGACTAATACAAAGTACAAAATAGTTGTTTCTAATAAAATTATTGATATGTTGTATAATTAGTTTTCATTGTATTTTATTTGGACTTGATGTATAATTTTATAATTAAGTGTTTGTGTGTAAGACTGGGTAGAATTAAGTCATCAAAATAAGATACCAATGGATTTTGCATCAGGGAGTCTGTAAATATTCTGGGGGGTTACTGCTACTGGACACAAGCCTCGAATTCGAAGCCACGGACCTGTGCAGAGCTCAGTCAACCAATCAGAACGCATTGAAATTGTCAAACAACGCATCGACACTGTCAAATACTTTTCCTGATGCCTTGTGATTGGTCGATTGAGCTCCTTCAATGGAAATGCACTATAAAGATTGGTCATTGCTATTACTGTTAGTCCGTATCATCCTTTTATTCGTTGCGGCAACATAGTTCGATCGCACAGTTCGATTGATCGCACGAAGTGGATTTA
This sequence comes from Cyclophora albipunctata, assembly GCA_963082685.1. Classification (NCBI taxonomy): domain Eukaryota; kingdom Metazoa; phylum Arthropoda; class Insecta; order Lepidoptera; family Geometridae; genus Cyclophora; species Cyclophora albipunctata. The sequence continues at coordinate 1,983,331 of OY720128.1, forward strand.
AAAATCCACTTCGTTCGATCAATCGAACAAAGTGGATTTTTAAATCCTCTTTAAATGTTGCCGCAACCCTTTTATTGGGCAAAGGCTACCATAAATCCGCATTAGTAGTAATAAAAGATATTTATTAATATATTTTACGGTTCATTATCAAACTAACAGATAAACAACCTACCTGGATATAACTACCCGGATCATATTCAGTAATATGTATATGTAACTGCTAGTATATAAAATACTCTTCTAATCTTTTGTCTTTTGTCATCAGCAACAGATCCATGCGTCTGGGATGTCTCACGGGGTTGGCGGCGGGGGCTTGCTAGGAGCGGGCGGGTTATTGTTCGCGCCGGGCGCGGGCCCGCCCCCTCCACCGCATTTACCGCCCCCTGCTCATAAGGTAAAATTAAACCTTTGGTCCATTTTCATAACTGTTTTTCATAACTAGTTACTAAAAAGGCAATTTCCTTCACTGTTTCATAACTAGTTATGAAAATGGACCTTTTGTTCGCTATTTAATAACCTTTGGTCCATTTTCATAACTGTTTTTCATAACTAGTTACTAAAAAGGCAATTTCCTTCACTGTTTCATAACTAGTTATGAAAATGGACCTTTTGTTCGCTATTTAATAACTGTTTCCATAACTAGCTACGAAAAAGGCAATTTCCTTCACTGTTTCATAACTAGTTATGAAAATGGACCGTTTTTTTTCCTCTTAATAACTGTTTCTCATAATTAGCTACGAAAATGGTTGATTCTTTCCTTACCAGGCAGGTAAACATTTTAGAGGCCTTTGCATGCATACAACGCTTGTATTCTTGGTCTAATTTTCCTTTTCTGGGGGCACGGCAGTGCCCCCGCCAAGTCAAGCAATAAAGCGGCACGGCTGTACCATCCTTTTCTCGAAGCAGTTCAGGCCATTTAGAGTTTCAATTGAAGCTTCTATGTTTGCTAGAAGTGCCTTAAACTTTTGATGATCGGTCAGTCAGTCAGTCAGTCAGTGAGTGAGTGAGTGACAAAATAGGAAACTTTGACTAGTTATAATTCTTAATCTACTGGTTCAAATTGAATGAAATTTAAAATGTATCGTGTTTATATAGTGACTGCTTGGTTACTGAAAATTCAGGCTTCTAGTTTTATCCAGAACGAAGTTATAGGGGGTCGAAAATGGCCTGAACTGCTTCGAGAAAAGGATGGTACAGCCATGCCGCTTTATTGCTTGACTTGGCGGGGGCACTGCCGTGCCCCCAGAAAAGGAAAATTAGACCAAGAATACAAGCGTTGTATGCATGCAAAGGCCTCTAAAATGTTTACCTGCCTGGTAAGGAAAGAATCAACCATTTTCGTAGCTAATTATGAGAAACAGTTATTAAGAGGGAAAAAAACGGTCCATTTTCATAACTAGTTATGAAACAGTGGAGGAAATTGCCTTTTTCGTAGCTAGTTATGGAAACAGTTATTAAATAGCGAACAAAAGGTCCATTTTCATAACTAGTTATGAAACAGTGAAGGAAATTGCCTTTTTAGTAACTAGTTATGAAAAACAGTTATGAAAATGGACCAAAGGTTATTAAATAGCGAACAAAAGGTCCATTTTCATAACTAGTTATGAAACAGTGAAGGAAATTGCCTTTTTAGTAACTAGTTATGAAAAACAGTTATGAAAATGGACCAAAGGAAATTAAATCGTTCTATAAAAGTTACTAGCAGCGCCCCGCGGTTTTACCCGCGTTGTACCCGTTCCCGTGGGAATTTCGGGATGAAAAATAGCCTATAACCTTCCCGTTGAATGTAGCTATCTATTACAAAAAGAATTATTCAAATCGGACTGATAATTCCTGAGATTACCTCGAACATACAAACAAACAAACAAACTTACAAATTTTACCTCTTTATAATATAAGTATAGATTAGGGTTCTCCACTCATTCTAGTATTCTAACCAAGAAAATGTTAAGCAATAACCGTCTTATTCATTAGCGTTATTTTTAACGAAAACACTGTTAAAAAGTGTTTTGTTTCTTTCGCTCTTTGGAAAATAGCATATGTTGGAAAGGGAGAAACCGTTTGATAGTTAAAATGATGGTTATAAGCGTTAATAAGGCCCTGTCTATTAAATTATGTGTCTTCTGTCACATAATTCGATCATATATCAATGAGATTTTTCTAAATTATATTCTATGGGGAGTTAAAATAGGACCACTTACTCTTAACATTAAACCACGTGTCCTTCTTTCTTAACTAAGATGTAATCTTCATTATACTTTTTTGTGTAGGTGGAGCTTCCGCCCCCGGCAGATATAAAGCCGCCGGTGCTGCCGGGCGGGCCGGCGCCGCATCTGCCTCAGCCCACCAGAGACGACGACAGACTACCTTCTAGATCTATGCAATCGGTATGTATGACAAAGTGAAAGTCAGAGTCAAATCTATACTAAATTTATAAAGTAAGTATTAGCCTGTAATGTCCTACTGCTGGGCAAAGGCCTCTTATCTCACTGAAGATATCAGTACAGTGAGGCATTGGGCATAATAAAGCGGAAGATTTTTTCCTGCTCAACATAATGTATGGGTGTGGCCTCGTGAAATCCAGGATATTACGTTATCTACCAATTTTTCACACGATCGCCATCTATGGATTAACTTGCCCAAAATCTTTACACTTGTAACACACACTAATCTCTTTATATTTTTACTAGCCGCGCCCCGCGGTTTTACCCACGTTGTACCCGTTCCCGCGGGAATTTTGGGATAAAATGTATCCCATGTGTTATTCTGATGTATAACCTATATTACTGTAAAGTTTCATCCAAATCCGTTCTGTAGTTTTTGCGTGAATGAGCAACATACATCCATACATACATGCATACATCCATCCTCACAAACTTTCGCATTTATAATATTATTTTTACAAATATGTGAATTATTTTAATTGCAGAGACGTTCAGTGTCACCGCTGGACCGCGAACAAAAGTACCGTCCACGATCACCCGTTGAACCAGAGGCGTTGGACGCTAAACGACGTAAAGAAGAAAAGGTAAGACAAATAGTGGTTGTGGAAATTTCTAGAAACAATTAGCCTATGTCCTAGGTCTAGATTATCTTTGCATCATACATCGAAATGACTACAAATCTTCAATTGCTTTACCACATCGCCCACTCAAAGCAGATGAAAGACAATGCCTGAAAGGTCTGAATGAGCACTAACTGAAGAAGGAAACATAAATTATTTATTACTATCCACGCCCCGCGGTGTTACCCGCGTTGTACCCGTTCCCGCGGCATTTTCGGGTTAAAATGTATCTCATGTATAACATATACATATAACTGTAAAGTTTCATCCAAATCTGTCCAGTAGTTGTTTCTTGTAAGAGTAACAAACATACATATTATACATATGTATATACATACATACATATTTTGAAGATGCATATCTTCACAAACTTTGTCATTTATAAGATTAGTACGATTCAAGCTAAAATTAAAGAATCTAAATATTCTTAAATAAAAGTAATTCAGTAAAGTTTCACAATATGATATGTTTACACAGATGTATAGCACTTGTAATACATGTGTATAGTTATAAAACAGTTGTTTGTTTTCTTGTATTTACTTTACGTTATTGTTTCAGGACAGTGATGCTGAAAAGAGTGATCAAGATCTGGTTGTAGATGTTGCTAATGAAGTAAATATCAATTTAAATAAAAAGGGCGGGTTTCTTCAGCTTACGCTCACCCACCAGTAAAAGTTAACATAGATTAAAGAGTAGTATAATGAGTAGTATAATGAGTGCAAATCGTGTGAGTTTAAAAAGTTTATTTGATAGATTAAAGAGATTGAACGAACAGTAATATTTTGTCTTTCTTTTTCCAGGAAGAACGGGGTTCGCCCAGTGTAAGAACGGAAAGTGGTGACAGAACGGAAAACGGACCGCGACCGCCGTCAAGGTCGGGGTCGTCATCAAGTCGATCAACACCGAAGAGTTCCAAAGACGTAAGTATTTATATACTCCTGGATTTAATGGTTTTAGGGTTCCGCGTTTCAAAAGGAAATGACGGAACTCTTATAGGATAATTCGTGTGTTTATATACATGGCTAATGCCTGCTGTTACAGCCAATTTCTCTAAAACTATTATGCTGACTGAGTTGTTTTTTTCTTTTTCCTATGCTTATTATTTAAATGCCGGGCTAAGTAAAAATGTAAGTATATTAAACTTGGCCTGTAATTTACTTTATGTACTACAATATAGCAAAGAAATCTTGATATTACGGGAAAACTTCCCACTTGACTTGGTTTACCTAACAATACATATGTGAAATGTGTGTTTCCCAGGAGAAGCCGGGCGGGGCGGGCGGGGCGGGTGGCGCGGGCGGCGCGGGCGGCGCGGCGCGCGCGGGCACGCCGACGGGCGCGCGCGGGCTCGGGTTCGCCGCCTACCCGCCGCGCGCGCCCGCCGCCTACCCGCCCAACGGGCTCGGGCCCGCCAAGCCGTGAGTACACAACCACTGCTCATGGATCTATTACATTCACATGTCTGTCACATAATAAATTATGTGTGTCCGAGCCTTAAGCCCTGGTGGAAAGATAAAGTCTACTCCGATTTGTGTATGAATTATGCAAATGTTCGATTCGAACAGAAGTCTACGAAAAATTTTGAGTGAGAAGAATAATAATCGGGAAATGCAGAGGTTATACACCTAAACAAAAGACGCACACTGTGTGCTCGCTGTTTAATCTGAATACTTAATATATGTTACAGAGCATTCCCCTACCAGTCTTGCGTGCCCGCCTCCGAAGCGGGCGTGGCTCGCGGCGCTCGTCCGGCCGCCGTATTACCTCACGGTGACGTAGTATGTGCAGTCGCGTTAGCCAAGACGAGTACCGCGAGGCACGCCTACACCGGCGGCAAGGGCTGCGTCAAGCTATGGGACATCACTAACCCTGCCTCACCTAATACGCTAGAACCGCTGTCGCAGCTTGACTGTTTGGTAAGTGTAGCACAACCTACGTATGGCAAAGATTCCTGTTATGCCGCGTGAACCTAAATTTACGTATAAATATAGCTATACAGATGTCGCGCGTGGCAAGCTTTTCGACAAAGAGCCTATGGAGTACGCCTTAATAACGACGCCTCAGGCGCGCGTTGATTAGATTATGGATTCAGGGTAATTAGACCGTGGTAAAACATTACCAACATCAAGCCGTTTGCTCAATTTTAATCGTTTCCCGCAAATAAATTAAAAATGTATTGTTTGACGCAATCAATTGACCTCGACCAAAAACATAATGTTCGTTAAATAACATTGATTCAATCTTCATCGAATCATCTTTGGATCGTTATACTATCATCCAATATCTATCCATCCTTGTCCAGCAACGCGACAACTACATCCGGTCGGTGAAGCTGCTGGCGGACGGGCGCACGCTGCTGGTGGGCGGCGAGGCGTCCACGCTGTCCGTGTGGGACCTGGCGGCGCCCACGCCGCGCATGCGCGCCGAGCTCACCTCCTCCGCGCCCGCCTGCTACGCGCTCGCCATCAGCCCCGACTCCAAGGTACGTCCACGTGTCCGTGTGGGACCTGGCGGCGCCCACGCCGCGCATGCGCGCCGAGCTCACCTCCTCCGCGCCCGCCTGCTACGCGCTCGCCATCAGCCCCGACTCCAAGGTACGTCCACGCTGTCCGTGTGGGACCTGGCGGCGCCCACGCCGCGCATGCGCGCCGAGCTCACCTCCTCCGCGCCCGCCTGCTACGCGCTCGCCATCAGCCCCGACTCCAAGGTACGTCCACGTGTCCGTGTGGGACCTGGCGGCGCCCACGCCGCGCATGCGCGCCGAGCTCACCTCCTCCGCGCCCGCCTGCTACGCGCTCGCCATCAGCCCCGACTCCAAGGTACGTCCACGTGTCCGTGTGGGACCTGGCGGCGCCCACGCCGCGCATGCGCGCCGAGCTCACCTCCTCCGCGCCCGCCTGCTACGCGCTCGCCATCAGCCCCGACTCCAAGGTACGTCCACGTGTCCGTGTGGGACCTGGCGGCGCCCACGCCGCGCATGCGCGCCGAGCTCACCTCCTCCGCGCCCGCCTGCTACGCGCTCGCCATCAGCCCCGACTCCAAGGTACGTCCACGTGTCCGTGTGGGACCTGGCGGCGCCCACGCCGCGCATGCGCGCCGAGCTCACCTCCTCCGCGCCCGCCTGCTACGCGCTCGCCATCAGCCCCGACTCCAAGGTACGTCCACGTGTCCGTGTGGGACCTGGCGGCGCCCACGCCGCGCATGCGCGCCGAGCTCACCTCCTCCGCGCCCGCCTGCTACGCGCTCGCCATCAGCCCCGACTCCAAGGTACGTCCACGTGTCCGTGTGGGACCTGGCGGCGCCCACGCCGCGCATGCGCGCCGAGCTCACCTCCTCCGCGCCCGCCTGCTACGCGCTCGCCATCAGCCCCGACTCCAAGGTCACGACCCACTACTAGCGGCGCCCCGTCTTACCCGCCTTGTACCCGCGCCCGCGGGAACTTCGGGATAAAATGTATCCCATGTGCTATTCTGATGTATAATCTATATTACTGTAAAGTTTCATCCAAATCCCTCCAGTAGTTTTTTCGTGATAGAGTAACAAACATTCATACATACGTCCATACTTCCTCTCAAACTTTCGCATTTATAATATACTAGCGACCTGCCCTCGCTTCGCTTCGTGTTTCAGATTTCATATAGGAAAATCGGGATAAAACATTGCGTGTCTCCCGTGAGAATATACACTATCAAAATTTCAAGTGGGAAATTCGGGATAAAATATTGCGGAACTCGTGCGAGTATATACACAATCAAGATTTCATGTCGGGAAGAATTCGGTATAAAGCGCGTCTTCGTCGTTCGTAGGTACCCGCGCGCTTTGACCGCACGAAACAGTAGCCATAAGAGACCCGCTATCGAGCATTATTATTTTGTATATTTCTCATCATAACTCTGAAACTAACTGTCCGTTTTTATCAATTTAAAGAGGTATGTATATAACGTGACATAATTAACCTTGATTGTAGAGCTATTTATTTTGATACTAGCTGTGCCCCGCGGTTTTACCCACAGCGCACCCGTTCCCGTAGGAAATACGGGATAAATAGTCTCTTGGTTCTAAGCTTCCTCCCCACCAATTTTCAGCCTAATCGGTTCAGCCGTTCTCGAGTTATAAATAGTGTAACAAACACGACTTTTAAAATTAAACTCCTTTTTTAACTAATTAATTTTAACCAAAAACGGTTATTAGGGCTTATCTATAATAGTTAGAGATGCCCTCGCGAACTTATTTGTTCGCAATAATATGTACTTTGATTGTGTAGAACATTGTTTTTGTGTATCAATAGATTTAGCAGCGCACGCCAATAACCCATTTTTTAAGGCATGTTTTTCATACCTTGGATTACATATACCCGCGTTGTGCCCGTTCCCGTGGGAATTTCGGGATTTTTTATACATATAAACCTTTTTTTTTATAAACCTTCCTCTTGAATCACTCTATCTATTTAAAAAACCACGTCAAAATCCGTTGCGTAGTTTTAAAGATCTAAGCATACATAAGGGCAGACAGCTTTTGGTTTCTAAGGGTTGTTAAAGTTTAGAGTAAGTAAAATTTTGTTAAAGTAACACATTTTTAGTTTCAGAAAGTTAATATAAAATTTTTGGACTGGCTTTGTTAGTATTGCAGTATTTACCGAACGATAAAGCTGATAATATTTTTGATAACTATACTTGTTCGGTTCGGTTTTTTCCGCAAGGTCGATTAATGCGAACCTGAAACTGTCCTTGCGAGTAAGATGATTATGTGGTACGTGAGTATGGATTCCGTCGTTTTTTATATCAATTCCTTGAATCTATTAATGTCATTTTCAGGTCTGCTTCAGCTGTTGTTCCGACGGTAACATAGCGGTGTGGGACCTACATAACCAGACGTTAGTTAGACAATTCCAAGGTACATAACATTTTTAATTTTTATTCATATTGACATTTTCATCTATGCGCTGCCTGTGGCGCTATCGTACATCGGAGGATACGTTAAATTGTAGCTGGTTGTTTACATCATTCCATTTTCGTTACATCATTTGGACACCTTTACGCGGGCTACAAACTTAGATAAAAGTCGGTTTTTTTGCTCGAAAAAGTTATTAAAAAGTATTATTACTGAATCCAGGGCATACGGACGGCGCATCATGCATCGACATCAGCCCGGACGGCACGCGCCTGTGGACGGGCGGGCTCGACAACACCGTGCGCGCCTGGGACCTGCGCGAGGGCCGCCAGCTCACGCAGCACGACTTCGACAGCCAGATATTCTCGCTCGGATACTGTCCCACTGGTAACTATACTACTCTATGTGGACGGGCGGGCTGACAACACCGTGCGCGCCTGGGACCTGCGCGAGGGCCGCCAGCTCACGCAGCACGACTTCGACAGCCAGATATTCTCGCTCGGATACTGTCCCACTGGTAACTATACTACTCTATGTGGACGGGCGGGCTGACAACACCGTGCGCGCCTGGGACCTGCGCGAGGGCCGCCAGCTCACGCAGCACGACTTCGACAGCCAGATATTCTCGCTCGGATACTGTCCCACTGGTAACTATACTACTCTATGTGGACGGGCGGGCTGACAACACCGTGCGCGCCTGGGACCTGCGCGAGGGCCGCCAGCTCACGCAGCACGACTTCGACAGCCAGATATTCTCGCTCGGATACTGTCCCACTGGTAACTATACTACTCTATGTGGACGGGCGGGCTGACAACACCGTGCGCGCCTGGGACCTGCGCGAGGGCCGCCAGCTCACGCAGCACGACTTCGACAGCCAGATATTCTCGCTCGGATACTGTCCCACTGGTAACTATACTACTCTATGTGGACGGGCGGGCTGACAACACCGTGCGCGCCTGGGACCTGCGCGAGGGCCGCCAGCTCACGCAGCACGACTTCGACAGCCAGATATTCTCGCTCGGATACTGTCCCACTGGTAACTATACTACTCTATGTGGACGGGCGGGCTGACAACACCGTGCGCGCCTGGGACCTGCGCGAGGGCCGCCAGCTCACGCAGCACGACTTCGACAGCCAGATATTCTCGCTCGGATACTGTCCCACTGGTAACTATACTACTCTATGTGGACGGGCGGGCTGACAACACCGTGCGCGCCTGGGACCTGCGCGAGGGCCGCCAGCTCACGCAGCACGACTTCGACAGCCAGATATTCTCGCTCGGATACTGTCCCACTGGTAACTATACTACTCTATGTGGACGGGCGGGCTGACAACACCGTGCGCGCCTGGGACCTGCGCGAGGGCCGCCAGCTCACGCAGCACGACTTCGACAGCCAGATATTCTCGCTCGGATACTGTCCCACTGGTAACTATACTACTCTATGTGGACGGGCGGGCTGACAACACCGTGCGCGCCTGGGACCTGCGCGAGGGCCGCCAGCTCACGCAGCACGACTTCGACAGCCAGATATTCTCGCTCGGATACTGTCCCACTGGTAACTATACTACTCTATGTGGACGGGCGGGCTGACAACACCGTGCGCGCCTGGGACCTGCGCGAGGGCCGCCAGCTCACGCAGCACGACTTCGACAGCCAGATATTCTCGCTCGGATACTGTCCCACTGGTAACTATACTACTCTATGTGGACGGGCGGGCTGACAACACCGTGCGCGCCTGGGACCTGCGCGAGGGCCGCCAGCTCACGCAGCACGACTTCGACAGCCAGATATTCTCGCTCGGATACTGTCCCACTGGTAACTATACTACTCTATGTGGACGGGCGGGCTGACAACACCGTGCGCGCCTGGGACCTGCGCGAGGGCCGCCAGCTCACGCAGCACGACTTCGACAGCCAGATATTCTCGCTCGGATACTGTCCCACTGGTAACTATACTACTCTATGTGGACGGGCGGGCTGACAACACCGTGCGCGCCTGGGACCTGCGCGAGGGCCGCCAGCTCACGCAGCACGACTTCGACAGCCAGATATTCTCGCTCGGATACTGTCCCACTGGTAACTATACTACTCTATGTGGACGGGCGGGCTGACAACACCGTGCGCGACTACATTATTGTATTTTCATCCTTTTTAATCCCTTCTCATCTTATTATTCATAATGTGGTTCTCAGTTATCTAATTGTACTTGCAATATCACAATAACGAATGCTTAAATCAAATGACCGGTATATGAAAACATAACTTTCCGTTCCCAGGTTCGTGGTTAGCAGTAGGTATGGAGAATTCTCACGTGGAAGTGTTGCACGCCGGCAAACCGGATAGATATCAGTTGTTGATGCACGAATCGTGCGTGTTGTCATTGAAGTTCGCATACAGCGGCAAATGGTTCGTCTCTACAGGGAAAGATAATCTGCTTAATGCGTGGCGTACGCCGTACGGAGCTAGTATATTCCAGGTAATAAAAACAATTGTTTTCTTTACTAGCTATTTTCTTTCTTGCATGTTCTGTTATGGACAAAGGTCCCATCCAAAAATTGCCAACTACTCCTATCTATGGCCTTCTTCCACCAATCAGTATCGGAGAAATTGTCGGCCCCGGTTGTGTCAGTTGTTATATGTCGAAGGCATTAAGAGGGTCTAAAAACCCCGACACCACTAACCAACTCGATTACTAACTTACTTACCACGACATTGACTTGCTTCCTAAGTGGAGCTCAGTTAAAATCATATTAATTAAATCCGAGACTGCCATATAAGAATTCCGGTTATTTTCCCGAAGACCAAAAAAGTTAATTCCGGGTCGTGTTACATCTTCGCCTCCAGGGTCGACCACTAATATTTTCGAAGTTATTAAGTAATTCTCCAATGTTTCATTTTCACAGTGTAAAGAATCATCATCGGTGCTCAGTTGTGATATATCTTCGGACGACAAGTTCATAGTGACCGGCTCTGGTGATAAGAAAGCTACGGTCTACGAAGTAATGTACTGAATCAGATGTTAATCTCAGCAGCCAATACAGTGTGACATTACGTGAGGTTCATTTTGTATAGTGCTTTATAGTTGGCTGGTTGTAGAGATCGCTGTTTCGATAGTCGATATGAGTTTATTTATTGATTTAACTAGCAGCGCTTCGCGGGTTTACCCGCGTCGTGCCCGTTCCCATAGGGATTTTGGGATGACAAATAGTCTTACCGTTGAATGTGGCTATCCTTTACAAAAATAAATATTCAAAACTGATTGGTAGTTTCTGAGATTACAAACAAACAAAGTCAGAATCTTTACCTCTTTATATTAATAAAGATTTACATTTAAACTCAAATTGAAAGGAATCAACATCAATATAGAGTTTGTAATAATGACATAATGCCACAATGTGAGGGTAGTGTAGTGTCTGCACGGTCTCGGGTTCTGGGTGTTGTGTGAGAATCAGTCCAGCGCGAGCTATACGCGACAGCAGACGTATGTCCTGCCTGTATCGTGTGATCTTGAGTCATTGATGTCTCACTACAGAGTGTAACAGAAGGCATTGATTAGCATAATTTTGCATTATAGATAAGTCCAAGTTGATCAACATTCTACGTATCGATTTTGATTAAATTCTTTTTATTTCTGTATCTTCCGCGAAAGAGATTTTGGCCATAGCCTGCCTTTACAAGCCGATTGCTAAAACCAGCCAACGTTAAAGTTTTAAATGGTAATAATAGTAATAGAATCAATGTTGCACCTTCAAACATGATATTTTAGCGTTAAACTATATTTTTATAATGAAATAAGAAATATATTTTCTTTATTTTATAACTTTTAGTTCTATGTATCGGTCCATTTATTACGTGTATTTGTTTTAAGGTTCAATCTTTGATAATCAGACTGAGGTAGTAAGATAAGGTATATTGTTTCAATATAGTTTTTTTGTCGATTTTTCATACGAATTAGATTTTATTTTCATTGACGGTTTAATCACGCATAATATTGGTTTTGTGAAAAATTGGAAGTTCCTAAAAATAAATGAATTTGAGTTACTCATGAGAAGAGGTTAAATTCATCAGAAATTACTACGTTTTAGTAATTTCAAGACAAAATTGTTAATAATTTGGTCTAAAAGTTTGTTTACGCCGCATTTTAATTGCTTTTAATATCATGAACTTTATTAATTGAAAAACTAACTTAAATTTTGCATAATCGGATTATGTTTTTGTTCAAGTAAGAGGGTTCACCCATAAATATGAAATGTAAAATTAAACTTAACATAACTTTATGACAACCACCACCCAATTTCTGTATGTATAAATTACTTCAATGGCTAGAGAGATATCTTTGCCCTTCATTACGCTCGGCAAAATTTCGAACAAGATTCAAATCGAATAATAATACGCGTTTAAAATAAGCAGTTTTATTGAATCTCCTACCGCCACATTGGGCCTAACCATCGATCAACAATACACAACTAGATGTCGGGTTGGCGCAAATAATACGTCTCAGTGAACAACAGCGCACTTGACCAGTGAGCTCTTATTTTATTCATTAGATTTGCTACTTTAATGTGGTTGTAATTAGGTTGAACTTAGAACTGTTTTAAAACTTTTGTCTCAGTTCGGTAGTAAATAAATGAAGTTGTTATCACGTCATCCTCGCAGACATCATTGAGCTTTGATTTTGTACGTGACCCGTTCTCTAATTGTTTATTGTTGATCGAAGGTTGAACGATCGGTTTGGATCGGTTCATCGACTTCACTACATAGTATAAAACAAAGTCGCTATTTTTGTCTGTTTGTTTGTCTGTATGCTTAAATCTTTAAAATTACGCAACGGATTTTGATGCGGTTTTTTGTAATAGGTAGAGTGATTCATGAGGAAGGTTTTTATGTAAAAAAATTCCTGAAATTCCCACGGGAACGGGCACAACGCGGGTAAAACCGCGGGGCGCTGCTAGTGCTATAATAATATAGAGTGGTTACCATGTGAGCCATTTTCTAGTTTACTGTGTGAGCCAGTTTTTGAGTTTACCGCTCGTAATGTTGACAAAACCTTACCAGGAAACAGAATCCGAATATGTCTCGTGATCTAGATTATTGTTTTAGAAATCTTTACAATAAAAAAACATAGGTGCTTAAAACTCATAGATCTCTTGTCCTCAAGTATTTCATTCGAATTTGATTCCTATACTCAATGTATTAACGGCTGATTTACAATGATCGTTAGTTTTAGATTGGACTGATTTCCTTCCTATTGGTTTTATATATTAAATTAAAATCATACAATGATTTATTAAATAAGTACAATTTGTAAATTATTTTATGTTTTTTAACAATGAATTTGGATTATTATTGTGTTTTATTAATAAAATTGCGTACATATCAAAGGGTTTTTAAAATGTATATTTCAGGTATTAAATTGTTCTGAAAATTACCGTCTTCTTGTTAGGTAATTAACAAAATATGAGTGAGATGTTGTTCTGTGTAAACGAGTGATCTGCTAATTGTGATATTAACTCCCAATGCAGTGACCAGAAATGCAGCACCGGATTTGTCAGTAGATTTTTAATAAATTGTTATTTTTTATCCGAAATTGAAATTGTATTACTTCGATTATATTTATTATTTCCATACTTTATGTTGTTTTATTCCACTCTTTTAAGGGTAGGTTCTTTAAGATGTTAAAATAGCTGCAAAGTATTGAAGTTAAGGCTCCTTTATTCGTTTGATCAGGCTTGCCCAGCGAAACCTCCAAGGCATATCATACCTACCAAGGCATACCTTAGATACGACCACCGAAAAGCGAAGTACATACTTACTGGTTACACTTCTTTATTTCGTGGATGGGACTATGTTAATGTAATATGGTTTGTGCAAATCACGGCTGCAGAACATTATCTTTCTGTAATTTTAATCCAATTTGTTTCAACATTGCCTTCTATTCAGCACAAAATAAATGCCAATAATGGCAATAATGCGTATTCTTATTCTTTGTGGCAGTGTGGTTCATGGCATTCATGGTCTGTGGTGATATTCAGAACCGATTGCAAAGATCAAAGTCAAATGTCAAACTAATGTCAGGTGTTACTTGTCAAATGTGTCAAAATAATTATTGTTGATGTTTGATGTGGAATTTTGAGTCGAGTTGGATTTTTCAAACAAAATACATATTTCAAAACTAAATATAAATACTAAAATTATGCATAGTTTACTATAAGTTATCAATTATACAGTGACCATGTCTCAATTCAGTCTATTAGATATAGAGCCGGAGCAATTATTCAAAACTTACAATGTTAGTGAAATTGATCAAGTTCAAAAGAAGTTGCATTACGAGATTGAAAGGAAAAGAGAGGAATTACGGGCTATGGTCGGGTAAGTACAAGATAATTATTGAATATTCTATTTACTTTCACAATTATTATTGCATTTTTGTTTCTTGACTCTTTAGACTATCTCTCTACTTTAAATTGTTAATACTCTTTCAATTATTTGTTGTGGAAACTCATGATAGACAGACAGACGTCATATTGGGATGCCTAGTAGTTACTAGTAGTTGCCTACTGACTTAGTTAGAATGTGCAATAAAAACAAAAATATATTCATTGCGCAGATTGCACAAGAACTCTTAAATATATTTAGTATCTACCTAAATAAGTTTTAAAATAATTACTTGTTTTCTGGTTGTCTTTTACATTACACCTACAATATCTTTTTACAGTGAAAAATACCGAGACCTTATCCATGCTGCAGACACAATAGAAGAGATGAGGGTCACAACGGCCAGCACCTTGGACCACATAGGAGTCATGATGGCGACTTGTAAAAATTTACACAATACACATCTTGTGGGATTCAAAATTAATGACAAACCCAAGACTCCTTTGAGGTAATTTTATAAGCATTCGTTTAATTGTGAATATTAACTGGCTTATTCATAAACAACTAGCAGCGCCCCGCGGTTTTACCCGCGTTGTGCCCGTTCCCGTGGGAATTTCGGGATTTTTTTTACATAAAAACCTTCCTCTTGAATCACTCTACCTATTACAAAAAACCGCATCAAAATCCGTTGCGTAATTTTAAAGATTTAAGCATACAGACAGACAAACAGTGTGACAGACACGAAAAAGAGACGACTTTATTTTATACTATGTAGTGATATATAACTTAAACAGTGTTTTAAAGTGTTTTAGCTCTTTCGCTCTTTGGCAAATAGCATATGTCGGAAAGGGACAAACCATTTGATAGCTAAAGTACTGTTTATAAGTGTTTATGAATAAGGCCCTAAAAGGATATGTTTATTTTTATATTCAGGATAAACTCTTTGATTTCCAGTCCAATTTGAATAATTATATTTAGATATATGGACTGCACCAAATTGGATAAATCTTTCGTTAGTGTAGCCGTTATTGTCAGGGGAAAATTAGAATGAAAAAAAAACAAAATAAAAAAATATATCAGTTAGTATATATAATATAATTCTTATGAATATGAACCCTTGATAATGAATAAAATGTTATGAAAATTTGTTTTTTTTTTCCAGTTACAACTACACTATGAATCCAGTCCAAAGTATATCCGTACAAATTAAACTCCTAATGGAGATACCAGAGAAAATATGGATGTTTATAGAAAAGGAGGACTTTATTAAAGCCACACAGCTTTTTATTTTGGCAAGGCATATAAATACTGGTAGGTTATGTCAATTTAATATTAATTATTATAACCTTGACTATTTGTCTGCGTCTTTACCCACTGTGTACCCATTCCCTGGAGAAATTCAAGATAGGAAAGTAGCATATCTTTGTACCAAACTTGATCAAAATCTGCTCAGTAGTTCCACTTTAGTGTCCGTTTCTTTTCCACAATTGGTTGTATGTGCTAGTTATTTAATAATTTTGCATATAAGTGTTAGAAAATATCCATTCAACAAAACTTTCGTGTTACTGTTATCTCCAGTGAGATGAGAGATCTTTGCCCAGCAGTGGGACAATACTGGTTAATACTTCACTTTACTTTTTACTTTAATGTACATTGCATATAATGTACTGAACACTCTGCAAATTAGATTGTACCTTTATTTTAGGCCTCCAACTTCAAATAGGAGGCAGTAACGTGAAGCCGGAAATGCAATCCTTGCAACGACTGATCCAACAACATTGGAGTTCCATTTCGAATTTCAATCAGACGATCATTGATGTTTGTACGGAGAAACTTAAAGATGTTGATATTAGTGTTGAGGTAAGTTAAATAAATATATAGGCTACTAGCAGCGCCCCGCGGTTTCACCCGCGTTATACCCGTTCTTGCAGGAATTTCGCGATAAAAAGTAGCCTATGTCCTTTCTCAGGATCTGGACTAACTGTGTACCAAATTTCATTCAAATCGGTTTAGTAGTTTTGGCGTGAAAGCGTAACAGACAGACAGACAGAGTTACTTTCGCATTTATAATATTAGTTAGGTAGGATATATGGTAATTAACTGTGTAATAAATACACAAACTGATACTATTACATATACATACATAAATACTTTATATTTATATATAATTGACACCACAAACATGCCAACAACTATGCACATACTGTTGAGTATGTATGGGCGAGAATTGAACCCGCAACCCCTAACAGTAAGTGTTACCATTTACAAATTGATAACATTTTATTTGCATTTTCTTTGTTCTATACACGATTTATATATAACTTACACAACTTGCAACTGTTTTACATATTAGTTGTCATGTCAATTTTCTTTCCCAGGTGGCCTGTTCATGCTTAGTCAGTCTATACCTTCTAGACTCACAAACAATGGTGAAACTCCTTAAAACTCTAATAGACTTGCACAGTAACAAGAGTCTAACTTCGACCCTACATTTCGACCTGCCGTCCATCTTGAAAGGAGATGTCAAAGCGGCCATTAAAGAGAAGATAGTTAATGGAGTGAAGATTGTGCTTAAAACTGTGGTTCTAGTGTATTCATGTTTCGTTGGTGAGGATTTTATTATTTACTAGCCCCGCCCCGCGGTTTTACTCACGTTTATCCCGACCCCATGGGAATTTCGGGATGAAAAGTAGCATATAGCCGTCCCGTTGAATGTGGCTATCTATAACAAAAAGAATTATCCAAATCGGACTGCTAATTCCCGAGATTAGTTCGAATATACAAACAAACTTTAGGAAGGACATTAACAAAGACTTTATCACATTAAAAAGATATTACCACCAGAGTTGGATCCATTTCGTATTTTGTAATAAAAAATAGCGCGCATACTAAATATCAACTAAATAAGTTTAGTGGTTTAGCTGTCAAACCGTAAGAGACAACCAGACTATCGTACATAGGATATTGTTATTGAATTACAGCACAACTTGCACTATTTTATATCATCAATGCCTTACACAAAAATCTATCCCTTAACTTAATTTGTAATAATTTTTTATTTTCTTATTTAGTAAACAATGGAGGGGCAGTGTTGGCGAAACTCAACGATTTGTTCAGGAAAGACTCCCAGCCTTTAGTTGAACTGGTCAAGTTCAGTGACCCGGTTGCTATGAGGCTGCTACCACCCGTCATATCGAATTACAGGTAAAGTAATGTATTACAGCACTCAGAGACGTCCATTTAGTCGACACTTAACTATACTCGGAATTTTAATTCGATTCCAGATTTGACAATTTCAGTGTTGCACATTATGACAAGTACTAAATAGTGACGTTGCGAAATTATTCGATATGGAAATGGAATATTTCCGGATCGATTCTTCTCGTTTATAATTTTACTCTCGTAAACTAAGTATATCAGGAAATTAAATATTTCTGAACCGATAATTTAGTTTTGACGATTAATTAACGATCTGAGACTTTTCTTTTATAATTGTGTGTGAAATAAATAAAAAAATGTGATCATGAAGGAACATGACAAATAAAACAGATAGATGTATTATGGTAATAATTTATTTTATAAATTGTCGCCGTCATCGCTATCGCTGTCACTTTCTGTAAAATTTATTATAAATGTGTCCGTGATATCGGATACAAAATATCGATTCGCAATGAAATAAGATATTCGTATCACTACACTACACTATTATATGTGGTATCATTATTTCACAAAATGACAATAGCTAATGTCAAATCTGGAATCGAATTAAAATTCCGAGTATAGTTATTATTTGTTTAAACGGGAACTTACGTACGACGGAGGCTACTGTTGAGAGCGTGCGTCGTCAAATTAACAAATGACATTAACGTCAAATGACATTAACGTACGTTTCAATTAATACATAACTAAAATTGGCTTAATAAAACGTACGTAATGAAACGTAAACGTACGCCCAACAGTGAAACGAAAACATTTTGAAAATCTGTTCATACACGACGTAGATATTTTACAAATATACAGAAACTAGCCGCGCCCCACTATGTTACCCGCGTCGTATCTGTTCCCACGGGAATTTCAGGATAAAATGTATCCCATGTGTTATTCTGATGTATTTAAACCTATATTACTGTAAAGTTTCATCCAAATCCGTCCAGTAGTTTTGTCGTGAAAAAGTAACAAACATACATCCATACATCCATCGTCACAACTTTCGCATTTATAATTTAGGATAAGCACAAAGTGAAATTCTACTCTAAGAAGTGGAAGTCGGTAAAAATTGTCCTTTATTTCAACACGGGCTATCCTTATTGGCCTATTTAAATTAAGGAGGAAACCGAAAATAAAATGTGACACCCAATAACACAAACCATTGATTACATTTCAGATAAAATTAATCCCTTCATTAAGATTAAAGTAACATTTAAAGACTTAAATTATCGGTCTATGATTGGTCAAATAAATGATTAATTCGAATAGGGCGTGGTTCATTTTTGAATAATCAATTAAGCCTTTAGTTTCAAAGATAATTTAGTAATTTATACCTTAATTTGTTGATATACTTTAATCTTCTTCTTCTTCTTATCGAGTGGATGGTCAACCTGACCAATCCTGGTGTCAGAGTTATTGAGCCGCTAAAGGCCTCTGACATGGCTCATGTAACGACTACTATCCGTAGAAAGTAACCGGGACCGACGACTTAACGTACCCTCCGAAGCACGGAATCATCTTACTTTTCGGGCAATCAGGTGATTCAGCCTGCAATGCCCTAACCAAACTGAGGACAGTTTCACAAAGTGATTTTTTGTGAGATAACCCCACCGGGAATCGAACCCGGAACCTCCGGATCGTGAGCCGAGCGCTCAAACCACTGGACCACGGAGGCTGTTAATTATCACACTTTAATCTGTAATACATAAAGGTTATTTTATTTTGCATCTTAAAAATGAGCTTAAAAACAATACAACCAATGAAATTAATTCACTCATTAACTAGCAGCGCCCCGCGGTTTGCTAAATATCAATCACAAAATTCAACTTTACTTTTACTTTAACATGTCGCACTACTATTACAAGACTGTATTAACTCAAAAAGAGACTTTTTACAGAAATCGAGAAAAACTGTTTACTGGCCAACTATAAACATTTCATCGAAATAATGAATCGTGTAAGACTCATTAATGAATACAAAGGTTAACTGTATTTGCCATGTTGTTGTAAGGCCTATAAATCAACCAATATTGAAGATTTTTGAATTAATACAGTCTTGTACTAAACATGTTAGTAGAAAAAAAGAAATATTTCTAGTTGAGTCCTTCTTGTTGAAAAAATTTGGAGTTGCTGCAGTTTTAGCTGATTTGCTTATGATGTGTTGGTATAGTTAATATAATTCGTTTATTTTAGTTCCTGTATTTCACGTCTTTCTAAATCATTAGTAGCGGTCCGCGGTTTTACCTGAGTTGTGCCCGTTCCAGTGGGAATTTCGGAATGAAAAATAGCCTGTGACCTTCCCGTTGGATGTGGCTAACTATTATATAAAGAATTATTCAGATCGGATTGATAGTTTCTGAGATAAACGCTTACAAACAAACTTAGAAACATGAACTCTTTATAAGGGCTCCCACACAAAACTGCGAATTCGCATCGCATCGCAAATATCTGCGAATTCGCACGAACGCATCGTAAGAATTTCCGATCTGCTTCGCATCGCACATTCCTGCCATATTACGTCATCCTTGGTGACGCCATTTTAGCCCGTTCTGGGACATTTTGTTTTACTTTACCTGATAGTCAGTCCCAGCATTTCCAAAGGCATAACAGGAATTCTTCCCTTGTACGATCGTTTTTGAAGGCATGGTGATAATAAACTCAAAAGCTCAAAAGTACTTTTGAGTAAAATAGTTCCCATCAGAGTTCATAATCGTAATAAATGGATGAACCCAGAATCTTCTTTTTCTTTTATATCTATTTAACAATAACAGCAGTGCAATAATCTTTTTGCGATCCATGTTACGCTTCCTAAAAACACGTCCAGTACGGCTGACTACACTTGAAGGCATGGTCGCCCTACCAAACGGTTTGCCGCACTAAATCGTATCGCAGAAATTCGCATCGCAAGTTCCTGCGATGCGAATTCGCATCGCATCGCATCGCAGTTTTGTGTGGGAGCCCTTATAGTATAGATTGAGGAGATTTTATTGAAAGACTCTTAAACGGAAACTCTTAAACCTGCCTAAACTATTTTTGGATCTATTTCTAGCTCCACTATGAAATAATCCATATACCCACAGCGTTATATTACTGTTATTGTGTATGTATATGTAGTAGTATCAGTGAGTTACATTTCATAAAAGTGTAGAGCTTACTATGGGTCTAATTACCTGTAAGATAATATATCTATCGAGATAAATAAAAGTGAATTGCCGAAATATGCGCATAACTTCAGAACGACTGCACTAAATTGGATGATTATTTTATTATATGTTCCTTATTACCAGGACAAGGTTTTCATACACGAAAATAAGTAATAAAAATCTCGAAATTCCCACAGGATAATAACTTATCCCCTATTCCAGATTATCAACAAACACCGACCCGGAGCCTCTAGCCAAAGATGACATCACGAATTCAGTTCACAACTGGAACAAGTGGGTGAAACATCACATCGAGCAGACAGTTCAGATATTATTGCAAAACGTTAATAGAGTCAAAGTGCTTCACGAGATTAGAGAAGAGGCTTTTAAGATTGGTGAGTTTCTTCCACTCTTTTTAATCGTACTGCTTTGTTAGGTTTAAGTGAACATTATACATTTTAAATTGAAAATTCGTTTACGGATAGAATTCGTTTTTGAATTTTTTGTCTGTCGTTTCGGACAGGACCCATGGTCATAGAAGAATTCAATAGTTATATTTGTATGGTGTAGTCTAATTTCAGTGGAAGGTAACGACATTTAATCCCGGAATTCCCACGGGAACAAGTAAAACGTGTGTAAAACAGAATGCCGCTACTAGTGCTATATAAATAATCGGTAAAAACAAAATAAGAACTTCAATAAAGCTTCACTACATAGTATAAAATAAAGTCGTCTCTGTTTCGTGTCTGTTTGTCTGTTTGTCTGTATGCTTAAATCTTTAAAATTACGCAACGGATTTTGATGCGGTTTTTTGTAATAGGTAGAGTGATTCAAGAGGAAGATTTTTATGTAAAAAAATTCCCGAAATTCCCACGGGAACGGGCACAACGCGGGTAAAACCGCGGGGCGCTGCTAGTTTAAAATATAATACGAAACTTAATTGAGACACTGTTATATCATACACAACACAAAATCGGGTTACATACACTATGTAATTAAAAAACCAGCCAAATTAAAACCTTCCCTTACATGACATCACTTTAAACCCGCTAGTTTTGTACCACCAAAAATAATTAGGTATTCGATTAAAATATCTATAAATGTAATGTAATGTACACACATCGCCTAATCCAATAAGCGAACAACCATTATGGATTATTAAAAATGAATAATAGTTATTAAATTACACCCAGATTATCCATATAATCATAATCGCCGCAATATAATCAAATTCACTATCATTTTTCCAGTTAAAAGTGCTAATCTTTACAATGTTTGGTATAATCCTATTAACATGAAATTAGAGATTATCATATTAATCTATACTAGCTGTCTTAAGCGGTTTTACCCGTTTGGAATTGAAACTATGTTTATCTACACTAATGTTGTAACATTCTACTTATGTTTCCAATACTTGACTTATAATTACTACTGTTATAGCGCAGACAACAAAACACTCAATTTAAGCAATTTCACATGATGTTATAATATCCACATCGATATCGTAAAATCTCATTATAACATCGCGCGCTAGCTCCTGATTGGCCCTGCGCGAGCTGCGCTCTCATTGGTTAGATTTTAATGGCGGCAAGTTCACTGTGACAATACACGTACGCGTGAAAAACTATTGTCAGCTTTTACTCTTGTTGTTTGATTAATTGCATTAGTGAAGATAAAGTAGTGTATGCAACTGCATATAACACGGGTATTAAAACACTCGTTACTATTATGAAACTCACACTCGTGTTTTAATACCCTTCCTTATATGACAGTTGCATAAACTACTATTACAGATACACTTCGCTTTTATTTTACATTTGTATCTGACGTTTCGGCCTCTTTACAGGAACCGTGGTCACAGACGATTCAAGAGACCAGTACGGTTTTACTCGTGTACTTTTTCCTAAATGTAATAGATTAAGAAAACCTCTTCACACCAAATAAAGATGAAGAGTTTGATTTTACGTTCTTTCAAGGATGTTATGGTAGTTTTAAACTCGAAATTCCTCCAGGGGCGGGTACAATGTAGGTAAAACCGTGATGAGGAGTTCGGTTTAAAATTACGCTTCTAACTTACTTATTGTAGTGATCGTGGCGTAGTTTGACTAGGCGATGGTAACTCATCCTTATTGTAAAGCAATATTATGTTTGGCCTTTCTATCTGAGCGCTACCGTGTACTGGACACATTCAAGTGTGGGTCTCAGTTGTTTCAATCGTTAAACCATGTCGGAGGCCTTTTAGGCGGTCTAAAACTCTGACACCAGCTTACTTATTTAAACTTCCTTTTAATTAAGTATCTACTTATAACGCCTCGGTGGTCTAGTGGTATGTGCGCTCGCCTGCCAAGACTGAGGTCCCGGGTTCAATTCCCGGGTCGAGCGAAAACATGTTACCTACTTTTCAAACATGGCTCGAGTTTGAGATCACCAACCCGCATTTGGCAAGCGTGGTGATTATGCCTAATCCTCCTCACTGTACTGATAACTTCAGTGAGATGAGAGGCCTTTGCCCAGCAGTGGGACATCACAGGCTAATACTTACTTACTTTTATACAGGAATTCCAGAATATACACAAAAAATGTGCTTTTCCTTTTTCACTTTTTTAGTTTGTTTTGGCGCGAAAGAGACAACAAACAGTGTTACTATTTTTTTTATTTTTTGTTATCTTACTAATTAGCAGTTGTTGATGAATAAGATGATAACACTAGTGGCACGCCCACGGTTTGATCGATTGCTTTAATTATGTATTTTATAGTTAGAAATATAAAAAGTTTTATTGCCAAAGGCCAGAAGTGAAGCGTGTACGTACATTTAAAATCTAACCTAAGAAGGCCCAATTTACAACCAAAGAGAATTCATTCTGTAGGTATTTTGTTTAGATGGTTAGATTAGAATGAAACCATCATTCTATGCTTTCCATTTATTGGGAAAATATATGCCCATAGTTTTATTAATGGAACTGATAAAATCAACTTCAATTGAATCTAAAGACTCACGGTAGTCTTCTGTTACCTGAAAAGCCGCTTAAACTTCAGATAAAATATGAAAGTAAACGTAGATTCAATTAAAAATGTGTTGCGTCCGCTTAAACTTGAGCAATCAGTAAAATACAGGGTGATTTCGGGGTCGTGTCGTGATCCCAACCATTTTTTTCTGACTCAGTAAACAAATGATTTCGCAATCATTTATTTACTGAGTACTTAAATTAAAATAAATACAGGTAGCATCGCTGCTACCTGTATTTATTTTAATTTAAACAAAGATGATTCGTTATTTACGTATTTTTATTTAAAAATTATTATTGACTCAAAATGCGTGGTCACCCTACTTTTAATATTACTTGACATAAGTTTTCTTGGGATATAGTAGGGTGACCATGATCTCGAATTATCGCAGTTTTTTTTGCTGACTAAAATAAGTTGCTGGTGTACTGTTAGTCCTAACCTATCGTGATGCTTAGGAGAAAGTAAGTTAAATGCTTCTTTCTTGCTCCACGACCCCGTAATCACCCTGTATAATAGTGAGCAGATACAAATTAGGTCACAAATTGAAATAAACTTTCTTCCAAATCTAATCTCAGTTTCTTTTCAGAAACTCCTGAAAACTGGTCATCAATATGTCAGTCCTTAAACATCCCAGAGGTGCATGTTTGGTGTCATTACTACCAGCCTTTGTTGACCTCTCGCGTCAAAGAAGTTATTACCAATCGATGGGTCAAGTTATACGACGAGTTCAAGACTCAAATCCTGGTTGATTTGACGAAGGTCTCTATGGAGCCTGAGTTGGAGAAGGAGGCAGATATCAATTGGTTTGTGTGGAAGGATTTGATAGGAGAAACTGTCATTGAGAGTAGAAGCGAAGTGGTCAAAGTTATGAATTGTCTGATGAAAGGTTAGTATGTTTTATTTCATTTAGTTTATGATAGAGAGGGACAGAGATAGCTGAATGCAGTGATAATACAGGTTGTAAATTATGTAAAAGTAACACTTATTTGTTCTCTGTACGAAAGCATACTTATACACGATATTCAACCTAAGGTGGGTCCCAAATTAATGCTCGTGACTGTACCTGAATAGCGATTTTTATGTGAATTTTGGTTTGAAAATTAGATTGTACTTTGTATCCATTTTGAAGCAGCTTAATGGTAGTGTGTTGTTTATTATTTTGGTTCTGTAAAAATATTCATCAAAATCGACGCTGACACGGTCATCGTAAAAATGTTAACACTGTAATCGTCATCATAAAAATCCGATCCGTCTAGTCAATCCGATGCAGACTTTACCTATTTCGATTTATGCATATTCAGTAATGTCACTAAATTAATTAACACTGTACTGATATCTTCAGTCAGCATTAGAATTACAGTGGGAATCTGTGTAGCCTTATTTTGACAAGCTCGTTGGCATGTGACAGCGCTTACTGTGTCAGATTTCGGGTTCGATTCAGATCGACTACGTCTGGGTGTCAATTATATATTCTTATCTATACTAATATTATAAAGCTGACGAGTTTGTTTTGTTTGTTTGTTTGTTTGTTTGTTTGTTTGTTTGTTTGTTTAAACGCGCTAATCTCAGAAACTACTGAACCGATTTGAATAATTCTTTCACTGTTAGATAGTCTATTTATCGAGGAAGGCTATAGACTACATTTTATCCCGGATTTCCTACGGGAACGGGCACAACGCGGGTAAAACCGCGGGGCGCTGCTAGTGTATGTATAAAGTAGTATCAGTTAGTTTGATTCCATAATACAAGCTAAGAGCTTATAGTTTAAGTTTAATTAACCGTTAGTGAATTTGTCCGGGAGTATATATCTAACAGGCCCTTTATTCAACTTTACAGGAATGGCCCGACAAGACCGCGGCTATACACCGACCCTCGAAAAACTCTGTCAGACACTAGACAGTGAGTTGCAGAAACTTCTAGAAGATTTGAAAATCTATCTCTACCCGGAGAAGAAGAATACTTCCAAATTGCTCTTCTCCTACGACGAAGACGAAGATAGCGATCAAATGTATTGCGATAGAGATGAGATTGAAGTTTATTTGAGAGAGATTTCAGATAGGCATATAGAGAGGTAATTAAATATTAAAATAGTGATTATTATGATTTATTTTTCTCGCGGCAAAGTAGTTTATGTTACTCCTTATAACTTAGTTATCTGCCAAGGAAAATCTACTCAGAATCGGTCTTTCAGTTTTCGAGATTACCTTAAAGAAACATATAGAACGGATAGACGGACTAACATACTTGAATATCAAGTATTTATTAAAGATCTATTCAACAATTAATCCCAAAATTCTAGCAGCATACGTTCTTCTAATTGGATTCTCTAGTATTAAATAAGTATCCTTTTTAGTTAACCTCACTTAATTTCAATTTCAGTATAATAAACTACATCAAAGCCTGCTTCGAAGAGCCGACCCTCCAATCAACGGAATTACAGCAAAAAACAACTGCTATCTACACCGCCAGATTCATACAAGCGATTACCAAACTTATGCCTAATCTACGCAAGTGCTATATTCCCGAAAACATATTGAACGTTGAAGAAAAAGCGCTGAAATCTTGGGACAGTACGTGTGATGTGTTGAAAACTAATTGGCTTTACTGTTGGTCTAAGTGGGTGGATGTAGCGATGGTCAAAGTCGAACATTTGACCAAACATTTGCCACAAACGTTTACATTGGAAGCCAATGTCGATTATTTGATGATGGTAAGCTAACTTTTAGTATGCTTTTCTAAAGGAAATGTTAGCGAAATATATTTATTAATATGTACGAGTGAAACGCTTTTGCCCTGTCGTGCGATTTTACACTTCAAAATATAATATTTTTACTATCCATTAATAACCATGTACGTTATGAATTCCAGCAATGGGACGTAATAAAAATAGTCGAAAAAGACGACGAAGGGAACTCGATAGAATCAACAATCAAAGTACCAGCCGGACCCTCATTAAAACTACAAGAATACCTCTACGCTACAAGCCGTATATTAGACGAAGTAGTACCCCACACATTACCAACAGAAATCCACACGAATTTCATCGAAAAAGTTACTGCTATCACACTCGCACACTACGATAAAGTTATAAGAGAGAACGAGACAGATATATTACAGAGATGTGCGCTTCAACTGTTGATGGATGTTCGACATTTGACGTTGTTGTTAGTGCCTAGAGAGAGTAAGAAATATATGGATATGTCTCAAGAGTTGTGTGAGTTGATAAGACAGAAGATTGATCCGTTTGACTATGATGTGTTCTATCCGTATATACAGACTAATTTAAAGAGGAGTGTCCAAAGAGTGCAGGTGTGTATTCGTTACGTAATTACAATACAAACACTCTGATTTTTTTTTGCATAAATACGTAAAGGACATCTTTTGATTTCTACTTTTAACTAGCTTTTCCTCGCGGTATGACTCGCATTCTATACAGTAAATAATAAGCTCAATGCCTTTCGATTTTCATCGAATTAAACTTACTTCCTACTAACTTATTAGCAGCAGTCTATGGTTTAACCAGAGTTGTGAGACTTTCCGTGAGGATTTCGACCGAAAAATATATTTTAACCATGTGTGGATATTTCTTCCAAAAATAATTATTCGTATCCGAATAGTTTCAGATATTATCCAGTTCAAACAAGTGGTTAATAAACTCTTCTTAAATTAACGAAAAATACCCTTTAACCTTTCCAGACTCTACTAGGCAGTCTTATCCTGCACCACGGTCAATTAACCGGTATAATCGGCTCTAAACCGGTTCAATCCGGTGGCAGTGGTGACAAAGCAGCCTCTATACTGGCCTCTGGGGACTCTATGTGGTTCTCCTTGCTGCCTGTCGCTGTTCCCGTTATTAAGAAGCAGGATAAACCGGTATGTAATGCATGTTTATTTAAAATTGGAATTTTAGATATTGTTTTTTGTTAGAGGCCGAAAAATTTATGTAATGTGTTACTGTAATTTGAAGTTAGAGGCTGTTGTAAAAATACGGACTGTAAAAAGGTCTGTTGTGATGTTGTTATAATGCCTTATATCGGTATGTTTTTGAAGTGGATTAGTATAAAGGTTATTATTAGGATAAGCGATAGCCGCCAAGACGAAAGTTGTATTTTTGTTTTTCAATTCGATTTAGACTCTCTTTCTCTCTCTCTATATGAAGAAAAGAGATAAAAGATAGAAGATATATTTGGCGTGTCCTGTCCACATACTAAAGTGTTGGTATGAGACAGCATTAACAAGAGCGCTTTTTAATTTAAAAAATATATGCAGCAGATTGATGGCACCTTCATTCTATGAGCGAATAGGTATGATTATTGTGTGCGTTTGAGATACAACATACTAATACATTGTGTTAATAAAGTTGCATCATCTTTAAAAATCACTATAATATTCTAGGATGAAATTCAGTTGTGTGACTAATTCCATCCAAACTTTTTATTTTATCCAAAGCCGTTTTGACGTTAAATAAAGGATTTTGGTAAATCGACTTTACCTTAACCAATTTTCGTTAAACGATCACAAACTTTTGCATGTACATATAATATTCGTAGACTGACTTTTTATTGAGCATGTTCTTGTTTTTAATTGAAAAATATCAGAAATATCAAGATAATGAATGTGAGGACCGTTTTTTGTTTTTTAAGTAGTTTTAGCATTATTTTTTTATGTTGATTTAATAATTAAATAATAATAAGTGTTCAATTTTATGTATTTATTTGACTAATTAATAGAATGAGCTGATTGTTAATTCTCATCATGGGTTTAAATTTTTTTTTTCAAAATGAGTACAATAAGCGACGATTAATATAATGGCTATATTATTTTATAACTGTACTTCTGTGAGTGCAGGGGCCTTTACCCTGCAGTGGGACATTAGTCCGTCCAAGTAATTTCAATCGTTAGATACTCCAACAAAATAACTTAAATTGGAGATCTTGAGTCGGTCTAAAAACTCCGACACCAGGCTACGCTACTAACCTCGAAATGAATGAATTAATGAATGAGCCATATTTCTTTTTGTCCTTCGACTGTAGACTCTACACTCCATACTACACTCACTGACCTCTACACTGTAGGGGTCTTTGTCCTCTAATGGGGCATTATAATCTAATACTTTACTTTTTGTCGACAGACTAAGAAGAAACCAACTCAAGCCAGTCCAGGGCGGTCTAAGTCAGAAATCAGTGATCTAATGACCGCATCTCTGCCTATCAACTTTGCCAATGCCAGGTCTGGCGCGGCTTCCTTCTTTAACTCTATGACTTCGGATTGGTTTAGTGGTTCTTAAGAACGCTTGTTTCAATGAAGCTACGATTCTTGTACGTACAGGATACTTTCGGATGAAAAGTTGACAAGCAGTAATAATTTTATTTGGGTATTTTTAAACTAGCGCCCTACTGTTTTACCTCTGTTACGAACTCACCGGGGCGTGAACGGAATTAGCCAATCACAGCGCTTGAAACGATTCGAAGCACTTTAATTGGCCAACTTAAATTTTATTCAGTGGCGCTAGTGTAGCATTAATAAATATTACAGTTACTATTATAATTATAATTTATTTGTGTTTAAATTTGATTTTCTTGTATTAATTATTTTATTGGTATTAATTAATTAAATTTATTTAAATACGCAATAATTGTTTTATTCATATAATTTAAAAATTTATCCCTTCATTTTTACTGTCCTCAGTAAATAAGCTTAAAGCTTAGTTTGAATGTTCTGTACTTTTGGGCTTACAGTAGATATGGTATAATGGTTGTTTGCCGTCAAGAATGTCGAAAAAGTATTGATGTAAAACATACTTCTAATAAACATATTTCTTGGTGCATATGTTTTACCAATATGCGTCCTTCAATTACAACTATTTTGAACTACTGTGTTCTCAGTTCTCTCAAAAATAAAACAAAATTATAAGTACAGAAAAATAATATAATTTATAAACAAAAAAGCTTAATACTGAACATACAATTAGAAAGATTCTTTCTTATTAATTTATACTTTCAATGCAGAGTCGTCACTTTTCTTAGTGTCTCCAACTTTTCTGCCCAAAATCCTGAAGTTGTCATAGCCATCTCCATAACCACCATAATAATTGTTGCTCGGGTAAGGCCTGTCATATCCGGGCCTGTATTGGTTATATCCGGGTCTGTATTGGTTGTATCCGGGTCTGTAGCTGTCATAGTTGTTTTGGTATCCGGGACGGTAGTCGTAGTTAGGTCTGAAAGGAGGTCGGTAGCCTGAAAAGAAAAGAAACATATAAATAACTAGCCGTGCCCCGCGGTTTTACCTGCGTTGTACCCGTTCCCGCGGGAATTTCGGAATAAAATGTATATCATGTGTTATTTCAAAAAACCATTCCTATCACATGAATCCGGGTGTCTTAACATTTTTGAGCTTTAAAATGTTTTTCAAAGTTATCTTAATGACTTAATCCATCTTTAAAACTGTAAAAATAAGTAGTTTCACAAATTAGAGTGATAAACCATTATGCGATGCGTGATTAAAACAAAGACAAAGGATAGATTCAGATTACGCTCACACACCGGTAACCGTTAACACAAAATGTTAATCTAAACAGAGACGTAAGAAAATGAAGAATCATGACTCTACTGGCAGCTTGAACAACTTTAACATACTTAGGCTCGGTTGCATCAAATCAGTTGTTAAAGTAAAGGTTACTGTCTAATTTGACAAATACAATAACGTTAACTTTAGCAGTGACGGGATGGTGCGTTGCATCAGCGTATTACGGCGCCTTGTTAAAGTTAACAGGGTTGCAAGTCAAATGAGATCTTATTATCCCGAGATTAGGGTTGTTTGACGGTTTGACAGATAATTACGCTAACAATAACACTAACTGCCGAACAGCGAGCGGTTAAGATTAACGGTTAAGTTATGACGTAATTTAACAAATGTTAAATGATGCAACTCATTTTTTGGCTAACCGGTACTTTAACAAGTTTGTAATTGTTAAAGTATGTTGATGCAACCGAGCCTTAAACAACTCTTTGTATTTAACAGAGACTTATTTAATAGCGTAAGTAGTAGTGAACTTTTTACAAGCGTATGGTATAAAAGCCAACCGTTTGAAATAACCCACCCTTAAGTTAAAAAGCAAGCGTGGTGATTACGTCCAATCATCCTCACTGTACTGAAATCTTCAGTGAGCGTAAATGCCTTTTCCCTACAGTGGGACATTACAGACTAACATATGAATAATACTTAAATTGATCGCATGGAGCAAAGTATCTATACCCGGACAAATTCACTCAAGGTTAATTAGACCCACTCTAAGCTCTAATCTTGTAATGTGGAATCTAACTAACTGATACTACTACATATACATACACACACTTTATAAGAATACATAATTGGCAGACGTCGTCGCCAACAACTATGTCTTCACATATTGTTGACTCCGGGCGGGAATCGAACCCGCAACCCCCGACGCAGTAAGCACTCTCACTGCTACTGTACCAACGGGCTTGTCAGAAAGGTATTCAATACTCACAATAAATACGCATTACAAATAAATATTACAATTGTAATATTCTAATTAGATTACAATGATATTACGAGATCAATGTCCGTTGTCAAGGACTCTATATCCATACAATGTCCGGAAGTTAGGACAAAGAGCAATCTGGCCTTTTTGTTACTTTTAATTATGCACTTTTGTAAGTAAAATTCGAAGGTTTTGTTGACAAATTGAATGCGTGGGTTCGATTCCCGCGCTGTCACCGATATTAAAATGAAGTTATGGGCGTTGAAGGATGTTGGAAATGAAAAGATTTACGTATTTATATTTTTGATTATTGTTATTGATGTAACTGACATTATAATTTGCAACTTGTTAGTAGTAAAAGCGTTATCCCTAGTATACCCTAGTAAAAAGAGAGGTACGGGTCACTCTACCATTATTTTAGCAAAGTATTGGTTTAAAATTGTTATAGTAACTCTCCCTATTGACTACAATGTAAAATACTTAGGTCTACAAATGCAATAGTATTACCGAACAATCAGTACAAACAGTAAAGGTCAACACTGCGTTAAGCGTGCGCACGCGGCGGGCGCACGCTCCGGTTCAATTTTGTATGACACCGCACGCGACGGTTCACTTTTGTATGAAGCCACACGCGGCGGGCGCCCGCGACGGTTCACTTTTGTATTAAGCCACACGCGGCGGGCGCCCGCGACGGTTCACTTTTGTATTAAGCCACACGCGGCGGGCGTCCGCGACGGTTCACTTTTGTATGAAACCGCGGCGTGCGCACGTTTAACGCAGTGTCGGCCCTAAGTATGCGTGACTCTACATGATAAGTATCTTATCGATATGGGTTCAAAATGTTTAAAAAACTGTAAAGCTTAGCATATTTTCTTTAACCTAGTACTGTTAAACAGTGTTTAACTAAAACACTTTTATAAAGTGTTTTGTCCCTTTTGCTCTTCGTAAAAACAGCGTGTGTCGGAGAGGGACAAACCGTTTGATAACTAAATACTGTTAATAAGCGGTTATGAATAAGCCCCTTAGTCTTATTAGACCAATATTTAAGTAGAGCATCAATCAAATAGCTTTTATTAGTTTTTAAGAACATGTTGGTTCCACAAACCGTCGTCATCTGTGAACAAGCCCAACAGCTTCAGAAAGAAATGCTCCAATAGCCCTGAGAGATAATTTTACATTCAATTTTGATCTAATGACTTTCTTGGTTGGACACGAAATTAAACGACTTAATTCGAAAAGGCGAAACAAAGACTAAAATTATTATCGAATGTTTTGCTAAGTCTATGAATGGTTTTTTAGTGACTTAGAGCCTTATTCATAAACGCTCATCAACAGTACTTTAGCTATCAAATGGTTTGTCCCTTTCCGACATACGTTATTTTTTAAGAGCAAAAGAGACAAAAACTCTATAACAGTAATTTAGTTATAGAACGTTTAGTAATAAGGAATAAAGCATTATACTCATGTTATTAAAGTAGTAGTAGTTGTAGTTCTAATTATAGTCTTTGTTTTGAATAGTGCAGAGTATATTTTGCAGTGAAATCAGTACGTATGTACGTATTTAGAGGATGGCAGGAGAAAGAGAAAAATGGAAAGAACTCTATCGACAAGAGTCCAGCTCTTAAGTTTAAGAAGAAGTATATACCTACGTATGTATTTGAAATTGACGACATTGGTGACTTGACGACATTGGTCCACATTTTGGGACAAGTAAGAAAAAATAGAGTAAGTATAGGTTACTTTTCATAAAGGTTTGTAAAAGGTATTTACCTCCTCCATAGTTGTTGTAGCCGGGACCGCTGCCGTAATTCCCGTAATTCCCGTAGTTGGGAAAGCCGCCGGTACCTAATGAAAAATGATTTTCATATAAATACTAGCTGTGCTACGCGGTTTCACCATAGCGTACCCGTTCCCGTGGGAATTTGGTGATTTTTATTACATATTATCCTAATCCTGACCAAGATGAATAAATTAAAATAAGAATCATTAAAACGGTCCAGCCGTTCTCCAGTTATAAATGGACCAACACGACTTACTTTTATATATACGTATGGATAATAAAATCATGTAGGACTTCACACACACATATGTAATTCAACAAAGAAAACAACTTTACCTCCATAACCGCTCTGATATCCTTGTCCAGGGTTATACGCCGACCCGTACCCGTTGGTGTACCCGCCGTAGTTATTATACCCGTTGCCGTAGCCCGGCCTCCATAGCCCGTACCCGCCCTGACTCCTGCGTTGTCCGTCGAGTAAGTCGTTTGAGTCGGTCACCCTTTGACCGCAAGTCAAAACGACTGCGCATGATAGTAGGAATATTTGCTGTGGATGAAAGTAAGTAAGTAAGTACCCTGTCCCACTGCTGGGCAAAGGCACATATCAGTACAGTGAGGAGGATTAGACGTAATCACCACGCTTGCTTAATGCGAATTGGTGATCTCAAATTCGAGCCATGTTTGGAAAGTTGGTAACATATTTTTGCTCTACCTGGGAATTGAACCCAGGATCTCAGTCTTGGCAGGTGACTGCACCGGCCACTAGACCGCTGAGGCGTTACTTAGTAGTATTAATAAAGACAAAAAATGGCGGACGATCTAATAACTGTCAATTATCTAGTAAATACCTTACGTAGATATCAACCGCAATTAATTTATTGGTATATAATTTCATTGTTATCGGGACAGATAGCTTGATAGGGTTTCTAAGTACTCAAGTACTAAGGAAACCTAAATGTATTACCTATAGCTTACGTCGTAATTTACCTCAGTGTATGACTTATCGTTTGAGTCCATATGTTATATGGTACTAGCAGCGCCCCGCGGTTTAACCCGCGTTGTGCCTGTTCCCGTGGGAATTTCGGGATGAAAAATAACCTATAACCTTCCCGTTGAATGTGGCTATCTATTACAAAAAGAATTATTCAAATCGGACTGATGATTCCTGAGATTACCTCGAACATACAAATAAACAAAAAAACTTACAAATTTTACCTCTTATGTTAAATGTTATATGATTAATATTCTATCTACCTATATTCTATAAGGCTTTTTCGTTCAATAAATTCTATTATTTATTTATTTTTTAACAATGTCTAAATTAATTTCCATAAGTGGATTACAATTCGGTGTTTTGTTAATGTATGTTCTTTAATTAGGTATAAGCGCAAATTAGTTTAGGTGACTTCAAACCGTTATCACGTCATGATATTAACAATTCAGTAGTAGATAGTGTTATCATTATCATTCATTAAAATCAATAACAAAATAAACGCCGCCCAATAAATCATTGATCTTTAGATAGACTGTTGATTTTTTTTAATATCGGATCCGATGCTAGATTGGGAGGCTATTTTTTTATAATATATGGCGGGGTTTCAATTGTATTAATATAAATATAAGTAAAAATTAACTTAAATAAGTATAAAAAAAATATATTTAAGTATGTATATTTTAATAAATAAATAGTTATAGCACGAACAAATACACTCACAGTTAATTAGACCCAAACTCTGAGCTTGTAATATAATAATAATATGGAATCTAAACTAACTGATACTACTACATATACATACACAAACACTTTATAATAATTGACACCCAGACGAACGAAAAAGTTTTTAAAGTCTTCTTCTTCATCGAGTGGATGGTTAACCTGACCAATCCTGGTGTCAGAGTTATTGAGCCGCCAAAGGCCTCTGACATGGCTCATGTATCGACTTCGTTACTACGTTCATAAAGTATACTCGTCTCATAAATATCTAAGGTAAAAAGCATAAGCTACTTACTAATGTACGGTCGGCCAAGAAAGTGGTCTACCACTTTTGACAAAAGTTTCTGCGAGATGTAACGATCGCTAAGGTTGACTTTTCTATGCACAATTATGTTATGACGTATAAAATTGACCTTGTTGTTACATGACGTTGAAATGAATCTCAACCGTAGGGTGGTAGACCACATATTTGGCTGACCGTACACATTAAGCGGTTTAAAAAATCCGGGTTGGCCACTGACCTACTTGAATTGACCGAATGATTATTCAAATTGTTTAACAACGTACTTATTATTATTTATTAATAAAATCCTAACTAATATTATAAATGCGAAAGTAACTCTGTCTGTCTGTCTGTCTGTTACGCTTTCACGCCAAAACTACTGAACCGATTTCAATGAAATTTGGTACACAGTTAGTGCAGAGCCTGAGAAAGGACATAGCCTACTTTATATCCCGAAATTCCCGTGGGAACGGGCCCAACGCGGGTAAAACCGCGGGGCGCCGCTAGTTATTAAATAAAAAAGGTACGTTAATAAATTACTATGATTTAAAATTTTCTAGAATTAGGTACTTATTATACGAGTAGTAGTATATCTTAGATTTTAATATAAATGACATTAAGTGATGTCAAAGTGTATTAGTTAGTATTCTATTTGACAAGCCCGTTGGCACAGTGGCAGTGAGAGCGCTTACTGTGTCGGGGGTTGCGGGTTCGATTCCCGCCCGGAGTCAACAATATGTGCAGACATAGTTGTTGGCGACGACGTCTGGGTGTCAATTATATATCCTTATAAAGTATTTGTGTATGTATATGTAGTAGTATCAGTTAATTAGATTCCATAACACAAGCTTAGAGCTTACTTTGGGTCAAATTAACCGTGTGTGAATTTGTCCAGGTATATTTATTTATTAGCAATTATATGAACTGAAATTAGTCTTAAACGCCTATTAATTATACAAATCTATATGTACGTCTATACTATTATTATAGAGGTAATATTTTTCATTTTGTTTGTATGGGCGGGCTAATCTCAGGAAGTACTTATCCGATTTCAATAATTCTTTTTGTATAAGATAGCTACATCCAAGAGGAATGTTTATGGTTATTTTTTATCCCTAAATTTCCACAGGATGGGGTATAACGCAGGCAAAACAACTGGATGGTACTAGTGGCAAGGAAGAATTATTTGTTCCGATATTAGAGTTTTTTCAGTTCTTTGATGAAGTATACCATGAAATAATGTTTTTTTACCACCTATGGGGTTTTCAGAATACTTTATTATTACAAGCAGCTCCCCGCGGTTTCACCCGCGTTGTGCCCGTTCCCGTGAGAATTTTGGGAATTTTTAGACATATAAACCTTCCTCTTGAATCTCTCTATCTATTAAAAAAAACAGTGTCATAATTCGTCGCGTAGTTTTGAAGATCTAAGCATACATAGGGACAGACAACGGAAAGCGACTTTGTTTTATACTATGTAGTGATTTTGTTTAGAACCCAGCAGTAGAACCCAGTCTTTACAATAAGTAGTGATTACAAATTCACCGAAACTGAACAAATAGAATTATCTTCGCATCTTTAACATGTTTAATTGAATTGTTATTTTCAATTTCAAATCGAAAGATCTACACACAAGAGCACTTTGTTTATCGTTTTAACTTAACTGTTATCTCATCTGTGGTTAGTTTTATCGTAAACTAGCAGAGGCAGGCGGTTTTACCCACGATCTACACGATCCTGTGGGAGTTTTAGGATTAAAAGTACCCTATCATCTCTTCCTCTTCAATGAAGATATTATATGTATAAGTGATATATTTAAAGATATCAGAAATTTATAATTAGGTTTAAACTATAAAGGCAAATCGAATGTTGAGTGAAAATTGCGTAAGGATTTATATTTGTTTATATATTAATTTTAAAAATATGTAATAAAGGTGTATTTCTCTAAATATATTTAAGTATTTCAATTCGCAGCAAATATAATACAATTTCTTTTCTACTTTTGAGGTTGAGAGGAATCCAAAAGTGTAACTTTAACCTACAGTACAATCATTCTTAAGTTATCAAAAGTTGTGATTAATAAGGTATGATTAAATGCTTAAACTGCACGATTTTAAGTCTTTTTTATATCTATAATTAATTAGGGACTTTTACCCAAGCAAGGCATTTCAGTCCCAATGTGTTATGAATTTAGATAAGTGCAGGAAGTTTATTTTATAATGTCAGCCTCCCCTTTTCCCGACGCCGTAAAGTTATTGATACAAATGTTTAAATATAATTCAAAGTAAATTGTTAAGTTTGTGTGTTTTATAATTTTATAGTTTTTAAGATTTTGTGAATTAATTTTGTATTTAAGTGAAAAAAAATAATATAATATGAAAATAAACAAACAACTTACAGTTAAATACATGTTTACGCACAATCACTAACCGAATCACCTTTACATCTGACTCTCACGTTTGATCTGTCGCTTTTATAACAAACATGATTCATTCATATCCCCGTATGCCTTGATCTGCATATAAACTGCTACAGCAACTGTGGCTGCCTGAGGCCTAGTATAGCCTATATAATGTTACTAGCCGCGCCCCGCGGTGTTACCCGCTTTGTTCCCGTTCCCGCGGGAATTTCGGGATAAAATATATCCCATGTGTTATTCTGATGTATAACCTACATTACTGTAGAGTTTCATCCAAATCCGTTCAGTAGTTTTTGCGTGAAAGAGTAACAAACATCCATACATCCATACATCCATACATCCATACATACAAACTTTCGCATTTATAATATTAGTAGGATAATAAGCCTTAGCTTAATAGCCTATACATGTCATGTTTGGAGGTGTTGAGAAATTCGTTCCATTAGTTTCTTTCTTAAAATCCTATAGTTATTTCGGTCGATCTTCGACATATTCAATAATTATGTAATATTACTTGCAGTGCCTCGCGGTTTGACCCGTTCCTGTAAGGATTTTGAAAAGGTGTCATAAACCTTCCTCTTGAATCACTTTGTGTGTTGGTTTGTAAGCGGTTCATCAGTTTTTGATAAAATCGATTACATCCAGACGGACAGGTCTGGAGACAGGCTTTGTTTTATAATAAGTAAACTTGTAGATTTTTATATAATTTTGATATAATGTCTTTGTAGAATAGTAGTAGCTGACTTTGGTTCTTACTTAGTGTATTGATTAGTCTTACACGCATTCATTCCTTAAGAATCTGAAGTAATTGTCCTATCCTAAAGTTGGTACATATATTTATTTTAATTACGAAAGGTTATGTTCAACATAATTGACATAATAAGCAGCAACACTTCGGAATGGTGATAGCTACTTCTACTCGTATAAGCGTTCACAACCATGATGTGGAGCTAGTCATGTTTAATCATGTTTAATTAAATATTATAAATTAGTCATGTTTAATCAAATATTATAAATTAGGGCAAATTCCGCATATTAGGTGTATTGTTTCGCCTAAATTAGAATATTTTTTAGGTGATCGACTAAGGTCTGTTATTGTTATATACCGCCATATTCATAAACGATATAATATAACTTAACCAGTGATTTAAAGTGTTTTTTCTCTTTCGTTCTTTGGCAAATAGCGTATGTCGGAAAGGGACAAACCATTTGATAGCTAAAGTTATGTAATAAGCGTTTATGGATAAGGCCCTTAGTAATCTTAGCTCTGCACTATGTAAGGCCGTAGTTCCACGAATGACACTCAAATTTGTTCTTCTTTGTGTCACAGGCACTTAATTGATCCAGCCCAGAACTTGGCCAGAGTGACTGCATCATCTAAACAATTTTTGAAGGCCATCTAACTAAATGAGTTACGTTCTAAAAATTTGTATTACTATGGTTTTCTTCGCGGCACCGAAAATGGTTTAGTAAGTAAAAACACTTACTTTGATTTCGCGACGTTTCGAGTGGATTGCACCACCCGTGGTCGCGGCGGACTCTGTGCCGCGAAAAAAGCCGTAGTAATAAATTAATAATACGTAAGAATCGTGAAAGTTTGAAAGAGACTATTAAAATGGCTCTGTATTTCTCTGTGTTTGAAATCTGCTCCTGTATTTGAAAGTCATACCGTTAAAAATGCAAAAGTAAACTTTATTTTACGAGTAAGTTTGTTTGCAATTTTTATACTATCTATAGAATTAGTCCAGTATCTTATGAAAGATTTTCCATAATACGCATGGAGTATGGAAATAGTCCATACTCCAAGCACAAAAAGACCCCTAGGAAGACCCCGCAAGCGATGGCGGGACGAACTAGACCAATACA
The DNA here is from genome assembly GCA_963082685.1 of Cyclophora albipunctata. Taxonomy (NCBI): domain Eukaryota; kingdom Metazoa; phylum Arthropoda; class Insecta; order Lepidoptera; family Geometridae; genus Cyclophora; species Cyclophora albipunctata. Next base: position 2,022,581 of record OY720128.1, read on the forward strand.
ACAATAACTGGCCCACAATAGCTCAGGATAGAGATCAGTGGAAGGGGGTAGGGAGGCCTTTGCCCTGCAGTGGGACATTAGCTAATATGGGTAATTAATCTATATAAATAAAAATGAATTGCTGTTCGTTAGTCTGCTTAAAACTCGAGAACGGCTGAACCGATTTGGCTAATTTTGGTCTTGAAATATTCATGAAAGTCCAGGGAAGGTTTAAACGGTAAGCAGTGACGGAATAAATGCGGGTGCAACCGCAGGGCACAGCTAGTAATAAATAATTATTAAAACCTATACTTACCAGAGTCGAGCCCAGTCATAAAAAAAACAATCGTTTAATAATAATTCTGATCATTGTTTTATGTTGTTTATTTATTTATGTTACAAGCGACGCGATGCGTAAATATCAATTAATGGTCATTATAAATTCGTACTTGTGTCATAACATAACATAAGTGACAAAGCGTTGTCTCGAGTTTTTATACTTTTATACTTTGCATCGCGTCGCGTTGTTTGTAGGACTCATATAGGACAAGGAGACACTACTGATTCGAAAAATGGATATGAATCCCAATAGTGGGATAATTTTAGAATATTTTATCTGCGTAATACTAATGACTATATTCCGATAACACAGGGAAACTTTGTAACGCAATTAATTTAATTAACATGTAACATCACAACAAAAAGTGTTAGAAAATATCATTCTTATTGGATCAAAGGAAATGAAGAGACAAAGTTAGGAAATGTGTTATTATATAATTATCAGTTATTGTTTATGTGGAAGTCTTTAGTAGATGTAGAACTACTTTGTGTGTAATTGTACTTAGCAAAAAAGGCACCGAGGGAATTGTGGGAATTTCTTTTTGAACAATAAACGTGATTATGTGGGTAATGTAGTTCATTGATAGAACTCGTAAGTGATAAAGACTACAAAGAAAGTTTGTTTGAAAGGTCAGTGGTCAACTTAATTGGAATTTTTAGACCGTTTAAATGCCTCTTTATAATATTAATATAGATCATTAATAGAAATCAATTGTTTCGTTCAGATAATCGTTAGCTTAAAATTAAGTCGTAACATCCACATAGCAAACTCCCGCGTTTGTGCGTCAGGGTAAAAGTACATTATTAATAACAAAAACTAAATCGCTGAACAATCTTAGATGATCAGTATAAAAGCTATCTTTAAAGACAGATCTGACGATATTTCAAAAGATTAAAATCTCACACTTTGATTAGGTAAATTAACCCAATTGTCGGATATCTTTATCATAGGCAGACCTAGATAAGCATTGATTAACAAAATAATTTTTAACACAATTAAAGCTGTAATTCCATTATTTAGTTATTAATTAATTAATGTTTGCAATTATAAAGCAATTAATTATGTTTAATTAGTTATTAACCTAATGTTGTTCAAATCGATAATTTAGATTAGGCAATTCATTAGGTTTATTTTGTTTTTTAGGAATATTGGCTTCATAGATTTTATTAACATACTAGCTGTGCCTCGCGTTCTGACCCGCGTTGTGCCCGTTCCCGTGAGAATTTCGGGAATTTTTATACATATAAACCTTCCTCTTGAATCACTCTATCTATTAAAAAAACCGCGTCAACATTCGTGCAGGAGTATTTGAGTTTATCGCGAACAGACAGACAGACGCGGACAGGGACTTTGTTTTATAATATGTAGAGATTTTGAATTGAAACGCAGTGTTTCTGTAAACTTAGTTCCAATTCAAAATAATAATGTTTTGTAGAATCTGTAAGATTTTCAAGTCTCAACTGAAAGTAGCTTAAATATAGAATCAAAGGCTAATTCTCATCCCGATATTCCCACGGTAATCAATACATTGCAGGTTATTCAATTAATGAAAATGAGACTAAACTTTTTGACGATTTCTTTCGATTCTTACAGACAAAACCAAAAGCGTTGTTAGCGATGGAACACATTTAATAACAGCCTAATTAAAATCGATTACTAATTTCACCAAAAGGATAAGATTCATTTCGATAAATATAATTAACACCGGATGTCCATTCGTACGCAAGTTTCTTGGAATCAAACCATTGTTTTCTTTCTACTAACTATGCCACGTGATGCCATAGCGACAGACAATTTAACGTGCGACCTGGGATTTGAATCCGGGACCTTAGTCTTGGCAGGCGAGTGCACATACCACTAGACCACTGAGGCGTCTCACATCAATGATATTTTTTAAATTTTTGCTCTTGTGCTTTTGTTTTTTGTGCTCAACTGACAGTAGCAACAGAACTTGCGAATTGTAAAAACATAGGTACTTATTGGCACAATCAGAAGGAAATGTCTAGGGCTCTTAACAATAAGGAAGTATTATATAAATAGATAGTAATATATAGGTAGATTATAAATGTATTGTTTCGTTTTTAGCTATATTGTTATGCGTACCTTATATGACAAGGATAACTGCGTGGTCGAACGTTGAATGCTAAATATACAATTGGGAATTGCATATGATTATTCTGATGGTCTTATTTATATGTTTTAACTGTTATAAACATGGGCGCATGAAAATACTTGGGTGTTATTCATATTAGCAACCTATTTTTAACTCCCCACAAAATAAAACAGATTTACTTGTTTGTTGTCCAAAAACTCCTTATTAAATGATCTGATTTTAAATTAGTTTTTGGCTGTTTTGTTTGAAAAAGAGGCGTTTGATCTGCAGTAAAAATTACAGGCTTATTAAATAGAGACATTCTTCTTCTTCTCTCAGGGAGTAGACAGTTATTTCTCTTAAATGAAGTCCTGGCTAGAGAAATTAATCACATTGAGCTTAAGATGGCAAGTCAAGGACGATGCTACTCGGTGGTCTGACCTAGTGCCCTTTAGTACTTGTATTTAAGGACTGCAATAAAGCATTATTGATATCACTTATTATGAATGCATTCTTTGAATAATGGCAGTTGCATAAGAGATGATTTATTGGACAAGCAAGAAAGTGAAATTATGATTACAATATTTCTCTCACTATAAAGATTATAAAATAATCCATAATGTTTGTTTAGATGCTTGTATACCAGGCTAGTAAATAATTCAGTCAAATATTTTATTCAGTTTTGGCCCCAAAGAAGTTCAATTGAACGTATTACCAAAGCAAAGACGTAGGATGTATCTTTGTTACTATTTCATGAAAAAACTACTGGACGGATTTGGATGAAACTTTACAGTAATATAGGACCTATATATTATACATCAGTTCACACATCCCGAAATTCCCGCGGGAACGAGTACAACGCGAGTAACAGCGTGGGTACGAGTACATCAAAGCAGAAAAGCCATAACCGTGCTTTGGAGGGTATTTAAAATTATTGGTCCCGGATATTTCAATCGTTAGATCGCGTTGGAGGCTTTTAGGTGGTCTAAAAACACCAGGGTTGGCTACTTCTTTTCTTCTTATCGAGTGGATGGTCAACCTGACCAATCCTGGTGTCAGGGTTATTGAGCCGCCAAAGGCCTCTGACATGGCTCATGTAACGACTACTGTCCGTAGAAAGTAACCGGGACCGACGGCTTAACGTGCCCTCCGAAGCACGGAATCATCTTACTTTTCGGGCAATCAGGTGATTCAGCCTGCAATGCCCTAACCAAACTGAGGACGGTCTCACAAAGTTATTTTTGTGAGATATCCCCGACCGGGAATCGAACCCGGAACCTCCGGATCGTGAGCCGAGCGCTCAAACCACTAGACCACGGTGGCTGTTAACTACTAACTTGGGAATCATCATTGTACTACTAACCTACTCGCACTATACTTATAACCTGTTTTACATTTATGTTGTTAAACTTGACCGACCTTGGCCCACTTGTTAATCTAAATGCAAATAAAACCTTGAAAAGAGTTCCTTACTCTTTATAAAAGGATTTTACAACGTCGTAAGTTTCATCGTAAACTCGTGGGCGGGAGGTCTCGAAGCAAAAACGGATTGTAAAGTATCACATCGATACCAGTATTGAACACTTTGGTAACTCTCAAAACGCAATTTTATTGTAGAACTTTAAAGAAATATATATATGAAAGAAAATCGTGTTAGTTATACCATTTATCGTTTATCTATCTCAACGTCTGAACCGATTTGGCTGAAAATTTGTGGGGGGAGGGGGGAGTTAGGTTAGAACCAGGAGACGGATACAGTATACTTTTTTAACTTGTTTCTTACTGTTCCTTCTTTAAGGAAACTTTCTAACTATTAGGCGAATTAATTAATGCCACATTGTGATGCCAAATATGTACATTACATACATAAAAAGAAATCTCATTTTTACAAAATCTCCTGAAAATTGCCTGATTTTCGAGTTAGTATAGTGTTCAATGCAAGTATCGACATTTCTATCTACAACTATATTGCGAATTTCAATTATTCAAGTTTCTTGTATGGTAATATTTGACCTTGTAAAACCATATTTTTGCCCGACTATGGCGAAGCTAAAAATAGGAAGGTATGATTTTGTACATACTTAATTAAATCGATTATGTTTGCATAATAACGACCTTCTGTGGTATTCCTTGGGAATTTCCAGATACGTGTAGAAAACAAGTTGAGCAATACAATCTTTTTTAGGTCGGTTAAACATAAAGTTACACTCTAAATAGTAAGTACGTACGAGTAGGTTAGTGGTCAACACTGGTCGGAGAATTTACGGACTGCCTTAAAACCTCCGACGAAGGTAAAAAAACAACCTGTGATCTGGTGAAGGTCTCGGGAAACCGTTAGATGTGGGTTGCACAGAAACAGAAACCAAGGGTTCCACCAATTCACTCTGTTTGTGAGTGGGGGGAAATGGAATTTTCTTACCGTTTAAAATTATCACCTCGGTGTTCTAGTGGCATCTGCATTCGCCTGCTAAGACTAAGGTCCCGGGTTCAATTCCCGGGTCGAACGAAAACATGTTTCCTACACTTTTCAAACATGGCTCGGGTTTGAGATCATCAACCCGCATTAGGCAAGCGTGGTGATAATCTATGAAGCCTTATCCTCTTCACTGTACTGATATCTTCGGTGAGATGAGAGGCTTTTGCTTAGCAGTAGGACAATACAGGCTTATACTTTCCTTTCCTTAAGATTCCCACCCGTGGGGTGCTTTGGTGTCCCGCTTTGCCGAAAAACACCTTCAGTGAAAACAGGTGTAATGTCTTCCTTTGCGTGCCGTTAGACACATTGCTCTAGGCTTATCTGCATGAGGACATTATGATCCAAATCTAATTCATATAAAGGTAGTTAATTAAGAGTCGAGAGTGGTATAGATAAGGAATGTCATCGCGTCGCGTTCCCCTGAGCATGAGGAGCGTTGAATAGAATCCACTTAATTAGTTCCCGGCATAATGCAGGCCCAACTCTTTTGTTCGTTTATTCTTCATTTTTGTCGGATAACGTAGTGATGTAACTGTAATCAAAAAAGCATACGAGTATATACGGTCGAATTGCGAAACTTCCTCCTTTTTTGAAATCGGTTAACAAACGTAGAAAGAACAGTTAATGCTCCGTACTTATATACCTATATAGTAGCAGTACCCCGCGGTTTTACCTGTGTTGTACGCGTTCTAGTAAGAATTTTGGCATCTTCTTCTTCTTTCCAGTCAATGGCGCAAAATAATTTTTAGTATTAATATTTTCCCGGACCAGTAATTCACAAGAGAGAGGGTAGCGTCTGATACGTTCAGTAAGTCCTCTTTAGTGCAGGTAGTAGGGCACGGAGGACAGGACAAGAAAATTGACAATTTGACAATTGGACAATTTTGGCATGAAAAGCCAGTAGCCAGTACCTTTTCTCTTAAATCACTCTGTATGGAGGTTAAAACCGCATGAAAATCTAACAAAAACAGTAACCTCTGTTGTACGTAAGTTCCCGTTTGAACAATAATGATATCAACGTACGTTTCAATTAATAGTAAACCGCATGAAAATCTGTTGAGGAGTTTTTGAGAAAATCAATTACATACAGACATATATGGTTCTGGGATGTTGTTTTATAAATGCGTAGATAGGTGGTACTCAGCAAAGGTAAGGGTCCGCGGGTCTTCGAATTTCGCAGTCCACCCTCACGTTGAATTCTACTCGATTAAAAGTGTAATAGAAATCGTCCACTTGTCCACTCGTTCACGTTTTTCATAACACTTCATTACACTTTCATTACACTTCAGATTTTTAGGGCGCTACCCTAGCCTTCGAAGCGTGAATCTATGTGTGCATGCGCCTGCTTCATAACATACTGTAAAGTAGGTTAGTGGCCAACCCTGGTGTTGGAGATTTAGACCGCCTAAAGGCCTCCGACATGGTCTTACGATTGAAACAATCGGGACCGACATAGTGCCCTCCGAAGCACGGTAGCGCTCAGATAGAAATGCCACTATCGGCCACCCATCCAAGTAGGGGTCGAGCTGCACGTTGCTTTACAATCGCAATTATCTAACATCGCTTGGTCAAACTACGCCACGAGCGCTACAATATAAAAATATACTGTGACTTTGCCCTTCTCGGTGTATTTATTTAGTGCTCTAGGGTCTACCTAAGTTGCTTAACATCTTAACCTCTCTAACCTAACCTAACTTAGCTTACACCCCTACGCAGATTTTAAATCGATTTGATAATACGGATACCTTAACGTGCCACCGTCGGTCCCGGTTATTTTCTACGAATAGAAGTCGTTACATGAGCCATGTCGGAGGACTTTGGCGGCTCAATAACTCTGACACCAGGATTGTTCAGGTTTACCATCCACTCGATGAAGAAGAAGAAGTAGATGGATACCTTTACTTTTAAATCGCTTCCCGAATGCTCTTTTAACGCGGCTCGTTTGTATTTTGTCTCGAATGTGTCCCGGCACTATTCCCATTGCCGTGAAGGATCCTAACAACAAAAGGTACATTTAAGTGCAGTCAAGCGCCACATTTAGATAGCAGAGCAAAAAACTTGGATTACTTAAAGGAGTCGACTGCTATACTGTATTATGAGTCCTAGCATTTGTATGAAAGACTTTTGGTTTTCTCTTGTCCTGTTTCTCCATATTACTATTTTGATCTATATATTGATGAATCTATCTTCTTATATATAAAATTCTCGTGTCACAGTGTTCGTTCGCGTACTCCTCCGAAACGGCTCGACCGATTCTCATGAAATTTTGTGAGCATATTGAGTAGGTCTGAGAATCGGCCAACGTCTATTTTTCATCCCGAAATTCCCGCGGGAACGGGTACAACGCGGGTGAAACCGCGGGGCGCAGCTAGTATATTTATATAAAAGAAATTCGTGTTAGTTACACTATTTATAACTCGAGAACGGCTGAACCGATTTGGCTGAAAACTGGGGGGAGGTAGTTTAGAACCAGAAGACGGATATAGGATACTATTTATCCCGTATTTCCTACGGGAACGGGTGCGCTGTGGGTAAAACCGTGGGGCACAGGTAGTTGTAAATAAATAAAAACTATACAAATACGAGTACACACAGGGAAAATCGTTGTTTTCGAATTAAAGCAATGCTCGGTCTTTCTCTTGTAAGTAAAAAAGAGTATTAACCTGTAATGTCCCACTGCTGGGCAAAGGCCTCTCACCTCACTAAAGATATCAAGTACAGTGAGGAGGATTAGGGATAATCACCACGCTTGCCAAATGCGGGTTGGTGACATAAAATTTTCAACGTATTATTTCAATACTAAAATCAACGTACGTATCAGATATATACATATACACAGAAATAACACCGCTACATTTGACCCTAATATCGTCGCAACGAAAACAATTTCTCTTATATTAGAGCAAGGAAAATTGAGTTTAGTGAGTAAATTTTTTCTCGCTTGCAAAATGTTAGACTTGGAGTGAAAAATTAAGGTGGGATCCCATTATGACGCTTTATGCAACAAGTTATTTAAACAGAATATATTGCCGTGTCTAATGTTGCTCATATTGTTGTTTTGATTAATGTTAAGGTTATATGGAATACTAATTTGACAATCCCGTTGGCACAGTGGCAGTGAGAGCGCTTACTGTGTAGGGGGTTGCGGGTTCGATTCCCGGAGTCAACAAAATGTGAACAACATAGTTGTTGGCGACGACGTTGGGGTGTCAATTATAATTCTTATAAAGTATTTGTGTATGTATGTGTAGTAGTATCAGTTAGTTAGATTCCATATTACAAGCTTAGAGCTTAGTTTGAGTCTAATTAACCGTGAGTGAATTTGTCTGGGTATATTTAATGACCTTCCTTTGCATCGGGTTATGATTATATTCCTTCTGGAATGGTGGGATTTGAAAGAGGCTTTTAGACAAGACAATGTTTCTGCTGTCTTAACTCCGGTCCCTTCCAACCATCGGCAGATTGTTTCTTGCGTTTTAACCGACTTAAAAAAAAAGTAGTAGGTTCTTTCCATGCGTTATTATATTATTTTTGTTACCTCATATCGCAGTCCTTTTTGCCTGCCAAACTTTTTCCTCGACTCTACTTCAAAAATCCATAAAGTTCTTAATCTTTCCTTATTTATAATTTGAACCGTGTATATTGTTGAAAAGATAACCGCGATACAAAACATACTCTTCACCTAAACTTGTGTTATATTTAATTCAGTATGTTTCATAACTTAAGAGTCTGCGCAGACCTTGGTTTTGACAGTCTTCAGACTGTATATGGATACTTATGAGCGCACTTTGGAGACAATATGTGATTTAGACTTTTTCGACTGTCACAATCGCTACATATTATAAATCAAAGTCAAGTACAAAAATTCAAATACTGCTGCACGGATTTTGACGCGATTAAAAAAAATAGATTGTGTGATTCAAAAGAATGGTTTATATGTATAAAAATCCCCGAATTCTCATGGGAAAGGGCACAACGCGGGTAAAACCGCGGAGCGCTGCTAGTTTTTCAAAATATGTTGTAATAAACTGTGTCGAACAAGTTAGTCTAACGAATGTCTGGGCTCTAGTCTGAAATGGTCTTTAAAAACAAAAGCAGCCGAAGAGGGAAGCTTAATTAGGAATTGCTTAAGTGTTTTGATGCTGGCACATTAATTTTTATCATGTTTTTGCCTTCATCACCAATTATCTCAGAAAGTTTCCCCGATTCTTTTTCTGACAGTTTTAATTTCACTCCGGCTATACATTACTCGGAATCTGTATTGTTAATGGCTTTTGTTAATATTTTACTGCTTTATTAAGGTTTTGATAATGGAGTCCATTATAAAGATATTTAAATTGTAAGTAGCATTGTTTCTTGTTATTTATAGATAAAATAACAAGCTGTTCTCCGCGGTTGCACCTGCATGGGATCTGTACTATAGAAATTTCGGGAACGTAGCCTAAGTGTCACCAAGTTGTGATGACTAAAACAAAGTCGCTTTCCGCTGTCTGTCCCTATGTATGCTTAGATATTTAAAACTACGCTACGGATTTTGATGCGGTTTTTTAAATAGATAGAGTGATTCAAGGTGAAGGTTTATTTGTATAACAATTCCGGAAATTCCCACGGGAATGGGCACGACGCGGGTAAAACCGCGGGGCGCTGCTAGTGTATAATACATTGACTTATTTAGCCGTGAAAGTGTTACAGACAGTCAGACAGACAAAGATTACTTTCGCATTTATAATTATAACAAAATAGGTAAATAGGGATACGTTTAATTATAATTGTATTTTTCTTACCTATGTAATACCGGTTTACGCGGAAAATAGAAAATATGATTACATTAGAGAATATTAATAAATAACATCCCTAAGTACTTTCCTTTGTATCGAAATCTGATTAAAAACACAGTTAATTTATTTGGCGAACTTTTTTCAGAAGTTTCCTTATCTGGCTAACATTTTATCATAATCAAGAATCGTTTAACAAATTTCTCACAAATTCTCTTTAACTTTAAGTTTGGACTCAATTCGTTATATTTGTGTTGCTAATTTCTCCAACAAAAAAATATTTCTTTTTGTAAAAAGTTCCAATTTCTTGACCTATAATTAAGTGGCGTCCCTTATATCAAAGAATACGATATTAAACTTTTATTTTACGCTAATGACAATTTATTTTGCTGCGAATAATTTTTGCTCCATTTTCTTAGCAAATGAGATGAAATGATAAATTTCTAATGAATTACTTCAAACATGGAGGGGGAAGAAATTACATATTTTGTTTGTGTATATTTTTTGTCTACAGAGTTAGATTTATTTATTTGCAGATTGACGAACGTTATCTCTTTTCGTATGAAAATGGCGTCTTAATTTAGATCCAGTGGTTTGCTTGGTTCTCGGTTTGACTTGATACTTGAATCAATTTTAAAACTGGGCTCCTTTTCATCTTCGTATATACCAATAGAACTTCATAATATTCAACTATTAAACAGATCTCCATTGTTTGACCATAGGCCGAGGACCTGGGCAATTCTTTAGAGATGTCACAGCGCAGTGACGTCACAATAATATCATATTATGTAATTCGTATGCTGACCTCGCTCACAATGTTATTATGCTTATTATGCCTTTAAATAATTGTGTCAAGATCTTTTTGTGGCGGATTTTCCCGTGACTCATATTGGAAAAAATAATTAGATGGTTGAAATAAATTAAAATACTTTAGAAACTGTTTGTTTGAATTTTAGAGATCAATAAGATAAATAATTATGTAGCGTTTATTTTTTTGATAAAATATTTGAATTCTTCTTCTTCATCGAGTGGATGGCCAACCTGACCAATCCTGGTGTCTGAGTTATTGAGCCAAAGGCCTCTGATATGGCTCATGTAACGACTACTATCCGTAGAAAGTAACCGGGACCGACGGCTTAACGTGCCCTCCGAAGCACGGAATCATCTTACTTTTCGAGCAATCAGGTGATTCAGCCTGCAATGCCCTAACCAAACTGAGGAAAGTCTCACAAATAAATTTTTGTGAGATATCCCCTCCGGGAATCGAACCCGGAACCTCCGGGTCGTGAGCCGGGCGCTCAAACCACAAGACCACGGAGGCTGTTAATATTTGAATATTTGAATAGAGAAGTATTGTTAAAATAGCCGTTCATACTGTAAGTTTAAGGATTTGGTATACGGGCTTTATACTCTTTCCGCCTTATTATAATAAACGTGTAACTAAAACAGGGTTATAATGTGTTTTGTCTCTTGCTCTTCGAAAATTGCGTGTGTCAGAAAGTGACAAACCATTGATTGCTGAATAATATGGCGTGTAATATATAAATGTTTACTCCTCCCTTTTATATTTGGCAAATACTTAATTGGACCATACCTGTGTGTTGAATTATAATCTAGAGAATATTTGTATGAAATCCTTTAAAAGAATCGTAAAGATTTCCTAACAGCTTAGCCAATAGAGCCAAAACAAAATGCTCAATGTTAACCATAGAATACAAATTAGTTTATGAGATTAACTTATGCTCCCACTGATTTTTTTGACATACCTATTGTTTTTTAAAATGAGATTGCAATATAGATTGCGGTCGTAAATATGCGTTTCGCTTGAAGCGGAGTGGAGCTGAGTCGAGCTCAATTTACTAATCACAATGAATCGTACCAATTTGGCACAGTGGCAGTGAGAGCGCTTACTGTGTCTAGGGTAGCGGGTTCAATTCCGCTCGGAGTCAACAATATGTGCAAACGTCTATTTGACAATTTTATATTCTCATAATCATTTGTTTATATATGTTTAAGTAGTAGTATCAGTGAGTTATGTAGATTCCATAATACAAGCTTAGAGCTTACTTAGGGTCTAATTAACCGTGTGTGCATTTGCCCGGGTATATTATATATAATCACTAAAAGATACGATTACTATGCGTTGTGACTAGTTGATTGAGCTTCGTTTCATTGGAAACGCACCCTAAGAGTGAGCTACACTGTACGAACTTGACATTAACCTATACTCTATTTCTTTTGGAGTGGCACAAAATGTGGACCAATGACGTCAATTTACCAGCCGAAGACGATTGCTCTTGAAGAGGAAAAAGGTTTAGAGATAGGGTAAGAATGAAATAAAATCACTAAACCTTTTTCCTCTTCAGAAGCAATCGTCTTCGGCTGGAAAATTGACGACATTGGTCCACATTTTGTACCAATCCAAAAGAAATAGATTACAAATTAAACCACACAAACATAAATTGTTGATTCAATTACTTTTCAAACCAAACGCAATAAAATACTTGTATATTTTTATTGTCAACCTTGATTTTACAATCAATGCGTTATCAATTTTCTTAGAAATACAAAATATTTACGCAGTGTAAAGAATGTTAGTATAATATATCTGAAATTAAATAATCTTTAACATTTCTTATCATTGCATAATAGTTCTTTTATCGGTAAGGTTCAGGACAAGAAGAACTCGTGGCGTAGTTTGACTAGGCGATGTTAGTTCAATGCGATTGTTAAGCAACGTGCAGCTCGACCCCTACTTGGATGGGTGGCCGATAGTGGTATTTCTATCTGAGCGCTATCGTGCTTCCGAGGGCACGTAAGCAGTCGGTACCGGTTATTTCAATAGTCAGATCATGTCGGAGGCTTTTAGGGGTCTAAAAACTCCGACAGACTCTGTCCCTGACCTGACAGACCCTGTGGCTGGCCACAGGGTTGGTTCAACAAGAATATGAGAAATTATTATTTTTACAAATTGGGATCAAATATGTCCTCTCTAGATACTTACCTAGATACCTACCTAGTACATCTAGATACACCCAATACACCACAGAAACGTAATTAACATGCTATCATAACCATGATTAAACCTGTTGCATTTCCTAGCAAGCATATCAAACAATTGAGCTTATCTCAAGCACCCATAATATGTGATATTATCTATTAGAAAATCACATAAATCTATTGTTACTCATATGTTAACCGTCCTAATTCACACAGCTACCCGTTAAATACTAATAAGTAAGTAATTTCGTGCAACTCTGGTGTCGGAGTTTCAGGACCCTAAGGCCTCCCGACGGTCCAAGTATTGACACAACTGGGACCCACAATTGGGCTTTTGAAAAAAAAAAAAAGATTTTTTTTATGTATTTTAAAACTTTATTATTAATAATATTGATATTTAATGCAAAGAACTTTAAAAAAATATTTTTTCAATTAATTATAAACAATTAAAAATTGAATAAAAATCACGTGACTATAAACGCGCCATAATTGGTCACCGTGGTTGTGACGTGATAATGTATAGCTATTTTAACCATAAGTACGTACAGCGTTTACGGCTATTACACGTGTAACCGAATGGGGCTATACATTATGACGTCACACGCCGCTCGGGTTTGTTCGGGAGTTGTCCGAGTGTTTTCGGTACTGGATTCAAAAATTAATTTTTATTTTGAAATACTTTTGAATTATTGCGAAAAAAAATAAAATAAAAATAGTTTTGTTATAAAACTAATACATAATCTTTCCATTTATCACAAAAAAATTTTTTTTTCAAAAGCCCAATTTAAACAAATGAAATACATAGTCAATACAAACAAAGTGACTTCCCCCTTTTTAGTTTGAGACGCAAATACACCTCTTTAAGTTTGACGTGATCGGTTTTGATAAAATGCATGAATATAGTTTTAGATTTCAGTACGGCTGAGTGCCAAGACTTATAATTTTTCCCTTATTTTTTCTCCAAAAACTATGAAATAAGAAAAGAGATCAAAAATTTAAACCCTGCGGGTTATACACTATTTTTATCAGAATTCTCTTAGGAACGTGTTCGATGCAGAAACCGCAGCAACATCTTATTTTGAAATAAATATTTTTACTATAAATATTTAAAGGGACTCGTAATACGACGGTATTCTTCTATTGACGTTCCTCGCTCTCGGTATGTACAGAACTCTGGGAGGCTCTTCTTCAAAGAAAAAGGGTTCTTCCCTTTCCCTTCTTCTGAAATTCTTTCCAAAATAATATGCAGCTACTGCTCCTACTATTACTATTACAATTACTATAAAAACTATAAGTGCTATTGTCCACTTGCTAAGTACTATCCCTGGGTCTTCATTTTTATCTTTCTTGGGTGTTTCAGTAGTAGTAGTGAACTTTTCACCTTCATCAGTTCCAGAACCTTCATCAGTTCCAGAACCTTCATCATTTTCATTAATTAACGATATTTCTTCATTATTTGATAGCTTACTTTCTATGTTACTCAGTTGATTAGTTTCTTCAATACTCATTAGTTTATTTTCTTCGTTTCTGTGTAGTTCAGTTTCTGCATTACTCAATTGCTTACGTTCTCTTTTACTGAACATTATAATTTCATCATCATGGTCGAAATCATTATAATTATGGTATTTCAAGTTAGATTTCTCATTATAAGGCTTGTATTCAATAGAATCTATGATGACTATTTCATCAACGTCGCTATATCCTATTAGAGATATCTGTAACGATAAATAAAGATTACAAATATTTCACATATTATTTTTACGATGTACAGTAATGTTTTCAATTGGTTTATTTGTTTATTTTGATGGTAATAAATCAATTTGTGCCCAATATACATTGTGTCTATTTTTTGTTTTATATAAGGAGATTCTCTAAACTTGCGAATTTTACCCGACTACTAAAGACATCCATAACAATAAGTCATTAATTTAGGTTTGTGAATCATTAACCTGCTTATCTAAAATGTAAAAAAGAGGTCTAAAATGTATAGACCTTTATTTCCCGATAGAAATCATTATTTATCGACCTATAGAGGTTGTTCTTCTAGATTCAGTTTGCCGAACTCTACCATCGTCATACAACCGACGTTTTATTTGTCAGTTTTAGGTAGTCTAAGCTAGACTCTGGCATCCCTAGCACCATTAATCTGGTTAATGGTTTCTACCGCACCTGTATACTAACTATATTAGACAACTAGCTGTGCCCTGCGGTTTCACCCGCATTTATTCCGTCACTGCTTACCGTTTAAACCTTCCCTGGACTTTCATGAATATTTCAAGACCAAAATTAGCCAAATCGGTTCAGCCGTTCTCGAGTTTTAAGCAGACTAACGAACAGCAATTCATTTTTATATATAAGACTAGCAGCGCCCCGCGGTTTTACCCGCGTTGTGCCCGTTCCCGTGGGAATTTCGGGAATTTTTTTACATAAAAACCTTCCTCTTGAATCACTCTACCTATTACAAAAAACCACATCAAAATCCGTTGCGTAATTTTAAAGATTTAAGCATACAGACAAACAGACACGAAAAAGAGACGACTTTATTTTATACTATGTAGTGAAGATTACTGCCTTATTCGTAAACGTTCTCTAACTAAAACACTGTTAGTGAGTATTTTGTCTCTTTTGCTCTTTGGAAAATAGCGTATGTCAGAAAGGGACAAACCATTTGATAGCTAAAATGCGCCTAGTAAGTGTTTATGAATAAGGACTTTAGTATCAAAGAAATCCCCGTAAGGTTACTGTTAAGTACCACTTGTGTCGTCACGTGTCTTACTCATTCCTTAACTATCTGTAAACAATTCTAACGATAAGGGTGCTGATAAGCGACGATTAAATTAATCTACATATCGGTTTGATGACTTAATAGACTTCGGAATATGATTTCTTCGCATGTGGGATTATTTGTGCATACTTTTATCGTATTTGACTTGAGGCGTGTTTTCAGACATTTACCTTTCTACTTCAGTTAATTGGTTTTCATTGATGGGTGGTTAGGCTTGTTATATAGTACTGATATTTCATACAGAAAATTACAAATCATCGTAATTTTGAAAAATTTAGTTAATTTTTTTTTATCGGGTAGGTTGGATAACACTTGATTGGTCTTCCCCAATAACTTGTCTCTTCGAAAAACCTTAAACTTGTGTGCTCTCTGAGATTGTCTATTGTGAGATATTCTATAAGGAACAGCTATTGGGCTGTTGAGATCTGCCATTTCCAAGTAGGGAAACCCTACTCTATATTATTTAAATCCTTATATTTTCTCCTAACGCCTTGGTGGTCTGTGGCATGTGCATTCGCCGGCCAAGACTGAGATCCCAAGCTCAATTCCCGAGTCGAGTGAAAACATATTTCCTACTTTCTAACATGGCTCGGGTTTGAGATCACCAACCCGTATTTGGCAACCGTAGTGATTATGTCAAATCCTCCTCACTGTACTGATATCTTCAGTGAGATGAGAGGCCTTTACTCAACAGTGGGACATTACAGGTTACTACTACTACTACTACTATTTTTTCTAAATACGAGTATACCTAATTTGATTTTAGTACTCTCTCTACCATTGCTCTACTAAACTAGCTCCGGACTCATAGAGGACAAGTAAAATAAGATCACAGAGTAAATTATCAAATAACATTTATTGTAGCATGTGTTAATTTACAAATATGTAGTTAAGATATTTTAACAGTTCTGTAGGTAATGAAAATTGTAATATTAACAAATTTGACAAAGTACAGGCATACAATGTTACAAGTTTAAGAACTTAGGTAATAATTAAATATAATAAAACAACAATAATGATTATATACCCAGTTAAAATAAAAATAATTTTATCAAATAACATGATTCCAATTCGTACAATACAGATAGTTTGTGATTTATTTAGACAAAAGTCGGCTTTATATATTATAGTCTTTGCTGTGATACGTGCAAAATTAAGCGAAATGTATTGGTAAGCGCAATTTCAAATTATTTTTTATACAAATATAAATATTCGTTTTTTCTCACCATGTGCATGATGCCCTAGTTTGAAATATATTGCACAAAAACTCTTAAATCGATATAGCGTCTAAATACAGGGTGATTACGGGGAGCAAGAAAGAAGCATTTAACTTACTTTCTCCTAAGCATCACGATAAGTTAGGACTAACAGTACACCAGTAACTTATTTTAGTCAGCAAAAAAAAACTGCGATAATTCGAGATCATGGTCACCCTACTATTTCCCAAGAAAACTTAGGTCAAGTAATATTAAAAGTAGGGTGACCACGCATTTTGAGTCAATAATAATTTTTAAATAAAAATACGTAAATAACGAATCATCTTTGTTTAAATTAAAATAAATACAGGTAGCATCGCAATCATTTATTTACTGAGTCAGAAAAAAATGGTTGGGATCACGACCCCGAAATCACCCTGTATATTTAAGAAAAAAAAGCTGTTCGTTCAAAATTGTATTATATCTTGTACCGAATAGAATACAATTTAAAACGACCGTCATTTGGTTTTTAGGCGCTAAATAGTTTTAAGAATTACCATGCAATTCACCGTTTAGGATTGAATTCTTCTCTTGCTGAGGTAGCGTCGGTCGCGCGTTTGAAAGTGAGTTGCTTTCTGTACAGTAGGAAACTTTTACGCAGGCATCTGCGGCGCTTATTATCACACTACAGATGTCTTCATTAACCAGCGTGCTATGCGGTCAACATCAGCAACAAAATAATTCAAGACCTCAGTTCGATTCACAATCGTCGCACGACATTAACAAAAGACGCGAGTTGGATACAGATAATGTTCTGCCTACATTGCTCTTAAAAAACTTATAACTACTAGTATAATAGCTGAAGTACTGATTGCATGTATAGCTGCTCCACCACCACCACCGTCGCCATCTTCGGACCCCGTACCTTCAGATCCAGAACCTTCTTCTAACTCATCTTCGAAAAGCTTAATGTTCCCATGTCCACTATAAGAAAAACGATCGATCCCATTGCCTTGTTCAAATATAAGCTCTGTTTCTTCAGCTTCAAATTTCTTATCGTTATATGGTTTGTATTCAATCGAATCTATGATTACTATTTCGTTAACGTCACTATATCCTATTAGAGTTATCTGAAACGATAATTTGATTATAAATTACAAATTGTTTTTACAATTGATAAAGGTTTGATCTGATTGTGTTCAAAAAGGGAAGAGATAAATAGAGGTACTTACATGTGTTTAACATAACTAAACATTCAAATAGTTCCTTGCATAATACTTGACTTACAAGATCCGAGTTTGCTCGGTCAGAGTGCATTATAAATAAGTAAATAAAATAAATAAACCCGGACAAATTCACACACGGTTAATTAGACCCAAAGTAAGCTCTAAGCTTGTGTTATGGAATCTAATTAACTGAAACTACTGCTTATACATACACAAATACTTTATAAGAATATATAATTGACACCCAGACGTCGTCGCCAACAACTATGTCTGCACATATTGTTGACTCCGGGCGGGAATCGAACCCGCAACCCCCGACACAGTAAGCGCTCTCACTGCCACTGTGCCAACGGGCTTGTCAAGTGAGTAAGTAAGAATTAGCCAGTAATGTCCCACTGCTGGGCAAAGGCCTCTCATCCCACCGAAGTTATCAATACAGTGAGGAGGATTAGGCATAATCACCACGCTTGCCAAATGCGGGTTGGTGATCTCAAACTCGAGTCATGTTTGAAAAGGAAACATGTTTTCGCTCGACCCAGGAATTGAACCCGGGACCTCAGTCTTGGCAGGCGAGCGCACATACCACTACCATTATATTTACCACCGAGGCATTATATATATTTGGACGAAAATCGTATCCTATATACACAAATCTAGATGTCTATCCAATTGCACTTGATCCAAGCAAACTCGAACTGTCTCAAGTGAAGAATCATCAGATGACAGATAACCACAGCCAACAGAGTCCACACTAAGCATCACAACCAATCGTAAAAGTAATAACAATCGACATAGGGGAAATAGAAGAAGATAGAATACAGCGGAAGATTATAATCGGGGGACTTGGTTAGCCTAAGGGAGACTACGGAGCTGAAAAACAGAGAAATATAAATTAATAAATAGGATTGGATAAAAAAAATCAAACGAAATTTTTATGGAATATGGTTAATATTTCTCCGTTTCTCCACTTTGCAGCCTCGCTCCGTTTCAATGGACAGACAGCCTGAATGATAAGTAATACGTGTAATGCATGTGTAGTGAGGTTTTGGACGGGAATAAACAGCGGCGGTTCAGTTGTAGTGGCATCTTTTAGTGGTTGTTAATGGAATATATTTAGTAAAAAAACTTTCTAACCATGACATGTTATCGTCCTACATTTCTCCACTATAAACATTACAACTGATAAACATAATGATAAAAATTGAGTTGAGTAATCTACGTATCAATTTATTATCTCAATATAAATTAGCTTATTCTTTTACTGATATTTTCAGTGAGAGGCTTGCCCAATAGTGGAAAGGTACAGGCTTATGCTTTCTTTAATTTTCGTGGTATTACAAAATGAAACTGGGTTTATAAGGTACTAGCAGCGCCCCGCGGTTTTACCCGCGTTGTGCCCGTTCCCGTGGGAATTTCGGGATTTTTTTTACATAAAAACCTTCCTCTTGAATCACTCTACCTATGACAAAAAACCGCATCAAAATCCGTTGCGTAATTTTAAAGATTTAAGCATACAGACAAACAGACACGAAACAGAGACGACTTTATTTTATACTATGTAGTGAAGAGTTATAATTTTATAGTGTCATTAATATGGTTGTTAGTTTTTTAGTTTTTATGTTAATTATAAGTTCAACCTTCTACCTATACTTGGAATCAAGCGGGGTCCCGCTACTACCGTCTTTACTATAGAACCCCTCCAAAAGTACCGCCAAAATTTAAGAATTATCAAAAATAACTAATTTAGCTTTGTTACTCACATGTTTAATACCATCATGTTCCATCTCGATGCTAAGTTTCATCCATCCTTCTTTGTAAATGTCTTTTCCCTTATTGTAAACGAGTGTGGTTAGTGGTTGATTATCATCATTGGACAGTATTATTGTAATACCGCTATTATCAGATTCTAGTTTTGTATATACAATGATTTCTAGTTCACCATTTTTAAGCAAAGCAATTGGGAAAGAGTTTGTACATGATTGCATTGCAGCTTTAATCCCTTCAGTATGTCCATTGTATGGCGTTACGTCTATAGCAGTATAAGTGACTGGATTCCAACTAGGTGTATCACCACAATTTTGACTGTTGAAATCCCTTTCAAAGTCATGATCAAACGAGTATTTTAAACCTAAAATTTCTTGGCTTGTCACTAGCTTGGCTAACACGATTATCACAAGGAACAACATTGTGTTTGAATGATGATACTGAAGTGTTAGCTGCATTTATACAAGTATTAACCCCATGTAGAGAGCTATATTGAAAAGTACTTCAAATACTACGTCTTGATTGGCTAACGGTGTGTCTTGATAAATCCTAGGGTAATCAACCAGTATACTATATCTCGTTGCTTTACTGCTGCTTCTTGGAACATACTTTAAGTTGTAATTGTAAAACTATTTGATATGCAAAGTTTATGGTTTAAAATATGAAGAATATCTTTATCTTTACATTAGTGCGTTAATCTTTTGGTTATCTATCTGTAGAATGTATCATAGTTTTTGCTATGTCACTAATATTAAAGACGTGAATTGTTTTTGTTTGATCTTTTTTTACTTTTTAGGGTGTTGACCCTACAAAAGATTGCCAATCTGTCAAAAACTTTGTACGTGGTCTGTCGGTGGTCGTCTCTCATTACTGGACTTAATAATTGTTGTTTTGACGCATAGTTCTTCCGGTATTTAGCAACCATGGTCAGCCCAATTCCACATAAACATAGTGGCTTTATACTTTTAAATATCGTCCGTGATCGAGTGAAACCGTAGGGAGCAGCTAGTTATATTATAGTAAAACTAACATTCGTTTCAATTTAATACATTAATTTTTCAAGTGATGGTTCAAATTAAAGGAAACAAGCTTATCGTAACTCGTATAGATAACTTCAAGTACTTTACCGCGTAACATTAACGTTGTGCAATTAGTATTCAATCTACATATGTAATAGGAAATCTTGTTGGTTTCACCATTTATAACTCCACCGATTTTAATGATTCTTTTTTTAACTTATCTTGGTCAGGAATAGGATAATAAGTAATTGAAATCCCGAAATTCGATCGGTAAAGAGTGCGCTGTGGGTAGAACTGAAGGGCGCTGCTAGTTTAAAACAACTTTTCATAGCAAACACCTGCTTGCTTACAATCTGATCCGATCAGATATACAGACTGGAAGAGAAGAATTTTCATAATTATTTCTTTGCAGAATATAATAGTTGTGGGTCATTGAAATAAGGTTGACAGTAAGACTCTGTTTTATTGAAATAAGCTTGATGATTTAATACGCTTTGTCTTATGATATGGAAATTATGTTTTGAAGCCGATGTGCCTGCGCGGACCCTAACTAGATTTTGCCATAACTACCCCCTTTTTTATATCGGTTTTTGAAGCCATGCTAGAAGCAAGCATCATTTGAAGATGTCCCTACATCCTCAGTCAGATACCACACTGGTAACTGATTAGGCCTTAACTAATCTCAACAAAATGTACACAAAATATTGATTAATAATTGGTTTAAAACGATAAAGTAGTGATAAAATATGTTTAATGATCATTTGATAACATTGATTAACCATTGATATTTTTACGAAAAATGTGTTCGTCAGATGTAATTTATATGGAGTTTGTGGGCTTAGCTGATAATAATGTTCAGAAATATGTCATAAACTCTTTAAAAAAAATATGCACTCGCTGTGTAAACTTGACTAGCCAACTTAATGTTAAGCAACGGTCATGACATAGATGGGTGGTCGATAGTGGCGAATGCGTGATGCACGAGGCGATGCAGGTCTAGTACTGGGTCGTTTCATCAGCGATGACCTTGACTATTCTTACTGTACTGATATGCCTAAAGTATATATTTCGGGCAGTCTGTAAAGTTATTCTACTAGCTATTTATTTATGGGGCTGTCCCGATTATGACTTCTATACTCTAAAAATAGGTAATTTTTTTAAGTTTGTTTGTTTATATGTTCGAGCTAATCTCGGGAATTACTTGTCCGATTTGAGTAATTATTTTTGTAATAGTGAGCTACATTCAACGGGAAGGTCATAGGCTATTTTTCATCCCGAGATTCCCACGGGCACGGGCACAACGCGGGTAAAACCGCGGGGCGCTGCTAGTAAGTAATAAAAATCAACAGCCGTCGCCGTTGTAGGTACTGTTGTTCTAATTTTGAAAAAGGTACTATTTTTTTCAAAATTAATTCTATAATGACAGGAGAAACAAAAATACGGTATAACTTCAACTTTTATAATGTAAATCTTATATATAAAACTAGCTGCGCCCCGCGGTTTCACCCGCGTTGTACCCGTTCCCGCGGGAATTTCGGGATGAAAAATAGACGTTGGCCGATTCTCAGACCTACTCAATATGCTCACAAAATTTCATGAGAATCGGTCGAGCCGTTTCGGAGGAGTACGCGAACGAACACTGTGACACGAGAATTTTATATATAAGATTCTCATGTCACAGTGTTCGTTCGCGTACTCCTCCGAAACGGCTCGACCGATTTTGATGAAATTTTGTGTACATATCGGGTAGGTCTGAGAATCGGCCAACATCTATTTTTCATCCCGAAATTCCGCGGGAACGGGTACCGTGGTTGAACTCCTCTGAAACGGCTCGACCGATTCCAATGAAATTTTGTGTACATATCGGGTAGGCCTGAGAATCGGACAACATCTATTTCTTATCCCGAAATTCCCGCGGGAACGGGTACAACGCGGGTGAAACCGCGGGGCGCAGCTAGTAGGTGTATAAAATCTGATGTTTATATACATTTTCTTATTGTCATAGTAGTATCTAATATTATACAGTACCAACTTAATATCGATCTTTAAACTACGCATTTTCAAACTATTCTCAGAAATCCTTGAACTTGGTTATGTTAATTTGTACATGAAGATAATAGTTTTCTATTAGATAATAATGTGTTTGTACAATAGATAAACTGTATAATTTATCACATAATTTTTAACATGGATTATAGTTTTATATAAATTACTCATTATAAAATTTTTGGTCAAATCAATTAATCGTAATAATGCATGGATTACAAGGGGTTAAAGACTTACACAAAATATTTGGTGTTATAAATTATTATATTTCTTATCTAACCTATGCCTAATACCTAGGTTTAGAAAACTAGATACATTATGATAAAGTATAGAAAAACAAAACAATAATAATTATTGTAAAAAAATATTTTTGTTTTCCAATTAAATCGCAAACATACATAAATCAGATCATGATACTTTTCATTCTTAGGTCAGCCAGCCTAGACAAGTGGCAATTGTTTCGCATTCTATTTGGCTGTCTTCTATCAAAATTTTCACAGATGTTAAGCGATAGACACATCGTCATAACACCATTCTCATACAGAAGACAACAATATAGAATGAGAAACGATTGCCACTTGTCTACAAAAGCAGTTTAAACTAACCCAACTAAAACATCACAGGAAAACTTAATCAAATTGACGGTCAAGAGTCCACAGCAACAACTCGCGCAAGCGCAAGCAATTCTATCAAGTAATCGCTTCGCGAGTTGACTTCTCCAAGTTTTTGTCTTATACCAAACTTGCCAATACTGGCAACGGTATACGGTATAACAAGGCTGCATTAAGTAAAAAATGACATCATTCATCAATGAATTTTTTTAACAAGCAATTGTGGAAGTATATACTTGCTAGTGGACATTTCCTTTTGCATTATCTTTGTAGATATTGCGTCAATTTCGCACTGATGCTAACAACCATACGAGTATTTAAACATGTTTTAATCCTATCGTCGATTTTCTCCAACGCTGACGTCAGTAGTAAGCTATTGAAACCGAGCCGACAGAATTCCAATTTTAAAATTCCAGCTTGGACCTAATCCTCTCGGATATTTCTACTGTCCTCAAGTCAAGGCTGTCCCAGTACACTCGCTTTATATATTTATAGTTAGGATCAAGTAGATATCCAAATGAACGTTTTAAGCATATGTTGTGCCATCACGTTTTAATCCGCCTTTGATTTACGTGTCAAAGTAAGAGAAACTAAAGTTCATTTGACCTCAGCGGAACGTCCAGATAACCGACAGCGTAAGACTAAAGCAACATAATAGTAATTACAAATGAGCATTAAAATATGAATACTTATATGTTTCCCAATCAATTGCATATATAATACAAAAAATGATATTACCTACTGCTGCTGTACGAATGGGAATTAATATCAGGGTAGTATTGTTTAACCCTCGGCACTGTAATTATCTTAGGTAAATTATCAATATCTATATCATCTGGATAAATTATTATGGAATGTTTACGGCCCAACCAATAACTTAAACATGCAACCATTATTACAAGCCCAAAGCACAAAATAATAACCATTGTAATAGTGAGTGGTGTCCAGAAACTTTGTTCATTCGATTCTGGAAGCGTTGTAGTCAATTCCGTTTCAAATACTGGTTCATTTGTGGTATCGAAGCCTCCGGTTACAGCTGTCGAATCTGTGGTTGGATCTGTGGCTGGTTCTATAGTTGGCTCCACTGTTGGTTCTGTGTCTGTTTCTGTTTCCGTGAATGCTTCTGATTCTGTTGTAGCTTCGGTGATTGGCTCCGTAGGTTCTAGAGGTGGCTCGTTGGATGGTGTCGGTTCTATAGTAGATTCAGTGATTGATTCTGTGGTCGGTGCGGTGGCTGGGTCACTGGTTGCTTCCGTAGTTTGCTCTTCGATTGATTCCGTAGTTGACTCAGTTGTCGGTTCTGTGGTAACTTCGGTTGTCGGTTCTATAGTTGGTTCCGTTGTTGGTTCTGGGATTGGCTCTGTAGTTGAGTCTGTAGTTGGTTCTATGGTTGGCTCGGTTATAGGTTCTGTTGTTTCTTCTGTTGTTGGTTCTGTTGTCAGTACCGTAATTGGTTCCGTAGTTTGCTCTGTTGTTGGTTCTGTACTGAACTCTGTAGTTGGCTCAGTGGTAGCTTCTGTGCTTGGCTCAGTGGTAGCTTCTGTGATTGGCTCTGTCGTTTGTTCTGTGGTTGGCTCAGTGATTGGTTCTGTAATTGGTTCTGTAGTTGGATCTATAAGTGGTTCTGTGGTTGGCTCTGTAGTTGGTTCTGTGGATGACTCTGTGGTTGGTTCTGTAGTAAGCTCTGTTGTAGGTTCTGTGATTGGCTCCGTGGTTGGCTCCATTGTTGGATCCGTTGCTGGTTCCGAAGCTGGGTCTGTTGTTGGTTCCGAAGTTGACTCCTGTGTTGGTTCTGTTGTCGGTTCTGTGGGTGGTTCTGTGGGTGGTTCTGTAATCGGTTCTGTTGTTGGTTCCGTTATTGTTTCTGTGGTTGGTTCTATGGTAATCACTGTAGTTGGTTCCGTGGCATATAATTCACATTCGCTCTCAGAACTCAATCCCGACGGGATGTATCGAAAAGAATCTACTACAAGTAATGATTCTGCACCGGTCATTGCACCTAAAAATGAAACCTGAAACCAAAAATAATAGAACATTACTTTTTTATTAAAAAAATTGTGCGTGGAAGATGGAGTAATATTGTACCAATTTCTTCCGTGACTTTACCAAATTCATATCATTTGTCTCCTTTATTTAATAATTTTCTGAGATGTTCACTATTAGTGCAATGCTTATTAAACACATAGTAATGGTTTATATTATCAAATACTCACATAACCATAGTAAGAAGATGAGCCGATAACAGTTGCAGTTATTGTATGCCAAGCAGGATCTCCAGTAGGCATAAACGTGGCCGTTCCGACGGTAGTAGCAGCTCCCGTGCCGGAGTTATATATATACACAATCACAGTCATCATATCTTGATTGGCAGTCCGTCTCATGTAAGCGTTAATCTCCACAACACCATCAGGCTGCATCCAGAAGTCAAAAGTCGCTGTACAAGTCGACCCTAACTGTACTGGACTCATGAAGTACTCGCTGTTTGCATGCGGCCTCGGAATATCCGTATCATTGTAAGCATTTAGAGACCAACCAGGCAATGACGTACATGGGTTCTTCGTATCGTCGAATAGATTTTCGAAATTCTCTTCCAGATCATAAACAACGCACACATCATCACTAAAAGTTCTCGCCGCGAGAAATAGAAACGTTAAGTATCTCAAAATCATTGTAATTATTTAAATAATCTTTACACTTGTATTACACACTACTAAGTGTCAATTTGCCAAACATATTGATATAAACTGTAACGTATCTTAAAATTATTTCATTATCGAGGGATAAGATATGGTTCTTTGAATTGAAATTATTGGCGAATTGATAATTTTTTTTATACTTAAATCCTTTCGACATTGAGAATTTGTAATTCTTCCGTGAGGTATATTATCTCGTAGATATATTTAATTAATTATACTAATATTGATGTGCTGCTAATGCATGTCTTTTTCTAATGTCGGTGTACTTTGTTTATATTTTCATTTTTTGAATCTTAAAGAAAACTGAATTTTGGTGGGAATTATTCTGGATGTGTTTCCAAATATTCTCTAAGTACAAGGATCAGTCAAATTGACAACGCTGTTTCCAAAATGACTCACAACGTTAGAAAGGAGTAAGATGGAATTTACCTCTACTAACTTCTAAAATCGCAAAGTTGCAAGATTCAGCGCAAATGAAACCACAGGCCCCTGCTAGTATAATTATGACGTTAAATAAATAGCAAACAACATCATACAAAAGAAATATACTTCATTACATAATAAATTAAAGCTATTTTTTTAACTATATAAAAGGTATAATACAATAACAAGACACAATAAAGACCTAATTATTGTAAACACTATTTTAATTAAATTTACTTTAACATTAAGAAAGTAAGTAAGTAAGTTTGAGTAGGTTAGTGGCCAACCCTGGTGTCGGAGTTTTTAGACCGCCTAAAGGCCTCCGACATGGTCTAACGATTTAAACAACCGGGACCGACAATTTAACGTGCCCTCCGAAGCACGGTAGCGCTTAGATAGAAGGCCACTATCGGCCAACCATCCAAGTAGGGGTCGAGCTGCACGTTGCTTAACAATCGCAATGAACTAAACTTCGCCACGAGTGCTACTACGCCAACGGACACATTTCGTCTCATGAATCTCTGAAAACAAAGATAGACCCGAAAATATAAGTTCAATACTAATTAATAAACACGATATAACACATTATTTTATCATCAAATACTTGACTTCTAATGCAACCATTGCGTTTGATCTTTCATCAGGAGTTACACGAACAATATTAATTACAGTTATCTTAAACATAACTTTATATACTATAGAGTGCCAGCTCTATAAAAAAACTATTCTATAACTTAACTATACAAATATCAGCGTTATAATTTTCTCCTCAAGGCTAGTACTAATTACTTAACATTATAATATTAAGTATATTGTTGAATTTACATACAATTATATTATATCAGACCATTTAAGAGTTTCAATATGATTTACAGTATTATCTTACACACAGTGTAAATTTATTTCACTCATTTGAGTATGACAATGTATTAGTACAATTATTGCCTCAGATATTTAAGGTAATTGTAGAATGTATAGTCTATTTCTTTTAAACGTAAATAAAATTGCATGGTACCAAACTCACTCAAAAATAACACACA
The DNA here is from genome assembly GCA_963082685.1 of Cyclophora albipunctata. NCBI lineage: Eukaryota > Metazoa > Arthropoda > Insecta > Lepidoptera > Geometridae > Cyclophora > Cyclophora albipunctata. The sequence goes on from OY720128.1 coordinate 2,050,049, forward strand.
TTCGAACATACGCGAATACTCTGCATCACACTATACACTATACGAACCAACATACGAAACACAGAACACCAATGTTTTGTCGAATTATGAATATCCACAATTATTGAAATTTTAATCGTCTTTAAAAGAAACAGAGTGTAGAGTAGTCGTTGTATATTTCATCTACCTTCATCTATTGGCAGTGTGCTTACCGACTGCCATCGCTTTAATTTCTCGTCTAGATTTAAATCCTCATAATTCCTCATATATGGGTTGATATTTATATCCGGATACACCTTCTTAACTCTAGGTATTATATTCATTTGAATCGGATTACCTATATCAAACGGGTCTTCGTCTTCTCCGCGTCCTATAATGTAACATATAATAGCTAATAGTATCAAAAATAGTATTATTAATAAAACTACCATTGTTATAGTAAACGGTGTCCAAAAACTCCAATAATTTGGATTGTTTGTGTCATTATCATTTGACGTTGTTGGTGGTAGTTCTGTAGTTTCAGGTGCAGTTGTGATACCATCTGTAGGTGATGTTGGCATAGTTGGTTCTATAGATGTTGCTGAGGTATCTGTTTCTATTTCTGGCGAAGTCACATCTACAGTTGATTCAAAATCTGTTGTAGTGTCTATTGGGTAATCTGTCGTGGTTTCAGTTGAATAGTCTGTCGTTTCTGTTTCGAAGTCGGTTGTTTCTGTAAATATTGGTTCTGATTCTGTAACTGTTGGTTCGGTTGTAAACTCTGTGGTCGTATCTATAGTTGGTAGTGTAGTTTCTTCTGTCAACTCTGTAGTGATTTCCGTAGGCGTTTCTGTAGTAGTTTCTGTGGTCATTTCTGTGGTAATCTCTGTAGTTGGTTCTGTTGTTGGTTCCATTTCTGTTGTTGGTTCCGTATCTGTTACTGTGGTTGGTTCTGTTGTCGTTTCGGTAGCCTGTTCCGTTGTTGTTTCTGTAGTGATTTCTGTGGTTGTTTCTGTAATTGGCTCTGTAGGGGGTTCTGTCGTTATTTCTGTTGTCGGCTCTGTGGTTGCCTCTGTAGTTGTTTCCGTCGTCGATTCTGTTGTTGTTTCAGTCGTTGGTTCCATTGTGATTTCTGTGGTCGGTTCAGTGGTAGGTTCTGTCAGTGATTCTGTTGTTGGTTCGGTGGTTAATTGCGTCGTTGTTTCTGTGGTGGTTTCCGTCGTTGTTTCTGTGGTGGTTTCCGTCGTTGTTTCAGTGGTGGTTTCCGTCGTTGTTTCAGTTGTTGATTCAGTGGTTGGATCAGTGGTGGGTTCAGTGGTTTGTTCAGTGGTTGGTTCAGTGGTTGGTTCAGTGGTTGGTTCAGTGGTTGGTTCTGTCGTTGTTTCTGTCGTGGTTTGAATAGTTGTCTCTGTCACTGGTTCTGTAGTTATTGTGTTGTCCTCGTACAGCACACAACTCTCTTCAGCGGTGTTCGGTGGGATGTATCGAATTGAATCTATTAATAGCACAGATTCAGCCGATGCAACGTTTCCAAGGAACGAGATCTGAAAAAAGCAAAATTAATTTTGATTTTTTTTATAATTCTACAAGCATCGCCCCGCGGTTTTACCAGCGTTGTGCCCGTTCCCGAGGGAATTTCGGGAATTTTTATACATATAAACATTCAAACTTTTTAAACTCACACGATTTGCACTCGATTTGTACTAAATGAAACGGGTCTGTATCGCGTTAGATAATTAAACTTATTTACTAAAATACGTACCCGACGTTTCGAGCGGATTACACCGCTCGTGGTCACGGGATAACTCTCCCGTATTTTAGTAAATATTTAGTATATAAACATTCCTCTTGAATAATTCTATCTATTTTAAAAAACCGCGTCAAAATCCGTTGCGTAATAAAGATCTAAGCATACATAGGGACAGATAGACAGCGTAAAGCAACTTTATTTTACTTTGTAGTGAAAGATTATACATATTTAAAGACTAAGTGTTACTTTATTTATTGGTGGATTTGCAAGTTTCGAAGCTGGTGGAGGGCATTTAGTTTTAAATGTGTTTCATCTCACTATAATTGTTAAAATTTTAGCTTTCGGCAAAATAGGCCATAATGATTTGTTAAGGTTTTAAGGTTAGGTACCCTCAAGATCTAAAATTATGAATTCTTTGACTTTAGGATACGAGACTGTTTGCCACCTATACCGCCATCTACTGTACTTAATTTAATAATTGTCTGACAAATTGAAAAGCTGATAATATTTGATTGATTTCACAACATTTAATGGATTGTAATTAATTAATTGGATTATGGACACAAACAAATTATGATTAAATAGTGAAGTGAACAATAAATATTTTATTCAGAAACTGTATCGCATTTTTTTAATGTACAAGTAAAATAAAGTTAAAGCATTCGATAAATATACGAGCTTAATTTTGTCTGCGATATTATTTATTATGAAAAAAAATATTTTGAGACATTGGCTAACCCTGGTGACGGAGTTTTCTGACCGCCTAAAGACCTCTTAACGGCTGCTTAACGGGCCCTCCGAAGCACGGTAACACTCGGATAGAAATGCCTCTATTAGCGGCACTGACCTCTACTATATGGACTGGCTGTTACCATACAAATGACAGCTAATTTTGTGTGGCAATTTGAAGCGCCCCTACGAGTTTCCCGAACTAATTCTGACGTTCACTGCAAGCAAATATGGGTACACAGCGGTACACAGTCGACTTATGACATAACTAATTTTAGTTCCATGGAGATTCGTATCTGCCTACAGTGGCCTACAGCGCCAAAATGGCGACACTCAAATAGGCACAAAATTATTATGACTGCAGCCAGTCCATATAGTAGAGGTCAGTGATTGGCGGCAATCCGAGTTGTGGCTATGCTACACGTTGCTTATAATTTGCGATGAGCTAACATCAATCGGTCAAATGCCATGAGTGCTATATAAAATATTAGGTTTCACCGGAAATAAATTATAGAACCTTATTTTATTTATTACTTATTATAATCTATTTTATTTGGAAACTACTGTAAAGATCTAAGATATCAGAAAATCTATTTCAGCAGTTTCATAATGCAAAAAAGTATAAAAAAAAGAAAGTAAAAAAGTATAACAAAGGGAAACAAGGCATAAATTTATTTTATCGACTTGTTGACGGTCATAAAATTAAGATTTAAAATATTAATATTAATAGGTAATATATTACTATCAAATGGCTATAACCATAAAACATTCCAAATTATTTTTAACATTATCATCTAAATTTTATATTATGACCACAAAAGTGTATAACAACAAAATTGTTTTAATACTAATAAACATTAATATTTGCATAATGCTTATCGTTAGCTTTTACTTCCAATTAATAAGAAAGAAAATAACATACGAATCCATCCCCTGATGCGGTGCCCCGAACGGGTATCGAAATTGTGTGCCAATCAGGTTGCAGGCCCGCTGCACTCAAAATGTCTTGACCAACCACTGTGCCAATGCCATTGCTATCTATAAGATAAACTATCACCGACAAATATTCTTGATTCGAAGTGGGACTCATGTATGTGTTGATCTCAACTGTGCCAGTCGGTGCAATGTAGAACAGAAAAGACGAGACGCAGCTGAAACCGGGCCCTGGTCTTATAAAATACTCGCTCGACTCATGAGGCCTCTCCAACCCCGTTTCGGTGTACGTATTCAGATCCCATAACACAAAATTAGAGCTGCAAGGACTCCTTGTGTTGTCGAAAAGCTCAAAGAACTCTTGGTCGAAGGTATACATTACGCACTCTTCACTATACACTGAACTCAAAGTGAATAAAAATAGTAAATGTCTTAAAATCATTTCGATACCGAGTGTTCATCAGCGGTCACGGCCCTCAGTCTACGCCACTACAGAGCCTAATGTTATAATCATATTACGTATCTTAATTATTTATTCTATTATCTACATCCAAGATAGGATTCCTTGAATTGGCATATTGGTAATTCGATAAATAAGTATGTCTTAAATGTCACGGTATAGGAACGTTTAGCCTTCAAATGGAAGTATAATCATCTAGATAGTTTATTATTATCTATTAGAACAATGATATGGTCTAGTAAAAATAGAAATGTTGGTTATATGTTTGTAGAGCTTAAATGGGCGAAGAATATAGTCTTCTATAAGAGCAAGAACAACATATATTTTCTTTAGTTTTAAAGAGCTAAATATTCGAAATTAATAATTAGTCTTTTTTAAACTTCCGTGATAGGCTAATACATAATTTATTTATTGAGACACACCAACAGCTTTTTCATATAACACTCAGTTAAATATAAAAATAGGTGCAGTTTTCTACCATGTGAGACGTCCATTACAGAAGTGTACAGCATTAATATACATTAGCGAAATTTAACATAAATAATCTTAAAACCTCTAATAAAATAATTTATTACTAACTAAAGTAATACTTATTATTAGATTGAAAGTCTACAGCTTGATTTGTCAAATTAATTTCAGATAAATCATAAATGCTTTTGGAAAATGTTCTAAAAGTATTTTTATATATCATTTTAAGAAGATTACCATTAAAAGCATTATAATGAAGATATAACACTGCAAAATATTTAAAAAATTTATATAATTTTTTAGTAAAAAAATATCTAACTTTATTTGAGACTAATCCCCTCCTTATGGATTGTAATAGTGCGGATTTGTAAAAAGTTATCTAAAGAATTTCGAATATCTATAATTACAATTTATTATTTTATACCTATTCCTTTGCTTATGTATAGATTGTACCTAATTCTTTTGCAGCAGTCAGTACAATGTTCTCATTGAAAGAGATACAATGAAAGACAGGTCCTATAGTATGACAGTTGTAAGTTCCCACTCTAAGGTGGAAACTTACAATTTTGGGCACGTTAAAATGGCGGTCCCGGCCGTTTCAAACGTTAGACCACATTGGGGGCCTTTCTAAAAACTCTGACCCTAGGTTGGCCAACTTGTCTAATTGGAGACACATACTTACTAACTAACAATCTTACCTTACAGCTTTTACTTTACCTTACAGCTTTTAATATCGGCATTAAATTACCTACAAAAATAAGCGTAGAGATTAAGGAAGTATGGATTTCTTATCTTTTGTTCGTTTGAATGCACTCGTTTCTGGAATGTCTTATGTTTGTTTAGGTATAACCTTCGATCAACAGTACACAACTAGATGTCGGGTCGGCGCAAAAAATACGTCTCGGTGAATAAGGCCTCATTTGAAAAGTGAGATCTTATTTTATTCATAAGATTTGCTACTTTATTGCTGGGTGTCATGGTTGTAATTAGGTTGAACTTCTAACTGTTTTACAACTTTTGTTTCAGTTCGGTAGTAAACAATATAAGCTGTCGCACGTCATCCACGCTGACAGTATTTAGCTTTGATATTGTACGTGATCCGATATCTAGTTGTGTATTGTTGATCGAAGGGTATAACAGTCACTTTCAAAATAAAGGAACTTTTATTTTTCAGCGCTACATCCTCATCAGGCATGGATATGACGTGTATAAAACCGCGGGGCGGAAGTTTCTATAGATAGTGCTTCTAAAAGTCTATCTACCTATTAATGATCTTTAAGGCTATGTACGAAGATGTTGCAATTTATTGTGTATTGTTTTTCTTTTAAAAGAGTTAAGCTTTATCTGGTCGAATATTTAAAAATATGTAAGCAAGTGTAAACATTTTAATTATCTAACACGGCAGCCATTTAATCACTCTTTTGTTTTTATTGCTGTTTAAATTACCTAACGAGATATATTTTAGCGTATTATTATTGGCTCTAATATCGCCCAATAGATAACGAATTTGTTCGAGAGGCGGGGCGAAAATGTTGTTTTTGCAAAAAGGCAAAGTACGACTTTTGTTCGTACTTACCTAATCGTTTTGTTTTGAAAGTTATTGGTAAGGAATTTGTTGCTATATGACTAAGTATGATTTGAAGGGCATATCAGGCAACGACTTTGGTCATGTGATTTGCGATTTTATCTAATTATTTTCTTTTAAATTATTTGGAAATTCTTTAGTATTGTTACAATTTGGACCCTACTAATCTCCTCACAAAAAAAACCTAACTTATTTAAGTGACCCCTTAGAGGGACCGATTTTTTCGTGGCTGTCACCTTATTTTAGACATCTGTGATACATCGGATATTAGTCAAGTAGTAACTAACATTTCTAAGCAAAGGGTATATTAAATTATCAATACAATTAGTTAGTCATCCACCTATTATTCCAGATTAGGGGAATTATTCGAAAGAACAATAAAAATAAAACTAATTCAATTACAACGAATTAACACAAAATGGCTTGTTTTCTACTTTCAAGCGAAAAACTTTTTCGAAAACTTTGCCATGGAGAGACCGATATATGTGGAATCGGGGCAAGACTAACCATCACACCACCCTGTCACACTAGTGTGGTGGTTAGGAGTTCTATTTCTTAACTGTCACACTAGTGTGACAGCTAATATTTTCTTAACTGTCACACTAGTGTGACAGTTAATATTTTCTTAACTGTCACACTAGTGTGACAGTTAATATTTTCTTAACTGTCACACTAGTGTGACAGTTAATATTTTCTTAACTGTCACACTAGTGTGAAAGTTAATATTTCCTTGCAATTAAAAAAAAAATAACCCTAACCTACCGAATAGTAAGAACTATTCTTACTTACTATTCGGTAGGTTAGGGTTATTTTTTTTTTACTATGTTTTAATTAAAATATTAAACACTTGATATTATCGTATTTTCTCGATCTTCTTTTGTCGGTGTGACAGTTAAGAAATATAATTCCTAACCACCACACTAGTGTGACAGGGTGGTGTGATGGTTAGTCTGGCCCCGTGGAATCAAGTTTCATCTACTATATTTATAATTTATATTTATTATCTAGTATCACTCCGCGGTTTTACCCGCGTTGTGACCATTCCCGTGGGAATTTCGGGATGAAAAAATCCTATAACGTTCCCGTTTAATGAGGATTAGGTTTCATGACGTAGTTTCATAGATACAAGAAGATTATGACGACAAACTTTGTAATCTATATGTATACCTATATAAAAGAAATTCATGTTAGTGACACCATTTATAACTCAAGAACGGCTGGATCGATTTTGATGATTTTTGTTTTATTTGATTTATTTTCATCAGGAATGCGATGATAAGTTATAGATAGTGTATAATATGTCCGAAACGATAATAAGACCTGAAGTCCTACAGGATCGGATGCACTGCAGGTATAACCGCAGGGCACAGCTAGTTTGTAATATTTATATAAGTCATCAAAATCTTTGACCCCTATTAAGTAATCAAAAGACTAAAAATAAACGGACGATGGTCTGTCTTGATAATCTTTTACATCGCAATAATTCTCAAATACCTACAACTATGGTTGTATTTGTTGTTTTATACGATATTTTTCATTGATTAATTCAGTTCACTTACTATGACATAGTTGTATGTGAAGGCAATACTAGTAAGTTGCTGTGGTTTCAGATTTAGATAAGCTATTTGTTGAAGAGAGCATTTATTTTAGTCATCGTTTTTATTTCTTTCCAATGTAATTACATTATATTTGGCTCAGTTATCAAGACATCACCTCCCATACTAGTATAAACTGTGTCACGGAAAGGTGATGCCTCTCAAACCGAGCAACAATAAAATATAGCTTACATTCTACTTTATGTAAATACCTTACAAACTAACATATATACATTTATATAACTATAACTATGGTCAGGGTTTATTCATGGATTTGCTTCCCTGAAGCGGCGATATACGACTCCTGTGGGCCAAAAGTCTGGAGAGAAAAACATTGTCTTGTACTTCGCAGGCTCGTTGACTCCAGGCGCCGCAGGTTGAGCCGCCTTTGCTTCCGATTTTTGATGATTTTCCAGCCGAAGACGATTGCTCCTGAAGAGGAAAAAGGTTTAGTTAGAGATAGGGTAAGAATAAAATAAAATCATTAAACCTTTTTCCTCTTCAGGAGCAATCGCCTTCGGCTGGAAAATTGACGACATTGATCCACATTTTGTTACAATAATAAAAATATTAATAGAATTACTACTTTTAACCAACTTCAAAAAGGAGGGAGTTTTTCTTAACACACTAGTTTTTACCAGACTTCGGCTAAGCCCAAAATAAGGGATGTATATTTAAAATAGATGTATTTTGGTCTGGTCCTATGTTCCTTCGTACCTATTAAATGGATGAACCTATTTTGATAAATAATACGTTGTTAGACTCGTTTTAATGGCTTGAGTGTCACTAAGAACATTAACATTAAAAAAACAATATGACAGCTTTTACATTAAAGGATTTAGTGGCTATTATATTAAAGGACATAAATTGCAATTAAAGAAAATCAACCCCATCGAAAATCTGAATTTAGATACCTTTCAATATGGCGGCTAACGCTCACATTCCCGTCAAAAATTAAGATTTTTATTAATACTGTAAAAATCGCTTCTCTACTCTAACTGCTGTATGCCAAAATCTACCATAATTATCCCAAATTATCTATTCATTAGTCCGTCCAGACAAACTATGGCGTTATAATATTAGATACCTTACACAGGCGATAGAACTTTGTTTTATTTGGACAAGACATTATAATCACGATTAAGATAAGGCAGTTATTACTATTTCCAATGCAAGTCATCGTGAAGGTTGCTTTTCAATGTGTAGTTCAAGTTCTTGGGGGATTAATTCAATATCTTTAATCTTCGATGCAAAATGAGGGATTAATAAGTTTAAAGAATGTTTGTGTGTAGGGCTATCATCTATTTATACACGGTGAGCCTTAATAACCCGAAAGATTTAAACGATATTTAATATCAATATTTACAATTAAGGAAATTTTGCATAATAGTTTTTTTTTATTTATATCAACCCACTGCTGGGCAAAGGTCTCTCCAACAACGCTGTTCTTCGCGGTCTCCTTTCCGTCACCAATTAAGCAGTGTAATAATAAAAAATAAGTTACACAAGCAGCAATTATTTATTGTAATAATCTACATTAATTTTACAATACGTTATTAAAAACTATTTTATTTACACTATTTACAAAAGCTATGTACATTTCTATAATTATATTACAGTTATGTTACAGTGTCAGTGAAGCATATTTAATTAATTAAAGTTAGTTTGAGAGTGACTTTAATATAACAAAAGTCTACCTTAGCTAGCTTAGTTAACATTGCGATAGTGGTGACTCAGAACCACACTCACACTGCCGCACTTACAGATGTCAATTAAATTAAATCAATACTCGTAATTTTGTGTCTCTTGGTTATCAATAAGTTTATTTATTTAGTTACTAGCTGTGCCCCACGGTTTCACCCGCAGAGCCCCCATACCCGTGGGAATTTTGAGATTTTTATTCCTTATTTTTCTTAAAAACCTTCCTTACAATAAAAAAAATCATCCAATTCGGTGCATTCGTTCTGAAGTTATGCGCTTACCAACACATTTTGCGATTCATTTTTTTATTATAGGTATCAACTATTGTGTTTTACGTAACAAACATCATAATTTTTTAAAGAATCATTCAAGACTCTGAGTGTGACAGCAAGACCTCTTTAACACGAGACTTTTTATAGAACCTTTAAAAAGTTGATATATAGAACAAACGCATCACCACATGCATTACGCAGTATTGTTTTTTTGCCAGGAATTGATGAACGTTGATGTCATTATTATTTGTTAAAACGGGAACTTACGTACGACGGAGGTTACTGTTTTAGTAAAATTGCTCCAAAAATATTATTAATAATTTACATCTATACTCTATTAATGTATTTGTCATAATTTGCTAAGCAATTTATATAAGGAGTTATTAACTTTTGGGTTGGAGTTCCAGTCAACTCTGGAGTCTTAAAGCTTTCAAAATGATTATTTAACGAGCACCGACAGTATAACGTGCTCTACGAAGCACAGCAGCGTTGAGATAAAAATAACTATCGCTGACACAAGTCATAGCCAAGCAGCACTTTGCTTACTTTCTACGGATAGTAGTCGTTACACGAGCCATGTCAGAGGCCTTTGGCGGCTCAATAACTCTGACACCAGGATTGGTCAGGCTGACCATCCACTCGATGAAGAAGAAGAAGAAGACTTTGCTTATAACAACGCCACAAGCGTTACTTACTAACTTTTTACAGTTAACCTTATCAATCGTATCTTATCTTATACTAGCAGCGCCCCGCAGTTTTAAACGCGTTGTGCCCGTTCCCGTGGGAATTTCGGGAATTTTTTTACATAAAAACCTTCCTCTTGAATCATTCTACCTATTACAAAAAACCACATCAAAATCCGTTGCGTAATTTTAAAGATTTAAGCATACAGACAGACAAACAGTGTGACAGACACGAAAAAGAGACGACTTTATTTTATACTATGTAGTGATATAAAATTCTCGTGTCACAATGTTCGTTCCCGTACTCCTCCGAAACGGCTTGACCGATTCTCATGAAATTTTGTGAGCATATTGAGTAGGTCTGAGAATCGGCCAACATCTATTTTTCATCCCGAAATTCCCGCGGGAACGGGTACCGTGGTTGAACTCCTCTGAAACGGCTCGACCGATTCTCATGAAATTTTGTGTGCATATCGGGTAGGTCTGAGAATCGGACAAAATCTATTTTTCATCCCGAAATTCCCGCGGGAACGGGTACAACGCGGGTAAAACCGCGGGGCGCTGCTAGTATAAGATAAGATACGATTGATAAGGTTAACTGTAAAAAGTTAGTAAGTAACGCTTGTGGCGTTGTTATAAGCAAAGTCTTCTTCTTCTTCTTCATCGAGTGGATGGTCAGCCTGACCAATCCTGGTGTCAGAGTTATTGGTGAAACCGCGGGGCGCAGCTAGTACTAATATAATAAAGCTTAGAGTTACATTTTTGAACGTTTTTAGGTTGAACGTGCTAATCTCAGAAACTGCCAATCCGATTTGAATAATTCTTTTTGTAATGGATAGCCACATTCAACGGGAAGGTTATAGGCTATTTTGCATCCTGAAATTCAAACGGGAGCAGGCATAACGCGGGTAGAACCGCGAGGCGTTGCTAGTTTAAAATAATGGTATATAGTACAAAGTATTTTAAATAACCTATTACTCTACTATGATATTTAATTTACATGATTATTGTAAAAGGAAAAGTCACTAGGTTTATTCATTTTAGCTCTAGGAATGAATCTAAACCACCATTGGCCTTCATCCAAATAGTATGATAACACAATATCCTCTTCGGTTCTATCCCTACAATTACGACCAATTAGGTAGGAAATTACCCCAATTAATATTATTAATATTAATGATAGTGTTACTGTCATGCATATTGTCAATGGTGTCCAAAAACTGGACCCTATCTGTGGAGATGTTGTTACACTGATTTCTGTTGTTAATTCTGGAATTGTAGGTTCTGATTCTGTAGTTAGAGATGCCGATTCTGTAGTTAGTGTCGTTGATGCTGTACTGAGTGTCGTTGATTCTGTAATCAGAGTCGTCGATTCTGTAATTGAAGTCGGTTCCGATGCTGTTGTATTTTCTGTAACGGTTGTGGATTCGGTTTCAATATTCGTAGTTGAATTTGGTTCTTCGGAAGTAGTCTGTACCGTTTCTGTAGTTGCAATTGTTGTAGCTTCTTCTGTTATAGTAGTTGATTCTATTTCGGTTGTTGTCGATTCTGTGATTGTTGATATAGTGGGTTCGGTTTCTGGTGTTATTGTTATTGTAGTTTCTGCTTCGGTTGTGGAATTTGTTGGTTCTTCAGTAGTGTTTGTTGTGCTCGCTGGTTCTGTTGTTGTAGGTTCTGTCGTTATAGTTGTTGGTTCCGTTTCTGTCGTTGTTTGTGTTGGTGTTGTTTGAGTTGTCACTGTTGAGTTGTCTTCGTAAATTTCACATGTATCTGGTTCTATTGTTGGCGCGACGTAGCGATAGGAATCTACTATTAAGATTGATACGTCTGATGATACAACGCCCACGAAAGATACCTGGAATATAAAAAAATGTGTTTATGAATCTAGTATTACATTTTACAAAACATTAGTCAAATGTGCTGAATAAAGTTTTGTATATAGCTTTAAATACAATTCCCCAATATTATTCTGGTAAATGAGAATAAAAAATAATAATTTTAAAATAAGTTCAACTTTATCCCTTGAAACGCCAAAGGTTAAGTTTTCAATATCTTTCAAATTCAAATTCAAATAATATATTTGCGTAAATAGTTGCTACATCTATTTACAAACCCATAGGGTAGGCAAATATAAAAATTAAAACTAAAATATTAAAAAAAAACTAAATCTTTGTTTAAATAAATTGGTTTAAGTAATTGTTTGAACATAAAAAACAATGTTTTAAGAACAAAGATGTTTTAAGGTTTCAAAGAGGAAAGAGGCTGCATTTAGTTATACATAACGATAAGATCTGGAATCATGGATATCACTACATAGTATAAAATAAAGTCGTCTCTGTTTCGTGTCTGTTTGTCTATTTGTCTGTATGCTTAAATCTTTAAAATTACGCAACGGATTTTGATGCGGTTTTTTGTAATAGGTAGAGTGATTCAAGAGGAAGGTTTTTATGTAAAAAAATTCCCGAAATTCCCACGGGAACGGGCACAACGCGGGTAAAACCGCGGGGCGCTGCTAGTATATGAATATAATAATAATATATTACCCGGACAAATGAATCATGACTTCAGTAGATCTACTTGTACTGTAATAACGCCTTTAGTATATTACGTTATTTAATAAACAAGGCCTTTTGTATGTTAGTGAAAGACATTTTGTATGAAGCGTTTCTTTGTTTACTGTTTAATGGATACTGACTCCCAGGACTGCATTGTGTCAATAATTAACAGAAAGAGACCTTTGCCTCGCATGTGACAATGGCTGATAATAATAACTATAAAAATAATAATGTTCTTTGTCTTTTTTAAGCGTACGTAATTTGAATACATCAATACTAATAATAATAAAGTTTGCTTGTTTGTTTGTTTGTATGTTCGACCTAATCTCGGGAATTATCAGTCCGATTTGAATAATTATTTTTTTAATAGATAGCCACATTCAACGGGAAGGTTATAGGCTATTTTTCATCCCGAAATTCCCACGGGAACGGGAACAACGCGGGTAAAACCGCGGGGCGCTGCTTGTAGTAAATAAGTAACTTCTAGTATGTTTGGTACCTAAAGGCCATAGTAAATGTACTGAGTTCGCCCGCGACTACAAGTGGTGCAATCGCTTAGTCTGCTTTCATAATTACGGGTTCGTAATTGGCTACTAAAGAAGAATTATTTTTCGCTGTTTCGTAGTTAATTATCAAACAAGAATTTATTTACTGTTATCGTAATCTAATATTTTTTCTTCGTACGTAGTGAATTACAAAAACTCATTCCCTTCTAAATCTCAAAGAAAATACTCAAAGTACTCTTAAATACATGCAATTCGGTATGTTAGGGTTTTTTTTTATAGTATCTTAGCATATCAGTACGAAAACAGTAAACAAAATCTTATTTCGTAGTTAATTACGAAACTCAATTATAATATTTTGGGTTACTTTTATTTGAAAATTACCACTAGAAGTGCATTAGAAATTCCAAATAACTCTTGTTAACTTTTCGCGCCTAAACCGCTGCAAAGATTTTGATGAATTTTGGCACATATATAAACTGCAATCGTTATACTTTAAAAACTTAAACTGCGTTTGAAAACAGCTTAATTCATATAAAATAAGCAAATAATACATAAGTATTGTAATACGTACATAACCAAGCCCAGACACGGATCCATCAATGTAAATCCTCAAAGTATGCCACTCTGGAACGAAATGTTCTTTGGGTTGGAAGTTTCCCTGTCCAGCCACTGTTCCCAACCCGCTATTACCGTCAATCAAATTCACTATAGCACTAAACTGGTCCAAATTCGACGTACTTAACATGTAAATATTAACTTCTATAAAACCACCGATAGTCAACCACATATTGAACGACGAAACACATGACAATTGAGTATTGTTGATCGCTTCGATGAAGTAGCTTCCTGACTCGTGAAGGCCGACGAAGTTGACATCGTCATAATTCCTCAAAGCCCAAGAAGACCATGATGATTGGCATGGATTCTTCACGTTATCAAAAAGCTCGTAGTAATCTGCTCCAAATGTGTACAGCACACATGTTTCCTGTTCTTGACTTCTGACACTTAAGATGAATGATAAAATCACTATGTGTCTTAGAATCATAGCTTAGTCTTCTTGTTCCCGTCCATCAACTCGCTTCTAACTTATTGCTACTGAGGCTTATTGGAAGCAACGTTTCAAATTGTTTATCTTATTTATGTTGTAGTTCAATTGTGATATTGTTATTTTCTGATTGTCGCCGTTTTCCTAAGGAAGCTTGATTGTATATATGGTGCATCTATTGTTTGTTCTTTCAGTTGTTATGTAACAAAGATTCAATCATGGTGTTTAAACACCATATATTATCATGTCTAGATAGACATCTTGAAGACTTTAAATAGCAAAATTATATAAAAAACATTAAACATATCAGAGTAAAAAAATAAAAAAAATCTTTAAATTATTAACATATCATAGCATCTTGTATCACTCGCCGGGCTTTATAGGGTGTTGTGATATCTATGAATATTACTATGGTTTTATTAATTTATTCTTATCCTTATATTAATAGGCATACCACAAAATGGCCAATAAACAAATTACCAGCAACATTGGATTATTATCAAGGGATAAGATACGGATCTCAGAATCGGCACAACGGTAAATTGATAAAAATATTAAATCCTTTTGTCATTGGGAATATCTAGTACTTACTGAATACCTGAATTACAAAGAAAAATAAAAATAGAGCGATGTCTAGACAGACATCTTGAAGACCTAAAATAACAAAATATATCGCTAAACATATGAAATATTTAGAAAATTTCAATTATTATTAAACTTGCAGCGTCCCGCAGTTTTACTCGCGTTGTGCCCGTTCCTGTGGGAATTTCGGGATGAAAAACAGACTATAAACTTCCCGTGGAATGTGACTATCACTACATAGTCACTACATAGTATAAAATAAAGTCGTCTCTTTTTCGTGTCTGTCACACTGTTTGTCTGTCTGTATGGTTAAATCTTTAAAATTACGCAACGGATTTTGATGCGGTTTTTTGTAATAGGTAGAGTGATTCAAGAGGAAGGTTTTTATGTAAAAAAAATCCCGAAATTCTCACGGGAACGGGCACAACGCGGGTAAAACCGCGGGGCGCTGCTAGTCTATTATTAAAGAGTAATTCAAATTGAATTGGTAGTTTCCGAGATTAGCCCGTTCAACGAAAAATCAAACTCTTCATCTTTACATCTGTTAGCACTAGCGCCCCGCGGTTTTACTCACGTTGTGTTCGTTCCCGTAGAAATTTTGAAATGAAAAATAGCCTTTAACCTTCACGTTGAATGTGTAGTGAAAGTGTAGTGTTGGATTGGTAGTTTCTGAGATTACCGCGTTCAAGTAAACACAAAACATTCTCTTCACCTTTATTAATTTAGTATAGAACTAGCAGCGCCCCGCGGTTTTACCCGCGTTGTGCCCGTTCCCGTGGGAATTTCGGGAATTTTTTTACATAAAAACCTTCCTCTTGAATCACTCTTCCTATTACAAAAAACCGCATCAAAATCCGTTGCGTAATTTTAAAGATTTAAGCATACAGACAGACAAACAGTGTGACAGACACGAAAAAGGGACGACTTTATTTTATACTATGTAGTGATTTATAGTCAGTCCATAAATATGTTTAGCATATATAGAACCGTCACTGAGCCACGAACCATTTGCTTTCAATACAATTATTATATTTAACATTATTTTTTGTATTTCTTCCCTTTATTTTGTAAGCAATAAATGAATATTTATTTTATTTTAGAGTATTTTCTATTTTCTGATATGATGGTACCGGATTAGTTCATTTAAAATTTCATTTAAATCGCAGCTTGTGAGATTAATTCAAAGGGTAGACAATTAAATCTAACGAAATCTACAAAATCAAAAATAATTTACGAGAATATCCACGTTTTCTTGCTAGTATGGAATATTGACTTCATTCAAAAAAAGTCTAGAATGATCACTAGTCCCTGATTACTAGATCAAAGATAACGGAAAATGATTTATAATTTTATTGTTTATCTCGCATTCTGTGTTTTAGATCTTTATCTACTTATCAGACATCATCTACTGGCTACCAACTTGACTTTCTTCAATACTAATAAAAAAATATTTGTCTGTAGTATTTTTTGTTCTATATCTATCATAGACATGGAATCCTCTTCGCTACGCTCAATATCTATACTCTATAGTCTAAACTAAAGCTATAAATAAAGCTGAAAAGTTTCATCTTTTGTTTGTTTAAACGCACTTATCTCAGAAACTACGATTTAGATTTGAATAATTCTTTTTGAAATAAATAGCCATATTCAACGGTAAGGTTCTAAGCTACTATTCATCCCGAAATTCCCACGGGAACAGGCACCATGCGGGTAAAACCGCAGGGCGCCGCTAGTTAGTAGTATACAGAGGAAGTGATAAAAAGTAAGAAAGTTCGAGTAGGTCAGTGGGCAACCCTGGCGTCGGAGCTTGAGGGAGTGATTTGAAATGAAATGAAATAAAATGAAATTAAATGAAATAAAATGAAATGAAATAAAATTTTATAAAAATAAAATAAAAATTTAAAAACTAGTAAGATTATGTCTATATCACTAAAACAGCTGTTTAATTGTATAACAAAGTCGAATTTTACACAGAAATCGAAATTGGTTTAATTTTGTGTCAAAAATGCACTTACATACTGGTGCTCATTTTAAATTATAACTACGTTTACGGATATACTTCGTCTTTTTTAAACATTTTTATCTGAAGTTACTATATACTATATAATATTATAACTATACTATATTACTATATAATATACTATATTATATACTATACTATATTACTATATCTATACTAATATTATAAAGCTGAAGAGTTTGTTTTGTTTGTTTGTTTGTTTGTTTGTTTGTTTGTTTGTTTGTTTGTTTAAACGCGCTAATCTCAGAAACTACTGAACCGATTTGAATAATTCTTTCACTGTTAGATAGTCTATTTATCGAGGAAGGCTATAGGCTACATTTTATCCCGAAATTCCCACGGGAACGGGCACAACGCGGGTAAAACCGCGGGGCGCTGCTAGTTTTATATATTAGATTAGAAGATTATTGCAGAGTTTGTTTGTTTGTTTGAACGCGCTAATCTCAGGAACTACTGGTCCGATTTGAAAAAAACCTCCAGTGTTGGATAGTTCACTAATCGAGGAACGCTATAGGCTATTTTTCATCCCGAAATTCCCAAAGGAACGGACACGACGTGGGTAAAACTGCGGGGTGTCGCTAGTAAAATATAATATATACCTAGATATATTATGTAGGTACGTTACTTATTTCCCTAATTGTGGGTTTGAACAAAACGCAATCTTGTAAAACGACTATAAACGCACGCCTTGAGTACATATCGATACGATAACACAATTCTGAGAAATTGAAGAATTAATAGTTTTTATCATTATTAGCTGTATTATAAACAAGTATAAATATCATGACGTCCGTATTAGGGATCTTACAGGTAATATTTCTGAGAAAACAATAATTTTATTAATTAATTATAGAACTTATCATTGGACACTTATCAACTTTATTGACTTTTAATGACAATTTTATAATTTATGGCGGTTCAAAGTATGATTATCTAGTGCGATTGTAATCAATTATTTATGATGTTTTTTACATTGTTATTAGCTAATGCCCAATAAAACGCAAGCAAATCCAAAAGATTTGCTTGGGTTTTGACTAATTAAGTCCAAGTAGGTTAGTACCCAAGCTTGGTGTCGGAGGATTTTCATCGCCTAAAAGCTTTCCGCATGGTCTAACTGTTCAATCAATTGATAATTTTGATGTGCCATGCGGCCGAAGTACGGTGGCGCTCAGAGAAATGTAACTATCGGCCACCCATAAAATAGTGCACGAGCTGCACATTACTCAACTATGAGTTAACATAGTTTGATCTTTTCTTTTAAAGGTGCCAAATTCAATGGAAAGGTTATAAAGGCTATTTTTCATCTCGAAATTCTTGCAAGAATTTCCCGTTATTCCTTTTAGAATGGGCACAACGCGGGTAAAACCGCGGCGCGTTGCTAATCTTTCATAAACTTTTATTAATATTTAATTCAGTGCATATTTTAAAGGAATCTATAACAATATTATAGTATTTATTGATAAATTTATATGTCGATAAGTCGTAGGTTGTTTAAAATGCACCAACTAAAAAGTATATATACTCGTATGTTAGTAGGTATGTACTCATTATTTAAATTCACGTACGTTACGTTATAGGCACGTTAAATTTTTGGTCCCATTTTTTGCAATCGTCAGACCATGTCGGAAGCATTCAGGCGGTCTAAATGACGCCATAGTTGGCCACTGATCTATTTACGCCAACTTATTTGAATTCTTACTAAAACTTCGCATGTGAGTTGCTAATCAAATGACTTGAAAACATTTGAATGCTAATCAATAAACATTTTAATTTGACCTTCGTATTATCTTCGAAGCTTATTCTGTTCTATGTAAATTTTATAACTCCTGTTTTTTATATCTTAGCAAAGTTTTGAGAGGTATTTGACATAATTAATTCGGTAGGAGTTTGTCTACATTGTATTTTAGACAATACATTCGTTTGTTCCTACAAACGACTGAATGATATTTTTTCAGGCGTCTTTGACTTATTTTACAAATGTTTATAAATTCAAATTCAAATTCAATTCAAATTCAAAATGTCTTTATTACATCAGATCATTACAATCATTTATAATCGTCAGCTTAAAATTAAGTTTACGTTAGTTCACATCGCGCCACCTACTGAGAAGAACTAACTATAAAAATTTAATTATAAGTGATGGTATATGTATCTATGTAACAAACATACATACCTAATATCCATCACAAACTTTCGTTCCCCGCAGTATTTACCGTAGAAATTTTGAGATAAAAAGCATGTCTTCTTCCAAGAACTAATCTGCGTGAAAGCGTAACAGACAGTCAGAATAGCAAACGAAGTTTTTTCACAATCATATTGATGACGACGATGATAATAATGTTTTGATATAAAGTGAAGAAATAGGGATACGTATTATAAATGCGAAAACTTCTGAGATTAAAGAAAATATTAAAATCGAACAACTTGAATTAAACTGAATGTTTATTTTTGGAACAGAAATTAAACGAAGAAGATCAAAATACGTTTTTATTGATGTATCTTTAGACAGTTAGGAATTAAAGTTAAGGCCTTGATTTTTTAAATTGAAATACGCACAATTATCGGTTTATTTTCATACACATATTTGACTAGATTTACTAATAAACTTAAAGATATTTTCGTAGTTAATAAACACTTTTCACTGGAATGCACTTTTTACTTGTTGCTTAAAACATTGCTAGTAAATGACTGCCGCACCCAGAGACGACATTATTAAATTGACATGTTATGTGACAAGTCAAAATCACTCATTTAAATCTCTACTAAGGAAGCATTCGACGTCTCTGAGTACGGGCGTAAGAGTGACAAAACCTTCATTAGTTAATTATGACCTTAAAAAAAAGTAAAGTATTACTGTAATGTCTCACTGCTGGGCAAAGGCCTTTCGTCTCACTGAAGATATCAGTACAGTGAGGAGGAGGACCTTAAGGTCATGTTAATGTTAAATTATCATTATTTAATACTACATGGTTAAACTTGAAAAAGGTCTTATACAAAAATAACTGCTATCAATTTCATAATTCATTATCAACGCTATTTATTCTAGATAGAGTAGGTAAACCTGTATTAGGTTCACTATATAACGCATTTTCGACATCCAGGCCATAATTTCTTTGACAGAAACAGTACCATATTAAGAATCCTCCTATTGCAAGACCTAGAAATGATCCCACAGATGCTATGACTATCGTGAAAGTACTAACAGCTGCTAATTCAGGTATTTCATTGTCTGTTTCTGTTGTGATATCTGTAGATTCTGTGATAGTAGGATCAGTATACGGATCAAAATCCGTAGTGGTTGTGGGATATTCAGATGTTGTTGTGGGATATTCAGTTGTGTTGGGATCAATTTCAGTAGTGGTAGTGGGATAATCAGTTGTGGTGGGATCAATTTCAGAAGTGGTAGTGGGATAATCAGTTGTGGTGGAGTCTAATTCAGTAGTGGTAGTGGGATATTCAGATGTGGTGGGATCAATTTCAGTGGACGTAGTGGGATAATCAGTTGTGGTGGGGTCTAATTCAGTAGTGGTAGTGGGATAATCAGTTGTGGTGGGGTCTAATTCAGTAGTAGTAGTGGGATATTCAGTTGTGGTGGGGTCTAATTCAGTAGTGGTTGTGGGATATTCAGTTGTGGTGGGGTCTAATTCAGTAGTGGTAGTGGGATATTCAGTTGTGATGGGGTCTGATTCAGTAGTGGTTGTAGGATATTCAGTTGTGGTAGCGTCTGATTCAGTAGTAGTAGTATATTCAGTTGTGGTGGGGTCTAATTCAGTAGTGGTAGTGGGATATTCAGTTGTGATGGGGTCTGATTCAGTAGTGGTTGTAGGATATTCAGTTGTGGTAGCGTCTGATTCAGTAGTAGTAGTATATTCAGTTGTGGTGGGGTCTAATTCAGTAGTGGTAGTGGGATATTCAGTTGTGGTAGGGTCTAATTCAGTAGTGGTGGGATCAATTTCAGTAGTGGTTGTGGGATATTCAGTTGTGGTGGGGTCTGATTCAGTGACGGTTATGGGATATTCAGTTATGGTGGGTTCTGATTCAGTAGTGGTTGTAGGATATTCAGTGGTCGTGGGGTCTAATTCAGTATTGGTAGTGGGATATTCAGTTGTTGTGGGATTAAATTCAGTAGTGGTTGTCGGATATTCTGTTGTAGTGGGGTCTAATTCAGTGGCGGTTGTCGGATATTCTGTTGTGGTGAGGTCTAATTCAGTGGCATTTGTGGGATATTCAGATGTGGTGAGGTCTAATTCAGTGGCGGTTGTTGGATATTCAGATGTGGTGGGGTCTAATTCAGTATTGGTAGTGGGATATTCAGTTGTTGTGGGATTAAATTCAGTAGTGGTTGTCGGATATTCTGTTGTAGTGGGGTCTAATTCAGTGGCGGTTGTCGGATATTCTGTTGTGGTGAGGTCTAATTCAGTGGCATTTGTGGGATATTCAGATGTGGTGAGGTCTAATTCAGTGGCGGTTGTTGGATATTCAGATGTGATGGGGTCTAATTCAGTAGTGGTTGTGGGATATTCAGTGGTGGTGGGGTCTGATTCAGTAGTGGTTGTGGGATATTCAGATGTGGTGGGGTCTGATTCAGTAGTAATAGTGGGATATTCAGTTGTGGTGGGATCAATTTCAGTAGTGGTTGTGGGATATTCAGTTGTGGTGGGGTCTGATTCAGTAGTGGTTGTGGGATATTCAGTTGTGGTGGGGTCTGATTCAGTAGTGGTTGTGGGATATTCAGTTGTGGTGGGATCAATTTCAGTAGTGGTCGTGGGATATATATTTGTGGTGGGGTCTGATTCAGTAACGGATGTGGGATATTCAGTTGTGGTGGGGTCTGATTCAGTAGTGGTTGTGAGATATTCAGTTGTGGTGGGATCAATTTCAGTAGTGGTTGTGGGATATTCAGTTGTGGTGGGGTCTGATTCAGTGACAGTTGTGGGATATTCAGTTGTGGTGGGTTCTGATTCAGTAGTGGTTGTGGGATATTCAGTGGTCGTGGGGTCTAATTCAGTATTGGTAGTGGGATATTCAGATGTGGTGGGGTCTAATTCAGAAGTGGTAGTGGGAAATTCAGTTGTTGTGGCATCGGGTTCAGTGATGGTGGTATCTAATTCAGTGGTTACAGTTGGGTCTTCAGTGGCGGTATCATATTCACCGGTAGTTGTTTGATATTCAGTGGTAGAGGTATAAAAGTCAGTGCTTTCACCTTCGCCTGTAGTAATCACTTCTTGAGTTGTAGTGGGATCAAATTCATTAGTGGTAGTGGTTTCAAATTCAGTGGTAGTTATAGGATATTCAGTAGTCATAATCTCAGTAACTGTAGTAAGATCTCCAGAAGTTGTAAGATCAGTAAAAGGGTCTAAATCAGTATCAGATGTGGGATATTCTGTCGTTATAGTATCCGTTAAGTCATTAATGTCAGTCACAGTAGTGGAATCTACTGTGCTTTCACTTATAGGATCAGTGATATCAGTTATGTTAGACTCTTCAGTTCCAGTTGTTTCTTCATCATCGAATGCAACAATATTTTTGTTCCATTTTCCAGAATATCTTTTGTTACTCTTTCTTCCTTCAAAATGTCTTAAGAGATCTAAATTTTGTTTCGTATTGTGAGATATTAATCTCAATGTTTTGACTGATGTTGAGAACGAGTTTCCAAGGAGAACAATCTGGAATTTGAATATGAAAAGATTTATAATTATTATATAAACGATTATTAAAATTTTTGACTACTATTTTGTTATTAGTCTTATATATAAATTATGTATAAGAATTCCAGGATAAAATATATTCCATGTGTATATATTACTGTAAAGTTTCATAAAAATCCGTTCAGTAGTTTTGTCATGAAAGAGTAACAGATCTACATCTACTCTTACAAAGTTTCGCATATAATATCAGTAGGATAGAGTAGAAACAATTTCTGAATAAGATTAATTGTACTTACATATCCACATTTATTATTTCCATTCACACTTATTCTTCCCGATTGTATTTCCTTAACATCATCATTGAAATCCAATCTTCCAATCAAGTTATATTTTTCTTCTTCATTTGTTTCAAATAACAGGATAGCGAAATTTCCTTTATTACTATCACCCAAATACACTTCAGTAAATAAGTGACCATCAAATAAATCAAATTGCTCAGAAATAGTGCAACTGATATTTTCTTTTGGTACCAAAATCATCCCGTATTCATTATCCCACTTAGCTTCATAACAAATATTCGTTTTATTAGTGAAATTAACATTTTCGTTCACGTAACATAAACTTTCACTCACAAAATACAGAAATATAGTGTATATTATGATCATTATTACTATATCTTAATACAGAATTTGATTTAAAATAATATCAATGAGTAAAACTGAATAATAATGACTTATCTTAGATCAATAACTGTGAAAGATAAAACTATAAAGAATTCTTTAAAATTCCGAAAATTATTGATTGAGATGCCTTTATCAATACACGTAGTGAAGTACATACTAGTTTGATCATTTGGTTATTCCTTCATTTTGAACCAAATCAAATCTTTTCACGGTATATTTTTATCATTTACTAGTTGTCAATGAAAAATGCTCATTTTCATTGACCTTAAATAAAAACAAAGAAATGTTCATTGAGTTATATGTACTAACGTTAGTACATATAACTCAATGGAAATGTTGTGTACTTTTCTCTCATTCTAGTGTCTTGTCAATTTATCGTAATCTTAATTGGGTCTGCTAATTGAAGTTTCTGCATCAAAAATCTTTTACATGTCCCAAAGTTTTTACGATATCATGATTAATTTCCATAAAAGTAGCAAAGTGAAGCAAATGCGAAGGGGTTGTAACTTATATATACGACAAGGGGCATAGGGATTCTTCATTATTTTATGACTAACAGACAAATGTATCAACAAAGTGTTAATATTATTAGAAGCTAAAACGTTACAAAAGATAAGCATCAATTTGATAATGGCATTGATTTTATTGATAACGATAATTTTATTAATAGTAAACCGAAAATAATTTGTGCTGCCGGAAGTTAATCTCTGTTTTAATTAATGTTGCTACTAAGTGCTACTTCATTTATTAAACAATTCAATTCAATTTTTGTTTGATGGCTTCTGCTGTCTTTACGACTCATTCACTGACATTGAGTTGTAGTGATTTTTAGGTTATTAGTTGCCTTTTGACCCTTGCATTTCCAGAGATAACGCTACATCATATTACGTGTTATAGGATTATTGAATCGACATCACAATGTTACGTTGCTATGCTAAAGTATTTTGCTGCTATGCCACATTTCATATGCCTATGATTGGTATCATTGGCTGCGATTGTTATCCACCTAACCAGTTCATACAAGTCCTATTATCATAATAGCCATATTGACTGCGTTACGTTGCATGTTGTTGCGTTTACATTTTTGCCTCTCGTAGACAAGTGACAATCGGATCGCATTCTATGTATTTGCTTGTCTTCTATCAAAATGTATTAGAATGTTTCGCGAAACCAACGTGATTATTATAGATTCCCAGGCATTCTATGCGAAGTTATTGCCATTTGTCTATTTGAGCTAATCAATGTAAGCCAAATATCGTAGCCTAATATTGCCAAAGGTAATATTGCCAAAGGTAATATTGCCAAAGGTAATATTGCCAAAGGTAATATTGCCAAACCGGACGGAGCTCAATCGGCCAATCACAGCGCATTACGAAAAAGTTTTGACAATGTCAATGCCATGTTTGACAATTTCAATGCGTTATGATTTTTCGATTGAGCTCTCTCCGCTATATTGGAAACGCCATCAAAAACTGGGAAAATATCTATTTACAGGCTATTAAACAGGTATTTAACGGGTAACGGATTTTTATTTAGATAGCGATAAAGGCGGTGGGGTTAGGCGGTAGGTATGTTTTGGATATTTTCTTAGGCTATGTTTTTTGTGCCCAATAATGTTTTCAGGTTAATTTTAATGCCATGTTAGCAATTAATAAAACAACGTTCTTGAAAACATCATTTAATAAGTTTAAAAAAATTAACTCTATTTAATAGTAAAATACTGGCAGTTTCATAAAATCATTTTACTATGTTAATTAAATAATGTGGCTCACATTTGTAAAACTAATGAATATAGATTATCACGTCATCAACATATTCAAAGAAAATAGACCAATAATCGTCAACATAGTTGTTTTACTAAATAAAGTTGTTGCAGCATCGGTGGTCGTTGTTTCAATAACAAATGTTGTGGTTTCTACCTCTACAGCTTCCGTTATTTCATCAGGAAGTTCCGTAGCTGGTTCAGTAGTTATTATTACAATTGGAGGGTCGGTAGCAACTGATTCAGGAGTAGTAGTTGTCGCTTCCGGAGTAATAGAACTTTCAGAATTAGCTGAAGTTACTTCGGGATTTATAGAACTAGTTTCAGGATTAACCGAAGATATATCAGGTGTAGCAGTAGAAACTATTTCACCAGGATCGGTAGCAACAGTTTCATCAGTTGAAATGCCATCAATAGTTGATATTTCCAGTTCCGAGTCAGTAGTGTAAGTGCTATCGGAAGTGTACCAATCGATAGTGGAATCAGTATCAGTATAATTTAAAGTTGTAGGGGCTTCTGTAGTTGTTGTAGGTGAGGGTATAGTCGGTGGTGCTAAAGTAACTGTTGAAAGAGTGTTATCATTATCAGATCTAGTGTAAAGAATCATTGAATCTTCTTTGCTTTCATCATGGTTAGCATTTCTTAGTCCTGATTCTATACTGATATCATTGGAGTTATATTTGAGAGCTTCCATGATGATCGTGGAAGTGTTTGAAGCTTCGCCTAGGAGTACAGCCTGAAATATAGCATTGATTATGTTACTAGGTGATTGTTTTAATCAGTTTGTCAATATAGTTTAAGTATATTAAATATTTATAGTAGAATTGATTTCATTCTTGAAGATCAGAAACAGGTTTAAAACAGCCATAATTATATTATTAGTAGACATTAAAAGTAGCGTCCCCTAGCTCTAGTGGAAAAGCACCCTCAAGGTTATTTGTTGCTATAATACATAAGACAGTAATTCAAAAACTCACATATCCTATTTGTCCAGTTCCAGTGACATCAATTGTCAAGATTTCTACACCTGAATTCAGTGTTGGTATCAAGTCAGTTCTGGATACAAGTTCATCTATTCCACCCATAGTTACTTGATACAACAATAGTGACACTCTGTCTTCTACTCCTTTAGAATCGACGTATAAAGAAGCTTCCAAACTCCCATCAGTGATGTAAAATTCTTCAGTCAAAACACAGCTCAATGCACTATTAGGCTGAATTCTATACCCTTCATACAAATATGGATTGACAAAGATCTTCCAATTTGAAAATTTGTCACAAACTTTTCCATAAGTGTAAAATTTTTCGAGTTTTAATACAGAGGCCGTAGCGAATGCAAAGAATAAATTAATAAGAAGAATTGAATGCATTTTGGATCACTTCTCTACGGTTTGAATTTGAAATGAAATAGGATTATAGCGAAGTATTTTAAAATATTGGCATGCATTAATGACAATCAGAATTATCTTTTATTGGATATATTGCGATTGATGTGTTGGGTTCTGCAGCAGTTGATATTTTTTGTAGGGGCAGAAGTAGTATTAGTCTGTAATGTCTCACTACCGGGCAAATGCCTCTCATCTCACCGAAGACATCAGTTCAGTGAAGAGGATTAGGCGTAATACCACGCCTGCCTAATGCGGGTTGGTGATCTCAAACCCGAGCCATGTGTAAAAAGTAGGAAACATGTATTTTTTTTATGAATAACTTTTATAAATGTCATTTGTAACGGAAATATTTTTAAAGATCATAGTAATCTAAAATTTTGTATTTTTTCGTGCGAATAACACTTTCTGAAATAAAAACTACTGTGAGGGTACGTAAGAAGGAGAGGAAGAGGAAGGCCAAGAAGGGCATATGTAGACCAACTGAAGGAAAGAGCAAAAGTCGTGTCGTACCAGCAGCTGAAGAGAATGACAGATGATAGAGAAGAGTGGAAAGAACTCCATCGACAAGAGCCCAGCTCTTAAGTTTAAAGAGAGAGAGTGAGGGTACGTAAAATTGTCTGTCCCAGTTGTTGCAATCGTTGGACCATGTCGGAGGCGGTCTAAAAACTCTGACACCTGGGAAATTGAATTTATACAGTATTATAAGGAAGGTATTTAACAGCCTCCGTGGTCTTGTGGTTTGAGCACCCGGCTCACGATCCGGAGGTTCCGGGTTCGATTCCCGGTGGGGATACCTCACAAAAATCACTTTGTGAGACTGTCCTCAGTTTGGTTAGGGCATTGCAGACTGAATCACCTGATTTCCCGAAAAGTAAGATGATTCCGTGCTTCGGAGGGCACGTTAAGCCGTCGGTCCCGGTTACTTTCTACGGATAGTAGTCGTTACTTGAGCCACGTCAGAGGCCTTTGGCGGCTCTATAACTCTGACACCAGGATTGGTCAGGTTGACCATCCACTCGATGAAGAAGATAAGGAAAAAAAGACGTGTGGCACTCGGGGACTGCCGCGGTGAAGCTATTGCATAGCATTTTGTATCAACTTATGCAATTATATTTGATATATTTGATATCTCTTCTCTCTCACCCCCCCCCGCCTCCTCTCTCTCACCCCTCCCGCCTCCTCTCTCTCACCCCTCCCGCCTCCTCTCCCTCACCCCCTCTCTCTCACCCCCTCTCTCTCACCCCCTCTCTCACACCTCTCTCTCACCCCTCTCTCTCACCCCTCTCTCTCACCCCCCTCTCTCACCCCCTCTCTCACCCCCTCTCTCACACCCTCTCACCCCCTCTCTCACCCCCTCTCTCACCCCCCTCTCTCACCCCCCTCTCTCACCCCCCTCTCTCACCCCCCTCTCTCACCCCCCTCTCTCACCCCCCTCTATCACCCCCCTCTCTCAACCCCCTCTCTCACCCCCCTCTCTCACCCCCCTCTCTCACCCCTCTCTCACCCCCTCTCTCACCCCCCTCTCTCACCCCCCTCTCTCACCACCCTCTCTCACCCCCTCTCTCACCCCTCTCTCACCCCCCTCTCTCACCACCCTCTCTCACAACCCTCTCTCACCCCCCTCTCTCACCCCCCTCTCTCACCCCCCTCTCTCACCCCTCTCTCACCCCCCTCTCTCACCAGCCTCTCTCACCACCCTCTCTCACCCCTCTCTCACCCCTCTCTCACCCCTCTCTCACCCCCTCTCTCACCCCTCTCTCACCCCCCTCTCTCACCACCCTCTCTCACCCCCTCTCTCACCCCCCTCTCTCACCACCCTCTCTCACCACCCTCTCTCACCACCCTCTCTCACCACCCTCTCTCACCCCCCTCTCTCACCCCCCTCTCTCACCCCTCTCTCACCACCCTCTCTCACCCCCCTCTCTCACCCCCCTCGCTCACCACCCTCTCTCACCCCCCTCTCTCACCCCCTCTCTCACCCCCCTCTCTCACCCCTCTCTCTCACCACCCTCTCTCACCCCCCTCTCTCACCCCCTCTCTCACCACCCTCTCTCACCCCCCTCTCTCACCCCCCTCTCTCACCACCCTCTCTCACCCCCCTCTCTCACCCCCTCTCTCACCTCCCTCTCTCACCCCCCTCTCTCACCCCCTCTCTCACCACCCTCTCTCACCCCCCTCTCTCACCCCCCTCTCTCACACCTCTCTCACCCCTCTCTCACCCCTCTCTCACCCCTCTCTCACCCCCTCTCTCACCACCTTCTCTCACCCCCCTCTCTCACCCCCTCTCTCACCACCCTCTCTCACCACCCTCTCTCACCCCCTGTCTCACCCCCAACGCACAATCGCACACAACGCCGTGTCGAAGACTGCCGAACTGAAACGACGTTAGACGATGCACGGCCTTCAAGCCACACCTCCTTCCCGTCGGATCGGGTAAGCGTGAGGTTTTTTCGTTACGGAAATTTTGGATTTGGTCCCCGCGCTCAAGGCCCGCGATAGAAGCTATGCAATAGCTTAAAAATAATAACTAAATAAAAAGGATCTCTAAAACTTCATTAAAAAGATAACAACCATTAGTTAACTTAGTTGATACAATCAAATATCACTAATAATCATTTCGTACTGATTTGCTTTCTGATTTTATAAAGATTTATCGATTTCGGAAAAACCATTAGCGGCTGAGTTTTTGATCATGTAGAACATGATTTTGGTTTAAAAATGTCTTCCTTAAAATAAAACATCTGTCTGAATTAAGCTCTGGTTTTTTAATTTTAATATAGAAATTAATTAAATTACGATTAAGGAATTATGCACACATAATAGTTGTGTGATACTGATAATGAAATGAAACTACACTTTCCATTCAATAACATTTTACAGGGAAAGCAAAAAGTATGCATTCGTCTTGGACACTATACTAGGGTAGAATAAGATTCGATTTTCATCGAATATCTCAACATACCGATACTGCGTCTTAAGGCGTTTTGCACACTTCTTAATTTTATTTAGCGTCTAATTATCTATACTAATATTATAGTATAAAGTAAAGTATTAGCCTGTAATGTCCCACTTGTTGGGCAAAGGCCTCTCGTCTCACTGAAGATATCAGTACAGTAAGGAGGTTTCAGGCGTAATCACCACGCTTGCCTAATGCGGGTTGGTGATCTCAAACCCCAGCCATGTTTGAAAAGTAGGAAACATGTTTTCGCTCGACCTGGGAATTGAACCCGGGACCTCAGTCTTGGCAGGCGAGTGCACATACCACTAGACCACCGAGGCGTTACTAATATTATAAAGAGGAAAAATTTATAAGTTTGTTAGTATGTATGTTCGAGCTAATCTCGGGAATTACCAAACTGATTTGAATAATTATTTTTGCAATGGATAGCCAGATTCAACAGAAAGGTATTTTTAATTCCGATATATGCGCACGACGCGATTAAAACCGCCGAGCAATGCTAGTCTATATATATAAAAATGAAACCCGTTTTCCTTGGTCGCGGTATCACGCGTGAATGGCTGGACCGATTTCCACGGTTTTGCATTCGTTGGAAAGGTCTCGGGCTCCGTGAGGTTTATAGGGAATAAAAATCAAAATTCCCACGGGAACGGGGGCGCTGCGGGTGAAACCGCGGGGCACAGCTAGTGTTTAATAAACAAATTACGTCCGTTTTAAATAATGTTCTATTTCGTGCAGTAAATATATGAGAAACATATTTAGGTACTAAATAGATTGAAGAGTAATGCAAACCGCCTTTAAAATCGTCCAAACACAACTTATCTCCTAACCTAACATTACGAAAAATGTCACCAATTTTTCAAATCCAGTTAAATATTGGCATATAAATTTTCAAATTTGAACAAATGGCAAACAGTTTCGAATGGAATCGTCAGCTTTCAGTGGAAACTGGTAACCACGACACCTCAGGGAGACGTCACAACTTTGTAAATAAATATAGGCAGATAAATATTAAGTAACCCAAGGGAATTCGCACGGAAATATTGGAGGTATAACTCGAAACAAGCAAGTTTATTTGTTCCGTATTTGTTTTATATATTGAATTGTGGAACGAGGTTAGATATTCAAATAGACAATATTCAAATTTTTGGTTTCCTTTGAGTTTTTGAAACTTAATTTTCAGTTTGAAATTGGGCAAGCGGTGGAATGTTATAAGCAAAGCAGTATTGCATTCTTTGCTTCTTTCAGAGTAATAGTTTGTAGGTGGCCTGTTGATACAGGTGAATCCAGACTATATTAAAATGCTTATCTATAGTAATATAATAATTAATCTTTTATTTTTAATCAGATTGACAACCAATCCGATATTAAATAATATTTTTGTAATTAATAACTACATTCAACGGGAAGTTTAAAATTTATTTTTATCCCAAAATTCTAACGGGAACGGGCACAACGAAACAATTGCTAGTAAAAAATAAAATATCATACTTTAATGTTGTTTAATGGACGTTGCACGTAGACATGCAGTTAAATAGTATACTTAACTAGTAAAATGTTCCATTGCAAGGCAGAGACTTCTCATTGCATTGAGGATATCAACACAGTGAGGAGAATTAGGCGTAAGCACCTAGCTTGCCTACTGCCGCTAGATGATCTTAAAACCGAGCCATGCTTAAGTAAATTGAAAACATGCTTAGCTCGACCCAGAATTTGAATCTCAGACCTCGGTCTTGCTAAACGAGCCACTTCACCATTAGGCAGAGGCAGTTATAAAGATTTATGAAATAGTTAAAAATCTGCTGAATCTAAATCAACCAGTCTATTTCTACTAAAACAAATAATAGTACGTTAACTTTAACGATGTGTGTTCGCGAAAAGAATCGTTACCATTGATCGTAAATCGTAGAAACGATGCGTTAGATACGATAGAGGACATTTGGAACGAACGATGCTTTGCATAAATTTTACGTCTTCGTTTTTTGAAAATCTAAAAGCTATTTGATTGAACAATAATAGTATAACTACTATTTAAGTCGCTTGTATATGCACTTTGTTGAAACGAACTTAATTGTACACTGATTTGTATTAGGTAAGTCGACCGGACCGCATAACGCGAGTTCTCGAAGCAGACAGCAGCCGCTGCACACTACAAACTCTTTTTTGTGTTTTAAATGAAATGGGTACTGCAGTTTGCGGCTACTGCATGGCGCGGCTGCAGACCACTGTGTAATTTTTTTCGAATTAATTTGAACAGATTCATAGGAATCTGTGCAGTTAATGCAGCAGTGCAATTTGCCTTTTGCCTTCGATATAAATTGATAGTGATAGCTTTTTTGATTTGTCGATTGAGCTCCGAACAGCTCGGCTTCAATGGAAACGCGCCCTAATACTCCGTTACCAAATACATTGGACACATGACGACATAATAATAAATCTGATACACAAAGACACTCCGATATCGGATTCTTCAGTAAACCCAATTCTATTTTTATGTTCATTGGATAAAAGCAGTTGACATCCTTTGTTAGCAACGTTACGGTTTATCACTAGGAATTCATGTTTTAATATGAAGTTACTAGCTCTTCGCTTTTACCGTTCCCGTAACCATACCAATATAAAAAGTAACAATATGTCCGACTCCAAGGTCTAATCTATTTTAATGCCAAAATTCATCATTATCTGTTTAATGGTTTAAACACGGTATATAGATTAGCACCCCGCGGTTTTACCCGCGATTTACCCGTTCCCGTGGGAATTTCGGGATGAAAAATAGCCTATAACCTTCCCGTTGAATGTGGCTTTCTATTACAAAAAGAATTATTCAAATTGGACTGATAATTCCTGAGATTACCTCGAACATACAAACAAACAAACAAACAAACTTACAAATTTTACCTCTTTATAATATTAGTATAGATGATGATAATGATTCAAAAGAAGTTGGGAAGAATTGGTCCCGCCGTTCAACTCGCATATTACCGTCGTTTTTATATACATACTAGCTGTGCCCCGCGGTTTTACCCACAGCGCACCCGTTCCCGTAGGAAATACGGGATAAATACTATCCTATATCCGTCTCCTGGTTCTAAACTACCTCCCCACCAGTTTTTAGCCAAATCGGTTCAGCCGTTCTCGAGTTATAAATAGTGTAACTAACACGACTTTATTTTATATACTCGTATATAGATTAACATAATGTTGTATGTAATATTATATTTAAATTTTTATATATACATATATTTAATTAATTTGTATTTTCTTATTATTTTTGTTTTGTTTTGAAACCAAACTGTCTCCAGTCCCACGTTGACGTTGGTCCTACTCAACACTCGTGACGTCATTTCCACACCAGTTCGCACAGTTCCGCTCTGCTTTCCTGACACGATTTCCATTAAGGCGCGGTCGTTCGAAAAGACCTAAGTTCCAGCTAAAATTCAAGCCACTTCTTCAAGAGGCACATTATTCTTATTTTTTTAACAGAATGTACCTTCAGATCTTTAACTAATTCTTTATTAAGATGAAAACATGATATCATTTTTTTTTCTCGATGAAAAGTTTATTTTAAAACATGCTTTACGAATGTTTTAAATGCCTGTAACTTTAAAACTATAATGACTAGCACTTTCGCTCTTTCTTTTCAAGATAGTCATTACAGTAATCTGGTTCCGTATTAAGATATTTTTCGAAACAATGGGATTTTCATTCATAATTTTTCGTTTATCGATATTCAATACAATATTGCGGTAGCGCGGGCGCGTTACAATACAACGCGCCACAACACGGCTTACGAGAGCGCCTTAAGAGCGGCCAACCCGTCTTACTTTTCATACAAACGCTGTTACGTGATTACGGCGTTGTTATAGATCTTTCTTTGAAACTTTTTAGCTAATAAGTATCTTATGCACTATATCTAGGTTTCTATCGTAACAGAAAATCTAAATTTTTAGAAACAAATTCAGTATAAGCCTCCGAAAACCGGCTTTTTGCACAAATTTTACCTAAACTTTGGGCGGTCATATTGTACTTATAAATTGTAAAATTAAAGAAAATATTATGATAGAAACCTCGTAAATATAATGGAGATTTTAAATAACAATCATTTATTTTACAAACATGCAAGGTTTTTTAAAAAACACGTATATCCTGGAACATGTTTTATGAAGATTCCGCACACTATATTTTGTTCAATGTTATCGCGGTCTCCCTTGCTTGTTGTCAAGTGACGGAAAGAGGTATGCGGGGGGCGAGTCTATCTATGAATGGCGCACTCGCTCGCTAGCTCGCTAGTTCGGTCGCTCGCTCGCTTCGTATAGAACTTTCTTCGTTCTTTGTATTGTGCCTACGATATATATTTTACTAGCTGCGCCCCGTGGTTTTACCCGCGTTGTGCCCGTTCCCGGGGGAATTTAAGAACCGCTCGACCGATTTTGTGCAAACTTCACATAGACCATCTACTAAATAGTCCGAACAAAGCCTAAATATTTAGTTTGGATGGGTCAGCCCGTTCCTGAGTTATAAAATTACAACGAAAAGTGGCATTGATTTTTATATATTTCCATAGTATCCCACACGTATGCTTTCGCGAACTTATTTGTACGCAATAATGAGCAATGAGCAATGCAACGCAATGTTCGACATTATCAAAGTTTGATTATGTTGAACATTGTTTTTATGTATCACTAGCAGCGCCCCGTGGTTTTACCCGCGTTGTGCCCGTTCCCGTGGGAATTTCGGGAATTTTTTACATAAAAACCT
Organism: Cyclophora albipunctata; assembly: GCA_963082685.1. Classification (NCBI taxonomy): domain Eukaryota; kingdom Metazoa; phylum Arthropoda; class Insecta; order Lepidoptera; family Geometridae; genus Cyclophora; species Cyclophora albipunctata. The sequence continues at coordinate 2,084,089 of OY720128.1, forward strand.
TCCTCTTGAATCACTCTACCTATTACAAAAAACCGCATCAAAATCCGTTGCGTAATTTTAAAGATTTTAGCATACAGACAAACAGACAAACAGACAAACAAACAGACAAAAATAGCGACTTATACGATATCTAGATTTACTGTGATATTATTAGGCGACGATTACACGTAAAGTATTTACTGTGATCCATCAGTAAATAATGACGAATCGTGGTATTTACTGAACGTGTAACCTAATGTATTGATGGATGTCAGTATTTATTGATGGATTTCTAGATTTCTTGATTCTGTAATGATGATCCGTCGGATTATGATTTAAAAAGGTGTTACTATTGTCAGAAGTTCTTCAAAGCAGGGTTCGAAAATAATTCTCGTAATCATCCATTTCACCATGTAATTTAATTTCTGCCATTAAATTCAAATGTGTGTACCTTTCCCTTTTTGCCCATTGCTTTCGCTTGGACTTTTTATTTAAACTAAGTGCTAAAATAATAGCCACGCAACCTTTAATTTTCAGCTCTGTGGCCATTTTAGACGTGTAAACAGCAGGAGACCGGACACAATACTGACGTAATAAATACTGTACGTGTAGGCCGGTGTATTAATCCATCAGTAAATACTGAAATCCATCAATAAATACTGTATTGACGGATCACAGTAAATACTTTACGTGTAATCGTCGCCTTATGAATGGCATCGTACGTAACGTCATCGGCCGGCCGCCCCGAGTGAGCGACGAAAGTTATCGAATGCCAAACGAGCGCTCAGGCACTTGCTCACTCTTTTCGCAGTGCCTCTTTTTCTAACATTGCGCTAGTTGAAACAACAAGCTTTTCAATAATGTTCGCGTTGGAGATTGACGGCCCGGGAAGGGCCCTCTTAAAGCGGATCGGAGTGAAGATTCCAAGCACTGTGATTGGTCAATTTACGATCCACGCAGCTCTGCTTTCCTTCAATGGAAACGCACTTTCACAGGACATAAAGTCTTAACTAACTAACATTAACACCTTGACAAACTGATATATAATGTAAATCAGCACAGTAATCTTTCTTTGAACTTGCACGTTAAAGGTATGTTGATATTCCTCCCTGAACAAACTGCGACCTGCTAATAGAGTATGGAACTTTGTCGGGGTCCATTGCCGCCAATCAGGTCCTATTCTGATTCTAATGACCGTACTTGCTCGAAGAAAAGGCATTCGCTGATTTTAATACTTGAAGATAATAAAAATGTATCTTTCTTTCTCTCTCTCTCTCTCTCTCTCTCTCTCTCTCTGTCTCTCTCTTTGGATCATTCTTTCTTTCAATCAGTAGTGTGAGTTTTTTATTTCTTTTATAATGTTTATATGTAAGATTTAAATTTCTTCTTTTCGAACTTACAATTGCCTTATTTTCGCAGTCTGTATGTTTGTTTCTCTTGACGTTATTATTTTCTTAGGCGTTATGTTTAAGTTGATATCACTGCGTAACGTAAATTACTGAACTACAGCTAATGTTACCATGTATTTCAATGTATATCCACTAGCAGCTTGCGTCATTATAATCTTTATATTTATTCTCAATGGACTTTTGCAAAAGTATCTACTTACTATAAAAGCGTAATGCATAAACGTAGTTTCAATTTAAAAACTTCCATACATTTTTGGTAGGAGTAAATTCTTGATCTAGATTTACGCTCTCGACTGTACATTGCCGTAACTTCGCAGACAGGTGGCAGAATAGTTTTATTCCAAATGATTTAGTTTCTAGATAGTATTATTAGGTATTCTGCGGTTCTAGACTTGGTTTGGATGTGACCTGCATAGTGCATAGGATTAGGACTCCTCATTTCACTTTCAGGTATTGACCAGCTATGATGCATAATTTTCTTTTCGTTGTGAATTTGTCGTATACTATTTTTTGGGTACCTAACTTACTCTGAAATTGTTGGTAAAACCCGGTTTAAAAAGATGTATAAGACTAGCAGCGCCCCGCGGTTTTTCCCGCGTCTTGCCCGTTCCTACAGGAATTACAGGATGAAAATATAGCCTATTACCTTTCCGTTGAATGTAGCTATCTATTACAAAAAAAGTTATTCAAATCGGACAAGTAATTCTCGATATTAGCTCTAACATACAAACAAACAAACTTATAAATTTTACTTCTTTATAATATTAGTATAAAGAAGTAAAATTATTAGATGATACTTAAACTATTAACGCAATCTATATATATAAAAGAAAGTTGTGTTAGTTACACTATTTATAACTCGAGAACGGCTGAACCGATTTGGCTGAAAATTGGGGGGGAGGTAGCTTAGAACCAGGAGACGGATATAGGACAATTTATCCCGTATTTCCTACGGGAACGGGTGCGCTGTGGGTGAAACCGCGGGGCACAGCTAGTAACTTATAAAGGATGTTTCAAAGCGTATCCTATGTGATATACGTACTTAAAATGTAATGAAAATATTATACACAGTACCTCTGTTTCATATTCAACCAGTAGTGCCCCGCGTTGTCCCCGTTCCCGTGGGTATTTCAAGATCGAAAATAACCTTTAACCTTCCTGTTGAATATGGCTATTTATTATAAAAAGAATTAGTCAAATCTAACAGGTAGTTTCTGAGATTAGCGCGTTTAAACAAACAAAAAATCTAACTCTCTTGCTTTATTATATTACTAGCTGTGCCCCGCGGTTTCACCCGCAGCGCCCCCGTTCCCGTGGGAATTTAAATTTTTATTCCCTATAAACCTCACGGAGCCCGAGACCTTTCCAACGAATGCAAAACCGTGGAAATCGGTCCAGCCATTCACGCGTGATGCCGCGACCAAGGAAAACGGGTTTCATTTTTATATATATAGACTAGTATAGATTTAAGTCTTCTCAATTCTTTGCCTTATATAAATATCACTCACGAGGCGCTAAATTTCAAAAAAGGACGGAATAAAAGCGGTCCCGTGACGTCACTATGGAGTAAATCAGCTGTCGGGACAGGTTATTGCCTGCGAACGTTTAACGTGACACTTTCAGAAATCCTCGCCGGATGATTGTGTCGTATAAAGGTATTCCCGCCATAAGGTATCTAAAATTTTCAGGAATGAATCTTTGTTTGCAGAAACGCTTTTAAATGGGTGTTAAAATGCGTGAGAATAGAGTATTGATATTAAAAAGTATATGATAAGTGGATATTATTCACGAGTAATTTGAAAACGTTGCGTTTTTATCAAGACATTTTGAAACATAGAAAGCAATTAGAGAGTAAAAGGTCTGATTGTTTCGACGAGCTTATTAGGAGCTTAAGATTTATAACCTAAACGTTGGTACGTTCAAAAGAGCCTCTATGGGGCCAAAACTGAATAAAAATATTTGACTTTGACTTTGACTTTAAAAAGCTCTCTTTTAATTGCATTGAAATGCAGATTAAGAAATAGTGCAAATGAATTCGGTATACTTACTTCATATCCTAGTCCATAGAGTAGAGTCTACTCTATATTAATTGCTCTATATTTAATTTACATTTTATTAATTTAACTTCCCTAAGATTATTTTTATCATCCTTTTATTATTTCCATAAGTCCTTTACTCATCTTATAATCGAGTTACATTTTATTTAATAAAAAATATTCTTTATTTATTTACAATTTGTTTATTTTATATTACTTAAAATAATTTAACTGCTATCCCAAATTACCTAATTATTAAAACGCTACTTAATGCATTACAATATATATTTGTAACAAAAATAGATAATTACATGATTTTACAATTTGTATTAATATAAGATATAGTAAGTTAAACAATAATCTAATTTGAAAGTATAAATACAATACAATCGACTAACTAATGATACTATACTAGTTTATAAGCCCAGCTTATGAAACAAGATCAAATTAATTGTGTTAAAAAATTAAATACGACAGTCATTTGTTTTGTACAAATACTTTTTCAAAAAAATTATAAAGTTTGATGAAATGCATAATATGGAACTATTTTGTAATGAACCTCGTTGAAACAAACACTCTGTTTTGAGAATGCATAAGTGACAGAGAATAATCATTATGATATGTTATTAATAAATCTATTACAAAAAAGTTTCATTTGATTATCCACTGTTTAAGAATGTGATAAGACCATGATATTTAAACTGCAGCATTTAGAAGTTGTCTTATTTTTAAACCTTTTAATTTTACTATCGTTTCAATGTAGCTTCTATGAAGCTTAATACTTTCAAAGTCTGCCCAGAGATGGCGCTATTATTAATAAAATAAATAAAGCTCATATATTGATAAAGTAGTCCACACTATTCCCAATTATATTAAGCAAGTTACACAAATAGACTATCTACTAATCAACTTGCTCAGCCAACAAAGATAGGTAACTACTGATTATGATTATACAGGGTGAGTAATTAGTAATTAAAGATAGTATATTTGGCGTCTAGTAAAATCGAATAATAACCCTAATTGAAAGTCTTTGTTGCGTATGTTATTTAACCCTATCAATAGGTAAGCAATATTTTGGTCTTAGGGTGACTTTCCATACAAGCGGAGCGGAGCGTTGCAGAGCCCAATCCATCAATCACAGCGCATTGAAATTGTCAAATAACGCATTAACATTGTTAAAATCATTCGTTATGCATTATGTTACTGGTTAGTGGGGACCGCACAACTCCGCTCCGTCGCAATGGAAACGCACCCTTACTGATGGCAATCGCGTAGCACGAAGAAAAAATCCGAAGGGCAATACGATGCGCCAGCACGGTCGCAAAGCAGGTAGAGTTTCGTTCATTGACCTTTGTATATTTGTCTCTATTACTAGTACTCAATATTATTACTATCTCACTCGCACAATGCGTTGGCGGTCTATGAAATAGCTATACTATTATGTGCGAGTGACAGAGACCAATAGATAAAGGTCAATACGGTTAAGAGGGAATACTTCCTGCTTCGGGAGCGTACTTTTTATAGAAACGTTGTCGTATCTTGCTACGAATATTTTTCGTAGCCAGCATGCTACGCCATTGACGTCAGTCACAAGGAATTGAGGCCGGAAATATTCTGCTGATTTCGGTTAGGTTTAGCGGTTTTTTGTCATTAGTATATGGCGCATTCCTCGTAACTTTCCGAAATGTTAGGAGGTAAATACCTCATGGAATCGACCAACACTCTTGATCCTTCGGTTCCTGAGCCGAATAATATTATCTGGAACGTAATAAAGTTAATATCAGAAATGATGTCGTAACTATATGATCTTTTTGATATTGTTAATAATTTATGTGATGATAATCTCATAGACCAAATATGTTTTTATTTTCGAAATTCCAATCTTCCATATGATTCGAAATAAGGGTGTAAACCTTTCCGGTCTAATTAACTATGTAAGTAAAATTTGTTAATCCATAATATCAACTCTGCAGGGCAACAGCAAAAATAGCTTATTAACTGAGGATGATATGTTGTAGTTAAAAAAAAAACAACTACATATCAAAATATACTTACATATCCATAAAAGCTTTCAAAATCTGTAATAGTAAAGTCCACTACATTCCAACCTTCAACAAATTCTGTATTCGCTGGGTAATACATATTGAAGCCAACTACAGCGTCATTATTATTGTCTCTGAGTCTCTGTACCATCACTATGATATGATCTAAGCTCGTGACATCGTACATGTAGACTGTAGCTTCAACTCTTCCGTTCGGTGACATATGGAACACAGTAGAAGCTATACAGCTAGACTCATTAGACGGTGAAATGAAAGTATGGCTATCAGCGTTAGGACCTTCAATGGCTTCAGTGGTGTAATTTCCAAGTTGCCAAGTCAAAAATCCTGAGCAGAAGTAGTTGTCATGGGTGAATTGTAAATCGAAATTTTCTTCAAAGTTGTATGTGACGCATCTGTCTAAGCTTTCTGGTTCTTCAATTTCTTCTGTCTCTTCTGCTGAATCAGGTATAATTTCTACTTCTTCGACGTCGGATTCTAGCTGTAATTCAATTTCTCCGCTGCCTTCTTCACTGTCTATTTCAGGTTCGGTTATCCCTTCGTCACCTCCACTGCCTTCTATCTCTTCAGTGTTATCTTCCTCTTCCTCTACATTTGGTTCTGTTACTACTGGAATATCTGTAACATCTGGATTTTCTGTAACTTCTGGGGTTTCTGTAACTTCTGGGTTTTTGGTAACTTCTGGGTTATCGGTAACTTCAGGAGTTTCTGTAATTTCTGGAGTTTCTGTAGTTACTTCGGTGCTTTCTGTCACATCGTCTTCTTGGGCAAAGAGACAGTCTGCTCTAGTTAATGATGATGGAATAAACCTGAAAGAGTCGATCAGAAGTAAGGTTGAGTCCTGGACAGTCGTACCGATGAATACAACCTGAAATTAGAAAAAAAATGTGTTAGTTTTTGTCTGGACTTGATTTTTCTGAGATGAGAGCTTGGTACATAGGGATTTTCTTTGATTTCCTAAGCTTCTAGAGAACTTTGGAGTTAAACTATTCTGAATTGCGTATCATTTTAATTTATTGTGTGGCTAACATCGCAGTCATACATATGCTTCTACTGAACTGATTTTGATCAGTTCAGTTGATGAAATTATTTTGGTACTAAAAAATTATAATAAAAATCGTAATCATAATCGAGCCTTTACCCAGCTTTAGGACATTACAGGCTAATACTTACATATTTATTATTTGCATCATTGGCGTACCCAATTATAAAAGTCGGTATCAAAAATACAATTTGCATTGATTTGAATGTTATCGGCTACTGTAAGATTCATCTATTGATAAACTAATATGTCATTGATACCATTCACCACGAAAATTTGTTATCAATGTAATTATCAGGCTGTTTATCGTATAATTAATAATTTATCTGTAATTTAATTACACGGTAGTGATTTATAGCTTTTTGTAAAATAATTATTTTATGATAGCCACTGAACTACAACAAGGTGGTGTGATGATCTTGTGAAGGCTGCAGGATCGCGGTGGATGCAGGTCGCTTCTAACCAAATTACTCGGAGATCAATGAGGGAGGCCTATGTCCAGCAGTGGACGTCCTACGGCTGTAATGACGATGATGATGGTGACAACCAAACGAAAAAAATGAAAAAAATATCATACTTTTTCAAAGGCGTAAATCGTAACCCACATCATAATTAAGTTGGTTTCTAATAAAAAAATAAGCCTGGATTTTTTTTGTATATAGTACCAAAATATTCTTAATCCTTTCGTTGCTATCAAAACTGAACTAAACTCAAAAACCAACAGAATGCGAGCGAAGACGCGGGTGAAGTTAGTAGTAAAGGTTAATTAATTTATTGGATTAATTTGTAATGCCAGTCAGCTTAATTAGTAAGTAACAATGATAAAATATAGCAGGCGCAATTAATTTGCACGTTTCGTGACATGTGATTGAAGAACGTCACTATTTCGAGTTTTTACCAAAGTCAAGCTAAGATAAAACTAATATTTTCTAAAAAAAAAACATTTTATTTTTAGTTCCAATTAATAATCGATAAAATAATAAATAAACATATTAATATTTCAAGATCGCAGAGCCTCATTTGTACTTATTTTAGGATTTCTCTGTCAATTAATTCTTGAAGATTAGTATATACTTGCATAGCCTACTAAAACATTTTTGAAGATTGTTAAAATAGCCAATCTCATTCACGTTTTTGCCGTTGTCATTATTTTGCCGTAAAATAGTCATAGAACGTTAAGGTGTGTTGTACAAAAATCCATCATTCTGATTGGCTGAGCTAATATCAATATTCATTTGTTTTTATCCGTTGATGCCTATTTGCTAGCAACACACGGAAGCATTGACATTTGATATGGTTTGAAATGGGCGTGTGTTAATCACGTTTATTGATAATTATTATGTTTATTGGTTTCAATATTATGTTTGTTATAGAAAAAACTTTACTTATATGAAAATATTCCAAGAGTTGTAGATGTTAGGTACTTAGAAATGTTGATACAAAAGTACCTACATTTTAATTCCAAACCTTTGAGTAATGATATTATATTATTTGTCCAGTATCTTTATTTGAGAAAAATATATGATACACACCATAAAAGCAGATTAATTAATAAAACAGAATGAAAATCCTATAAGTAATTTTTGAGTTTATTGCTGACAAGCAGACAGAAGCGACGGGACACTAGATTTTGCAATCAATAAAACTTACATATCCTTCAAATTCTCCATGAAAGCTCGAAATTTCCATAGAAATAGTATTCCATCCTTCCGTGCCATAAAGTACCATGTTCGACATCACTGGGTCATCCCCACTGTCAGTTTTCATCATGACCATACCAGTGATACCTTCATTGGAACTGGATGAGGACAAGTAAATATCGGCTTCGACCACCCCAGCAGAAACTTTGAAGGTGAAGGAAGATGAACATCCTATCGTTGGTATAGTATAGATGAAGGAGTCACTTTCGTCCGGCTGTGCCACATCAATTTCGCTGTAACTCCCAACATACCAGTGAGGGAAAGTATCACAAACTGTGCCGGCATTGTCGAACCCAACAACACCACTATCGAAATTGTAAACCACACATTTCTCTACATCACAATTAACTGCCGCTACCAGAAGGAGCACTGCGATTGCCGCGTGCTTAGCCATGTTTAACTAATACGCACTACACAATCGCTTACTCTGAATAAGTACTGATTTTATTTTTTTCTTCAATTGCTTGCCTTTACGATTCGATAAGATAATCAAGTTATTCATAGAATTTGTTAAGGATAGATAAAATGGGGATTTGTTTTATAGTAGCTGGTGCGTCGGTTTCATTTGGCTACTCGTATAGATTTTTAGATATTACTAGCTGCGGCCCGCGGTTTCACCCGCTTTGTACCCGTTCCCGCGGGAACTTCGGGATGAAAAATAGATGTTTTCCGATTCTCAGGCCTACCTAATATGTACACAAAATTTCATGAGAATCGGTCGAGCCGTTTCAGAGGAGTTCAACCACGGTACCCGTTCCCGCGGGAATTTCGGGATGAAAAATAGATGTTGGCCGATTCTCAGACCTACTCAATATGCTCACAAAATTTCATGAGAATCGGTTAAGCCGTTTCGTAGGAGTACGGGAACGAACATTGTGACACGAGAATTTTATATATAAGAAGATATCTATCGATTATTTGCATCAGTCGCTTTGATGACCAAGGGCTTTTGCACACTAATGATAGTTCTACCAAGCTCAGAGCTTAGTTTGAGTCTAATTAACCTTGTGTGAATTTGTCTTGAAAATATTTGTTTATGAAACAAAGTGTTTGGCCTCTGGGCCATTATTCCGTCATCACCTTCTCAATTACGTTGTCATAATTAGCTGGATAAGGCTTCTTTAAAGGGCATGTTTAATAGTCCTGACTAAACGACTGCTGTCTAGTCGTCTGTCGTACGGACGGTTGTTCGTTTTCCTTTGATTTTCGTACAACGAGTGTGCGGTAATGTAGCTATTTGACCTCGAACCGCTACAGTCCCAATGCCGCTGCGTCCGTTTTTCAAATTAGTCTAATCGACCAAAATTTCGAAAGCCTATTTGTTTTAATCGATTTAAATTTTGTATGGAACCCAATATAACTGGAATTATAATGAAAATTAATATACGATAAAGTCAGATATCATTTCAATGGTAAAAACAATATCTTGATTGGTAATCATTAATTGCTTGGAAAGAAAATGCTCATCATACGAATCCATAATTGGTGATCGATTGTGTGCATTTTTTATTAAAGAGTTAATACAAGTGTGATCGTTTCGATTAGGATCGTTAGGATTATAGGTATGTGAAGTGAAATACCCTTTTTAATATCAACTAATTGAGACTTCCAACAAATTATGAGCCCATATTATGAGCAACATATTATGAGCCCTAAGTATCCCACTTTTGGGCAAAGGCTTTCCCCTATTTCTTTCATTCAGATCGGTCAAGAGTTACCTATCACCAACTATCGCCATTTCGTCGGTCAACAAATGAAATACGAATAGTGGTATTTCTATTTGAGCGCTACCGTGCTTCGGATGGCACGTTAAATTATCGGTCCCGGTTGTTTCAATCGTTAAACCATATCGAAAGCCTTTAGGCGGTCTAAAAACTCCGACACAGGGTTGGCCACTAATTTATTCGAACCTACTAACAAATACGAAATAAAAATAAAAAGTAAGTCAACATCAAAATGTAGGTAATTTCTCCTTTGAGCAATAATCGAGAAATAATACATAACTTTGCCATATATTTTGAAATTCGAACAATAACGAAGTATAGGGTAACTCCGCGCACGTCACAAACCGGAAACATTCGTTGGCGTCACGCGCTACGTCGCCACCTACTTCCGGTCTGTTGACACGTTCCGAATTCTTGTATTACCATTCAAACAACAGGATCATATTTTAGGTTTCTTGTAAAAGTCAAGAAAGTTTTCACTGAAACACGTTCAGAGTAGGGCGGGGCTTCATTGTAGCGCTTTTGATGTAGTGATGTTCTCATCGCGATAGATTGTAAAGCGTAGTTAGATCGTCTGGCGTAGTTTGACTAAACGAGCTAATTCCATTGTTATTCATACAAAGTACTTGTGTACGTATTTGGTCTAATTAACCCTGTGTGAATATGTCCGGGTGTATTTATTTATCGTAATTCTCCTCGGTATGATGCATGGCATATTTTGATTCAATAAAGAGAATGTATCACTACATAGTATAAAACAAAGTCGCTTTCCGGTGTCTGTTTGTCTGTCTGTCTCTATGTGCTTAGATCTTTAAAACTACGCAACGGATTTTGATGCGGTTTTTTAAATAGATAGAGTGATTCAAGAGGAAGGTTTATGTGTATCAAAATTTCCGAAATTCTTACAGGAACAGGCACAACGCGGGAAAAACCGCGGGGCGCTGCTAGTTTATGAATAAACGGTGCATAAAACCAACATGTCTGCAATAGGTAAATAGATAAATTGTATTACTGACACTAGCAGCGCCCTGCGGTTTTACCCGCGTTGTGCCCGTTCCCGTAGGAAATCCGGGATAAAATGTAGCCTATAGCCTTCCTCGATAAATAGACTATCTAACAGTGAAAGAATTATTCAAATCGGTTCAGTAGTTTCTGAGATTAGCGCGTTTAAACAAACAAACAAACAAACAAACAAACAAAACAAACTCTTCAGCTTTATAATATTAGTATATATGAGAACCTCTCAACAGTAACCTCCGTCGAACGTAAGTAAGTATTAGCCTATAATGTCCCACTTCTGGGCAAAGGCCTCTCGTCTCACTGAAGATATCAGTACAGCAAGGAAGATTAGGCGTGATCACCACGCTTGCCCCATGCAGGTTGGTGATTTTAAACCAGAGCCATGTTTGAAAAGTAGGAAACATGTTTTCGCTCGGCCTGGGAATTGAACCTGAGACCTCAGTCTTGGCAGGCGAGTGCACATACCACTAGATCACCGTCGTACGTAAGTACATTTAATTTACTAGTAAAATAGATAATTCAGGCTTCACAATACCTACTCAAAGTAGTATAAGTTAGTCAAACTATGGTCCGACGAGAGACACTGTGAAATATGAAATATATTACTCTCTGCATATTTGAGCCAATTTACCTATATCATTCATTATCGATTCTGAAAAATTACCTACAACGAAAGATTGAAAAATAATCTTTATAAAGAAAAACAAGATACTCGTATACACAAACACTTCTTATTAAAGACTCTTATCTTAATTCATCATAACGAGACGACAAACAGCAAAAACAAAAATAATCTTGATGAATAATAAAAATCCTGAATAAACGAATTTATTTACACCTATCGCATAAAAATACTCAGAAAATAATCATAATTAGATTTCTATTTTTCTCTTAAAAAAGCAGACAGTGTAAATCCTTTGAAGAAAGTTCAAGCCTTTATTTGTTTGACGAAAAGAGAAAAAGAGGCATTAGACCAGTGGCGGACCCAGGACTTCTTTCATTTAGGGGGCGGAGGGGTCCTGGTGTGGGTAAAGAATAAGTGTAGTCTCTCACTCTCACTCTCTCACTGGCAACCACGAGAGGTGCAATCCACTCGAAACGTCGGGAAATAAAAAGCAAGTTATTACTTGCTTTATTAACTTTCTTCTACGAAACAACCCGTGTTAGTATGTTTACTATGGGTAAAGGAGTTTTTTTTGAGGCTTTGGGATATAGCTTGCAGCTCGGTTCTTCTTGGTTGGGAGGCCGATAGTGGCATTTTTATTTGAGCGTTACCCTTTTCTAGGACACGTTAAGCTTAAGTTGGTCCCTGTCAGAGGCCTATAGGCGGTCTAAAAAGTCCGATACTAGGGTTGGCCACTAACATATTCGAAATGAATGAATAAATTAAGGGATTGGTACTTGTAAGGAGAATCAGAGTCTTTGGAGGTCACAGTCGTAGCCCGCCCCCTAGATCCGGCACTGCACGATGTATAAAAAATAAAGGGTTCTAAAACAAATTTGAGTTTTATACAAAGTAGCCGCCACAGTAGTTATTTTATAAAGAGAGCGACCGAGCGAAAAAACCTAACGCTTGCTCGACGTAAGTAAGCAATACGAATAAATTGCTTCATGAATAATGCGACTGTCTCTAAGGGAGTGACCGAGTTACGAACGAGTATTGATTACTTACGTTGATTATAGTAATTTGAAAATTGGATAAACTCTATGACATTATGATAAGTAGATACGAATCTTGACTAAGTCAATGATGTTTTGCCTGAGGGTGAACATATACTGAAACCGCTTTTTGATTATTATAGTTAGAAAAGCTAATAATCTTGTAACCGAAAAATCTGTACTTTTCAATGCAGAAATGGCCCTGGTGTGTTATAAATTGATAATGTTTTTTAGGTTTTGATCATACCTAATGGCCTCCATAGTTAATCCGTTACGTTAATTACTTTTCTATTATTTGAAAATTAGAGACGATAAATTATAGAAGTGCCACAGGTTCGCTACCAGTACGACCTGACCCCAACCAAAAGGTGTGTAGATGTTTTGCCTTACTGATGACCGTACCGTTTCGGCACATTCTGTGCAGACTTAAATTCTCATTCCCGTAATGTCGGACAGTTTATTTCCCACCTCACTCCGGACATCTTAACGTTTGATAATATTTCTTATGAATTGTTGTCGGTTTGTTTGGCCCTTGATGTGTTTTATTATGCCTATAAAATATAAGCGTTTACTCTGATGACGTATAGATATGGGCAGGAATTGTTTATCGTTCGTTCCAAACTGGCTATATATCCTGAAGGGTTCTACAATAAAGAACAGATCATATAACCACTGTGTTTAATCTGAATAATAAATATATATGGAGTTTGTGTAGTTATTAGTTATAACGTTGTTTCAGTTTATTGTTTTGTGAATTTAGGGTGTTTAGTCATGCAAAGATAGTGGCCTTGCATAACGGTGGAACATTTTAGTGTCATAGCAACTCCTAAATTAGTGATCGGATTTCGAACTTTTGTTGTTGGAAAAGTTATTTTTTAAGGTGCGTTTTGATTGAAGCTTCTTCTTCTTCATCGAGTGGATGGTCAACCTGACCGATCCTGGTGTCAGAGTTATTGAGCCGCCAAAGGCCTCTGACATGGTTCAAGTAACGACTACTATCCGTAGAAAGTAACCGGGACCGACGGCTTAACGAAGCGGAGTGGAGCTGTGTGAAGTTCATCTGACCAATCACAATGTATTACGGAAAGTGTCAATGCGTTGTGATTGGTGAATCGGGGTCCGCACCGCTCTTAATGTAAACGCACCCTTATTGTTTGTTTATAGATTACTGGCAGCGCCCGGCGGTTTTACCCCCGTTGTACCCGTTTCTGTGGGAATTTTTGGATGAAAAATAGCCTATTAACTTTCCGTTGAATGTGCCTATCTATTACAAAAAGAATTATTGAAATCGGGCTGATAATTCCTGAGATTACCTCGAACATACAAACAAACAAACTTACTTTTACCTCTTTATAATATTAGTATAGATCATAGATCTATATTTTATTCGAATCTTAATTGAATATGTCTGTATGAAAGTGAAAAATAATGACCATAATATTTGTAAGCGCCTTTGTGAAAGGAGTCTTTATAAGTTTATGTTCTAAACTGAAATAAGTTGTGTCGACGATAACTTTTATTACTATAAGAAATATCATGTCATACTTATATCATACGTATGTTGATGCTGAATATGCAATATTGAAAGATTAAAGAAAATTAGAACAAGCCATTGTTTATTCAGAATAATTTTATCGGGCAATAAATACGTGACTTCCGATATGTATTAGATTATTTTGTTACCGAAATAAAGTGATGACGTGGTATTTATTTACTGTCTGCACTTCAAAACAAAATGTACAGAAAATTTCTTTGTGCAGCTCTTTATGGCCTTTATTACTATTCATTTCACGATTAAGTTTCGTCTAAAAGTATATAAGCGTTTCTAAGGATTGCTCATTGTCATTCAACATCGATGAGACCAACAGCCATGTCAGAGGCCTTTGGCGGCACAATAACTCTGACACCAGGATTGGTCAGGTTGACCATCCACTCGATGAAGAAGAAGGAGATTCAACATCGAGTAAGGGCTCCCACACAAAACTGCGAATTCGCATCGCATCGCAAAAATCTGCGAATTCGCACGACGCATCGTAAGAATTTCCGATCTGCTTCGCATCGCACATTCCTGTCATATTACGTCATCCTTGGTGACACCATTTCAGAACATTTCAGGACAGGAATTGGGCTTTTGAAAAAAAAATTTTTTGTGATAAATGGAAAGATTATATATTAGTTTTATAACAAAACTATTTTTATTTTATTTTTTTTCGCAATAATTCAAAAGTTATTTCAAAATAAAAATTAATTTTTGAATCCAGTACCGAAGACACGCCGACAGCTCCCGTACAAACCCGAGCGCGTGTGACGTCATAATGTTAGTTTTCACTCCGCCGTTTCAGCCGTAAACGCTGGACTGTTATTAAATAGCTATAACATTATGACGTCACAACTATGGTGACCAATCATGGCGCGTTTATAGTCACGTGATTTTTATTTAAATTTTATCAATTTTTAATTGTTTATAATTAATTGAAAAACATTTTTTTTAAGTTTGAATGGTCACCCTACCAAACGGTTCGCCGCACTAAATCGCATCGTAGAAATTCGCATCGCAAGTTTCTACGATGCGAATTCGCATCGCATCGCATCGCAGTTTTGTGTGGGAGCTCTAAGTTAGTGCCCAACCCTGGTGTCAGACTTTTTATATCGCTTAAAAACCTCCGACATTGTATAATGGATCATCCACACATGCCGCCGGCTTATGCCGCCGGGTTTCAGACCGCCTTGCCGCTGAATGCAGGCCGCCGGCTTTACCGGCGGTTGCCGGCGGCCTGCAGATGCGGTTGCAATTTTCGCAGTAGTGTTGTGACTTGCTATGTTGAACACAGAAGCAATATCCCTAATAGCATCATTTCTTTTGTTGCGATTCTTGAAATCCATATGCCTTGGGTTCCACAATGGTTCATTTTCTTGATACTTTTCTATTAATAAAGGTACTGCACTATCATCCCAGTTAAATTCTGTCATTTCGTTATTTACTTCTATGAAATTATACGACAACACTACCACTCCGTATCGAAGCCGCAAGCAAACTGCCGCCGGCAACCAAAAGCCGCGCGTGCCGCGGCTGATATGCGGCAAATGCCGGCGGCAAGGCCGCCGGCCATGCCGCCGGCCGTGCCGCCGGGCATGTGTGGATGCGCCATAACAATTAAAACAACCGGGACCAACTAAACATGCCCAAAGCTCGCTAGCGCTCAGATAGAAATGCCACTTTCGACCACTCATCCAAGTACTGTCCGACCTGCAAGTTTTAAAAATCACATTAAACTATCGCTTAGTCAGACTACGCCGCTTATGGCGTAGTCACCCAACAACCGATCCTCAAGAAGACAGGAAACAATTGATCAGTTAATTCAATCACTATAAAAACGTCGGCAGTAACGTTTGGTGTAGACTTTTACGATCCAACGAATGGCTAATGTTATTCCGTCAATACCATAAATTTAATTTTAGTACAGGTGAGTCCCTAGACATATTAAAATGTAAATCACACGGCCGATTTAATTTCAGGCTTGGAGAAGCTTAATAGGACTGTGTAAGTTGTAAGCGGTTACTTGTTTTTGGGTAACCCTTTCGTTGGTATGATTATGAGAAATATATAGGTCTGTGGTTATTAGTACAATTGTAATTAAATAATGTTTACTAACATGTATGTAAATAGCAGTCAATATATGATAATATGACTTCAGTCCAAATTTTTATTTTTATTTTATTACTAGCAGTGCCCCGCGGTATTACCCGCTTTGTGCCCGTTCCCGCGGGAAGCTCGGGAATTTTTATACATACAAATCATCCTCTTGATTTACTCTATCTATTTAAAAAAAACGCGTCAAAATGCGTAGTTCTAAGCATACATAGGGACAGACAGACAGATAGCGGAAAGCGACTTTGTTTTATACTATGTAGTGATATCGAATTTATAAACGAACCGAAAAAATAGGTATTATTGGTAACAATATATTAGCAAATAATAGGTGGAGATTTATTATTACTGGTGTAATGGTGTACATTTCTGGCCTGTTAATAATCAACATTTTTTATAATACCACGAATTTATTAATTTCCATCAACTTCATACTAAGATTAGGGTGCATTTTCATTGACGTGTAGCGGAGCCGTGCCAAGCTCAATTGACCAATGACAACGCATTGATTGACGAATTGTCAAACAAGGCATTGAAGTTGTCAAACAAGGCATTGAAGTTGTCAAACAAGGTATTGAAGTTGTCAAACAAGGCATTGAAGTTGTCAAACAAGGCATTGAAGTTGTCAAACAAGGCATTGAAGTTGTCAAACAAGGTATTGAAGTTGTCAAACAAGGCATTGAAGTTGTCAAACAAGGCATTGAAGTTGTCAAACAAGGCATTGAAGTTGTCAAACAAGGCATTGAAGTTGTCAAAATCTTTTCGTATGCGTTGTGATTAATTGATTGAGCTCCGCTTCGCTTGAATGAAAACACACCCTTTAGGTCACTAAGTCGAGTTTCCCTTAAATTTGCACTCTGACCGTCGGAAAGCACAAAAAATCTTTAAAAAATGTTTTTTATTCCAGTTTAATGTTAAAAAAACATATCTATCTGACTTAAAGATCCAGGAACGAATCTGTAACCCAAGAAACCGCCAAATCTCTTCATCCCTTCACTTACACCACCCCCAAAACACTAGTTGGCTCAGAGACCCTGCCTGAAGCGACGCGGTTACTAGCTCCAAACAAATTGCACGAAATTGCTGACCCTACAGCCTGGCCAGGAATATCAGGTGCAACTGGGATTGACCAGCGGATTACTGCAAACGTGTTGTTCAATTATAGTGTAAGGCCTGGCTTGGGCCGGCTGTCGTGGTTCTAAAAATAGTTTCGGCGGTTTGAGGGTTCAAATAAATAAAAGTTAGTACTGACTCATGTACTGACTGGAAAAGATATCTGTCATCTCATGGATGATGTCACTACAGTGAAGAGGATTAGGCGTAAGCACTATGCTCGGCTTGTGCGGGTTGAAATGAGTAAGTATTAGCCTGTAATATCCCACTGCTGGGCAAAGGTCTCTCATCTTACTGAAGATATCAGTACAGTGAGGAGGATTAGGATTAGAATAGTAAATTTTATTTTATTTCAATCTTTTATTTAATTGGGAAGTTAAGTAAGGCTATATACGTGGAAATTATTTGTATTAAAAGCTTCTATTCCATCTGTTAGCTTATTACTGTTGGATAAATGAAACTGAAATTGAATTTGGTATCAGTTTGTTCATACGATTGAGCTGTTTGGAATATATATTTAATTCGACGGCAAATATACGATATATAATCAAAAAGAGTTTTAAAATATATATTTATAGAGATAGAGTGTGCCATTTCCCAGCACCGACATTACAGAGTAATAACTTTTATTTTACATTTTAATTAAATTTCACATCACCAACTACTTACCTAATATTTATTCTTTAATTAAATTTTAGTTACGAATCTCTGTATCTTTATAATTAAAAAATGTTTTCAAAATACTCTTACATGCAAATGTACCGAAAGGGTATGTATATAAATGACTCCTGAGGGAAAGATTGTTGTTGATCATGTCCTGTCTAGTGTTTACAAGATCTAGACTAGAAAACAGATAACATTTACATATTAACTAGATTTTACCTCTCTCTGAAATATGACTGTATTTTATTTTGAGATTTTGGTCTGGATGAATGGTAGACTTAATAAATAAAATTTAAAAAAATAAAGATAAAAATAGTTCTAATTATGATTAGAAAATTATTCTTGTACTTGGAATTTAGTTATGTTCTCTTATGTTCTTTGTTTAAATATGTAATTTGTTAGTGAGTACTCTGATTTGTTTTAATTAATTCATCAAGTTAACTGAGTCGCCCTAAATTGTTTTTGTTAAAGGTTGTAGTTACAAGAAGGTTTGGGTCTTGCAAACACTAGAGAGACTAGAGATAATCCTATACATTTTTTAAAATATTTATACCATCGCCTACGATATCTTTGTGGATAATTGGTATGTGCACTCGCCCAACAAGACTGAGGTCTCTGGTTCTATTCCCGGGTTGATCTAAAATATATTTCTTACCTTTAAAACATGACTCGGATTTGAGATCACCAACAATTGTAGACATCAGGCAAGCGTGGTGATTACGCTGAACACTTCACTGTACTGATATCTTCAGTGAGATGAAAGGCTTTTGCTCAACTGCGGGACATAACAGGCTTAACTTTGCTTGTGTTATTTAAGCCACGTGTAACCTAAATAAAGGAAACTTAAGCCGAGGAAATCTTCCGTTTGTACAATAATGCCAACTTGCAAGACATGTGTAGACATAGGATGGACAATTGCATTCTCTTTGCAAATATGCGGTCTTATAAAACCTTGGTAACAAGATTTTTCGCAGTTAATAAGATTCCGTGAAATGTAACCAAATGACTTCCTTATTAAGGTTCTTGTTCCATTCAGGAATTAGTATGTTTGGCAATTTTGTGCACCTATGGCGTTGAAGGTTAACAAGTAAAATAAAAAAAATAAATAAAAACCCGGCGTAAAAATGGTTGGACCAATTTTGACCAAATATAGCTATGAACATCACAAGGAAACGAGCTTTAAATTGAAAGAATAAGTATCAAAACCGGTCCGTCCGTGTAAGAGTACAGTGTCACAGTTACACACACACACACACACACATATATATATACAGAGATATCTAGGTGGAACTTAATTATATCACCCTCTTTTTCATAAAAAATAGTGGATTATCAAAGGACTTCGTCCCAAAAGAGTTATAACTTAGTAATGTCTGTAAGTCTGTCGCATAGACATTATCTTAGAACGTTTTAGTAATCTTGAAGTAATAGGAAATAAAATATTACTTTCCAAGTTATTTGAAGTATTAGCATTAGCAGTGATTAACGACGATTAGGTATCTAATCCTTCTGACTATATGTATTTACTGATAAATTCAACTAGTGAGAGGTCTTTGCTCTGCAGTGGGATGACAGGACGTTACGTCACTTTTTTATTATTTTGCTTTTCTAACACATATGGTCCCACTGTTGTGCTAATTCCTCTTCAATGAAGTCAGTTTTCTTCTTGTTTTTTTTGGATGTTGACAATCAATACCATTATTGTGTATATAGTGTTCACAAGTCTCGAACGGAAAACAGATTAATTCTTCAGAGACAGGTGAATTACAATTACGAGGTATGAGACATGAGGTATAATGAGGCTATGCAAACTTGGTCCATAGAACACGAAGCAGACTAATGCAGGTGAACTCTAAAAACACTGCTTCTACCTAAAACAAACTAGTGAACAGATGATAACACTATCAACCTCACATAGATAAAACTAATACGCAATTTGTAATGCAATTTTCAGTAACTGATCGACCGATTCCCTGGAATAGATAACGATCTACATTATTTACTGTAATACGATTATTTATCGTAAATATTGATAAAGTTTTACAAGTACAAATAGTTTATATCGTTTTAATATTGGTAGGTGGAGTTTATATTTTTTTATTGTGTCGTCTACCATGACTAATTTCGTTTGTCAGTTCGTGTAGGTGAGTGGCCAACCCTATGCAGGCTCTAGGGATTACCACGCTGCAACAACGACTAGCAGCTCATAACAATGGCAACGACCTCTAGCGATTAAAAAGTATAACACTATAGTTTAGGGCCAATAATAAACGCGGCTTAAGAATATTTTAGCTATCAAATGGTGTGTCACTTTCTCACATACGCAATTTTCCAAAGAGCAAAAAAGACAAAACACTGTATAACGTGTTATAGTTACAGAGCGTTTATTAATAAGGCGATGAGAGCTTAATGTCTTTCCCCTCCCTCCCTCCCTCCCTCACAAAAGTCCGTACATCATAGTGACCGACGACATCTGCAAATATTAGCTGTGTCTTGGCAGTCGCAACAAATTTGCGGTGTTAATGCGCTTACCGTGTAAACTGTGACCAACATTAGCTGCGGAAGGAATTACATTGGAGCGTATTTCCGACCGATATATCAACTGTAGTGATGGGATGTTGTCGTATGTTGTCAGATCGTGTTTGGCACGGTTGTATATAAAAGTAGTAAAAAACGTATTACCCGTAAAGTCCCTGTAATGGCAAAGGCCTCTCTTCCCACTGAAGATATAAGTACAGTGAGGAGTTTAGTTTGTATATCTTCGATCAACAATACACAACTAGATATCGGGTCACGTACAAAATCAAAGCTAAATACTGTCCGCGTGGATGACGTGTGACAGCTTATTTTGTTTACTACCTACCGAACTGAAACAAAAGGTTTAAAACAGTTCCAAGTTCAACCTAATTACAACCATGACACCTAGCAATAAAGTAGCAAATCTTATGAATAAAATAAGTGAGAGTAACGCCTCACTTTTCAAATGAGGCGTTATTCAGCGAGACGTATTTTTTGCGCCGACCCGACATCTAGTTGTGTATTGTTGATCGAAGTTGTATATACATCACCGTTATATTGTAAACATCTATTAGTTTAAAATCCAACTAGTAAGATTATAATCTATCGACGAATTAAGACCTGTACAAACCAGAGTTCACCCGCGACCACGAGAGGTTCAATCCCCCCGGAACGTCGGGAAATAAAAAGTAAGTTATTACTTGCTTTATTAACTTTCTAACGCGAAAAACCCGTGTGAGTACGTTTAAACTATCTGTACAAACCATTTAATTTTTTGTAAGTTCATAATCTGTCCATAGCAAACCGTAAAATTTTAAACTATTTTTTGATTTAAATACCACCACCACCAATCTATAAGCTTTATAAAAATATAAAAAAATAGAAAATTAAAGATCAATTTATTCTCCGTTGGGTATCACGTATCATTTATTAACATCTCTTCCAGTTTATTACACCTATAAATAGTTTTCAATTAGATATTATGTTTCATAAATTATTCATAAAACATTTCCTCCCAGAATTACTTTTATTATCATAACACGTTCGGCTATGACCATAATATAATATTATGAGAACCAATATTGTGGAGAAAAGGTGTCCCAGGAATGAGGATAAATAATGGTGCTCTATAATAATGTTATGTTCCAACGCAGATTGGAAGCACCCACGTTCTATCAAAATTCGACCGCGCTTTACGAACTTGATTTCCAATTACCCCAACCCAGACATTTGCAAAAAATATTCTACACTATTCTAGAACATCATCGGTTAAGACGTACCTAAGTAAATTCACGCTACTTACGAGCACTAGTAACAATTATTGAAGAAAATATTGGTGTCAATGTCACATACAGCTGAAGAGTATTTTGTTTGATTTGTTTTTTGTTTCTTTGAACGCCTTAACCTCAGAAACTACCAGTATGATTTGAATAATTATTCAACATTCAAGAGGCAGGTTATAGCCTATTTATCATCGCGAAATTCCCACGGGAACGGGAACAACGCGGGTAAATCGCGGGGCGCTGCTCGCGCCTTGATAAAAACAAATTCTCTACCTCAAAGAATGTGTGCCTTAAACATCTTGTGCTTCTAAAATGGACAAACACGAAAGACCTACTTCCGTAATGATACAAATTTCGGATCCGAAAATGTAAATACAATGAATACTACCCCATCACTAATATTGACATTACCGACTCATACGAAGCTAGAGTTATGTGCTTTGCATAGTGTGCGTGGATCTAAATTACTGGCAATGGATACTAACTACTATCGCAAGCTTGCTAATACGGTCCTACCCGCACTTGCGTAAAATATTCAACTTGTAATTGGAAATTTACTAGTAGAAAATTGACCAATTATGTATTTGGCGAATTATGTTTTTGGGGTTTAGGACAGTGATAGAATATGATTAACCTTAGTTTTGTAAATAAGCATAAACCCAAATCGTCTATATGGCAACCTTGCTGAATCTATACTATAATATAACTAGCAGCGCCCCGCGGTTTTACCCGCGTTGTGCCCGTTCCCGTGGGAATTTCGGTTTTTTTTTTACATAAAAACCTTCCTCTTGAATCACTCTACCTATTACAAAAAACCGCATCAAAATCCGTTGCGTAATTTTAAAGATTTAAGCATACAGACAGACACGAAAAAGAGACGACTTTATTTTATACTATGTAGTGATATAATAAAGTTGTTTTTTTTTGCACACACTAATCTCAGAAACTACCAATCAGATTTGAATAATTATTTTGTGACGAATAGTCACATTTAAGGGGAAGGTTATAGGCGATCATAAGTTTCTTATTTATTTAATTCCAAAATTCTCTCTTGAAATTCATCAATCTGACATATTTGGTAAATTATAGTTATGACGAATTATGAAGTTGATAAAAATCAACGATTCCAATGAGAAAACAAAAACACCAATATAAAATGCCACCTAATATTTAACAAGAAACAATTGGAAACGTAATATAAAAATCATCACACTGGAACGACAGTTCAAAGTTGGGAACACTATTATAACTCTAGCAGAAGTTTAGAGAAACAATTTGAAACCAGTATTCGTTGAATGTAATATTAAACGTACCGTGGAAAATATTCTATTATATTTATCGTTTGGTAAGAAGTTTGACATCAACTCTGCTCCTCGCGGTTAAGAGTGGTTACACATGGCTGCAATAATATGGATATTTAACTATGCTAGTGTCTCTCGTATAGGATATCTTATAGAGAAACAAAAAAGGAAAGTATTAGGCGCATTATTAGATGTCACGCGGCTGCTTGCGTTTGAGTGTCAGCCCGTCAAAGCTTTTCAAAATAATTTAATACGCCAATAGAAATATATTATTACTATGGAAATATATTATCATAGTTACAGTCCTTGTATATTATATATGTATAGCGTTCAACTGAAATCACTTGTCCCTATAATATATATTTCCAAAAACGAGCTTATTTTATGTTCATATTAAATGTGAATGTGAAATTGTGAAACCACCTTAAGTCATCACCACTGAGCGAGCAAGTTAGGCATGTAGGTAGATAGAATATTATAGTATAGCTGAGAATAGGGTGGTGTTATGGCATTTATCTTGTCCAAAATGTGTTTTGTTACTTCGACCCAGTACCGGCGCAAAATGCGTATTGTTCAGCTTATAAAAAGTTTAGAATTACAACTACTATGGGACAAGTTTCTACGTAATTTGGAATGTTAAAAGTTTCTTCGAACTTTTTTAAAACTTTTGTTTCGAGTTTGTATTTACAATTTAGTTGTTTTTATTTGTAAACCTTTTTTAAATCGTTGTTTTATAATTAATATCAATGGAAAAAAAGAGTGTGTCCTTGTGATACCGAGGTGGTTTAAATGCCTAGACTAGACATAGCTCTTCGCTTTTCTAGTTATATGACATGACCTATTTTAATTTCATTTAGTTGTTGTTAATTACAAGACACATACTTAGTTAGCCAACCGAATTAAAAATTTACTACAAAAAAATCTTTAGGAACTATGCATGTTTCTATAAACCAGAGAAATATGCATAGATTATTTTTACATATATTTCTTTAAAGTTCAGATACAAGCCAAAAATTTTGCAGGCAAAGTAACATTTTACATTCAAAGTCAATCGCTTAGAAAACTAATGTCAACAATCCACCATTTTGTTTCGTCTCTGACGTCATTAAACAATCTGTGACGTCATTTATATCGTTCGTTGCACCATCAAATAGTAATTTGGGCTCAATGTAGTGTTACATTATTTTATATCGTTTATGTATTACATGGACTATTAAACTGAGTTTGATAAAACGGGGCTTGGATTATAGTAGGGGAGGCTAACGCGCTTTCCGTGAAGTCACTCGAGCGCATTAGACTTAGATATGGATGATAACGTCTCACTCAATGGCGTAGTGTCAGAATCACTCAATGGCGTAGTGCTAGAGGTGTTGGCTCTACGGATGCATTGCATAAAACTTGTTTTTGATTCCGGCTGATTTTCATATGGGACGTTAAGTAAGCCTTAAAACAACTCTTATAGCAAGGACATACGATTCAAAGCAGCCGTAAATATTTGATCACTCTTTGAAAATGTAAAATAACAGTCCAAATGGATTGGCCTTAGTGCGATCGTGTTATTATCATGTGGGCTTCATATTTACATCTAACAACTTGGCATATTATCCACCATTTAATTTGTGCACTCTACTACCATCATTTTCTTATTTTGATGTAATCTTCACATTCCAGTTTAGGTCCCGATAACGCTCGAGTGACTACACGATTAGTACGTAAAGTTCCTCATCTATTAATGAATGTATGTAGGTATGAATAAAGAAGCACGAGGTTATTTAAGACGATTTTTAAATGGAATTGGGAGATGGACTTATTATCGGGTATAAATATATATTAAGATACAAACTGAGTGACTGATCTAGATAGTAATAATATAGTTTGACTTATCCATCTTATAGTTATAGGTATTTTTTAAAGTATATTTTGAATTAAAAATGGAAGATAGATATCAGAAATGACACTTACCAAAATTAGTTTGCTTAGTAACGACTACCTTGTAACAAAAGTCGTTATACAATTTACTACTTTTTAATAAATATAGTTTTTCACTCTAGATACTTTTAAACTTTACATTTTTACTAGAAATTTACCAAAGAAGATAAACGTACCAAACCAAAACACCAAATATTCCGTAATCCAAACTGCTTGGCTCAAAGAAAATTTAATTAACTCGCGTAATAAGTTCAATTTATTATCGACTGTAAAATCTTAAGTATAAGCGATAAAATGTGAACCGACAGTGTCGGCCCGCGTCGTGTCGGAGGATCCACTAATCCTTGGAAACGAATGAGACGCGCCACACTCGTATACTTTATAACTTTGCTATATAACTGGCTGGAAATATTGTGAGTAAATGAGCCTATGAAATTCTAATAACCTTAAAATCGACTAAGTAGAATTTAAGCGAATGTGCGGATAAAATGTGTTGTACTTAAATTACTTACTATAATATACAAGGGATAAAATGTATTGTACTAAGATTACTGTATCATCATCACTACATAGTATAAAATAAAGTCGTCTCTGTTTGTCTGTTTGTCTGTATGCTTAAATCTTTAAATTTACGCAACGGATTTTGATGCGGGTTTTTGTAATAGAGTGATTCAAGAGGAAGGTTTTTATATAAAAAAATTCCCGACATTCCCACGGGAACGGGCACAACGCGGGTAAAACCGCGGGGCGCTGCTAGTTCTAAATATGACACATATTTAAGTAATTAAAAGTGATTTTATTTGTATGTAAATAGGTAATGAGGACTAAACTTATAACATACGCTTTCTCACACTTTGATTCTCCTGTAAGATGGCGCCACCATGCTCAGAATCATAAGCTGTTAAGCTTTATATAAATAATGAGTAACAGCTTGAGCATGTCTCGGGTTTGAGATCTCCAACCCGCATTCAAGCGTACTGATTACGCCCAATCCTCTTCACTGTATCTTCGGTGAGATGAGAGGCCTTTGCCCAACAGTGGGACATTACAGGGTGAATACTTTACTTTAACAGCTAAGATTTCTGATCTTCTTATTAAATTATAGTTTGGTGTATATAAGTTAAAATGAGATATTTTATTATGAGAGCAAAGTGTTATTTGTCTCATAACCGCTGTAATCTTTCAAAACCCAATCAATATTCTAGACGCACTACTATCATCACCGTTCCACTAAGTAATTTATACAAAAAACAATTCCCATGCAAACCTACCCGAACGGAAATCGTTCGCATTTTGCCGCGCTTAAAAATATAACGCCAAAAATGTGAAAATTATACAATCTAATATCACTTCCTTCAACTCATTTTCCTCAGACACAAAACGGTTTTACTGTAAATTGTATAAAACAGAGGAGATTATTTTAAATCGTCTATGCAAAAGTTTGGTGTCGCAATAAAATCCACGTTATTCCGATTAGTGAGTCCACCTAAGGATTAATGCTCTCCAACTTTCTTTTCACCCCGAACATAAAAACGTTCGAGGCAAACTTTGTCTCCTTAATAATTTATTGTTGAGTCCCTTATTCGGCCTTTTTACTCTCTCTTTCTAATTGTTACATGGAATGGAAGATTCTTTTTTATTTCACTCTTGGTGGTTGACATTTAGGTACCGCATTGGAGATAAATGTCCCCTTTTATTTCGCGGTGGATGTCTAATGAAATATGGCGGACCCGTATTAATTATTGGGTTCTGTATCAAAGGTATGTTGCGGTTAATGGAACGTGTAACTGCTTTGATTTATTTGTTATTGATGATTTTTGATAGACGCAATATGTTTTTAGTTAAAATTACATAAGTATTTCATTAATATTGTTCTAAGCCCGTATTCAGAAACGTCAAATGCTTCCATATTAGAGATTTAATGAGTGATTTTGACGTAATAAATGAATAATTACGTCAATTAATTAAATGTCGATTTAATGGACGTGTCTGAGAGTGGCAGTAAGTGGTAATAATTTGAGTATTCTTTTTGGGGATTATTTTCCGATGGACATCGCTTTTATTGGGTTTTTCGCTTCAAGTGAGCAAGCGCAATTATTACTCTTATCTTACCTTCATCTATACTAATATTATAAAGAAGTAAAATTTGTAAGTTTGTTTGTTTGTTTGTATGTTCGGGGTAATCTCAGGAATTATCAGTCCGCTTTGAATAATTCTTTTTGTGATAGATAGCCACATTCAACGGGAAGGTTATAGGCTATTTTTCATCCCCAAATTCCCACGGGAACGGGTACAACGCGGGTAAAACCGCGGGGCGCTGCTAGTTGTATATCAAGATATTGTATCTTCATGAAGCAAGCCTCTGTAACGAGGGCTTACCGTTAGAACTATGCTACCCATGTTTAACCCATGACTTATGCTATCTATAGACTAGTAAGTCATATGAAGTTACAAATAAACCTACCCCAAAACCAGTTCTGCAATTATTTTCGCCTATATTGAACTGTTTCTGAAGTAATTAATTAAAGCATAATAATTTATCGTAATAATTCACATTCCTTTTCTTATTAATAAGGGAAAATCCTTTAATCGCTTTTTTATCCGGTGATAAAAAGATTATCCAACTTTCACGTGTTTTGCACTGTTCAGTTGATTATGAATGTTAGTAATTCTGAACTATAATACAGTATAAAGTGTAAGCCTGTAATGTCCCACTGCTGGGCAAAGGCCTTTCATCTCATTAAAGTTATCAGTACAGTGAGGAGGATTAGGCGTAATCACCTCACTTACCTAATGCGAGTTTGTCAAACTACCATGTTTGAAATGTTTTGCCATGTTTGAAAAATAGGAAACATGTTTCCGCTTGACTTGCGAATTGAACCTAAGACCTCAGTTTAGGCAGCCGAGTGCACATACCACCAAACTACCGAGGCGTTAACCATAATATTCATTAAAAATGGTGTGATTTCAATAAAGAAAACCGTTATCGAAAACAGGTAAAAATTAAAAGCTATCCAGCTTAATAAAAATAGAAAGTGTGCGATTGCCAAATAGGGCATTTCACAGAACTGTAGTATTTTTTTATTGCCAATAGTTTTTAATATGAAAATAATAATGGAATATTAGTATTTTTATTTACATAATACTCATAACTAACCCATAACCATAACGTCCTTAGTTGCTGGCTGCCCGATTTAACTGTTACTAAATAAAAAAGTATTAGCCTCTAATGTCCCACTGCTGGGCAAAAGTCTCTTCATCTCACTGAAGATATCAGTACAGTGAGAAGGTTTTTCTTAATAGTTACTAAATAATCATTTGAAATTCATTGGGTTTGTAATACAAATTCTTAGATTTATAATACTAAGGGTGGGTTGTTTAAACGGTTGGTTATCGTAACATACGTTCGTTAAAAGTTGACGATTATTATGCTGTTAAATACAAAGCGTTCCATATTATAAAGATATACTAATATTATAATGAGGTAAAATTTGTAAGTTTGTTTGTTTGTATGTTCGAGGTAATCTTAGGAATTATCAGTCCGATTTGAATAATTCTTCTTGTAATAGATAACTACATTCAACAGTAAGGTTATAGGCAGTTTTTCATCCTGAAAGTCCCACGGGAACGGGTACAAAGCGGGTAAAACCGCGGGACGCTGCTAGTTACTTATATAATAGTCTGTAAAATTTATTCGGGAGTAAAAAGCTACGATTTTTCATTTTCTTACGTGTGTTGAGACTGATATTTTGTATTAACGGTTACTGAAGCGTAACCGTAAGTTGAAGCGACCCTTATTTTCATCTTACTTCTATCTGTATATTATGGTGTGGATAAATATGCTCGCTTAGCACTTTTTATTACCACACATATTTAGTGCATCTCTGAAATTACGAGCAAATAAAATTTTGGTGACAACCAGAAGTTATAGTCAGTACACCGAGGGATGGACACAATGACGTCACGGTATTTTATTACGTAACCACTGTATTCTTAAGGGGATAAACAAGAAAAAATATAGCCATGTTGAGAGAAAAAGCGGGTCTTTTTTTTGACGTAAATCGTGATATATAGTAGGTAACTATTGTTTAATATACAATGACGTTTTCTGATTTCGTTCAGATTATTTTGTGGTGAATATAAAATGGTTTAAGTAAGTGGAGTCTAACCCTTTGGGAATCGCGTGCGGAGTGGCTAGACGAAATAAAACGATATACATCACTTAAATATAGTTTTATATCACTACATAGTATAAAACAAAGTCGCTATTTTTGTCTGTTTGTTTGTCTGTATGCTTAAATCTTTAAAATTACGCAACGGATTTTGATGCGGTTTTTTGTAATAGGTAGAGTGATTCAAGAGGAAGGTTTATATGTATAAAAATTCCCGAAATTCCCACGGGAACGGGCACAACGCGGGTAAAACCGAGGGGCGCTGCTACTTACTTATAATTACTTATAATACTGTATTATGTTACAAATATGTTAATAAATGTGAACCACATTTAGTATTTTAATACTTAACATTGTAATAATATGCACGTAGCTATCAAATAGTTTGTCACTTTCTGACATACCCAATTTTCCGAGGAGCAAAAGAGACAAAACACAGTGTAACAGTGCTTTAGTTTCACCGTGTTCATTAATAAGAGCTTATAGGTATTTAAATAGAGTTATTTTGTACTCGTACTAACAAAACATAACAAATTCGTATTAAGATTTAATGCCAAACAATTTTGAGTCACATTGAAGTAAAATTACTATGAACGTCTTAAATTTTAGAAGCAAGCTGTCGGCAAAATTAAGCTCCATTCATATTCAAATTACACCTAGACGTCTAGTCAGGTGGCAGGTGGGAAAATACTAGATATTTATACGTGGTATTTGATATCGTATTAGTATTTAATATACTATCTAACTTATAATCAGAGACCGCACAAATTTGCGACATTGTTCGCAATAGTGAGGACATGACTTCAAAATTAATTAAAATGTTATTCAATTAATGAATAACTTACATGACATATATTTCATTGCTAGTCAGTAAGTACAACATTTTGTTAAAGTATATTTATTAAGGCAAACGGTCAGTATTTTTTTCTAAATTTTCGGCAGACAGTCGTTTTTTCTTTCTTTTACGTTCGTGTTTAAAATAAGTATCGTTTTCGTAAATATTTATATACAGTAAATATATAAATAATAGACTGACAGCAGAAAATTTGGAAAAAATACTGACCATTTTTTTAAATAAACCTATACTTTAACAAACTTTTGTATTTATTGACTAGGAATCAAACTATATGTCAAGTAAGAAATTAATTAATGAATAATATTTTGATTGATTTTGAAGTCATGTCCACACTATTGCGAACAATGTCGCAAATTTTTGAGGTCTCTGCTTATAATATACCTGCGATCTTTTTGATAATCAAAATACGAGTATATAAGTGCAGTGAAGCAACTGACAATTATGGCGCCCAGGGCAAACATGAAATTGAAAAAAGATAAATTTTTCGCTGTCCTTTTGAATGCCGCCCAGGGCACGTGCCCTAGCTGACCCATCCTAGTTACGCCACTGGCGTGACCCTACCGAACTTAAAAAAATAACGAAAGTGCAATCTACATAGTTTCTCCCTAGGCGCCATCTATTGATCACTACTAAAGTGATTTTTTTGTTTGTTTGAACACATTAATCTCAGAAACTACTTAAGCGATTTGAATAATTTTGTATGCGGGTAAAACCGCGAGATGTTGTTAGTATATTATAATACTAGCAGCACCCCGCGGTTTTACCCGCGTTGTGCCCGTTCCCGTGGGAATTTCGGGAATTTTTTTACATAAAAACTTTCCTCTTGAATCACTCTACCTATTACAAAAAACCGCATCAAAATCCGTTGCGTAATTTTAAAGATTTAAGCATACAGACAAACAGACAAACAGACGCGACTTTGTTTTATACTATGTAGTGATGATGTAACTAGACCATATTTTATCTATTGACCATTTATTGCGAATAGGAGCAAAGTTAATTTAATTGCGCTTTATTAAGGTACAGTAAAATTTCCATAATTATAATTATTATACTCGCAGCGCTCCGCGGTTTTACCTGCGTTGTACCCGTTCCCGTGGGAATTTCAGGATGAAAAGTAGCCTATAACCTTTCCGTTGAATTTGGCTATCCATTACAAAAATAATTTTTGAAATCGGACGAGTAGTTCCTGAGATTAGCGCGTTCAAACAAACAAACTCTGCAGCTATATAATATTAGTAAAGATGGAAAATTTATATGTTTTTCTACTTATCAAAGTTCTCATTAAACTATCTAATTAAAATCTAGATGATATTTTTATTTGCAGATAACATCAATAAGTAACTAAGGTTTTTTAAACTATTTTTATATCGGCATGTTTGATTTAATTTATGATGTTTTTGATATTTGATTTTATCGCTGAGACAGTGATCTTGGATCGATATCTATCACAGTAGTAGATAGATCATTATTTGATTATATAAAAACGCTAATTAGATCCGCCTTACGATTGAACATTAATTGGATAATGATTAATTTACGTTTATTAAAACCATGTTTCCTTTAATTAATTTGTAATGATCCTTTTAAATGTTTTATTATGTTATGGTCGTTATTGCGAGCACAGTAAAAACTAACAGTTTAAACTTTTTGTTCATTGTTTAGTTCTGTTCTATACAATATGATGTCTTTTCGGTGAATCGATATTTTTTTATCTCGGGTATAAAATCGATAACATTATTCCTAAGAAAAGATCGTCGTATCTCTTGTTATTTTGGACTTGCCCATACCGACCAAGAGCCACTTCTTCTTCTTCTTCTTATCGAGTGGATGGTCAACCTGACCAATCCTGGTGTCAGAGTTATTGCGCCGCCAAAGGCCTCTGACATGGCTCATGTAACGACTACTATCCGTAGAAAGTAACCGGGACCGACGGCAAGATCCACTCAACCAATCTCAAGTTACGATTACACTAACCGCGCTCCGCGGTGTGCCCGCATTGTACCCGTTTCCGCGGGAATTTCGGGATAAAATGTATCCCATGTGTTATTTTGATGTATAACCTATATTACTGTAAAGTTTCATCCAAATCCGATCAGCAGTTTTTTCGTGAAAGAGTAACAAACATACTTACTATACATTCATCCTCACAGACTTTCGCATTTATAATATTAGTAGGATAAGCAAAATACTTTTCAATATAACTTGTAGGTTACTTATATCCGCACGAAAACATAAAGGTTATCGTCACAAATTATGAAATAGAGTACTGTTATAAAGTATAAAGTTAATATTTAAAATAAAACCAGTTTATAAGAAGGCGAAATCTACTTATCTGGAATTGGAATCGTCCGTTGTAGGGTGCACGAACGCCAAGATCGGATTTTAACTAAATTGAGTTTTATAGGATTTCTGCGGTTGCATTATATTACTGTATTAGGTATTCGTAATAAAGTATTACATGTTATTACAGGAAAGTCAGCACGACCCTATTACCTCGTACCTGTTCAGATAAGAATTGATTTACGGAATTTTAAATTAGTTGTGTACGAGTATTTTGTTGGTAACAGTTTAATTATATAAGATTCAACGACCTCTAGACAATAATTAACTCCCTAAACTGGAATCGTATAATGAAACATCTGAATTGAATACCTACTCCTATTTTGAAGTCGGTTAAAACAAAAGATATTGTTGCATATTTGAAGATAATAGCCAGTTATTTTCCACTGCGTGGCCAAGGTCTCGGCTCACTGAAGATATTAGTACAGGGAAGAGAGTTTAAGTGTTATCACTGCGCTTAGCTACTAACTAGGTGGGTTAGTGATCTAAAACCAGCCATGGACATTGAAAATATGAATATTCATGACTCATTTTAATATACATGATAAAATCAATTATTTTGAAGAATTTCTTAATTCTATAATTACTCGGTAAACATTATACAAGCGTGGTGACTATGCCTAATCCTCCTCACTGTACTGATATCTTCAGTGAGATGAAAGGCTTTTGCCCAGCAGTGGGACATAACAGGCTAACTTAAACATTATACTCTACCAAAATTGAGTGGCAACTATCTACTCCACACGTTTTAAAACCAAAAAACATTCCAAGCAAACGAGCCATCAAAATATTATCAACCCCAATTATTTTAATGGATATTGGTACCCAAAGGTTATTTTCCATCTGTAGAGGATAATCCGAGCTTAATAAGTAAGCAAATAACGCAAATTACCTGTTGGGCCATCGGATGCTGGACTCAAGCAATATCATTAATTGATTCACGTACTGAGCACCTGTGTTCTGTGGCCAGGGAGGTACTTAGGACTGGGCGCAGGGCCAAAAAATATTATAGGTAATGAAAATATGGAAGTCAAATTTTACTAAGATGAATTCGTATACTCAACTATTTGGGCTTAAGCCCTATTTGGATGGGTGGCCGAAAGTGGCATTTCTATCTGAGCACTACCATGCTTCGGATACGTTAAGCAGTTGGTCCCCGTTGCTTCAATCGTCAGACCATGTTGGAGTGGTCTAAAAACTCGGATACCAAGGTTGGCCACGAAATGAATGAATGAATGACCCCGTCCTTAATACGTCCACTTCGTAAATTGTTAATAGACAAGTGACTGTTATACCAATCGCGTAATAAATTCATGAGTGTGTACGCGCTGTGACAAAGAGAATGCAAAACTTGTGATAATAATGTATGTAGCATGTTGGGCGATGTAGCTTCTAGGTACGTCGATAATTTCGATATGGAGCTCGATTGGATGCATGATTAAACAATGCCCTCTGGATGATGGCAGGCTAAAATCCGTTAAAAATGGCAATGGAACAGAAAAAAAGAAAAAGTGTTAGCCTGTAATGTCCCAAAGGCGAAGGCCTCTCATCGCAGAGAAGATATCAGTACAGTCAGGAGGATAAGGCCTGAAACTGCGTTAAGTGGGCACCCGCGCAGTTTCATACAAAAGAGCTACGTCGAGGGGACCCGCGCGGGCGTCCGTCGCACGGAGGCCCGCCCAATTTTGGATGAAACTTAACGCACTTTCAGGCCTTAGGCATAATCATCACGCTTGCCGAATGCTGGTTGGTGATCTCAAACCCGAGCCATATTTTAAACGTAACGTAAATGAAACACGCACAAAACATTGATATGACTACAACAAAGGCAAAGGTTAAAATTGTTATTGGAATCACGTCAATACTTTCAAATTAGTTCGCAAGTGCCATTAAAATTCCATGTCACAAAACAAATTACGCACACATACATACGACTTCGTTGAAGTATATTTTAATGTAATGAAACGTAATTATACAGTTTGTAAGCATGTTTAAAATGATTTGCCGGTTCAATTAACATGTTCGCTTTGAGTTTTGACGAGTAATTTGTTTCTCTTCAACATTTTATAATAATATTGGCTGGTTGTAATAGCTTTTCTGTTTAATTGGGTTTGTAAGTTCTATATAATAAGATCTGAGCAGTACAAGGAGTAGCGATTGAGGCGTAGTATGACTAAAGGTCAGTACTCACATACGGTATTACTCGATCGAGCTAAACTGTCGAGTAAAACTCATGGCATGGGCTTTCGTCCACACATTGAGCATTGATCTATCGAGTGAGGCGCGCCGTTCAGTATTCACCGAACAGTTCGAGCCAAAGGATGTCTGTGCAACAAAGGAGACGGTGGCTGTATTTAGCAAGTCTCACAGTTCTTTATAAGAAAATCAAAGAAAATGAAAAGAAAAAACGTAAAAAACGCTTTTGGAATAAACTCGCAAATTCATTTCTCTAAAAACACGTGTTTCAATCACGATAAACAATACCAGACTGACGCTCGCCTCGCGCCACTCGCAGTCACGTACACACGTTCGAGTCAAGATTGACGGCTCGCTTCGAGTAGGTTCGAAGGAAATTACTTTCATTTAATTCCATCGAGCCGGCTCGGTGCGAGCCTTCGAGCTGTGAGTTTTGCGGTCCACACGTTGATTTTTACTCGACTTCGAGTAAAACTATCGAGTAATACCGTATATGAGTACTGACCTTAAGCGATGATAAGTTAAGGTGAACGTTAAGCATCGTGGATCTTGGTCACTACTTGAATGTGTGGCCGAGCAGATAGAAATAGATCTATTGGCAGATAGAAATGCTTATCCATAGCCACTTTTCTCGGTCCCAGTTGTTGCAATCGTAATTATGGTCTACATAATTACTGGACGCTTTTAAGCGGTTTGATCACCGATTTTAAACGTATACTAGTGTATCTTCTTATATACATCTCGTAGGTTTATAATCTACTAGCAGCGCCCCGCGGTTTTACCCGCGTTGTGCCCGTTCCCGTGGGAATTTCGGGAATTTTTTTACATAAAAACCTTCCTCTTGAATCACTCTACCTAATACAAAAAACCGCATCAAAATCCGTTGCGTAATTTTTAAGATTTAAGCATACAGACAAACAGACAAACAGAAGACAAACAGACGCGACTTTGTTTTATACTATGTAGTGATACTAATATTATAAGAGGTAAAATTTGTAAATTTTATTGTTTGTTTGTATATCGAGAATTACTAGTCCGATTAGAATAACTCTTTTTATCATAGATAGCCACATTCAACGGGAATGTAATTTTTCATCCCGAAATTCCGATGGGAACGGGTACAAAGCGGGTAAAACCGCGGGGCACTGCTTGTTACGTATATAGATAATAAATGACTTGTACTTGTACTTGACTTGTAACCTTAAAATAAAATAAAATATATACTTAAATACAAATGGCTTGTTAGACCCAAAGCTCTCAGTTTGACGCTTGTATTATGATATAACTATGAAACTCAACATGAATGTTCAACATAAAGTATCTTAAATCTAAATCGCCCTTTAAAATTGCCGAGAGTACTGAAAATGTGATCCTTTGTTAATCGAATAACACAAGAGGTTTCCATTTGGTAGTCCATTCAAATTGTTGATAGTTTAACATGTTCAATTAAAATTTACATGTCCTTCTGAGATGTAGGGTCTGCTATCACACACTTTCACTCGACTTAATTAAGGGCCGGGGCCCATTGTTGGGGCCCCTTGATATAGTCAAGTGTCGGTTTCATTAGTTACACCTAGTCGTAATGCTGGGGACATACCGGCGGAGATAGATAATGTAAATTAACATGTGCGAAGTTATAGGATTAAAGTAATCATACAAATTGCAAAACCCTGCTGTGCCGCGATTTACTAACTTAGAATTAAATTTAGTGCCATAAAACTTTGACAAATAGTTGCAGATGTGGGCCCCCTGTTTAGTATATGAAATTACAGTTTATTTTAGGTAATGATGAAGTTAACTTACAGCGCCTTGTGATTAAATCCGCATTGAACGTGTTTCCTTAGAAATTACAGGATGAATCTTCTTCATCGAGTGGATGGCCAACCTGACCAATCCTGGTGTCAGAGTTATAGAGCCGCCAAAGGCCTCTGCCATGGCTCAAGTAACGACTACTATCCGTAGAAAGTAGCCGGGACCGACGGCTTAACGTGCCCTCCGAAGCACGGAATCATCTTACTTTTCGGGCAATCAGGTGATTCACCCTGCAATGCCCTAACCAAACTGAGGACAGTCTCACATAGTGATTTTTGTGAGGTATCTCCACCGGAAATCGAACCCGGAACCTCCGGATCGTGAGCCGGGTGCTCAAACCACAAGACCACGGAGGCTGTTAGTGTTAGTATAGATAATTAATGAAATCATTACCTGCAGATAAAAATAAAGCAATATTTCCAAGCTTGTCGTTTATGAGTGTGTTTATAACCTTACATGTTATACTATTATTAAATTTTCCCGTAAACACTGCCAGCCAACTAGCCTATTAAAGAAGAATTGTTGGCACTTGAGTTAATTTATTTCCAACCGCTCTGTGTGGTGCGTATCCCCAGTGATTACCTTTAATTAAATTTTTAATGAAGATATCTTAGTCAGTGTCCTTGAATTAGAAAATAGGTGAGTGTTGAGTTTTATTTTTTAGTTTGGTTTTGGTTGGATAGTGTGCGAGTATCTATCTATATCAGTATGACAAAGAAAGCACGAGCATAAGCGACACTCATCTATACATATACATTAATTGTTTCTCGCGCATGTTTCTCTGTCTGTCTCTCTCTGGCGTGAGCAAGTTTCTCTGTCTGTCCCTCTCTGGCCTAAAAAGTGTCGTTACCTTTTTTCCGTCTAGCCCCCTTTCGCAACGCGCGATAAGGAACTTCGTTCCAATAATAAATCGTTATTTTTGGTATGTTTTGTCCAAAACTAACACTCATTTGTGACCAATAGATGTTTCAAGCAACTTCGTTTAAACTTATATTGTTAAATAGGAAATGAGTATTTTATCGCTTTCTAAAAATCAAGCTTAACTATTAAAGCATTAAAATCTTGATAGTAAAGCTTAAAAACTATTAAAGCATTAAAATCTTGATAGTAAATTGTGTTGGTTCACCATCTATTTGACCGTCTCAACATGAAGTAAATTATTTAATTTTGGCCAACAAAACACCCATAAATGTCGGTTTAAAAAATTAATAATTGTACTCGCGTGATAGCGCCAACAGTTTGAGTTGAAGAAACATAGCATGGTAGCTAAATGGCGGTTAATTTCGAAAAATATGCAACTGGGTTACGATGAAGACAATAACTTTATCGGTCTTTAAATGTCGAAGTAGTTTTAAAAAGGAATGTTTATACTTACCTAGTTGTTGCAGGTTTTTGATTTGCCGCAACATGGTTGATGAACGACGTGTATATTTCTATAAAAAATATTTTGCCGATGCTTTTTTGGTCTATTATATGCCACAGATTATATGTCTACTTTTTATTATCTTGTGCTATACTAATATATAAAGCTGAACAGTTTGTTCTTTTTTTGTTTGAACGCGCTAATCTTGGAAACTAAAAATCAGATTTAAATGATTCTTTTTTATTGGATAGCTTCATTGAAAGGGAAGCTTATAAATAGGCAGTTTTAACCCACTATGATAACTATGAAGCACACTAAGATCTTGTAGGCTGTTTTAACCCACTATGATAACTATAGTACAATTACCTCCACAAGTACGTACAATTATTTATGAATGTACAATTACCTCCACAAGTATAACTCAAGGGTGTTCTCGATACAAAATACCGGAAGAAATACGGGGCAAAGTGAACATACATTTATTCACGAAAAATAAGCTCAAAGGGACATAGCGTTTACTAAGTTTATAATTTAAAACATACTTACTAAAAGTACCTACTAGATAATCTTGTACTGTATATTTTAATTTAGATCTTGAGAACAGATTTAATAACTCCGATGCCTTTCGTTGAAGTCCTAGGTTTCAGGAGTGAGATATCGATATAACTTTGTCCTTATCTTAAGGAACTTTTCAGATTTATCAAAGCTAAGTCTGATGAAATTTAAATTTTATAAATTGGTATCTTTACTTAGGCCTAAATGTTTTAGGCAAGTGCTGTTATTACCTATATCTAATCTATGCAAAAAGATCAAATTGAATGAAGCCGTTATTTAGTATTTTGTTGTTTTACATTTATAAAACAAATAGGAAAGTGGGAATTATTCTTCCTAAACAGGTGTGTTTATTTTCTGTTAAAAGTAACCACTATTGTGATTAAAATTGTCGCACAAACATATTGATTGGCCAATAAATTATTATAGAATTTTGCATTAAACCAACAAATATTGTTATTAATTACCGAGCTCAGTTGGTCTGCTATCCCCGGGCCTCAATTACCCGTCCATTACAATTCTATCTGGTCCAATTAATTTGATTGAAGTTCATTTGTTTATTTTTACATTTTGACATGATTAATATTTAATGAGGTTTCTGAAGTACCACTTATATTGAGAACCATTCGCTTCTATCAGTAATGTAGCTTCTGTTTATTAGTCAATATATCCTATAAAATAGAGAAGTGAATAAAATAAGTAAATATTTTGCAGAAAATTCACGTAAATTGAAATAAATAGTATGTGATGGAGTTTGTTTCCCCAAATTCATTGACTGACTTATGATTGGTCAAAACTAATGAAAAAGCAATCAATTACAGACATTTCAAATGATCCATATCCACATCCATAACAACAGTTACAGTTACATATAACAGTTATAGTGACTGTAACTGTTATTACAGAACAGTTATTTGTTCCAAAAAGTCACTAGTAATTAAGTAATTCGATCTTCCGCAGTAAAATATTACGTTTCTAATTCTTGATTACATGGTAATAATCTAATTAATATTCATTACCTAAGTACAGCCTTACAAAACTGCTAAAGAATAGCATAGAATAGCATAGAATAGAAAAGCATACCAAATCACTCTATCGAATAGCAAAGTCACGGTTCCAAACTTAAAAGTTTGACCCATAAAACTAAAGAAAAACGGTTTCAAATCATGTCTTAAGTCTCTAATGGTACATTAATAGGTGTCGTGCGAGTATGAGCAAGTTATCAAGGACAGAGCACTCGAACTATGGTAATAACGAAGGCTTGTCTCAAATATTACCCTATTAAGTTCACCAGCTTAATTTATGCCGCTGCTAAGTCATAAGGTACTACAAGACAGTTTTGTAAGATATAAATCTTGCTGGATGCGACAGTTTTTGTGTATCGATTTGTGAGACTTAGCTTGGCTATGTTTTTCAATTTTAATTATAGCCATTTTAAATATCAATTAAAAAGATAAAGATAATGAATCATTTATTGTTCAAAACTTAATCTATTTTACAAAAACCTCTGACTTCCAAACTAGAGGGTATCTGTATCTTGGAAGTCAGTCTCCACCATATTATAAAATTTATTTACGTTTAATGCCAACTTTGATTTTAACTAATAAATATACATTTGTTCAGATTTTGGGATATTTATTGATATTTTTGTTAATAGTTTCACCAACATACTTATTAATTTTTTTTGCCTTGTTTCGTTTATACCCATGTATATACCTTAAACAGTCGGATTAAATAATTTAACAGTCTGAATATTCAAACTAAATAATTCTAGCACTAAAAACATCACACATAAACCTCAACTCCAGTTTCAAAAGTATAATTCACAAATTCTAAGAAATTCCCAGCCATTTCTCTTGTAAACTTTAATTTTATGTAAGCTATTTTCAAATCAAGTTAGCCACATCCATTAAGCTTATTATATTGCTGTAAAACTTGCCAACGAGAAGGGAAACTTGACGATTTATTATCGCAGAGCTTTCTAAAGTTTTATCTTAAACTCTAGGCGGTGAACGCCTTGCACGCTACACGGTTTAGTTTAATCACTTTTAACTCATATCTTTTGAATTTTTCACTAGCAGATTTTCATCGGGCCAGCCAGGAGACTATTCGTAAAATGGCTATTGTTTCGGAGATTCCTTCAGCTTTTCTTTCTCTGAAAGATTCTATTTTCCTAGATTTGAAAATAGAATTCTTTGCGGGATATTAAAATCTTTAAAATGTCTTTATTTTAAGAATTGAAGAGGATGATTACTGCGGCACTCAGAGACTTCTATGAAATGGACAATTAATTATTTGACGTAATTTTTCATACATTTAATATCAAAATCACTCATTAAATTATCTACTAAGGAAGCTTCGTTACTCTATGTACGGCAGCTACCTACTATTTAATACAATAAAACTGCTAAAAGTGTATTATTTTGGAGTTTAAACATTACCTTAATTCAACCTTTGTTAAGAACCTTAATAGTTCAGTAACATAATTCAGTTTTGAGGAAGTTCTTAGCCAGATAATAAACGTCCCAAATAGAGATCTGACGAATTGAGAAACTCCTTCTTTTTTGAAAGTCGGTAAAAAAATATGGTTTCTGCATTTACATTACAAAAACACCGATCAACCATCTCAGCATTTCACCAATTGCGACATAAAAAGAGGAAAATAATGGCTTGAACAACACATAAATTGGGTGCAGTGTTTCTCAAAGAGTTATCGAATAACTATGGTCTTCAGACACCATGGACCCCTTCCCTTTAACAAGGAGAAACTTGTAACGAGCAACCATCAAAGGGAGTTTTGGTTAAGACGCTGTCGCATTGAACCATACAGTAACTGCCGCACTCGACACAACTTTTAAAACAACACTTAACTATAATTGAGGTAGGGTAGCGCTTGGCGTGGCGACCACGCGTTCATTGCGATTGTTAAGCAACGTGTAGCTCGACCCCTACTGGGCCGATAGTGGCATTTCTATCTGAGCGCTACCGTGCTTCGGAGGGCACGTTAAATTGTCGATCCGGGTTGTTTCAATCGTCAGATCATGTTGGAGGCCTTTAGACGGTCAAAAAACTCCGACACCATGGTTAGGTTAGTTAATGAATAACTAATTGAGGTGATTTTTCATATCACTACATAGTATAAAATAAAGTCGTCTCTGTTTCGTGTTTGTTTGTCTGTATGCTTAAATCTTTAAAATTACGCAACGGATTTTGATGCGGTTTTTTGTAATAGGTAGAGTGATTCAAGAGGAAGGTTTTTATGTATAAAAATTCCCGATATTTCCACGGAAACGGGCACAACGCGGGTAAAACCGCGGGGCGCTGCTAGTCTATGAATATAAAAATCAATGCCACTTTTCGTTGTAATTTTTTCGGACTATTTTGAAGATTGTTTATTATAGTTTGCACAAAATCGGTCGAACGGTTCTTAAATTCCTACGGGAACGAGCACAACGCGGGTAAAATCGCGGGGCGCAGATAGTATTACATAAATTGTAAAATCACTTATCAAATCTCTACTAAGGAAGCATTTGACGTCTTTGGGTGTAAGGCGTTGTCCTAATAGAACGCGAATGCGCGATCATCGTAAGTTCGCGCGAATTTTACTCGTACGAACGCGCGATCAAACATATTGAACTCTAATAGGTGTCCTAACTGACAATCGCACTACGCGGTCTCAAATGTTTGAAACACGCGATGGTCGCATCGCTCGCGTCGCGCATTCGCGTTCTATTAGGACAACGCCTAAGGCGTTGTCCTAATAGAACGCGAATGCGCGATCATCGTAAGTTCGCGCGAATATTACTCGTACGAACGCGCGATCAAACATATTGAACTCTAATAGGTGTCCTAACTGACAATCCTCAAATGTTTGTTTGAAACACGCGATGGTCGCATCGCTCGCATCGCGCATTCGCGTTCTATTAGGACAACGCCTAAGAGAATGAGCGATGAGACAGGCTGCAGTGTCATTCTAATGAACCAGTTAAGGAGGGTTTTGTCTTGGCGCGAATATGTGTAGGATTTGTCTAGATTTGTGTTTAGTATTGTTTCTCACTCAGAATAAGTTAAAATAATCTTAATTACTTTGATAAAAATATTTTAGTAATTAAAATTTTAGCATTACTTTATGGCAAGTAACTACGATTTTGTTATTCTTTTTATCTTGTGTTATATCTCATTTCTTGTGACCCATAAAAAATTCGTGAATAGTGGACATAAATTAAAAATATTACGTGGTATTGTGGTATCTGTGGTGGTAGTTTTAGTAGAAACGCACTTTAAAACCAACACTAACATATTTTTAGAAATAGAACCTTTATTTATTTGTAACTCTTGACATACAATATGTTTGTAAGCTAACACTTCACGTTCGCTCAAACAAGCTACACCTTAACGCATCGTTATCTTTTAACTAAACTTTACACCAAAGATAGAGCCCTCTGTAACTCTAACTCCGGTTACTTTGTGTGTTTGTTTGTGAACAACCCAGAAAGGATGCGTTTTGTTTGTACTTTAGATTTAACGTTAAAAAATATTACGTTCTTCTTTGACGGTGACATCTATTGCTAATGTAATAGAGCTGATGTTTGTTTACAAGAGCTATTCTAGCGCGCGATCTGAAT
This sequence comes from Cyclophora albipunctata, assembly GCA_963082685.1. Lineage (NCBI taxonomy): Eukaryota > Metazoa > Arthropoda > Insecta > Lepidoptera > Geometridae > Cyclophora > Cyclophora albipunctata. The sequence goes on from OY720128.1 coordinate 2,127,092, forward strand.
TTTAAAAATAGAATAGTATTGAATTCGTTGATCAGTAACAAGAGTGAATCGAATACAGGTAACCTCGTTGTAATCTTCTTCTTCGTGTCAACGGCTGCAAAGCATCTTTCAAAGTACAGTCAACTACAAAGTTGAAAAACACTGTCAATATTACAAAACACTAAGTATTAAAAAAAAATAATAAGTGTGTTCAGGGGTTTTGTAATATTGATTGTGCTCATCAACTTTTCTAGTTGACTGTTCATTGACTTAGAAGTTAGCAACAGTAATCGGATCGTTTGAGACCCTGTTGTGATGATCCTGTGGAGCAGCTAGCAGAACACAGAGGGCAAACCATTACCCCGTTAATACACATTACACATAGTTAACTAAAAATAGTAGTGGTAGTAGTAGTATTAGCCTGTAATGTCCCACTGCTAGGGAAAGGCCTCTCATCTCATTGAAGATATCAGTACAGTGAGGAGGATTAGGCGTAATCACCACGTTTGCCTAAGTAGTAAACTATTTTCCAAAATTCTTCAGGAACGATTTTGGCTGCTGAAGTTCGGACACGTAGCAAGCTGGCTGATGGAAACTATCATAGTAATAGTGCGTATTATATTAGTGCGATGATATCAGGGTGACAAGGTGTTGCTATATAGAACATAACGTATATTCACAAACTTAGTTTTCATTTAGTGTTCAGATCCAAATATATAACTTGCTCTTTCTTTCATTACGAGAAAGAGCAAAAACGCAAGTGTTTGTAAACGTTTCGAAGTGAATAGCAGCTGTACTCCTGATATCTTCATAGAGATGAGACGCTTTTGTTTCCGCCCGTACTCAGATACATCAATTGCTTTCTCAGTATCGATTTAATGAGCAATTTTGACATGTAATGTATGAAACAACACGTCAATTAGTTAAGTGTCGATTTAATGGAAGTATCTGAGTGCGGCAGTTCGTAGTGAGACATTACAGTCTTTCCTTTACTTTACCTGCAACCTCCGTGGTCTAGAGGTACGGCTCACGCCCGGTTCCGGGTTCGATTCCCGGTGGGGATATCTCACAAAAATCTCTTTGTGAGACTTTCCTCAGTTTGGTTAGGGCATTGCAGGCTGAATCACCTGATTGCCCGAAAAGTAAGACGATTCAGTGCTTCGGAGGGCACGTTAAGCCGTCGGTTCCTGTTACTTTCTACGGATAGTAGTCGTTACTTGAGCCATGTCAGAGGCCTTTGGCGGCTCAATAACTCTGACACCAGGATTGGTCAGGGTGACCATCCACTCGATGAAGAAGAAGAAGACCTGCAAAATAAAATAACATACCTAAAACTGCGTAGCTATTCTAAAACACATAACATTAATTCCTCATTCAAACCAAGTCACTTAATTATACGAAATACGTGAAACTTATTGAAACACGTAGGTATCGAGTTGAGTTGTGAGTCAAACACAAATTAAATTCACTGAAGACTGAACATCTACTTGAATGTTATTATATGTGATTGTTACTCGTACATTAGTATGCTTGCTTTGATTTGTCTATATAGAACGGAGATAGGGTGTGGGTTGTATGTTTTAAGTATAAGATTTAAGATAAGTATAAGTATAAGATTAAGTATAAGATTTAGATTCCATAACACAAGCTTAGAGCTTACTTTGGGTCTAATTAACCGTGTGTGAATTTGTCCGGGTTTTTATTTATATTATTTATTATATAATCTTTAGATAAAGGAAACATTTATGGTGTAGTTATTTCGTAACGCATGTCACATGTGACGTTGTTTGTAGTATCGGTAACGTGATAATAACGTAAAAGTATTCGGAATTTGGAAGTATTTGTGTTTTAAAACAATTATTCACCTCGCCTTTTTAGCTATAAAGACTTGAATTCGATTTAAAATATATAGATATTAAGTTGATGATATTTCCTGTGACATATAAACTCCCAATTAAATCAAAATAGACCTCATTTAAAGATACTGATTAAACCATTGCTACTGTTAGCCTGTACCATCCCACTGCTGGGCAAAGGCCTCCTTATTTCCGCTACTCTTCTCGATTTTTTCTATTTAAAATAAAAGCGAAGTGTATCCGTAAACGTAATTTCAATTCAAAACTCATAAACATTTCAAATAACCTACACAAAAATAGTACATCCATTTCAATCAAAATTTACTTCTAAAATAAGCTCCCAAACCCCAAACATCCCGAACGAAGTCAAACGCTTTAACTACCTCTTAATTTCATTCCATACATGGCTTGCAGTAATCAGCGTCTAAAACTGGAAGCCCTCAGGCGTAACCATTTGAAATTATTACATAATCACCAAGCAGGTGTTTGGTTAAACCAAATGTTTGACGAATCCAAACTCCGTCGTTGTACAAACTTGTGACTCTCGTGAATCAACTTTGATCTTACGTCTTTGTCTTTGAAATAGTCAATTTGTAATTAATTAGCATTTGTGTGGTGAGAATTGTTTCTTGTACTGAAGGTAAGTTAAGTCAGATGTTATTGATGGGCAAATGTTTGTAATTATTAAATGTTGTGAAGTTTCTAGTTATTACAAGCTAAATACATGGTTACGAAAAATCTATACCCGTAAGTACCCTACTACATGCACTCGATAGTAAATCGATACCGAAAATAATCGAATACCAAATATTTTCCATAATCTTCGAAAGAGGGGAAGTCGGGCCAATTTAGAAAGCCGCCACATATTAGCCGCGGTGCGGTTGTCGTCTCTCATTGGGTATAATCCTGTGAAATATGCAAGTTGCCCGCGGGTACGTTGTTAGTATCCGATTTGCATAATGGCCAATCAGTCGCCGTTGCGATTTGCACCCCTTAGTTGACTGCGCTACCAATGGTTGCAAATGTTTAAAACAGTTTTAGAAAGATTTGTTTTTTTAAAGTTTTTGAGTTTCGAGCGAGAGTAGAGGACTTTGGCATGCACTGGTATAATGTATGTACTATTACTGTTGGTTCTATACCAATATAATGTACTAGCTGCGCCAGGCGGTGTTACCCCCGTTCCCGCGAGAATTTCGGGATAAAACGTACCCCATATGGTATTCTGATGTATAACCTATATACCACAATCGGCACCTGGTTCCTGGTACCTGGTTCTGTCATTGCTTACCTTTTAAACCTTTTCTGGGCTACGACATCATTATAAAACCGAAATCAGCTAAAATGGCTCAGCCGTTCTCGAAAGACAAACGAATCACGAAATTTAACGTTTGTTTATTTGTTTGTATGTTCGAACTAATCGCTGGAATTACCACAGTCCAATTTTAATAATTAAGTTTGTAATCGATTGCCACATTCAATGGGAAGGTTATTCTCATCCCAAAATTCCTATAGGAACGCAAAACGCGGGTGGAACCGCGGGGCGCTGCTAGTTATACATATAGAAGAAGATTATTACCTAAGTCACGCTTTGGATTCGTTTTAAAAATACGTAAGTCCGACCCAACGAAACATTAGTAGGGGCCATCCCTAACTTTGAGCGGTTATAGGCGCCACATTGACGAAGATAAGACTAGCTGCTGACGCGACGTGGTGTCGATACACCCGATGCAATTACTTACGGTTTACCACTTTTCAAAATATTATTACCCGTATCATTATTAGTGTTCAACTAGGTATCTGAGTTTAATAGTCGCCTTATCAAGTATCATTTTGTAGACTTTATCTGCCAGACTTTATTACACTATGTTTTGTCTCTTTTGCTCTTTGGAAAATTGCGTATGCCAGAAAGTGACAAACCATTTGATAGCTAAACTAATAATAGTCTTGACAGCGTTACGAAGTTTAAGTAGCAATGCAAGTCATTTGACATGTGGTGATTGTGTTATATTGGAGTCGGGCTTGATCGGTCAAAAACACAATTTGACTATTTGTTCCTAATGAAAAGTATCTTAATTTATTAAACATTGAAGATTTTAATGAGATAAGCTTTTTTCTGTTAAGTTTGACTCCTGGCGTACTCAGAAAAGTCCATTAAATCAACATTTAACTAACTGACATTATTTGTCATACAATACATGTCAATTTAGTCTTTTTTAAACTTACACGATTTGAACACATCATTTAAACGTACTCACACGGGTTTTTTCGCGTTAGAAAGTTAATAAGCAATAAAGCAAGAAATAACTTACTTTTTATTTCCCGACGTTTCGAGGGGATTGCACCTCTCGTGGTCGCGGGTGAACGTTATTACTTGCTTTATTAACTTTCTAACGCAAAAAAACCCGTGTGAGTACGTTTAAATGAATACATGTCAAAATCACTCATTAAATCTCTACTAAGGAAGCATTTGGCGTCTCTGAACGGGCGTTAGAGGGCTTTGGGCGAAATTGGCACACAGTTAGTATTTTCTTTTTATCCTTAAATTCTGATCGGACTACGCCGGCTGTTAGAGGAAGAGTAAAGTAATAAAAACCATTTGAGGGTTAAGAATGGAACTATAGAGAAATAGAGCCATGTGTATTAACCCTTCTGTGTTACTAAGCCTACTTACGTGAATGCGTATTATTAAGGTGTGCTAATATCGCCTTTTAAACTGCAGTGCGTGATAGACAAGACTGTCCGATCATGAGGGCACCACAGTAGTGGCTGCAGTAGCAGATATAGACAAGACTGTCCGATCATGAGGGCGCCACTACTGCAGATGTCAATACGAAAGACTGTCCGATCATGAGGGCGCCACTACTGCAGATGTCAATACGAAAATGTTCGAATTTCTTAGCTTTTAGTTAGTAGTTGGAGAGCTTTGTGGCTTCGTTTGATTAAGTGGTTTTAAGTCATCTTTGGAATCGTTGGCGGGACGATCTAATCGCCTTTAAAAGCGATTGGTGGGTGCTCGCAAAGGACAGGGAGGGTTGGCGATGCTTGGGGGAGACCTTTTCCCAGCAGTGGGACAATATAGGTTAAATAAAAAAAAAGAAAAAAAAAAGTCATCTTTATTGTTAAGAAACGTGCAGCTCGGCCACTATATGGGTAGAGGGAAAATTATATGTAATTAATTATGTATTAGTATTAGATTTATGACAAGGAACTTAATTATAAGTTACTGTACTACTATACTTTTGTAGTACTTCTGGAGGCGTTGGTATACCCAACACAGCTTACACTATTGCATATACCTCAATTCCAAACATTATTATGACGATAGTATTTATGTCCGAGCGCTACCGTGCAAAGAGCATATTAAATTATCGGTAATGGTTGTTTCTGAAAGGTTAGGTTTAAATAGTTAGACCATGTCTGAGAGCCTTAGGCAGTCTGAAAACTGGACTCTACTTCTGACTATTCGACTTGCTTAGTACCAGCTTTTCCCACAAGCAAGGTTATCTGTTCCAAGTTAGCACCTTACACGTTGACGTCGTTAAAATAGCGAAGACCCAACGATAAATTCGGCCACTTTCGGGTACTTTCGGTAACTTCGTAAGAGCCAGCCGAATTTGCGGTGGCCCCGAACAAGTTTTTCAAACATTTTGTTAGTTTTTGTGTGAATTGATTGGTTTTCACGGTTATTTGTCTTCGGGTTTAGAAACCCATGTTTTTATGTTTCTTTAAGTTTCGTAATTCTTTGCTTGTTTGGGGTTTCGGAACTAGTGTTGCGTTTCGGATAAGTTTATTTTAGTGAATTAGTGCTGGAAATAGAACGTTTCTGATTTAGGGTGGGGAAATGGTCAATTATATTGTTATGAAGATGTTCAGAGTGTTTAAACAAACTTTGAGTTTAGAAACTATTAAAGTAGGTTAGTGGTCAACCCCGGTGTCGTAAATTCTAGACGGCTACAAGGCCACCGATATGGTCTAACGATACTAACGATGTAAGATGAAACAACCGGGATCGATAATTTCTCGTGCCTTCCGAAGCACGGTATCGCTCAGATAGAAATGCCACTATCGGCCACCCATCAAAGGAGTGACCAAGAGCACGTTTTTTAAAAATTGCAATGATCTAAAATAACCTCGTCAAAGTACGTACAAAGTAATTTTTAGGATAGTTTCTAAGTTTTTATTTTAGTTTGCAGTGTCCTAACAAGATGAGATAGACTTATTATGGCAAATTAATACATTTGGAAATTCGAAATTTGAGACGACCATACTACGTTTAAAACCGAAGGGAAAATCTCTAGTAGTGCTTTATAACCTGTTCCGTCGAAAACGCGAGCTGAACCGCCCCAGTAGGTCTTTGTTTCTGAATAACGCTCTAAGATTCGCAATTTAATGTAAACCACTTCAGGTGAGACTCATTGCACATTAAACCTTACTTATTACCTTACAAGAACAATTATCTTAGATTAAATTACCCGCCGTAGTTGTTGCGGCTGAAATGTACAAACAAATTCGAGGTGTGGTTATTTATATTGTATTTTAGTAAGAGTTCGTGGTTTGTTCCTTGTAGAACAATTTGTTGGTTTAATTTTTGTGTTTTTGGCGATGTTTTTTACGCTATTGTCATACTAATAATATAAAGAGGTAAAGTTTCTGACGTTGTTTGTTCGTTTGTTTGTTTGTAATGGCTAATTTAAGCAAATACTAGTTCGAATTGCATAATACTTTTTGTAATAGATAGTCACATTCACATTCATTCATTCACGGGGGAAAATCCACTGGGCGCTGCTAGTTAGGTTACGAAAAGAAAAGAGTAAAAAAAACACGTGCAGAGTATGCACCCAAGCGATAAAGACCGAACTTTGCTCTAATACAGTCTTACGCACACAAGGTTGCGCTTTACGCTATTTTTAGCTGTTTCTGCGAAAAACCTGTAAACACGCGTCTATGTGTGCGTGGTTTCGTAGCAAGTGTTCGTGGTCTATCCGAGTGTTCTTTTTGTGGTAATATCCAACCACCTTATTGGATAAGTTGGCCGTTAAAGGCCTTTTTATCTGAACACTACATTAATGTCATTGTGATTGTTAAGATACGAGCAACTCGGCCCCACTTGGTGGCTAATAGTGGTATTTCTATCTGAGCGCTACTATGCTTTATGGGGCACGTTAAGCAGTCGGTCCCGGTTATTTCAATCTTTAGACCATGTCGGAGGCCTGTAGGCTGTCTAAAAACTCCGACTAATACTCGAAATGAATTTAGAATGAATGAATAATGTCGGGCCCGGTTTTATGATCGTAAGATGACGCCGGAGGCCTAATAATAACAATTTTCTAATAACTTCAACAACTAAACTTAGTAGCTAAACGATGCTTTATGTACACAGCATAAATTATATTATTTAGTTAATTATATACTCAGTAATATTAATATTATTATGCTCTCAGTAGTGAATTATTTCATCTAATTATGAATGAATAATCTTTCTATGAACCATTTCATTTACGAGTCACAAAAACTGTCATAAACCGAAAAATAGACCAGGATTACTTTGAAACCGCAAACACGGAAAGCAAAGCTTAGTTGAACAATAAAAATACCTAAAGGACTACCCAAAGCATTTTAATATTGTTAAAATGTTTGTAGATCTGTCTGGAATAACAGACCCGTATAATTTTAGTGTCCATTTCAATTTATTGCTTTTCAAAATACCTGGAAAATGGAGTGTATTTTTGCTTTTAATTTTATTGTTGGCGATAGAAGGGAAGACAGTTGGTTTTTATTTGTTTTAATGTTCAATGTCTATTTGATTTAAAATAAGAATAACAATACATTTATTTAAATTTAATTGGAGACTTTCATTTCTATAAAAAAGATATACATATTAGGAAATGATTTTAATTTTTTATGATCCTAATACGGAAAGTGGCAGCAAGTGCAACCGCGGCGGTACAAACATAATTCCCTATGATGGTTTAAATGGTTTAACCAATCAATAGGGCTTATTAATTAAGGGTGCCTATATGTTTAATAAACAAATAACAATAGGTAATTCTCTTCACGATACTGAATTATATCTTCGGTGAGATGAGAGAACCTTTGCAAAGCACATTCTCATTCTTTATACTCATGCTACAATCCTCTCATTCTAAAAAGTCATATTGACTTACAAACCAAAACTTTTGTATATTTTATCACAGTTTTCACCTCAAAGCTTCAACTTCAAATCATTTGAATTGTAAAGTCGATTTAAGCGTAAAGGTAGGCTTCAAACCAACTAGTTTGGATAGTTTCAAGTGCTCTCAAGTTCGATGACTGGCTATTATTGAGATGGAGTCTATTACAAGTGGATTTCTCTTCATAAAGGTCTTTGCATACGTACTACAACCACACCATGCTACAACCACAACCACACTACATCGTACTGACAAATGTGGTCACGTGTGAAAAGTGTCGCTGCGGCTTTTTGCAGTTGCGTTATGACACCGATATAGTTCGTTTGACTCGTATGTATCTCTCATTCTTATGAACTCAACTCCAGGCGGGATTCAAACCCGTAACCCTCGAGAGGATAAACGCTGTCATATGCCACTGTGCCAACTGGTTTATCGATGTCCAGTAAATTCGCTCAATATATACCGAAGCTCTTACATACGTATTAAAATACGCTTCAAGTTACCCAGCTTTCAGCTTATTAACTCAACAGTAACGTCTAATAATAAAAAGTATAATAAAATGTTTTATTCCATCAGTACTTACTCACCTACATTCAATACGTACAAATAATAAACCTCCTTACTTTCACATCAACTAATTTCACCCCCCTCCGAATTTCATTACCAAAATAAATGAACAAGTGCAGTTATAAAGGTGGTGTTTTTTACCACTTTTTGACGTTCGGTACCCTAATAAAAAACACATTTCAACGTCTCCCTTGCGATTCGTATCTCACGGTATAGGAACTATTGCCACATCTATTGACATTCGCTCGCGGGGCCATGGTTGATTGGCTTTTACAAAAATTGGAAAATAACGAGTCATGCCGAACGGTAGATATCTGGACTCAGATATCTTAGCTATTACGTTTGTTAATGCTTTTGTTTGAATGGTGTGATGTGTGGTATTTCTTGAGGAGGGCTAGGAATATAAGGTGATGTTTGACATTGTTTGTATGCTGGTTTCTTAAGTTTAGCGAACACTCGACCTCAGAGTGAGACCTTTGCCCAGCAGTGGGATAGCGAGGTTACGTAAAAAAAAGCGAACACTACTCATTTTGAATTGGCCCCTTTACAGGAACCGAAAAGTCATATAAAAATGTAAAGAAAAGCGAAGTGTATACCGTAAACGCAGTATCAATTTAAAAGTGTTAAAGGCTATAAGTAAGCTCGGGTAGGTCAGTTGGTCAACCCTGGTATTTTTAGACCGCCTAATGGCCTACAAAATTGTCCATCAATTGAAACAACCGGGGTCGATTGCTTAACTTGTCTTCGAAACACGGTAGCGTTCAGATAGAAATGCCACTATGGGCAATCACAATGATCTAACATTGCTTAGTCAAACTACATTTTAATGATTATAATTTCAACGGATCGCTGAAATCATTCAGTTAGATAGTAAACGGTTGTAGCCCGTACTGTCCTTATGCAAAATTCGGTTGACCGTATTCGGTCCCACTTGATATTCGGGCATCAATCAATTCGGTTAACCGATCCGGTGAAACCGTTTCTTTTGGAAAAAAACAGAACCGAATTTAGACATTCGGATGTCTATCGTTTTTTCTGCAATTTATTTAGTTCCCTCTATTTTAAATTCTCTTTCAATCTATCAGTTAGGTACTGAATACAATTATTTATGTATATTTTTACTGTACAATGCAAAAACATCCATGTTACGTTTCAAAATTAAATCAGATTTGTCAGATTAAACCTCGAATACCTAAAAACTACGAAGTAAACAAATACTTTTTAAACTCAACTACAACACGACACATAAAAAATACAAGCTTCATTTTTACCACGTTCGATGAAAATAAAAAAATAAAATATTAGCCAGCAACAGTTTTTCACGTGCAATAAAAGCTGTAATCCAATTGGCTGGGGTCGCACCCACCGGCCGATAGTCGAGCGTTGATTGGCCGATATTCAAATTTGGTACAAACTAGATCATGTACGGCGTGTGCGCTTATACCATTTTACGTCGCAGCTAATAATTTGAATTGCTCGAGGCAAGAAGTGACAAACCGACCGTAAAATGGGGGAGTGACTCAGTCCTCAAGCATCGCTCAGATTGAACGATAAATATTATATTTTTACGGAAAACATGCTGCGTGTTTATGAAAATATTTATGTATAAAATTGTCTGGTAAAATGATTTACTGGCTGATGAAATTAACGTCAGGGCCGTATTTACATAAGATGGGTAGTGATTCTCGACATATACCTTCTAATAACATAGAAAAGTTTGTAAGATTAGGTGTAGTCATGTAGTCCTTTCATTATTTTCGTATAGTGTTGTTTGTTTGTCTATTCTGCATTTTTTAAGTATGGACTAGATTTTGGAATCGAAGCATCTGAAAATAATAACTCTTTTACAACCTACCTTATCTCTACCCTATATTATGTAGAGATTCGAAATGAAAATGGAAATGAATTGAACGATTGTAAAACCTGGAACTGACAGGGTAACTTGTTTTTTATTTCACGTCCACCAATCCTCACGCGTGTGTTACGTGCAAGCACTATGTTAAAGGTTTTACTTATTTCTTTGAATAAACTTAATAAATTGGATAATGGGAAATTAATAAATGTAATAAAATATATACCCGGAAAAATTCACACACGGTTAATTAGACGCGAAGTAAGCTCTAAGTTTGTATTATGGAATCTAACTTACCGATTATGGAATCTAACTTACCGATATTACTACATAAACATAAACAAATATTTTATAAGAATATACAAATTGACACCTAACCATCGTCGCCAACAACTACTTATATTATTATTTATTTAAACGGGGACTTACGTACGACGGAGGCTACTGTTGAGAGTTCCTCAACACGTTTCGGTCACATACGGTGACCTTCATCAGAAGGTGGGTGAACTCTCAACAGTAGCCTCCATCGTACGTAAGTTCCCGTTTAAATAAATAAAAATGACATTAACGTACGTTTCAATTAATAGTAAAATAACAACTATATTGTCTTCACATATTATTGACTACGAGCGGGAATCGAACCCGCAACCCCAGACACAGTAAGCGCTCCGACTGCCACTGTGCCAACGGGCTTGTCGATATAAGTGTATACTCTTGTATATGATTAAGATTATAAAATGATTAATGATACACTTCTATTGAATCTAATATGCTATGTCATAACTTAATAACACTGATGTAAGTACTTTCTATACCCATTTTAATTTGTACTTAATTCAAAGTAACTAAGTTGGTTTAATGTTTAAATTTATGTACCTGTTTTTATGTTCCAATAAAGAAAGTTTTAGTGCGAAGTAACGTCGTTAATCTAGACCTAATAAAATGTGACATGTCTATGTGCTGTCAATGTTTCTATACGGAGAGTTTACTCTTTACTCTATGCCTTTACTATGAGTTACTGTCGAAATCGTGTAGTTATAGTCACATATTTTGTAGTACGAGTAATAAATAAATCTGAAGCTTATATGGCCTCTTAAGTATGCACTTCTACATGACATATTAATAAGCTGTTCTTGGTCCTATTAAAAAATAAAAAGTTCTATATTTAAAACTTAATGAATTTAATGTTCAACACAAAATATTTTTCAAGGTCTGATTTTTTTTTGAAATGTCCCAAGAACAATAGATGTAATGACTAAAAATATTCGTTAAATATATTTTTCGTTAACTATTCTATTACTTTAGAACCTCAAACAAGAGGTACAGCTTCATTACTGTACATTCTTTATGGTCGGATCAGGGGTTTGGGAAGGTTAAATGGTTTGACTTAGAATATGACATAATCTGTGGCATAGGTTTTCATTCAAAATGAATTTTTGTTTAAAAGTGACCTGTTACATACCACTGCAGGGCAAAGGCCTCTCGGGTACTGAAGATATCAGTAGATAAAGTGAGGTTACGAGTACCTCTTACTAGTATTCAACTTTAATTACGTAGTAGTAAGTAGTATTAGCATATAATATCCCCCTAAAGGCGTCTCGTCTCACAGAAGATATAGAATACACGTAATGTTAAATTGCTTTAAAACGCCTTTTTTCATAAATGTCATTTCAGAACAATTATTATCAAATTTCAATAAGAAACTTATATTATTACTGAAATGATAAAAGATGATCAAAATGACAGCTACTGGTATATGATCGGGCTCCTTTCATGGAAGATATTATAAGTTTTGCTTTGTTTTGCTATATTTATAACATCTCATGGTATTAATTAACCTGCAGTGTAGTTTAGTTGAGCGAAGTTATTTCTTAGAAACAGTTAAGTATGTTTACTTAAGAAAGGTAATAAAGCTATTGTTTCTAATAAAAGGTGACATAATAGTCTATATTTATTATTAACAAAATCGCATATCTCTTTAGCGTTGTTTAGATTGAATTTTATAAACTGTAAGTTAAGGTGAACGCAGACTTGGCCGCACCGCACGCGCCGCAGTTGCCGCATTAATCGCTTTTGTTGTTGTCCTCGCACACCTGTCCGCGCCGCAGTCGCCACAGTCACACCCGTCACACAGTCCCGCCGCACGCATTGCACTGGATTTATTTCATAAATAAATCGGTATGGCCCATCGTTGAATGCGAATGACGAGACCAGCACCGCACGCGCCGCAGCGTCCGATGCCGGCGGGCCGATGTTGGTGACGTCATCAGCTGCGGCTCGGGGAATTTGGCCGCTTCAGGTACTGCGGCGACTGCGGCGCGGGTAGGTAATAATAATAATATAATATAATAAATCTTTATTGACATTTAAAAAAGTACAGGTTTTGAACATGTAAAGTAAATACTTAAATGACACTGCTATAGTTGACGCACTGATTTCTAAACTGAGAGGTATGCGAGGATGCATATAACTTCATATAAAGAATTCAAACGTGACGACTGCGACGCGTGCGGTGCGGCCCAAGTCTGCGTTCACCTTTATTTGACACGTGTGTGACACGCAGCTGGCGAGTGCATTAGGAAAGTGAGTGTTCTATTAAACTCGCTGATTCATAACTTGTTAACTCTTTCAATGAATACAAAACCATGCAGTTGTAGGAGTGATGCACAAGGATTCTTAATTTGATTTAGTACCTAAATATAAGTGAAACAACTGACGTTCGTTTTAAATTGTGTTCTATTTAGTCCATTGTGAAATACAATTTTGAATGAACTTCTTTTGCTTCATATTTATACTGAAATGATTTAAGATTTCTGCTGCAATCCGTCCTAAGCGTCGAGAAAAAGATTAGCTTAAAGCACTTTATTACCTTTTTTTTTAGATTATTTTGGTACACTGCATTAGAAAAGTTGGAATATGACTAACGCTTAACTTTTCTTGAGCCGACTGTACCAAACGTTTTCTAAGATAGTATGCTTAGCATTATTTGGGGTACCTTAGATATACGCTTCCGAGTCACAAACGAAATAAAACACAAAACTACTTCACACATAAACAAACTTCATACAAATTTAAATACAACTCCAATCCATAGACTGCGACCCCAAGTAACTAGTATTTTCCACTTTCAATTCAGCGTTAATTGAATATAGCCCATGGGCGTTATAATTCTCTGTGTTATCAGAGTCGTGACTATTATGTCCGTGGAGGGAGTCAGTTGTTACGACTAAACGACGATGTATGAACGCGGTGGGACGCAGAAAAAAAGCAATATTTTGCGTAGAAACAACGACGCCGCAAATGTTAACTGGAAGCAGTACTTTTTGCTCTTGTATTGCACGTTGTTTTGGTAGAATATTTTGTATGGTTTAAAATGTTTCTATTGTTTTAATTGGATTTATCTGTTGTTAAGTTTGAACTAGGTATTGTTTGATTTGTGAAATATAATTTGTGTTTGAAATAATAGAATCATGACGGAATTGCGGAAGTTACTTTGAATTTGAATATGTGCTTCCTATGCGTTGACGGTGATATTTTTGAAAGAGTTTTACTTAAAGCCCAAGGTAAGCTACACGAACATTATGGCTTTAAAAAAATGTATGTCCTTATAGTAGCCTGTAACGTGCCGCTAAAGGGCAAGGTCCTCCATCTTACTGATATCTTCAGTACAGTGAGGAGTATTACGCGTTATCTGAAAGCTTAATTTGTGCTTGTACGTTAAAAAAAATATCTTCAATGACCATATACGCCTTTACTCAACTTTTGTATTAATATTCCACTGCATTTCATCGGCTAAACTTATTCATATCATGTCGATTAGCAAAATAAACTTAAAATACGTATATGCAATTTAACAAACATTAACTCGTTCGTTAACAGTCATAGGAATAAAAATAAGAATGTGTTATAACATATAATAAATCGTGGCCTCTGTGTAGAAATGTGGTAATGTCTATTGTGAGGCGTTTTATAGCTTCTGTGATACGTGTGTGCAGTTGGGAGCAGTAAGCTGTGCGAATAGATAACTAGTGGCGCTACTGTCGCGTGTTCCTGTAAGTATATAGAGAACTTTTCGATTTTAAACCGATTTTATGATAACTACCGCCGATTAGTCGATTAGATTTAAGGTGTCTACACACCAAAGCCGCCGGCCCGGCGGCACGAACCCGGCGGCAAGGCCAGCGGCCTGATTTTGAACGATTCTGAACGATTTTCGTTCAAAATCAGGCCGCCGGCCTTGCCGCCGGGTTCGTGCCACCGGGCCGGCGGCTTTGGTGTGTAGACACCTTAAGTCATATATTTTCATGTTATCAAGCATTTTCGATTTCTGTTCATAAACGGCGATGTCAGGTCTTCTTCTTCTTCATCGAGTGGATGGTCAACCTGACCAATCCTGGTGTCAGAGTTATAGAGCTGCCAAAGGCCTCTGACGTGGCTCATGTAACGACTACTATCCGTAGAAAGTAACCGGGACCGACGCCTTAACGGCTTTTAAGGGGAGAGCTATGTTCCTGTGATGGCGACTATTACTTGTGATTTTTTTTAAAGGATCCAACAATTTATAATGCCATTTCTTTTCATTCGTCTTGGCCTTAGATCAATACATCAATATTTATATCTTAATTTGTACAAGTAAGTTGCACTGTTGTATTAGTTCCAATTTTCCCCGCACGCACACTTATTTGGAAATAACTCTATTTTCGGTTTTCGCTTAGATTCCCTTCCCTTTATTACTTAGTTTAGGGGGTTAAGTGTGGTGAGGAATTTGGGCCGAGAAAATAAAGTTTGGTAAGCTTATTGTATTCGATTGTGCGAATGATTATTATGATCAATTTATCGTGAGTGTGTTAAGGTGTTAGCAATGTGGGTAAATTACTGGTTTGGCCGATTTTGATAAGAACGTTTTTGTTTTAGGAATATTGTAGACTTGCAGTCTGAGAACAGACAGTCTTGAGATTGACTTATTTAACTCACTTGATAGTCTGTATTAAATTTGACAAAACGTATCGGTACAATTCATTAGTCAAACAGATAAATAATCTGGTAAAAAGTCTGTGTGTCTCTGCATTATTTTATGTCACACACGAAAAATTCTGTTAGTCGCTCTGTCAGCCTAAAGATTGTCTTGTCTATAGTCTACGTTGTCTCTAACTTTTTTAAATTATTCTGTCATAATGACTAGCAAACCTACTTCATTACTTCATCACTATCACTGTTTCTTACTGTCTTATTTTTGTTTACAAGATTATCAGCAATATTACATGTAATAGTATTAATGTAATAAAATAGGTTTTTTATTACATTAATACACATAAATGTGTATTAATGTAATAAAAAACCTATTAAGTTTTATGAATGACATTCAAAGTGACCTGAAATAGGTTTAAAATCCACAATACCAAAAACGTTAATTCTTTCAACTCAACAAATAATAAGACAAGTCAAAAACAATCCCCAAAACCGACCAAAAAAGCAAAACTTTATTTCATTAAAACGACCAAACAGAATTCAACAATAACTTCATCTTGGAATAAATTTATTCAAATATAAAACTCCAAGTAGAGATATCTCTCGATAATGACTGCTATTCAGGCGAACAATAAACGCTGAGATCCATGGCCTATTCACGACGAAGGTGCTTTATTCACAGAGATTTCTTAGAGTGAAATGAACGTATCTCCTATAACAATTCATTATAATGCTATTGAAATAACGGGCATTGTATGAAGGCCCATTATAGTCTCATTTACTTAAGTATAGTAGGGTTAACAATTTGGTTATGTCTCTAATCTCAATTAAATTTTGATTGCACGATTAAAGGATACGATTCCTCGTTTTGTTGTGCGGCTTCTTGAGCTTTTTATGTCAAGATTGTATTGTTATTCGGGATTTGGTTTGTATTATTAGTTGGGACGACGGTTTGGAGAATATTAACTTGAGTTAGTGAAGAGATTTTGCGTTGTTTTGGGAATTTAATGATTTGGAACGCGATCGTTTGAATAAAACTTTTGTAATCATTTAATAATATGGTTATTGTATTTTTTTTAGTTTTTTGTTTTATTAATTTGTTATAATTCTAACCTAACCTAACCCTAAATGTTAAGGCTACCCTTAACATATAGGGTCCACCCCTAAATTGTACCCCACCAAATCAACCGCTAAATTTTTCTACGGTAAAACAACGTTTGCCGGGACAGCTAGTTGCTTATAAAATCTTTTACTATAATGAATGATTTATTTAAAATCATTCACTACATCATCTGAAATATTATAGTTTTGCAAATATTTAGGCATTAGTCATGATTAAAAACCAAATTATTGACATAAAAAGACTTATTTAAGCCGTTATAGAAAATAATATAACAACGAGTTTAATGAAAACAAAACTCACATTAACACTACGTAGCTCGTAGCAAACTACTACGGTGCGACGAAAAGGTGTAGTGCTACGGTGCTCGCTACGTGATGGTTGTCGCTACGAGCTACGGTTCATCATACTGTCGCGTAAAGTTGTCAATAGATGGCATTAGTAGTATACACTTAAAGTATATTTTTGTATTCTTTTAATCATTAATTTGATATTTAAAATGTTAAGTTTATAATATGGTGTAAGGTAAAATTATTACATTTTTTCTATCTTTTTATGGCCAAAATATGCTTATTTTTATGCGAGACCATTTTTAATGGTTGAAACTAAAGCAATAAAACACGATTAGATAGTACTTATACTAGTTTAATGGGTGTTTAATGTAATCATTCTGCAATTAAGTGCAATGCTCCGTTTTTGTGTCTCTATTATAAAATAACGAGCTTTACTTTACAATGAAGGAGTAACAAGCAATGTTACTTGGAAATAATTATGAAATAATGTTCTTTGTTTAAATTAAATAATGTAATCATTGGGCCATCCATCTTCAAGTTGTCGAGGAAAATAAAATTTTAAAAAGATTCCGATGATTGGGAAAGGTGCTTTTTGAAGTTGGTTAAAAGGATTAAGGGCGGATTGCACAAGTGAAAAGTAAAAAATAAGTATGGGCCTGTAATGTCCCATTGCTGGGCAAAGGCCTCACATCTCACTGAGGTACAGTGAGTAGGATTAGGCGTAATCACCACGCTTGCCCAATGCGGGTTAGTGATCTCGAACCCGAGCCATGTTTGAAAAGTAGGAAACATGATTTCGCACGATCTGGGAATTGAAACCAGGACCTCAGTCTTGGCAGGCGAGTGCATACCATCACTAGACCACTGAGGCGTTGGATTGCACAAGAATTCTTAATTTTATTTAGCACTGACTTTCGTTTTATATTTTGAATGCCTAGTTTACTTTTGTTTCTTCAACAGAAAATCAAACGTCTGATTTTATCAAGATAGGTATAATATATACACAAAATACCATACAATACATATATTGATGACAAACATAACTAAACCATTACCAACAAACAAACAAGAAAAATATTGAACTATTTCCAAAGCGCCTACCTATAAAACTTAAAAGCCAGTTTTCCTCCATTTTTAATAGCAAATCCAAAAAACCTGCTCAAATAGCGTACTTTAGTAAAATATGGGCAAAACTTTTGGTTTAAAAACGTGACTTCATGCTCGACCGAGTTCTCAAGTGGAGTATTCAATTCAAAGAGGTACGAATTCAAATAGTATTTGTTTTACATACAACTTGGCTAGTTTAAATAAACTTCGGCAGATGAACTAGTATTCGATGAACTAGGTTTCCAGCCAGATTGTTTTGTTCTAAAGTTTGATTTCTTGTTCTGTAAAAGTGAAGTGGCTACGGCCAAATCATGTTACCGATTAATGACAAGAAGGGTCATAAGCAAGCATACTGTGTTGCTTTGTCGATTTTTATTCTATTTTATTGAGTTCTAGCCTCCGTGGTCTTATGGTCTGAGCGCTCGGCTCACGATCCGGAGGTTCCGGGTTCGATTCCCGGTGGGGACAATCTCTCACAAAAATCTTTGTGAAACTGTCCTTAGTTTGGTTAGGGCATTGCAGGCTGAATCACCTGATTGCCCGAAAAGTAAGACGATTCCGAGCTTTGGAGGGTCTTTACATGAGCCATGTCAGAGGCCTTTGGCGGCTCAATAAGTCTGACACCAGGTCCACTCGATGAAGAAGAAGAAAAAGATTGAGTTCTAAGTTTATGAATCAATTTCAAAAATTCTTTCGGTGTTGTATGTACTTATGTATACCGAAATGATCGCATGGTTTGATCGCATCTGTCTAAAAAGAAAAGGGTCATAATTTTCCCCAAATTTTCAAGTTTGAAAGTTTTTCTCTTTAAAGATTTTATTTTCGTGATGTACTTATGTATTCTTGGACGGACTTTTGCCAATTTCATCAATTAATTTTTAATTAACTGTTTTATCTTTAAGTTTTACCTCATAAAGTCATTGGTTTCATTAATGAACAAAAAACATTTATTTACTAGCAGCGCCCCGCGGTTTTAGCCGCGTTGTGCCCGTCCCCGTGGGAATATCGGGAATTTTTATACATATAAACCTTCCGGAAGAATCATTCTATCGATTAGTGAAAACCGCGTGAAAATCCGTGCAGTAGTATTTGAGTTTATCGCGAACAGACAGACAGACGCGGCCGGGGACTTTGTTTTATACTATGTAGTGATGCCGATACTCCGATTTTTTTACTTCGAAAAAGGCCACTTGCTTCAATATTGACGCTTTTAAACCTCCACTCGGTTCACATATCAAATATCCTAATACGTGAAATCTGAATCCAATTTTCAAACAGTTAAGTTCAGAATAAGACCGACATTGGTCGGATAACCAAATGCAGTCAAAGTGGCGAAGACTGCTAAGAAGTTCTTAGTTCTAGATGGTTCGATTTAGTGAATATGGATTGAGGTGTCGGTGTAAGATTTCAAACATTAATAGGACTATCTTAGTCAGTCTGCAGCCAGGCAGTGAGTTAAGACAGTCCTATGTAACGAGTAAAGGGCCAAAACGTCAGATAAAAATGTAAAATAAAAGCGAAGTGTATCCGTGAACTTAGTTTCAACTCAAAATGAGTAGTGTTCACTTAAAACTTAAGCAACCAGTATTATTTGACGTAGTTAAGTTGTCTTTAGTTATCAACAGTTATAGATATATAGTTACAATGGTTTAGCCTTAAAGAAAAAAAAACTGTACAGGGTGAAAATCATAGATCAGATAAAAAACAGACATCTCGTATATAGTACTCTTTCAAAAGTATCATAGACCTGAGGCTAGTATTATCTGAACTGTTAGGAGCCTGTTAAGGCTATTAATGAGAGTGTGGGACGGTAGCACCCACGCCAAGACGATTTAATTATACTCTTATAGATTTGACTTGGATATTGCTAATAAGTTCAACTTCTTGCGATGTATTTATTATTTACAAAAGAAAATTAACACTTAAATAAATATCCAAGAATGTTTAATATAATTAATTACATTTATACACAGTGGATTTTTTAAAACAATATCTATGTATCTACAACTTTTCGGTTAGTATGCGCAAATGTGAAAGATTTAGATACAAACATATTGTCTGTCCTAAGAAAAAATCTTTGCCTCGTATTTTCAGATTTGACCATACTGACCGATTTTATAAAGCCCCCATGTATAGTCCAGTGATCTGAGATTACATCAAAGGAGTTCTATCTCCAGATTCTTTAAACAAATGACATTATAGAAGTTTCTCAGTTGAAAGTTACTTTGGTACCACACCACTACAAAAGACTCCTAACCGATTGTAAAACTTAGAAAATGTTACTAGACAATTTTCCCCACTAATTTGTCAAGTTAACCTCATAAATCGAGGAAGAGGCTCCGAAATTCCCATTAAACGTCGAATAGTCGCCAATCCCTATGCGTGGAGGGTCGTAAGATAAAATCAGTTGCAAATAATGGCCCCCAACAATGCTGATCGTACAAAAAAGTCGTATTACAAAACTGTTAAGAAAACCTATTACTTGGACTGTATTAAATTAGAAGTTTTGAGGAAAAAGATTTTATTACAATTTTCCTATAATTCAAACAATGCTTGAATTGTTTCACAAGTCTGTGGGGTTACCATGGGTAGGGTACATAATCTGGTTTTGGTTCTGATATGCACATCATGCTTATTAACAGGATGTGTATGAATATGGGTGTATTTATGTTTGTTACTCTTTCATGTAAAAACTACTCAACGTTTTTTATAAATCTTTACATTAATATAGGTCATACATGATAATAACACATAGGATACACTTTATCCTGAAATTCCTGCGGGAACGGGTACAACGCAGGTAACACCGCGGAGTGCGGCTAGTTATACATAATTATTACAAACTAGCTGTGCCCCACGGTTTCATCCGCAGCGTCCCCGTTCCCGTGGGAATTTCGAAATTTTAATCCTTCATTTTCATATGTAAATACCTTGTCCTCCAATGTCCAATAAGGAACACATTAAAAAATAATCATTAAATTTAGTGCAGTCGTTCTGAAGCTATGCGCTAAGTAACACATTTAGTGATTAATTTTTATATTATAGATTATATTTAAGCTGTAGTCATCACTCTTTACATGTACGTAAAACATCAGTACGACTAATAGTGTTACCATGATCGTTTTCTAAGAAAAATGTCTATACAACGATCAAACCAATACCCTGATTTTGTTTACACTACACTCATAAAAGCGGTTAAAGTATCGAAGGACCGCTACAGTTTACCAAAGAACATTTTATTGGTATCTTCACTGGGAGAGCTGTGCGGTTTCTCAGAGAGGCACAAAGTAAAACGAGTAGGTTAATAAATGCCATGTATTTTGTATAATTAACGTTTTGTTGTTTATTATTAGGTAATTTGGGGAAGTTTACCCTGTAAAGTGGTGAGTGGTGATAACTATGTGTTAAAAACTTATAACACACTAGCAGCGCCCCGCGGTTTTACCCGCGTTGTGTCCATTCCTGTGGGAATTTCGGGATAAAAATAGCCTATGTTACTTGTGGATAATGTAGCTTTCGAATGGTGAAAGAATTTTTAAAAACGGTCCAGTAGTTTTTGAGCCTATTCATTACAAACAAACAAAGTTTTCCTCTTTATAATATTAGTGTAGATATCTTGATGTAGCGCTTGTGACATCGTTTGACTAAGCGATGTTAGGTCATTGTGATTGTTATGCAACATGCAGCTCTGCCTCCACTTTGGTGGGTGACAGATAGTGACATTTCTATGACAGCGGTGCTGTGCTTCGAAGGGCGCGTTTATCAGTCGGTCCCGGTTGTTTCAATCGTCAGACCATGTCTGAGCTCTTAAAGCGGTCTTAACTCCCACACCAGAAATTCTCTTTCTCTTTTTTTAAACACAGAACTTTTGGAACCACTATCGTCAACCGTTTTAATTAGTTCTAAAGATAAAATGGAGAAGATAATAAAGCTTCCGCCTTCAATTATCATAGAGAATTAAATAAATGAACACAGTCATTAACTTTAAATTAGCAATCAAGCCTGTCATCAAAAGGAAGACGACTCAAGCATCAAAACCACTTCAATCTGATGAACTCTCCAAACCATCGTTATCTTTGATGTGCATTTACTTTCAAGAGTGCTTCATTTAAAAGTAGAACACCGTTTTCAAATCAGTAATACACCAAAGAGTCCTCATTAAAAAACAAGACCCTTTTCGTCGATAACCAATTAGACATTCAAGTCAATTGTCGCGGTGTACAATACCGAGGAGTCTTGTAGAAAAGGCGCCAATTTTCGCGCATGCGTGCGTTATTGTCGAAGAGTTTCAGCAGTATTCGTTCAGTGTACGCGAGGGACTCGATCCATGAGGACGTGCTGGGCTCTGCCACCTCCGTATCGCGTACCGACTGGTTGAAAGTAATGTTCGAGTTGGTTAGGTAGAATCGTGAAATGACTGCAGACCGTTATGTTCGTTCTCGTGGTGCTACTAACAGTGTTGGACGTTTGTGTACCATTATATCATCACCAGTTCGCCATACATGTGCCAGGGGGACCTGAGAAAGTTCACGACTTGGCACATAGATACGGCTTTATAAACCATGGGAAGGTGAGTTGATGCGTGATTTAACTTTTGGTTAAACCCACATTTTCTATGGTTTAGTAAAACGGTTATGCGTCATGAATATTTCCATTTGGCGGTAACAGTTAAATATGCGAAGGTTGTGTAACATTTCCTGAATAGGTCGGTTGTTTTATAATGAAATACCGTTCAGACCGGGTTTTTGTAATGCCTATAAAAATGTATGTTACTTTAGCTTGAACGAGATTAGGTCTGGATCCCTTTATTTAGCGCAAGGTTTTTGCTCTGAGAATTAATAGGAATTTATATTAAACTCAATTTAGTTTGGGTATCCTTGGAAAATTTTGGGATGGGATAGAGTTTTTCTGCCTTTAAATATAGCGGAGTTCGTAGTAGACTCGTAGATGTTCTTGAATACATCAAGTTGTGACTTGAAAATTGTCTTAGCCGGAAAACAAAACAGCACAACAACACTTATATAATTCATTCATTTATTCATTTCGAGTGGGTCAGTGGCCAGCCCTGGTGTCGCAGTTTATAGACCGCCCAAAGGCCTCTTTGGTCTATATAATAAAAATCACTACATAGTATAAAATAAAGTCGTCTCTGTTTCGTGTCTGTTTGTCTGTATGTCTGTATGCTTAAATCTTTAAAATTACGCAACGGATTTTGATGCGGTTTTTTGTAATAGGTACAATGATTCAAGAGGAAGGTTTTTATGTAAAAAAAATCCCGAAATTCCCACGGGAACGGGCACAACGCGGGTAAAACCGCGGGGTGCTGCTAGTAAAGTTATAAAAATGAAACCCATATCTTAAGTTCCGTTTGACCAGAAACATTTATCAAATTATAATAACGGTGATATCAAGGAAGATAAATTATTGAGATCAAAGATTAAAGATGAATTATAGAGAGTATTTTTGAAGAAAGTTGAAAATATTATACAATGATGGATGTGTCACAAGTTGACATTCTGATAGACTAACTGGAGTGTATCTAATTGACGTCATTTACAATTGAAATGTATGTACATCACATTAAAAATTACTTATTTATACTTTTCCTAAGGAATAATTTGATATTTGTCGTTACTTACTACACGGGAAGATCTTAAGGCCAACAGCCAATACCTTTATTTTGACCAACGAAGTATCGTAGAGATAGTAAGATAGATTATATATTTTTAACGCGTAAAGCTCGCTTGTTCTCTGTACCCTAAAATATGGCCGTTCGGCTTCAATTAAGAGACCTCTGTTAGCATCTTAAGTATATACTTATAATATCTTATTAACATCATCAAAACATTTATTATACAAAGGCATTATATTGTTATTTTAAAATTAAATATTGATGAATGAAGAAAACTATTTTATATTTTATAATTGAAATAAAATATTGATTTACTATTCTAATTGATGTAATCTGATTATGTAGGCTTTTACATAATGTGCATCAGATAGGTTTCATAAAGAGATAGATATATAGGTGGAACGTTATTTATTTATAGAACATTTCATTTACCATCAGATTGTATATAACGTCTGTCGTTGTGATTATCCAATATTTATAGATCTTCTTCTTCTTCATCGATTGGATGGTCAACCTGACCAATCCTGGTGTCAGAGTTATTGAGCCACCAAAGGCCTCATACATGGCTCAAGTAACGACTACTATCCGTAGAAAGTAACCGGGACCGACGGCTTAACGTGCCCTCCGAAGCACGGAATCATCTTACTTTTCGAGCAATCAGGTGATTCAGCCTGCAATGCCCTAAACAAACTGAGGAAAGTCTCACAAAGAGATTTATGTATGTAAGTGTATGAGAAGTATATTTTTGATGGTCAATGAGTAATTTCTAGCTAGTATCATAAAAGCAAGTAAAGTATTGGCCTGTAATGTCCCACTGCTGGGTAAAGGCCTCTCATCCCACTGAAGATGTCAGTAAAGTGAGGATCATTAAAGCAAGGATGACGCATATTCTTTTTCGTTACGGTTTTACCCACACTGTACTTGCTGTCATTGGAAATTCAGGATGATAAATAAGTTATCTATAATCTTTCAGAAAAATGAGACTATCGTAAACTTCAAGATTTTTTTTAATCGGACTGTTAATTTCAAATTTAGCGTGTTCTTCTTTAAACTTAAGAGCTGGGCTCTTGTCGATGGAGTTCTTTCCACTTTTCTCTATCATCTGTCATTCTCTTCAGCTGCTGGTACGACACGACTTTTGCTCTTTCCTTCAGTTGGTCTACATATACCCTTCTTGGCCTTCCTCTTCCTCTCTTTGCCTCTATGTGTCCTTCTGTTATAGTTTTTATAAATTCGTCGTGTCGTAAAAGATGTCCAAACATCTTCCCTCTTCTTATTTCTATCGTCTTTAATATCTTAGCGTGTTCAAAGAAACAAATAACACAACTTTAATAATCTTCGGTTTTATTGTTTTACTAGCCTTACCCCGTGGTGCTACCCGCGTTGTACCCGTTCCGCGGAAATTTCGAGATTAAATCTAGCCCATGTGTTATTCTGATGTATAAGTCTATTACTGTAAAGTTTCATCCAAATCCGGCAGTAGTTTTTACGGGAAAGAGTAACAAGCATACATCCTCACAAACTTTCGCATATATAATTAATAGTAGGATAATCACTGTATTATATTCGTTGTGGTTACATCATTAGTATTTCCATAGAAATAAAGAAGAAAATCACATTATTTCAAAAAGGTTTATTTAAAAGAAAATATAAATCACAGTTTGTTATTGTAGTTATGAAACGAAGATTAGGTAATTAATTGTACTCTATGCATAATAAAAACAATGTTACATTTATTATGCAAAGTCTTTTATATAAGATAAGCCGATTATAGGATATACAGGTTTCAAAGAAACACTCAATTGTGAGAAGTCACTTACATAAGATTCGTTGATTCCTCTCAAAGAAAAATACAATTAGCAGCACTGCGGTTTTACTCGCGTTTTGTGCCCTTTTCCGTAGGAATTTAGGGATAATTATAACTTATTCCTTAACTTTCCTTATACCAACCCTTCCTTATTTAAATCGTACGGGTAGTTTTCGAGATAAGCTCGTTCAAATAAAACAAACTCCTCAGCTTATTCTATTAGTATAATACTAGCAGCGCCCCGCGGTTTTACCCGCGTTGTGCCCGTTCCCGTGGGAATTTCGGGATTTTTTTTACATAAAAACCTTCCTCTTGAATCACTCTACCTATTACAAAAAACCGCATCAAAATCCGTTGCGTAATTTTAAAGATTTAAGCATACAGACAGACATACAGTGTGACAGACACGAAAAAGAGACGACTTTATTTTATACTACGAGTATGTAGTGAATCGTAATACCATGATCTAACACTTCATATAATCTTATTACACTTCAACAAAGATCCTAATACCTATACCTAAAGAGAAACAATTGAATTCATACAAAAGTAATCAAACTAGCTTCTTATACAGAACTGAGATTATGCAGTAAAATTATTTTCGTATCGTGCCAAGATACAGAATAAGTTTGTGCTAAGAATGAACGAACATTCTTTGCACAGCTATACTTAATGGCCACGTCGAAGAAAACTCTGACATCTTAGAATTAAAAGAAAAGTAAAGTAAGCCTGTAATGTCCCACTGCTGGGCAAACGCCTCTCATCTCACTGAAGATCAGTAAAGTGAGGAGGATTAGGCACAAATCATCACGCTTGCCAAATGCGGGTAGTTGATCTCAAACCCGAGCCATGTTTGAAAACATGAAACATGTTTTCGCTCGACTCGGGAATTGAACACGGGAAGTCAGTCTTGGCAGGCGACAGCTTAAACCACTAGTCCATCGAGGCGAGGCGAGGACCTCTTAGAATTAGTCAAAAAAAGTATTTTAAAGTTATTATACTACAGGCATTATAGTGCAAGTTTAAAAATATATTGATTAATGAAAAACATTTTACCAAATGATGAAATGTGTTTATGCAGGTTTTCTATATAATCTAGATTACCTATATAGGTTTCATTGATTAATAGATGGAACATACTTTATTTATTGTAGACCATATTAGATTCGTTTACTCCCACCTGTTCTGTTGAGTAGTTCTGTTGACAGAACTACTGGGACTTTTTTACCATTAGTTCTGTGACTTAAAAGACTATGCTTTACACCTGACTTTTATCTAGTAAAAAAAAAAAATAACCCTAACCTACCGAATAGTTAGTATTGTCAACAGAACTACTCAACAGAACAAGTGAGAATTGTATTCCCAATTGATTTGTGGACAAAACTAATGGTAAAAAAGTCCCAGTAGTTCTGTCAACAGAACTACTCAACAGAACAGGTGGGAGTAAACTATTAGATTTACCACCAAGTTAATTTGTAGAATTATTCAAATCGGACTTTTACTTTCTGAGAATAGGGCGTTAAAACAAAAACCTAAATCAAACTCCGCAGTTATGTAATTGGGCTTTAGAAAAAAAAAAGTTTTTTTTTATGTATTTTAAAACTTTATTATTAATAATATTGATATTTAATGCAAAAAACTTCAAAAATTTTTTTTTCAATTAATTATAAACAATTAAAAATTGATGAAATTTAAATAAAAATCACGTGACTATAAACGCGCCATGATTGGTCACCATAGTTGTGACGTCATAATGTTATAGCTATCTAGTAACAGTACAGCGTTTACGGCTGAAACGGGCGGAGTGAAAACTAACATTATGACGTCACACGCGCTCGAGTTTGTTCGGGAGTTGTCGGCGTGTCTTCGGTACTGGATTCAAAAATTTATTTTTATTTTGAAATAACTTTTGAATTATTGCGAAAAAAAAAATAGTTTTGTTATAAAACTAATATATAATCTTTCCATTTATCACAAAAAATTTTTTTTTCAAAAGCCCAATTGGTATACATAGATATAGATAAATCCATATGTGTACAAATACAAAGCCAAGCCAACTGGACATCTAAGACCATCTTTGGTCTCAAGGTTACGTAAGACATTTCAACAGACCAGTCTTGTCCTAAGTAATTAATTGTTTGGTTTCTCGCCACTCTTAGAAAGCTAATGGGTCCAGCTTTTAAAGGAAATAATTCTCTCTCGAGTCGCATTACATTGTATCGTATCACTTTAGCAAAATGTTTCAGAGTATGTTTTATGTGGTGAAGTCTTAGTATTACTGTGCGTATTAAAAAGGTCAGTCTTTAAAGTTTCGCGATTTGAACACATAGTATAAACGTGGGTTTGTTTGTTTTAATCTATACTAACAATACAGCTGACGAGTTTGTTTTTTGTTTGTTTGAAGGCGCTAATCTCAGTGACTAGTGATCTGAAATGAATAATTATATTTGTAACTAGCAGCGCCCCGCGGTTTTACCCGCATTGTACCCGTTCCCGTGGGAATTTCGGGAATTTTTATACATATAAACCTTCCTCTTGAGTCACTCTACCTATTACAAAAAACCGCATCAAAATCCGTTGCGTAATTTTAAAGATTTAAGCATACAGACAGACAAACAGACAAAAGTAGCGACTTTGTTTTATACTATGTAGTGATGGATAGCCACATTCAACTGAAAGGTTATAAGTTCCCAAAATTCCCCACGGGAAATGGCACAGCGCGGGTACAACCTTCCCGTTGAATTCGGATATCGATTTAAAAGATATTTAAATCGAATTGTTACATTCTGAGATTAGCGCGTTCAAGCAAACACAAAAATAATGTTATTCAGCTTTATTATATTACTTAGTATAGAAATTCATGTTTAATACAGGATTCTTTAGGAAAGCTAAATAAGTGTTTCTTGGCATATGATATTACATAATTTAGGTCAAATGCGATTAAATTGAGTGTCTGGGTGCCGCATAAGTTTAATAATTACAAAACAAGTCTGCAAGTATAAAGTCTCAGACCCATTTCAGTCAGAGCACTAAACATAGTCGTTAAGACCAAAGTCACAGCCGACGACGCGTCCCAGCACTGTCCAGTGACAAATTAAACATACAAAAACTAAGTCGGACCAATCCGCCAGAGTCAATGTAATGTAGTGTAAACGAATTCTTATTTTGTCGCAAGTTGTGTACATAAATCGTAGCTAATGTTGTTTCACGTCAACATTGCCCAATTTGTTTTGTTTAGTGCGCTAAACCTACTGATGGATACCGTAATAACCAGTAGTTGTTTGTTACAAATAAATCTTTACGTAAAGAAATATTCACGTGTTTATATTCGTAATAAGTAACGGTAAAGATATATGTATATATGGATTACGTTTTATTTATGGAATGATTTGCAAACATGGGACATAAGAATTGAAACCAGGTTTACGGACTTCGTTTTTATATTACACTAGCAGCGCCCCGCGGTTTTACCCGCGTTGTGCCCGTTCCCGTGGGAATTTAGGGATTTTTTTTACATAAAAACCTTCCTCTTGAATCACTCTACCTATTACAAAAAACAAAATCAAAATCCGTTGCGTAATTTTAAAGATTTAAGCATACAGACAGACAAACAGACAGACACGAAAAAGAGACGACTTCATTTTATACTATGTAGTGATTTTTTTGTTTCGGCCCCTTTACAGGAACCGTGGTGGACCACGGTCAGGAACCATAAAGGTAGTT
This sequence comes from Cyclophora albipunctata, assembly GCA_963082685.1. NCBI lineage: Eukaryota > Metazoa > Arthropoda > Insecta > Lepidoptera > Geometridae > Cyclophora > Cyclophora albipunctata. Next base: position 2,156,166 of record OY720128.1, read on the forward strand.
TCAATTCTAAATGAGTAGTGTTCGCTTCAACTTAAGAAACCGGTATGGTGCATAAAACTTTTTTCGTTATCAAATATTGGCATTTCTATCTGAGCGCTACCGTGCTCCGGAAGGTATGTAAAATTGTTGGACCCGATTGGCACAAACGTTAAGCTATGTAGAAAGCCTTTACGTGGTCAAAAAACCTCAGCAGCATAGGCAACTAAACTGCTCGCATTTACTTTCCTAAAACCTAGGGTAGCTAACTAGTATTCGATAAAATCTAAATTTCATTAATAATTCAAACTTGTTCTCTTGTTTGAAAGCTGCAATTATAAATGGCAAATATTTTTTAACACCCCTTTATCATGAGGCACAAAATATAAAATAAAATTGTCCAATTTTAGAATAAATTGAAACCTAACTGTTATTTGTAACAGTGCGTAATTGTACTCCATGGATTAATCCGGGGTTTATATCAAACAAATTGCGTTCGGTATATTTTTAACAGGAAAACCGCTGCGGTAGGGTTCCCAACTCCCCGGCAAATTAATATTTCAGTTGTATTCATTTTTACGTTAACTCCCTAAAAGATGTAATTCTATGGGTACAAGTTGACTAATGCCCCTGTAAGTAATGTGGTTTTAATATTTATAAGTTTACTAGCAGCGCCCCGCGGTTTTACCCGCGTTGTGCCCGTTCCCGTGGGAATTTCGGGAATTTTTTTACATAAAAACCTTCCTCTTGGATCACTATTACAAAAAACCGCATCAAAATCCGTTGCGTAATTTTAAAGATTTAAGCATACAGACAGACAAACAGTGTGACGGACACGAAAAAGAGACGACTTTATTTTATACTATGTAGTGATAAGTCCTCCTCACTGTACTGATATCTTCAGTAAGATGAGAGGCATTTGCCTAGCAGTGAGACGTTACAGGCTAGTGACTTATTCATAAAATATATTTAACTTAAACAGTGTTTTAAAGGGTTTTGTCTCTTTCGCTCTTTGGCAAATAGCGTATGTCGGAAAGGGACAAACCTTTTGTTAGCTAAAGAGCTGTTAATAAATAAGCGTTTATGTATAAGTACCTAATACTTTAACTTTTTTTTATAAGTCTCGTATAATAGATATTAGACAAAACACACATATACATAATAACAAGACACTAATCGTGTGAAAAATATACGTTGGTATTATTTGATGTTTATATTTTTAGTCTGTGACTTGATAGGTATTTACGAAATCGAAAATGTTTAAGCCATCTGCTGGTATTGAAAAGTTTCCGGAAGTCGACTTCGGACCAAACAGTATTTAGGATGTTCTATTTAACTTTTCAAGTAAATACTTTCGGTGAACTGTTTTCTAGCTTTTGGGAGCTTTTAGACTGATTTTGATCTTCACCCATTTTTTTTTTGAAAAACTTTGAGATTATTTTTTTTGGTTTGTGGAGTCTTAGGAGAGTGAAACACTTTCTATTTTCCACTGATTTTGGAAGTATCGACACTAGACATAGATGAAATAAACTTATATTTATACGTCTATTTATTTATACTTATGTGATGTTAATGTAGGTAATCTTTCGCTCTAAATGCAAAGTTCTTATTTCTTTACTTATAATATGGAATCCTACTTCCTACTAATATTATAATTGCGAAAGTTTGTGAGGATGGATGTATGTATGGATGTATGTTTGTTGCTCTTTCTCGTTAAAACTACGATTTGGATGAAACTTTACAGTAATATAGGTTATACATTAGAATAATATATGGGATACATTTTATCCCAAAATGCCCGCGGGAACCGATACAACGCGGATAACACCGCGGGGCGCGGCTAGTTCTTACATATATGGTAGTACCATATATGTAAGAACTACCCGCACTAGTCTATTACAAAAAAAATACTTATATTTTGTGAAACACGATTGGTAGTTCTTCTAAACCTCTTCAGCTTCATATTTTACTACGCGTGCGTTCCCTGTTATATATTCGGGATACAAAATAGCCAAAAAACCTTTTTTATGAATAGAGCTATGCAATATAAAAATAATTATTTGAATAGCTCCTGAGACTAGCCCGTTTAAACAATCAAACATCAAGCTTTGTTATATTCGTATAGATATTATTATATTGGTAGATTTGCCAACAAACTGTAATATATATCCAGATTAATGTACCTATCTGCGAGATATATTATCTGGATTATAGTGGTTTTTTTTTTTTGGATTAATAACAAAATTAAATAGATATTCCAAATCACTACATAATATCCCCGGCCGCGTCTGTCTTTCTGTTCGCGATAAACTCAAATACTACTGCACGGATTTTGACGCGGGTTTTTAAGATAGAGTGATTCAAGAGGAAGGTTTATATATATAAAAATTCCCGAAATTCCCGCGGGAACGGGCACAACGCGGGTAAAACCGCGGGGCGCTGCTCGTACTCAATATACCTACGCGCATCCCACATGACATTCTATTCAAACATTAAAGTACATATAGTTCCATTTGCTGAAAGGTATCCCAGCACGCATGGGTAGGTTGACTGATGGGAAAGATAGTGAAATAAATGACTCGCCCCAACTATTTGACGTACCCTAGAGACCTTTTCAGTGACGCTATCCATCAATTAATCCACTTTTACTATTGTTAAAGAGATTGATGGAATGTTTGTCTCAAGTTCACGAGTTTTGTGAATATATTTAGGTGGAAATGAATAGCAAGTTTGGTGAGTGAGTTTACAAGCTGTAAGTTGGCGATTTTAGACGGTGAGTTCTGTTAAAAGTTAATTGCAGTTTGTAAACTTGTTCAGTCAAAATTATTAAGCCTTAGGGTGCGTTTCTGGAGCGAAGCGGTGCGTAGTTCAATCAACCAATCACAGGGCATTGAAATTGTCAAAATATTTTGTAACGTTTTCTAACGATTGTTATTTATTTAAACGGGAACTTACGTACGACGGAGGCTACTGTTGAGAGTTCCTCAAACACGTTTCGGTCACATACGGTGACCTTCATCAGGAGGTGGGTGAAGCGCTCGCGACAGCGTCTCTCCCCACACCTGATTGGTCAATTGGGCTCTAAACAGCTCCTCTCCGTTTCAATGGAAACGCATAAGGCCTTAGCCAAACTTGACAGATCTTCCTCGCTGATCATCCGCGATGGAACACCAACACATATTATTGCTTCAAATTGACGCGCGACGAAGCGACCGATCTTCCGCATAGTGTGACCTATTTGTGAATTATATTAAACTAGCCGCGCCCCGCGGTGTTACCCGCGTTATATCAGTTCCTGCGGGAATTTCGGGATAAAATGTATCCCATGTGTTATTCTGATGTATAATCTATATTACTGTAAAGTTTCATCCAAATCCGTCGCGTGGTTTTTACGTGAAAGAGCAACAAACATACATCCATACATCCATCCTCACAAACTTTCGCATTTTTAATATTAGTAGGACTAGCCGCACCCCACGGTTTCAGCCGTGTTGTACCCGTTTCCACGGGACTTTCGGGTTTAAAAGTATCTAATGTGTTATTCTGATGTATAAACTATATTAATGTAAATTTTCATCCAAATCTGTTCAAAAGTTTTTGTGTCAAAGAGTAACAAACATGTATGTTGTAATGTACAAACATACATCCTCACAAACTTTCGCATTTATAATATTATAGTAGGATAACATCTATTGACTTAGATTCCGCCAAGTTTGGCGTTGGGCTTCGAGTGTCTGCTCTCTATACCGTATGGTACCATGACGGTGCATGACGTATCACGGTAAAATAATGCGCGTAATCACGCCCACTAGAATACGTACCGTACGCGTTTGTAGCGGATTTAGTGACGGTAGCCTTCGCGTATAATCCGCGTATCATAATTGTGCTGTTTCCGTTGTCGTGTTTTAGTAATTAACCTCTTTTCTATAATTGCAAAAGTTAAAAAAAATATATGTTTGAATAAATGAATGAATTTACACTTGCACGTGAAAAATATTTGTAACTAGCTGTGCCCTGCGGCTTCACAGGATTTTTTTCACCCGCAGGTTTCCCTTGGGAATTCCGGGATTTTTTATTACTTATTATCCTATTCCTGACCAAGATGAATAAAATAAAAAAGTATCGTTAAAATTGGTCCAGCCGTTCTTGAGTTATAAATAGTGTAACTACACGACTTCCTTTTATATATAGAGTTATAATAAAGCTGAACGCGCTAATCTCAGGACTACCCGTCTGATTCTTATATTAAATTCAAGAGGGAGGCTATTTTATATAGAAATTCCCACGGACCGTACAGCGTTAAGTAATAAATAATCAGGATTATTTCACACACGATTTGAAACCCAAGCTTTTAACTGACAAGAGTCCGCAGGTATTTAGAACTTTCGCACCGTCTGGTTTTATTTAGATCCTATTATTCGTCTGCGATCCAACTCTATTAGTCCTTAAATAAATTAGGTCTGAAATAAGGGCGTGTCCTATCGGTGTCTCGTCCTTTTCGCAGTATTTATTTCAGCGTATTAGTAAAACTTAATATATTTATCGTTACGCCGCGCTCGGAAATAGGATAGGGTAAAATGGGAAAAAATAATACCCTGTATTATTTTATAGTGCTAACAGATAGGGTCAATTATAAAAAAAAAATGCTTATAAATATAGAAAGTATAGTTAGTTAAAGTTTATGAAATGGCGAGGAATATTTTATAGAAAATTCATGTTATTTTCTTGATTCATATATTTTCTTTTAAAGTGGATTCCGGTTTTGTATCTAAACTCGGTGAAGTAGTTTCTAAGAAAGAAATCTTCGTATCTCTTACAGTTTCAGACTTGGCCCGAGTTAAAAAAGCCACCTTGTAAATTTAAAGTCGTACAATGGGCTTATCAATTACGCCAAATTATAGTGTTTAAGATATATAACTGATTCTATAAGCTCTTAACCTATAAAAAAATATCTCGTATATATTTCGATACCAAATCCTCAATATTTTTTCCTTTATTTATTTACACTCTAGCGAAAAGGTTTGGATAACCCTTAAGAGGACATTTACAACTCGTAAGTGAGGTTAAGTACCAATACAAATACTAAACTATTGTGACAAAATGTTGCTTGTACGTTTCTAAATACATTGTACCGTGCCGATGTTGTTACATGTTTGTTAGAACAACTTTTAGTACTATTTACTAAGACTTGCAGACTGTTTTATGAAAATACTAGCAGCGCCCTTGGCTTTACCCGCGTTGTGCCTATTCCTGTAGATATTTCGGGAGGAAAAATAGCCTATAACCTTCCCGTTGAATATGGCTATCTATTACAAAAAGAATTAATCAAATCTGACCGGTAGTTCCCAAAAAACTTACAAATTCTACCTCTTTATAATATTAGCATACATATAGATTTATAAACGTAATGTACAAAACAATATCGAAACAAACATAATGATTCATATTTTGATGATTTATACACTTTAGGTAGGCAAGTATCAGGTAGGTATTATTTGTAAGTTCTTGACGAGTTATGAATAAGACTTACTGATATTCAGACTGACTTATTTAATGTAAACAAAACTGTGTTTTACTATTAACTACTTCACTACATAGTATAAAACAAAGTCGCTATTTTTGTCTGTTTGATTGTCTGTATGCTTAAATCTTTAAAATTACGCAACAGATTTTGATGCGGTTTTTTGTAATAGGTAGAGTGATTCAAGAGGAAGGTTTTTATGTAAAATAAAATCCCGAAATTCCCACGGGAACGGGCACAACGCGGGTAAAACCGCGGGGCGCTGCTAGTACATTATAAATGTCACTTTTGGTTGAAAGTGATATTTCTGTCGGAGCGCTTAAGAGGCACGTTGAGCAGTCGGTTCAGGTTGATTCAATCGCTAGACCATGTTGGAGGCCTTTACGCGGTCTTAAAACCTATAACCTAAATAGTGTTGGTCACTAACCTACTCGAAATTAAACGAAAAGATTTTTTAATTTTTTATTTTGACAACTTACTAAAAAGCATATTTTTTAAATTGACATCTTGGAAACAGATAGTGCAGTACATCTTTGGAAAGGTTCTATTCTTAACCCATACTTATCGTACCTATCTATGCGTAAATAGAGGGAACGGCAATCTTACTCACACTTGATTCCGTTCGAATGCATCTCACTGAGTTTGCAATGAACCCCTGCATTTGAAATGACAAGTAGCGACACATTTTTGAATACAAAGAAATATATGAGAGATGTGTATCTTTATAAAGAACTCTTGTCATAGGGAAATCGAACTATAAAGCTATTTACATTTAAGAATACTTTTAAATTCAAGTAATAATGATTAAATACATGAAGATAAAAACAAATGAAGTTCGTTTCAAATAGTGTGCTATTTGGTACAAAATAAAATACAATCTTTTTACAACTAGCTTTTGTTTTTATATATTACTAGCAGCGCCCCGCGGTTTTACCCGCGTTGTGCCCGTTCCCGTGGGAATTTCGGGATTTTTTTTACATAAAAACCTTCCTCTTGAATCACTCTACCTATTACAAAAAACCGCATCAAAATCCGTTGCGTAATTTTAAAGATTTAAGCATACAGACAGACAAACAAACAGTGTGACAGACACGAAAAAGAGACGACTTTATTTTATACTATGTAGTGATTATTATTTAGGTGATAAATAGATGTAAGAGTTATTGTCCAAATTGCCCTTAAGGCTCTTTAACTTAGTCTGTTGACATGCCCGTTGGCACAGTGGCAGTGAGAGCGCTCACTGTGTCGGAGGTTGCGCATTTGATTCCCGCCCGGAGTCAACGATATGTGAAGGCATAGTTGCTGGCAACGTCTGTGTGTCGATTATATATTCGTATTTGTGTATGGATATGTAGTAGTATTAGTTAGCTAGATTCCATATTACAAGCTGAGATCTTAGTTTAGGTGTAATTAACCTCGAGTGAATTTGTCCGTGTATATATACTTTTTATAAACGGGAACGGGCTAAACGGGTTTAGCCTCCGTAGTCTTGTGGTTTGAACGCCCGGCTCACGATCCGGAGGTTCTGGGTTCGATTCCCGGTGGGGACAACAATATCTCACAAAAATCTCTTTGTGAGACTGTCCTCAGTTTGGTTAGGGCATTGCAGGCTGAATCACCTGATTGCCCGAAAAGTAAGATGATTCCGTGCTTCGGAGGGCACGTTAAGCCGTCGGTCTCGGTTACTTTCTACGGATAGTAGTCGTTACATGAGCCACGTCAGAGGCCTTTGGCGGTTCAATAACTCTGACACCAGGATTGGTCAGGTTGACCATCCACTCGATGAAGAAGAAGACGGGCTAAACGCGGGTAAAGCCGCGAAGTTCTGCTATTTATTATATTCAAGCATTACATAAATAACAGTAACCTAAAGTCCATTAATTAAAAACACAAAGCAAATTTATGGAACCTTAACAAGTAGATAACATAATATTCCATTTCAGTGAATATTATGAACACACTACTGTTCACATGTCGACATTCGCTTTTATAACAAAAGCCTGAAATAAATTGAAATCTCGCTTCAACGCACTCACGGGCCTTAATTAATACGATGCATCCCTTGAGCCTTATTACTAGGCCTTTCAGCGAACATGACTAGGGTTTAGTTGGAAGTGATTAATGTTCAGATAAAATGTGATTCGAAGACTACGTAAACGCTTTAAGCTATCTATGTCACGATTGGTTGGTGGTCTAGTGGTATGTGCACTCGCCTGCCAAGACTGAGGTCCCGGGTTCAATTCCCGGGTCGAGCGAAAATATGTTACCTATTTTTCAAACATGGCTCGGGTTTAAGATCACCAACCCGCATTTGGCCATCGTGGTGATTATGCCTATTCTCCTCACTGTACTGATATCTTCAGTGAGATGGGAGGCCTTTGCCCAGCAGTGGGACATTACGGGCTTAATACTTTACTTTACTTTTATGTCACGATTGTATGTATCACGGAAATTTTTAAACGCCGTTGGTTTGTAATCCTACTGGTAAAATTGTAAACTTAAATTGTATATGTTTTGTACAGTTCACAATCTCTCGAAAGTTTATAATCTTACTAGTCACTACATAGTATAAAATAAAGTCGTCTCTGTTTCGTGTCTGTTTGTCTGTATGCTTAAATCTTTAAAATTACGCAACGGATTTTGATGCGGTTTTTTGTAATAGGTAGAGTGATTCAAGAGGAAGGTTTTTATGTAAAAAAAATCCCGAAATTCCCACGGGAACGGGCACAACGCGGGTAAAACCGCGGGGCGCTGCTAGTTAGATTATAAAACAAAGGGTGTTTACAATATGACGGTGATATATCCACTGGGAAATTTGTTGCGCAATATTATGCAAAGTCCAATTTACGTGTCGCTGCAATATTGCAATGTTGCTACAATTAACGCACATGTTGCTTGCTGTTGCTGAGTAAGCTCACGTAACATTATGTTGCTCTATTTGTCTTCCATTGTATCCGAGCCTTGCTGGACGTCACGTGAATGTGTTGCAAAATGTTAAAGGATTGTTGTGGAGTATTTTACAACGTTGCATCGACACTATCGAATGTTGCTGGTTGTTGTGGCACCTATAGAAAGTGCATCTAATTCATTAATTTAGTCGAAAGTTTATTTTTAAGTTTGATGTATATTTCACTGGCTGTCCTTAAATGAATAAATAAATAAATAATATGTCTGTATGATTGTGACAACAGTGTGCCATAGGGTATCTAATCTATACTTCTATACTAATATTATAAAAAGGTAAAATTTGTAAGTTTATTTGTTTGTTTGTATGTTCGAGCTAATTTCGGAAATTATCAGCCCGAATTGGATAAACCTTTTTGAAATGGATAGTCACATTCAACGGGAAGGTTATAGGCTATTTTTCATCCCGAAATTCTTACGGGTACGGGCACTACGCGGGTAAAACCACGGGGCGCTGCTAGTGACTTATATAATAAAAGTACTTGATTATTTGCTAAGTATGTTTTAGTAAAGACAAGATAATGTGTTACTGTATTTGTAAGAAATAAGTCTGTTATTGTCATAAGTTGTTGCTATTGTTTCGCCATAGTACTTGTAGTACTTAAAGTACTTGTCTTTGTTCCATTTTAAACTGTGTTTCTTTTGTTCCAGATCGGGAATCTCAAAGATTTCTATCTATTATCACATCCACACATTAGCAAGAGGTCGATCAACTCGAGTCTCGATTACGTCAACAAACTCAAAAATGACCCACAGGTGAGCCACTGATACTAAGCATATTTTGTTTTTATTACTAGTTTCATAGTTTTCCACTAGTGTCCCACTAGGGGCATTCCGTCCTACTATAGGACATAATACTATGTACGCTTGCTACTAAAATTTGTTTTTCCTTCTAGTTTGATTTGTTTTTGGAACTTATATTATTATACTAGCTGCGCCCCGCGGTTTCACCCGCTTTATACCCGTTCCCGTGGGAATTTCGGGATGAAAAATATATGTTGTCCGATTCTCAGGCTTACTCGATATGTACACAAAATTTCATGAGAATCGGTCAAGCCGTTTCAGAGGAGTTCAACCACGCACCCCGTGACACGAGAATTTTATATTATTAGACTAGCTGCGCCCCGCGGTTTCACCCGCGTTGTACCCGTTCCCGCGCGAATTTCGGGATGAAAAATAGATGTTGGCCGATTCTCAGACCAATATGCTCACAAAATTTCATGAGAATCGGTCGAGCCGTTTTGGAGGAGTACGCGAACGAACACTGTGACACGAGAATTTCATATATGTATAAGATATACTTATTATTGGTGTTATACTCGTACTTATTAATATATTTCTAGCGTTGCATTATTTTTGGTCTTTAAACTGTACATATTTCTTACGCTGATAATTTATTTATGAGATACTTTATTAAACTTGAAAAAGGTCTACCTTTATCAACTTCAGCTAAAAATAGAAAACTAAATATGAAAGAATGAGTATATATGAAGAGTTCTCTACGAAAGTATTCTATGTGTAATTCAAATACATTCTCATATTTTAGAGATCCGAAACAACGGTGACCATTCAATTAAACTCACTGGTGATGTCAGTATTCATAAATCAAAGCACTAACAAAAATGGCTTTGTATTCGAAAAAACTAAAATGAAAATCTTTTTGGAAACAAAAACTGATATTGTGGTTACGTCATATCTCATAAAATTTATGAAAAGATATAAAATTGCAGTTATGTGAAAACAAATGTGGGTTATATTGAATTTAATTGGAAATAAACTTGAAATTAATTGATCATTTTCATTGTAACGTTAAGTAATGCATATTACAATACGTTATTGAATATTATTTTAAACATTAATATTTTAATCAGTAGCACGAAGTATCATTTAATTGTTGTTATGATATTTAACGGTACCTAATTATGAATGAGCAAATTATAATTTAATCCCGCAATTAAATGTTATAGTTCTACTTATAAAACTGAAACTATAGCATTATTATCCAAAAATAAAGCTAAATTATTACGAGAGTTTACTTTGCAAATATGGTAAGGATTTGAGATCACCAACTTGCAGTATCGTGATGACTACGCATATTCGTCTGTACTGATATCTTCAGTGAGATGAGAAGCCTTTGTTCAGGAGTAGAACATTACAGACTAATACTTTTTTATATATCAAAACAAACTTCTTGAAAATTCCCAGTTGTGAACAAAAAAAATGTGAATATTCATTTGGCACAATAGCATGTGAGAATGCTTTATTTGTCGGGGGTTGCGGGTTCGATTTCCGCCTGGGGGAGAAATGTTTATGAATAAAAGTCAATACAAGTCCATGGGTCAATAACAGAGTGTTATGAGGTACTATCGTACCTAATGGAAAAAACGGGACCCTATCACTAAGACACCGCTGTTTCTCTGTCTGTATGATCGTCCGTCTATCACCAGACTCTCTCATGAACCATGATAGCTAGACAGTTGTCATTTTCACAGATGATGTATTTTTGTTGCCGAGATACAAAAAATACTAAAAACAAATACAAACGTGTTTTTTTGATTTTTTTTTAATGATGCGGAACGAGTCTTGCACTTGGCTGGTTTTTATACTCGTACCGACCCCTTGCTAATTAAATAAGATTCAGACCTAGATGATGAAAACCTTTGTTTTGCTCTCACAAAGAATGTTCCAAAAAGTTTTGTTCAGGTTACTTTGTCTTCTTATTTTATAGAGTAGCCAATTTTTTTTAATTAAAAAAGTTATATATATATATATATATTATTTAAAGCTGATTATATATATTTTAAATTAATTTTATAAGACTAGTAAAACAATGAAACATTAAAACATTTAATATTAATGGAAATTTCTTTGTATTATTTTAACCTACTTCCGAAAAGGAGGAAGTTCTCAATTCGTCAGAATATTTTTATTTCATTAAATATCGCATCCCACTTCAAAGCTAAGTTTGCCCATCGATATCTTTTCTGTGAATCTATTTATTTTGATAAATCTAATATTATAATATCCATTATTGTGTGTTGAACATCGAAACCAATTTATTACTGGTGATAATGCCTAATCCTTATCACCGTATTGATATTTCAGATGAGAGGCCTATGCCCAGCAGAGGGACGTTTCAGGCTAATACCAGTAGGACCAGTACCAGTAGGACCCACCAGTAGTGTCATTAGTAGGACCCACCAGTAGTGTCATTACATAGCCATTACAGGCCTAATTCTTAACTTTACCAATCTTAATAAATAAAATCTCAACAACAATAGATCTTCACAAGTAGATATAAAATTATTCATTAGAATGATCCCCAAAGTTATCGAATATCTCCATTTAAGAGGATTCTGAATAATTGATTCCGATTCAATATTATATCCGGAGGGTGGACAGTTTGTTAATCTCTGAATTAAATTAAACCGCGGATAAGGAGTGTGTTCCGGCCTTTTCTGTATTGGTTTAGGACTGATTAGCTGTTCAGTGAGTTCGCATCTAGGTTCCAATTTATACCTATTGACGTATTGTGAATATTATCTTGTCAAGAGTATTGAACATGACTATTGAGGTGTTGTCGTAGATAGAAATAATGTATACTAATATTGTAAAGCTGCAGAGTTGTTTGTTTGAACGCGCTAATCTCAGGAACTACTGGTTCGATTTGAAAAATTATTTTTGTAATGGATAGCCACATTCAACGGGAATGTTATAGGCTACTTTTCATCCTGGAATTCCCATGGGAACGGGTACAACGAGGGTAAAACCGCGGGGCGCTGCTATGTACACTATGAATAATATGATAAACTCTAATCTCAATAACTACCGATTTGAATAATTATTTTTGTAATGGCTTGCCAAAAGTTTTCATTATAAACTAGCAGTTCCCCACGGTTTACCCGCCTTATGCCCGTTCCCTTAAGAATTTCAGGATGAAAATATAACCTGTAACCTTTTAGTTGAACGGGACTATCCATAACAAAATAAAATAAACAAATTGGATCAGTAGTTTCTGAGATAAGCCGTTACAAACAAACAAAGTTAGAAACTTTACCTCTCTATAATATTAGTATAAATAGTTGTTATACCCAAGGTCCGCTGTTCATTTTATCTATAAATAATATAATAAATAAATATACCTGGACAAATTCACACACGGTTAATTAGACCCAAAGTAAGCTCTAAGCTTGTGCTATGGAATCTAATTAACTGATACTACTAAATATACATACACAAATACTTTTTAAGGATATATAATTGACACCCAGACGTCGTCGCCAACAACTATGTCTGCACATATTGTTGACTCCGGGCGGGAATCGAACCCGCAACCCCCGACACAGTAAGCGCTCTCACTGCCACTGTGCCAACGGGCTTGTCTATATATCTATGTCTATCTGTTTAGGTGAGATGGGTGATGCAACAGAAGGAGTTGCGGCGGACCAAGAGGGACTACTCGGAGGCGAGGGTGGTGATGAGGCAGTCCAGCACGCCGTCGTTCCCGGACCCGCTGTTCAAAGAGCAGTGGTACTTGGTACGGTAATCTTACGTATATTATAAACTAGTCATGCCCCGCGGTTTTACCCGCGTTGTACCCGTTCTCGTGGAAATTTCTGGATGAAAAATAGGCTATAACCTTGCCATCGAATGTGGCTATCTATTACAAAAATAATTATTCAAATCGGACTGATGATTCCTGAGATTACCTCGAACATACAAACAAACAAACTAACAAATGTTACCTCTTCTTTAAAATATTAGTATAGATGATGGTAGTAAAAGTAGCTAATAACATTTGTGAGGATGTATGGGTGATTGGGTGGTATATGTTCCGTTTTCGCGAAAAATTACTGATCGGATCTGAATTAAAATTGGCACAAAAAAGGATTAGAGTTTTGAATTACACATTAGTTACTTTTATCCCGACATTCCCAGTGGAAGTAAGTTAGTATATGTTAGTGACTAACCTTGGTGTCGGGCTTTTAGATCGCTTAAAATCGCCCCACATTATCTGAAGATTGATACAACCGTGACCGTCAATTTAACGTTCCTACAAAGCACGGTAGCGCTTAGATAGAAATACAACATTTAGCCACCTAAGCAATAGTGTTCCAGCTGCTTTGCACAAAATTTACGATGAGTTTAGTCATACTACGCTACGAATGCTACGTCGTAGTGGTCGTAGCATAGTGGCGTAGTAGCGTAGCGTTCCAAGTTGTTAAACACAAAAATCTTGAATTCTAGATTGCTAGATTCTTGATTAAATTCAATTTCAGTTCATTGACTTCCTATTTACAAAGACTCAACTGTTAATACATCTCACCCTTGAAGATCCCGATTAAGAAACTTTTAACGGGAAAACAGGGTGTTATAAATATGCATGCTGATATAATATAATTTCAATAAGTTGGTTGACGTTATATATGAGTTTTTCCTATAACAGTTTAAGTTTCTTGCTCAGATTGCGTTCAGTGCAAACCCATCACATTCAATATCGATATATACAACCCGATATTGTTGTAATAAGAACATTGGAAACTCGTAAACACAATATACGCCGGTCTATAACAACGAGAGTCCATTAAGTAGCAAAACAAGATAGAAAACTTTATCAAACGTAGTCTTGGCATAGTTTGTGTGTTAAGCAACGTTTATTGAACTCACTGTTGGGATGGGTGGCCGAAAGTTTCTTTCTGAGCACAGACGTTAACGTTAAACATTACGTTACCTAAAGCGAACATGTGGATTTTAGTTTCTGGTTAGATAGACCATGTTGGAGGTCTTTAGGCGTGCTAAAACTCCGATACAAGGATTGGCTACTAACATAATCAAAATTATTTACCATTAATTGAAACGTACGTCAATTACACTATTTAAACTATCACGATATGAACACATTATAAACACTAATCTAGACGGGACTTAATCGCGAATAAAAACATTTAATGCATATACCCTCGTGAACACGGCCGTTGCGACACGACCGAAACGTTGTGGTATGCATTAAATGTTTTTATTCGCGATTAAGTCCCGTCTAGATTAGTGTTTATAACGTACGTCAATGTCATTATTTTTTTAAATAATTTATCAAACTTAGTTCCCAGTTGTTTCAAGTAGACCATTACAAAAACCTTAAATGGTCTTATAGTGTGACCTGAGGCTTTGGGCGCCTTTACCGTAGCTATGCTATCCGTTACTATACTACATTTAGTATCATCTAATCATGAGAAATTTAGCTTGCAACGTATCATGGCAACGATGGTACACTAATCAATAAAATTAAAAGCAACAAAGCACGGGCCTATTGAAAAGGCATAGGCATAAGTAGGTTACCAAATTTTTACTTCCTTACTTAGAGGTAACTTAAGTTAGAATGTAACTTATGTATAGTTCGGTTTCAAAAACTTAAATATACATACTTAAATATACTTACGGTACTTGATAACGTTAAATCTTAATCATGTAGCTATGCCATTGATGTCAGCGACCTTTATATCAATATGAGGTTACGGGTTCAATTCCCGCTCAACAATATATGCGAATTATTCAAAAAGAAATATTCATAGAAACAGAGAAGAACTGCGTGGTTTTACAAATATATGAATTAAAAGGAGCATAAAAATAAAATTATGGTTTCAACTTGTTTGATTTCGTAGTCATACTAATATTATAAATGCGAATGTTTGTGAGAAATACGTATGTATCTTTGTCGCTCTTTCACGCAAAAACGACTGAGTGGATTTGGATAAAACTTAGCACTATTAATAGGCTACACATCAGAATAACACATTTGATACATTTAATCCCAAAATTCTTGCGGGAACGCGTACATAAAATAATGTAACTGAAATAGCCTAATTAAGATTATCATCTCAAGTGTTAGTGAATTAGTTAGAACATAATATCCTAACTTAATCCACTAATATTATAAATGCGTAAGTTTGTGAGGATGGATGTATGATGTATGTTTGTTGCTCTTTCACAAAAAAACTACTAGACAGGTTTGGATGAAACTTTACAGTAATATAGGTTATACATCAGAATAACACATGGGATACATTTTATTCCGAAATTACCGCGGAAACCGATACAACGCGGGTGACGCCGCGGGGCGCGGCTAGTACTTAATAACTCTAATCAAACGTTAAATAAACATTGTTATTATTTAACATGGTTCATATTGTTTGGAATTATCTTTACAAATAGATGTAGTAGTTGAGTAAAATTAAGGATGTAGTACGATTTAGCGAGAGCAAGCTCTGATTTGACGAGTGTTATAGAACATGAGCGTGACACATGTCAAATTAATATAATAATAATAATATACCCGGACAAATTCACTCACGGTTAATTAGACCCAAAGTAAGCTCTAAGCTTGTGTTATGGAATCTAACTCACTGATACTACGCGATACTAAGCGCTCTCAATGCCACTGTGCCAACGGGCTTGCTAAAATACATTTATCGTTGTTCGTTACTTTGTATCGAATTATGACTTCGATCTTCGAGAACAAAATACATACTCGTATATAAGATTGAAGATCTAAGTATTTAAACTCCATACCATTCACAGATAGTTAGTTCATATAATATGAATATTGTATATACATTTTGTACAGTGAAACAAGCATTATATTTTATTAACAAAAATCATAATAAAAACCAAAATACTTCCATTAAACATCAAATGAATTATTCGATGAAGACTCAAGGTTTATTGCCTCTACCTCAAATATTGATAACGATACACTACTTACTGTAATAGCATATTGTATGCATAATTTATTTGAAATTATCTGTACGTAAAGTAAAGGGTTCAGAGAACTCAGACAAAAGGCATTGGGGCATAACGATCGCAAGGACTTGGAGCAATTTTATCTCTAACAAAGTACAATTGGAGTAAAATAACTAATTCAATAGTTGCCAAGATGAAAAGGAAGTAAAGTATTTTATATCTTACTTATAACGTTTGAGTGTTTGAAATGATGTGATAAAAAAGTTTTGTTGTATGTTTTTTGGGAAAATGAGTTTTTGTGGGTGCCCGGGAATAAAAGTAATCTCGGAGCGATTGTGGTTCCCGGAACGGTTTGCGGCTATACGTATTATGAATAGTTTATTGGCCGTTGACCTGACTGATGTTTTATACAATATAAACACTTCTCCGAAGTAAATTCGTTGTTTGTTTATTGTTGTTTTCCAGTCTCACGTAACTAATTAGCTCAGTTTACGACCGACCGAACAATGTAACTCACATTGTAACCTATTTCTTTTAACGAATAAGATAATCAATAAATGTGATTGATCCGGGATTGGCTGATTTTTAATATAAGAACCTTATTGCAGAACGGCGGCGCGGCAGATGGCTTGGACATGAACGTAGGGTATGCGTGGAGGAAGGGATATACAGGGAAAGGTGTAGTTATAACGATATTAGACGACGGCATCCAAGCCAACCATCCAGATTTAGCGGCGAATTACGTAAGTAAACTTTATTGTTTCCTTAATAACAACAAAACAAACTCATAAAAATATTCCCGTTTAAACATGACAAGGAAAACCTTCAATACATTGTATAATAGAGCCTTATTGTCTTAAATGTCGTGTACTGAATAGAAAATATTGTAGGATCCCGCCGCCTCGACCGATATAAACGGGAATGACACAGACCCGACGCCGCAAGACAATGGCGACAATAAACATGGCACTCGTTGCGCCGGGGAAGTGGCAGCTGTCGCCTACAACCGATACTGCGGCGTCGGGATCGCATACAATGCCAGCATCGGCGGGGTCAGGATGCTTGACGGGCTCGTCAACGACGCGGTCGAGGCGCAGGCGCTCGGCTTCAACACCCACCACATAGACATCTACAGCGCCTCCTGGGGCCCGGAAGACGACGGGAAAACAGTCGACGGACCCGGACCGCTAGCCAGAAGGTACGTCTAATTGCACCGCCAATAGGCTAGCTCTAACCTCTAAGCAAGCTCATTAAAACCTTTTGTTACAGAGCTTTTATAAACGGGGTGACGAACGGAAGAGGGGGCAAAGGCTCTATATTTATATGGGCTTCAGGAAACGGAGGAAGGCATACCGACTCTTGCAATTGCGATGGATACGCGAACAGTATATTTACTATATCTATATCGAGTGCGACTCAAGGGGGATATAAACCATGGTATTTAGAAGAATGCTCGTCGACGATAGCGTCAACTTATAGTTCGGGGACACCGGGCAAGGATAAAAGTGTGGCGACCGTCGATATGGATGTGCAATTAAGACCCGACCATATGTGTACACTCGACCACACAGGCACTTCCGCGTCGGCCCCATTAGCTGCGGGAATATGCGCTCTAGCATTAGAAGCCAACCCTTTACTAACGTGGAGGGACATCCAACATTTAATCGTAATGACTTCGAGATCGCAGCCTTTAGAAAAAGAAGAAGGTTGGATAGTGAACGGAGTAAAGCGAAAAGTAAGCCATAAATTCGGATACGGACTAATGGACGCCGCTCAAATGGTGACACTCGCCGAACAATGGACCAGTGTGCCGCCACAACACATTTGTAAGTCGCAGGAAATAAATGAGGATAAGTCGATTGAAACATCTTTCGGATATACTATATCAGTTCATATGGATGTGAATGGATGCAGCGGGACGACGAATGAGGTCAGATTTTTGGAACACGTTCAATGTAAAATTTCACTAAGCTTTTTCCCACGAGGAAATTTACGGATATTGCTAACGTCGCCTATGGGAACGACTTCCACCCTATTGTTCGAGAGAACGCACGATGCCACCAGTTCCAACTTCGACGATTGGCCGTTTTTAAGCGTTCATTTTTGGGGAGAAAACGCCGAGGGTCGTTGGACCCTTCAGATATTAAACACAGGTAACAACCACGTCACCCAGCCCGGTATATTGAAGAAATGGCAGTTAATATTTTACGGCACGGCCGTGAACCCAATTCGATTACGACATAAAGGATATTTTAATTCTAACAATGTTTACCAAGAGAAAAAAGTATATCATATCAACGACGTTTACGATGCGTCGGAATACTCGCAATTCCTCAACGAAATCGAGCTCGGCATTTCAGACCGTCGCAATTACCCCAAAAACATTCCTTCGGCGCAGCGTAAAAATGTTTTGGCTGATGCGAATGACAAGCAAGTACAGAGAATGTGCGACCCTGAATGTGATTCGCAGGGATGTTACGGCAAAGGGCCGACGCAATGTGTTGCTTGTAAACATTATCGTTTAGATAATTCTTGCGTCTCAAGATGTCCTCCGAGGAGCTTTGTTAATCAAGGAGGGGTGTGTTGGCCTTGCCATGAGTCGTGTGAGACTTGTGCCGGCGCGGGCCAGGACTCGTGCTTGACTTGTGCACCAGCTCATCTCCTTGTCATAGACTTGGCTGTGTGTCTCCAACAATGTCCAGACGGCTATTACGAAGATCCCGACGCCAATGCCTGCTTCCCATGCGCGGAGCATTGCGATACATGTTCCGAAAAGGCAGATATGTGTTCGTCTTGCGCTCATAGCTATGTTTTATACAACGGATCATGTTTGGCAACATGCCCACCAGGCACTTATCAAAAAGATGATTTTGGCTGTATGCAATGTCACGAAACGTGTGAATCTTGTCGCGGTGCTACCGAGACGGAATGTGTCTCGTGCAAAATAGGTAATTTCGCATTCAAGAACCGCTGCCTACCTAAATGCCCTACAGGATATTATGCGGACACACAAAGAAGGGAATGTTTGGCGTAAGTGTTATTGTTATGGTAATTTATCTTTACATTCTGTTTGCCTAACATACGTCTTTTAATGTAAATGTTGCTCGCTCATTTATGTTGAATATTTGAGTTTATTATCGAGCCGCAAAGGGTTTATGTGACCAATAAAGTGTTGTTTTTATTTCAGATGCCCTATTGGATGTTTGGCATGTTCTAACGGTATTTGTTATAACTGTGAAAAGAAATGGGTTTTAACCAAATTAGGAAATTGTTTGCCGGACGGAAATGATAAATGTGATACTAGTAAGTAGCTTTGTATTTCCTTTGGTGTATTGGGTTCGTAGACAAATGGTGTGTATTAAGTAAGACATCTGTTCTCAGGTGAATATTACGAGGGAGGTCGATGTAAAAATTGTCATTCGACCTGCGAGAAATGTAGCGGACCAAACGAATGGGACTGTTTGTCTTGCTCCAGTCCATTGTTATTGCAGGGATCAAGGTAACTGGCCTAATTTATTTTTATGTTTCTTAATCATTTTTTTCTTCAATTTACAATGGCGTTTATTTCTCAGATGTGTTGCTGAGTGTGGCCAAGGCTTTTACCAAACCGCGGGCAAATGTTCGTTTTGCCCTCATACGTGCACCACATGCGTTTCAAGACTGAACTGTACGGCATGTGCTGGCGCTTTGAGGCTACAATCCGGGACTTGCAGGGCTACTTGTGCCCCTGGGTACTACCCTGACGAAGGCACCTGTTCCAAGTGTTATTTGTCGTGCGAGACTTGTACGGGACCTCGCAGAGATCAATGCGCATCTTGCCCACCTGATTGGAGGCTCGCAGCAGGGGAATGTAGGCCAGAATGTCCTCAAAACTTTTTCCCGTGGAAGGAGAGTTGCCGTCGCTGCCATCACTACTGTCAAGACTGCCACGGGGCAGGGCCTCAGCAGTGTACATCCTGCCCGCCTCATTTCTCGCTCGAGAGTGGATTGTGTGTGGAGTGCCTTAGTTCTCAGTACTACGAAGCCAGGACGAGAACTTGCCGACCTTGCCATGATAGTTGCCGATCGTGTTCGGGCCCTGGTACCACTAATTGTGTTACGTGTGCGCACCCGCTTCGGTTAGATAGGTGAGTTTTTTAAGTTCCCTCTTAAACAAAAGTGTTGGGCTTTTGTAGATGGAGTGCTTTCCACTTTCTATCTTTGAAATGTTTAGTTATGATAAAAAAATATGCTAACGTATAACTGTAAGCCAACGTACGTTCGCGTCACCACGACATGAAAACTAATCGGAATCACAATATTTAATAATTTTAATAAATAGCCGAATAGAGACAGGAAGTAAAGCAGCTTTTCAGAACCGGTTTTTAGACTTCTCTCTCTCTTAAACTCATTAATATACTCACAATAATTTGAAAATTGTATCAGCACTGAAATATACCAACAAACAAGCTACGTCCATGCAACTCACAATCACAATCTCTAATAACAATACCCCTTGGATCAAATATCGTGTAAAATATTCATAGCAATATCTGTAATTTGTACACAAGATATTCTACAGGGTGATTTGTGAATCACTCCAATAACAACTTGTTAGTATTCTACTCATGACAACTAGTACAACAATAATAAATTGTATACAAGTTTTATTTCACTGTTTTACTGCCTATTTAGGGTAATTTCATGTACATACATTTGTTATTTTTAACTGACTTGAGTAACGAACTCCTGTTTTATAGCTGTGGACTATTTTTTAAGAGTTCTACTTCTTTAAGGATACTGAATTATTTATGAAGTACGCTAATTTATTTCAAATGGTAGGGAACTTTTTGGCTTTCATAGTTTGCCAATTTAAGCCTGTTTTCTACGTTAGCTAGCATAATATGTTCTATTTAAAGTTGTTCAATATTTCGAATTCGTATTTCAAACTTAATCTCGTGGTTAAGTTTGAAATTGGAACTGTCAAAAGGTTTCAAATGAGGTAAATTATACTGGACCAATCGCATCGCAGCTTTTTTACTTCATTTAAACATAGATCGTGAAGGAGTTTTATTTGGATTTCATGTGTGTGTAATTATAATTATTATTTTTAGGATAAATTACAAGTGTTTGCCGTGTTGTACGGAAAGTATGGTGACCATGTATTTAAATGTTGTCCAAACAACTGACTGCTGTCATTGCGATAAGGATATGGGTGAGACTTTCTGCTTATCTTTCTTATTATTATTCTTAGCCAGATAGAGATAAAAGTCTGAAGAGGACCAAAGTCCTCGAAAAATGTGCTTGGTTTTGCACGGGTAATTTTTAGTCATTTGTACGCACGCAGAGACGTTGTTTAATTCTACACTTAAATTTTAATGTCTGTACTATTAGCCTGTAATGTCCCACTGCTGGGCAAAGACCTCTCATCTCACTGAAAATATCAGTACAGTGAGGCATAATCACCACGCTTGCCAAAGGTACTCAAACCAGAGCCATGTTTGAACAGTAAGATAAAGATATATGTCTTCGCTCGACCCGGGAATCGAACTCGGGACCTCAGTCTTGGCAGGCGAGTGCACATAGGTACCACTAGACCACGGAGCTGTTAAACTTTAGACTTACTAACACTTTAATTACAGGAGGATGTCTAAACGGCTCATCGGCTGGTAAAAGACGTATTTCTGAGAACATAAGACCGCGCGTTGCCGCTTCGTTCTTCGAGGAAGGGCCGAAAAGCGACAACGCTTTGCTGGACAGAAGGTTACTGGTTGCATGGAGTGTTACTGCTAGTTTGATGGCTGTGGCAGCTGTCATTGCTGCTGTGAAGGTAAATATCCATTCTAATATTAAAGAGAAAAATTATGTTTGTTTGTATGTTCGATCTAATCTCAAGATTTCGATTCAAGAATCAATTCGAGTAGGAACCAACCCTGGTGTTAGAGGTTTTTGACCGCCTAAAGGCCTCCAACCAAGTCTGACGATTGAAACAACCGGGCCCGACTGCTTAACGTGCCCTCCGAAGCACGGTGGCGCTCAGATAGAAATGCCACTATCGGCCACCCATCCATGTAGGGGCTGAGCTGCACGTTGCTTAACAATCGGACTGAACTAACATCGCGTAGTTAATCTACGCCACTAGCGCTATAAGATCTAAGGCTCCAAAACTAACGGTTTTCGATATCCACAGCTCAAAACCAGGCGTCGTAAACACCGGAAGCTGTTCCCTAAAGCCCAATACTCCCAACTGACCACCCTGGACGAAGACCTCATGCCAATGACGTCATCAACCACGTCATTAACCACAAACTCTTTACATAACCAACTCGAAGAACCAACATAGATTAGAACCTTATGTCAATGTAAGTAGTTATATTTTACACTGCAGACTGATATTTAAATGTTTCATTATATATTGTATATAATGTTTAATCGTTTATGTACTGGTTTATGGATGGTTAAGTCGGAAACGTATTGACAGATGCTACTGACATGTATATAGATCCATTACACTTCAAAGGCCCGAGCTTACTGAGATACAATAGTGGCGCCACCAAAATACGTATGGAAGATCCTTTACTGTGTATCTTATTGGTTGCGCTACCAATTTGTTGCTGGCAATCAAATCACAATCATAATCGTACAACCATTCTGCCATTATCAGAAAGAGCTTCAAGTACATTTTCATACGTATTGTGTTGAACCTTCAAGTACTATAGTTTCGCAAGGAGTCAAACCTATATGCGTATACAAGGCCTGAATCCCACCGTTGCTGTTCGGTTGTTTAGCACGTTGGCTAATGACAACTTTTGTAGCGCCATACTACATGCTACCGATCATATTATGACGCTTAGTCACAGTGTGGTCCTCTACAGAACTCAATGTCTTTTCGTTCGCGCAACTGACGTTCGCAACAGAGGAATTCAGGCCTTACAGTACTTATGCATTAGAGTCAAAGTCGTATGAACAGTGAGGAAGGCCTAATGAATATACAATCTATTTTGCCTTACGAGATTTAAAAGGTGAACTAATATGGCTGATTTTATAACCAAAGTTAATTTCTTCTAGAGAGGAAAAAGGTTTAATGATTTGATTCCATTTTTATCCCATTTCAGAAGGAAAACCTCTATACAAAGTCTATAGTCTAAAGTATCTTTGGTTGAAAAATAGACCTTAGTTCACATTTAAATTCCCGTAAGTAAGCTCGTGTAGATTAGTGGCCAACCCTGTTGTAAGTCCGCCTAAAGGCCTCCAACATGGTAGACCATTAGGCTTTTCGTTGAAACATCAACATTTTTTTTCAAAAGCCCATTTGTACGTACCCTTCGAAGCACGCTAGCGAGATAGCTCAGATAGAAATGCCACTATCGGCCACCCATCCAAGTAGGGGTCGAGCTGCACGTTGCTTAACAATCGCAATGAACTAACATCGCTACGTCAGCACTACACTAATTCCCGTAAGAAAAAATAGATTGAACACTAATCTATGTGGATTATTGAACGTTAAGTCGCGGACGTGTTCTATGGTCGTGTCAGCCATCCGGTAATGTGTTTCCGGCTACAGATATTTCATATTTGTGGGGTGCAATTATACTTATTCTATGTTTAGTTTGGTGTTTTAGGTATCTATAGATATGACATTGATATTATATTTTCTATGCTCTATACTTTTACAGACTTATTCATACACGATCTATAGCAAAATCACGGATTAAAGTGTTTTGTCTCTTTTACTCTTTAAAGCATAGCGTTTGTCAAAAAGGGACAAACCATTAGATAGCTAAAGTGCTGTTTATAAGCGTTTATGAATAAGAACTTTTAATGAATAATAGAATGTGAATGTAAAGCTGGCTATTGACGGTGCTTTTTCAGTTTCTAACTAATACTATAATATATAACAGTAACAGGTGAATCCGGAAATAGTGTCTGCTAAATCAATAGCACAACTTGTTTTGATTCGTTGTGGTCTGGTAACCTAGTCAACTAACAATAATGCCTACATTTGCTAAAGAAAATGTTCTGGCTAAATCACATTATAGTCACTTTGTTTTATTAGTTATGTAAAATAGTAACAATAATGGCCTAATTCTCACCAAAAGACAATTCCTTTTGAAGGGGAAAAGGTTTAGTGATGAGAAAATAATAATTCAAGGCAAAGGCTTATAATTAATATAATAATGAATAACTATTATTATTTATCACCATATAATTTTCGATAAATAGTGCGCATCGTTAGTAGCCCCCTTTATAACTTCGACATAATTCTACAACTGTACAGATGTAGTGAATAATCCTTTCCTTTCGTATTTTCTCGGAAATGTTCGTTTTTGTCTTACTACTTCACTCTCACTCAGTACCCATCGAGACAACAGTTTGACATTTGACATTGATAAATAAAGTATGCGATTTATTTGATACCTACACGCACTCCTACACGTAATTTAATAATACAGTAATTCATAGACACATCGGCACCATTCGGGTGTTATCGTTGTTCCGAGTTTTGCCGATAGGAAAGGATTATTCACTACATCTGTAGTAGATTCTTATTGTGTTAAATAACTTATTTTCATTGATTGCGTAGATATGTTATTATTTTCCATAAATTATTAAAATAATTTAAGGCGACATGTTATTGAGTAATATATTTATGTAATTAAAATAGATTTATGTAATATATGCAACGGTTTATGAATAGAATTACTCTGAAACTGTGTGTAATAAAGAAACTATTATCAACTTAAGTTTTACAATGTATTCGTATGAAAGTATTCATTCATTAAGAATTGATTCAATTTACTTCATTGCAACAATATGTGCGATTCATTATAGGAATTACGGTTATTTATTTGATAGTAGACTTCATTTCGTAACAAAGAAGGTGTATATCTATAAAACATCAATATTTAATATTCTTATTTCTCAGTACGCATTGAAAATAATAGTTTTATTGAAGGTTTCAGAGAATGTATATAAAGTTCAATTAATATTTATAAATCAATATAAAATTACATTTTCATGTAATCTGTAAATATGTACATATATAATTAAAAAATGTAAATAAATTGATGGTTTTTATGACGGATACCTTGAGTGTTTTATTGTGCCTCAAATACACTACCGCGTTCCCATAAAGGTGCAATTAGACTATGACCGCCGCATGCAACATGCCTTGAGAGCTACAATTTGAATCCTCCGCATGACTAATTTTAACTTTAAATCTTAAAACGTAGCTGTCAACGCATGTTCTATGAGGCGTTTGATCTGTCTAAATGCTGTCTAACTCTCACCTAAGACCTCGGGGAATGAGTAAGGTCTGAAACAGAGCGTTGTGTAAACTCTGTCCGCACAAAACACAGCTGAGACCCTAACCTTTTGCCCATTTCCTCAAAATCCCATAAATTATAAATAGTATGTATATTCTTTATAATTGCCACATATATTTTTTACGCTTCGATAGTCTAGTGGTATGTGCACTCGCCTGCCAAGACTGAGGACCCGGGATCAATTCCCGGGTCGAGCGAAAACATGTTTCCTACTTTTCAAACATGGCTCGAGTTTGAGATCACCAACCCGCGTTTGGCAAGCGTGGTGATTTTATCTAATCCTCACTGTACTGATATTTTCAGTGAGATGAGAGGCTTTTAACCAGCAGTGGGGCATTACAGACTAATACTTATGAAAGTACAAAGAAGTAAAATCAAGTCTAATAAACAAAACACACGTCCTCAAAGGTCTATGTGTAGACAGTTTTGAAGAATAAGGGTATGCCTTTTCACTATAACCATGCCAACATGGCATAGCATATGCCTATGGCTATGCTAGCACATCGGAAGTGGTATAATATAGAATCAATTTATTTAATTAAAGCATTTCTAGAAAAAGTTCTTTCATATAAATGGCTATTTCACTCAATGAGCTTTTAATGAGTAAACATTCATCTATTAATTCTCTAGTTTTTCCTGTTAATGAAACCATGATTTACTTCGAGAAATGTCGGTAAGTGGAAAATTCTACTATCAGATATTATTTTCTTTCACTGGAGCAAAAACTATACTGTATTTACTTGTTTATGCAAGAAAAAGTATAAAAAGTATAGCGTTTTGCTCAGTTATTTTTTTGTTATGTTGTTTTTTCTCCATTTTTATTTAATTGAAAAGTATATTGCGATTCAAATAATAATAGAAAGAGATAAACATACAAACAGTTGAATAGCCATCTGCTAAGTTAGTTAACAGTTTGAAACCCATTTTGCAAAAAAAGCAATTCGTTATTCAAAAACCCAAATAATATTTATTACGCTTTGCAAAGCCACAACGCTAACCACTATATCACATTTACACATCATGTGTACGTATAAATATTAATTTTCATACTTATTACGTAACCGCGAGTAAAAATGGTGCCATTAGCGGCGAGACAATAAAAACAGATTACCACGTTCTTAATGACAATACTTTATTCTGTACACACAGGTTTTAAAGTTGAACAACTTTCGTACACTGAAAATGGTACAAAGTTTCGAAAAGTTCATTTAAATTAATGAAGGTTACGTTTATTTGAACCAAGTTCTTTAAAGGGGATTTAAATTTTAATTCTTTGTAGAATACGAGATGTTTTGAATAACAACAAGCATTGGAATTTGTTATCAAATACTTAATTTAAAGTTGAATATTGCTTTCAAATGTCTAACGTCAGACATAATTTTGTCTCGGTAACATTTAATGTTATTCACAAATATGAAGGCACTTAAAACATGTCTTTACCTAACTTGTCATCTAATTATTTTAACATACTTCAAAATAAACAAATATTTTGTTTTAGAAAAAACCGACTTACAGTGTTACATACGACAAAGTAAAACTGCCAACATTGTTCATCAACTTAAGCATCACTGTGTCACTGCACACTAACTGGAGATATACCGAAGCTCATCCGAAATACATCTTCTGGAAGGAAACAAATGCCACGAGTACATACGCCTTTATTTCCATTGCTCGCTAAACTAGGGGACAATGTGTTAAATGACTGCTTCTACAGAACTGAATCTAGGATTAGATTCCATCTGTGTTTGAATGAAAACTGGAAGCCATTTTGAAATAGTGAATGTATCAGTTAGAGATCGTTCTTTTGGCGCGGAATTGAATGAACGAGATGTGTAGAAGGAAATGTATAAAATGTTTGCTCTATTTTTTATGCAAAAAATGTTTTATGCTATACTTTTAATCTATCTATCTAGCTATTACTATTTAATAATAAGTTAATTATTTCGTTAAAGTATTTTCATGTGAATAGAACTATTAAAACAGCATTTTATTAGATTTATATATTCATTTCTCTACAATAACTAATCTTGAGTTGCCTGTTAAGTTGTAGTTGATGTCGGACAAGCATATATGCAACGTCTCAGAGATGTCAAAATCACTCTTATGGAAACATTCGACGCCACTGAGTACTATTAGGCAAAAACCAAGTATTAACTATTAATATCCCATCAATTAAACACCAAAATAATAAGCACTGTTAAAGGAAACTGCTTCTTAACATTTACATTGAAAAAAACTTTTTAGAAAATGCCATTTAAACCCGCAGCAGGATTAAAAACACCACATAATAAAAAGCAAAACAAAACGCAACTTTAAAACGGCGAACATTTCAGGGTTTCATTTTAAGCGGCCGCCAAATTAACTTCAGAGATGTTATTCCTTACCTTTTTTATTATTTAACACCCTACCTTGTTTTTCATGGACAAAGGCCACAAAACAAATGGAAATAAAATTTGCGACGAGCCTTCACTGGGGCCGCAAAGATTTCAACCAGAACAAAGCAGAGACCGGCTATTTGAATTATGAATGTGATTTAAGATAAGTGTGCCTCGCGTATATTTTAGCCGGTTTTGTGAAATAGTGATGCAGCATTTTGATATGTCCGTGAAATAATAAAGCGGGCTCTTTTTGTGCTGGCTTTTCATTATGTTATACCGAATTTTGTAGAGATAAGGCTTTCGAGATATGTCTAGTTTTGTCCGCAAAAACAGATTCGTTACGGGTTTTCGTACTGAAGACTTGGCATCTCTAGCGGGTTTATGCTTCCGTACAGCAAAAGGAAAGTTTTACTCCTGTTGTCGTTGGTTTTGTTTTTGAATATGTTTCGTTTCTTTTAATGAATTATTTATTAAATTAAATCATTAATCATTCATCCGTCGGTCCCGGTAACTTTCTACGGATAGTAGTCGTTACATGAGCCATGTCAGAGGCCTTTGGTGGCTCAATAACTCTAACACCAAGATTGGTCAGGTTGGCCATCCACTCGATGAAGAAGAAGATTAGATATTTTGTCATAAAGTACACTTAAAACTTTCACAAAACGTACGAGATACATATAAAAAACAAAACAACGGCCTTTTATTTACGCACAAGTCACACCTATCTTATATAAAATTATGTTTTCTCTTTCTCAGAATCAATCGATCGCTCATGAAACGATTCCTTAATATGCCATCGAGTGGTGGGACGATAGATATAACAAAAATTGAACAAGAGGCAACCCTTAAAGAACTCCACTTCCCAGATAAAGTAATACACATATATTCCCAGCGTAGTAAGTTAGTACTGTGTTGTATTGCGAATTCACCTCACACTGAACATAGTACACACACAACAGAGACTGTCCTTCACATTTATTTCCTGGAGAATCTTTTATTAATGTCTAGCGTGAGACGGAAACTGTATCTCTAGGTAAGGGTATCGGTACAATGGGTGAAGTAACAAATAAGAAAAAAGTATTTATATTGTCCTATTGCGTCAAAGGCCTCTCTTCTCAGTGATGATATCAGTACAGTGAGAAGATCTAATGCTGGTTGGTGATCATCCCGAGCCATGATTGAAAAGTAGGAAACATGTTTTCGCACGACCTGGGAATAAGTGGGTGATAATATAAACATCATAACATGGACATCTGAAGAGGTGTGAAAAGTTTAAAGTGTACCTTTTAAATGAACGACGTCAAACGTCACGGCACGTTGCACTGAAAAGAATACGGTAATAGGCCACACCGGCAGGTGATAACAGTAGTCACCTAATTCGATGTTCGCAGTAGGACAGCGACTGATATCCTAATCTGAAGGCGAAGCTCAATAACTGAAATAGATTGAAATAAGTTCAACGACCGATGCACGTACTTACACCTGCAACCCGTTAACTGCCGCTTGTTTTGAACTATCACCTAAATGATAGTTTATAGATAGTTTACGAACTATAAAAAGAAAGAAGTGTATGTTAATATTGTTAATGAAATACAATTTATTTTGACTGGACGAATTTGCACACGGTTAATAAGACCCAAACTAAACTCTAAGCAATTGTTATGGAATCTAATTTACTGATACTTCTAGACATGCATACACATACATAAATACTTTCGTTTTATTGCCTGAAATATAATTATATTTTCATTCAATTTATTGCTGTCATTGAACTTAAATTCAATGTTCTAGACGTGTTTTTTGTACCTAGTAGGCTTATTCTTTTCTAATCCAGTGTATCTTAACCCTAATCAGCGAACCCACCTGTTCCTCTTTTTTCACACCACAGTACACACGATAAATATTTTGTACGCAACATTTAAAACATTCAGCCCATACACGCGGTGAGAGTGAACACCAGCGCAATAATTCATAAGATTTGAGTGGGCAACAATAATTCAAAGATTCTCTGACGTGAGTTTGTTCTAGCGTTTTGGGGAGGTCATTAAGTTATTAAATATTCTATGGAGTGTTTAAGTACTTTTAGTACCAAAAGAATTAAGAAAAATGTTGTGATTGTAAACTATATTTCTTTCAAAGATATCTTTAATATAAAAAACCTCCTGAAAAACCACCTTCCTGATTGAATCACTGGTTTTTTGGTAAAGTTTTTGTTTAATTTGTACTATTTAATTATTACGATGTAAAACAGTTGTACTGTGTATAGAAAAAAATGCAAAATGTACATTCGTGTTTAAAAAGTATTAACCTTTAATGTCTCTCTGCTGGGCAAAGGCCTCATCTCACCGAAAATATCAGTACAGTATGGAAGATTAGGTGTAATCACCACTCTTGCCTTATGCGGGTTGGTGAAACAAGGAAACATCCTTCGCTCGACCAGGGAATTGAAACCGAGATCTCAGTCTTGACAGGCGATTGGTCATACCAATAGACTACTGAGGCTTGTATTAGTGTAACCAACCTTTTTACAAGTATATATATAGTTTTAATTACGTTATTTATTTGCTTACCTCAAATATTTCACTTTTATTTATGTTTAAAAACTCATTTCTTCATAATCCTTTTCCAATAGGCAGGTTTTTTGAAATGTAACGTTCTATTTTTACTTTTATTTTAACACAAAACATTATCAAATTCACGGTCTGGTATATAAAAAGCACCATTTGATATGTTCGGTTCTCCTTGAATAAAAACCTGTTATGTAGCAATTGAAAAGCAAATACACCCAACATGTGAGGAATTCCGCCATCACAATCAATAGTCAATCAACATTCCCTTCGTAATATTGCCCTAAGCAATATAAAATGAATTTGATCCATTAGCCAAAAGTAAGTACCAATAAAATCTCCCTACGATTTTAAAATTCAATTTATTTTTGAGTGATTTTTTATTGAAATCTATAAACGTGGTGACGAGTGCCTAGTGTATTTTGATTCGTAGCAAATCATTTTATTGTAGCAGAGCGCGTAGGTAATTTCGTAGCCGTAGCGCACTGGCTCGGTTTCCGTAGCAAACCGTAGCAAATTACGTAGAGTCGTAGTAGCCGTGGTATTCAGCCTTGAGCCACCTTAAAACAGATTTAATTTCTATCAAATAGGTCTATAGCAAAATAGGTTCGGCCACAAATAAACAATATTTATTCATACAATTTATAAAAAAATCCAACATGACATGTGTACTCTCTTTTTTTCTTCCTTTGCAGCTTTGTAGCATTAGACTTGAAGAAGATGAACGTAAAAGTAGAACTAGTTGGCTAGCTTACTACAGCTTTTAAACTCGTCCAATTTGAATGACTAACTCTCGGACTCAGAGACGTAAAATGCTTCGGTAATAGATATATTATGAGTGATTTGAGTATGTAATGTCTGAAAAATTACGTCAATTAGTAAAAAGTCGGTTTAATGGCCGTCTCTGAGCGTGGCATTATGACTTCTGTAACTTACAGAATACAGAAATTATTAATTTAAATCAAATCATGATTAATATATTATTGAACATCGTCGTTGACTCTTTAAGCTAAATGATTAAGCTCTTTTGATGTTATTTTAAATTGAATGCTTTGATGGCGCCTTGAACGGTTTTCAGTGTAAATCAGTTTACAAAACGCGCTCTTATTTTCAATTGAAATAAGTAATTATAATCATTTTCGTACACATGTTCTTGAACGGTTTAAATTCTTTCTACAATAAGGTAATTCGATTTAATTTAATTCCTTTTGTTATGGAAATAAATTTCATTATTCAGACACTGTCGTTGACATTGAGCGAATTCATAAAAATTCTAAAGATTAATTTTAAAAGACAAGTATGCCGTTCGCTCTTTAATAATATTATAACAATATTTTTAATACCAATTTTAAGAAACAGTGTGATTATATTATTTTATGGGAGTGCAAGTACAATATTCACATATTGAATTGAAAGCACGTTTACGTATATACACTCCACTTTTATTCTACATTTTTATCTGACGCTTCGGTTCCTTTACATTACAGGAACCGTAGTCACAGAAGACTCCCATATTCACATATTCAAAAAGTAAGTCTCCTGGATAACTTGGTTAATACCAGGATTTGCATATATGTATGATTCAAATGCAATATGTTGAAACAAATAAAAAAAAACGTAATGAAATTCAAATTTGGACCCACTTAATCCCACCCCTTGAAGTTGAGTTGTCGCAAAAATATATCATTTTGATTCGGATTTCCATTTATCTTTACCCTCAAAAACATATCCAAGATATATGTCCTGGCGATCCTATGCAAATTATATTCGATGTAGGCACTTATTTATTTCCAAATAACATCGTTCAGATTATTTGACAAGGGTCGAAACGTCGGATATCATTCCGGTATTCCATATTTCTGCACTTTTTTGTTGATCCGACGTTTCGGTGTGACCTCCATATATTAAAGCCGTGAGTCGGCTGTGGAGTAGTTAAATAAGTTTGCTTGTGGTCAAATGTGGAACTAAATTAGGTTAGTATGTTTGAGTAGGTTTAAGTATGTTACTGCCGAGCTGAGACATGTCTATTAAATCGACAATTAATGAATTAGAGTAATTTTTCATACATAACTTCTCAAAGTCACTCATTAGATCTCTGCTTAGGTAGCATTTAACGTCTCTGACTACAGGCGTAAGAGTTTTTAGACCGCCTAAGACTTCCAACAAGGTCTAACGAATATAAAAATCGGCAATGATACAACGGAAATAAAACAAATAACTATTTAATTTTAGATTATTTTGCCATAGCTCTCAAACTTTTCACTCAAATTTGCATAATATATTCTAAGCTTGTACTGAAACATGCTACAGTGGTGCCCTCTTGTACATTCTTGTCTAGTACCTACTCAACGTAACATACTGGGATGAGAGGCGTCAAATATACCAAAAATCGCGAAACATTTTTGAAATTGTTTAGTAAACTTGTTGATTTTATTTATCATGGTTTGGTATGATACACTTTTTACACACAAATTTAATTTCAAAACAATTTGAGAATGAACATTTTACCTAATTTAATTTTGATAAGGATTATGTTAGTAACATAATATTTCGCCTAGCCCGAAGTTAGCAAGCGTGGTGATTACGCCTAATCCTCCTCACTGTACTTGTGTCTTCTGTGAAATCAGAGGGCCTTTTCCTAGCAATGGAACATGACATTACACGCTGTCCCTACACGCTTTTAATGCTGTCTGTCCATTGAAGCAAAGCGAGAAACGAAGAAATATTAATCCAACGGGAAGTTAATGACAATGAGCAGGGTAGTAGAATAGTATAAACACTTTACTTATAAAGCTTACATACGTGTCAAAAATAATCATAATCAGCATAGCAATTTTCAGATGGAACATATATATATAAGTATCCACTTTCTGTAACATTTTTAATACGAATATTGGTTGAAATACTACACTTGTTGCCATGAATGAAGCCACGAGGCACTACAAGTATCCTAGAAAGCTAAAAATGAAACTACGAGACGCTACGAATGTTTTATAAAGTAACAACTTTATTCTTCCATACAGAATTACATTTAACGTTTCTCATGAACAAAACAAGAATAATAAAATAAGTCATTAAATAGCTACGAATCGCCGGCTCAGCTTCTTAGGAATGACACTGTAATGGCTCCCAAACAGCTAAAATAACAATAAATATGGTTATTAACGAACAAAAAATATACAGTTTATATATATACGGCGGATTTCTGTTTTATTACTGTATTTTTGTTGAGTTTGTTAATTTGTTTCGTAGTGTTATTTTGGGTTAAACGTTACTTATTTCAAGTAGTCCTACTAATATTATCAATGCGAAAGTTAGTGAGGATGTATGTATGGTTGTTACTCTTTTACAAAAAAATTACTGGATGGATTTGGATGAAACTTTACAGTAATATAAGTTATACATCAGAATAATACAGGAAAGGGTACAAAGCGGGAAACACCGCAGGGAGCTGCTAGTATATCTATAAGTGGGTTAATTGGTAGGAAGGTATATAAGAAGCGTACTTAGTAATTAGTGGAATTATTAATAAGGATTCATTACAAAATTTTATTAATAACTAGTTATTTCCCGTGATTTCATCCGCATACAAGTCGATATTCAAATAGAATTTTTGAGTGGTTTTAGATATTTTTAACCCCTTTAGGCGATTAATTTCAATAAATGTCCCATTCAAACCTTTTCACTGCTTTCGGGGTAGATTTTTTCAAAGTTCTTTCTTATCGAATGCTTAAAGGCTTCCGACATGGTCTTACGATTGAAACAACCGGGACCGACAATTTAACGTACTCTCCGAAGCACGGTACAGCTGAGATATAAAGTCCAGTATCGGCCACCCATCCAAGTAGGGGTCGAGCTGCACGTTGCTTAGAAATCGCAATGAACTAACATCGCTTAGTCAAACTACGCTTCGAACGCTACAGTCTTTAATTACTTCTTCTTCATCGAGTGGATGGTCAACCTGACCAATCCTGGTGTCAGAGTTATTGAGTCGCCAAAGGCCTCTGACATCGCTCATGTAACGACTACTATCCGTAGAAAGTTACTGGGACCGACGGCTTAATGTGCCCTCCGAAGCACGGAATCGTCTTGCTTTTCGGACAATCAGATGATTCAAGCCTGCAATGCCTTAACCAAACTGAGGACAAGTCTCATTAAGAGAAATTTGTGAGATATTGTCCCCACCGGGAATCGAACCCGGAACCTCCGGATCGTGAGCCAGTTGCTCAAACCACAAGACCACGGAGGCTGTTTTATTTACTACTAACGAAGCTTCATCTTCTTCCTTCTTTCTGCCCAGTAAGGAGAACCAAACCTCAACACTATTACATTTAACCGTCTACTAAAATTGCTTATTTACTTCCCACTAATTATATTTATTGCTCGCCTATAAACAATCGAGTATTTATGAGCATGTGTTATGGCAAATAAAAATAAGTATCTAATCTAACTAATACAATAAAATTTATTAGCCTGTGTATTGTAGTCTATAAATTTCTCACAGTTTTTGCTTACTTGCGTATAATTTGTTAGAACTGATAAATTATAATCAATGTCCTTTAATTTATTTGTAAAATAGGTTTTATTAGTGAAGTCACACTCTCAGTGCGGTTTCATACAAAAGTGAACCGTAGCGGGCGCCCGCAGCGTGCGAATCCGCACGCGACGGGCGCAGGCGACGGTTCACCTCTGTATGAAACCGCACGCGGCGGGTGCACGCGGCGGGTGCACGCGGCGGGTGCACGCGGCGGGCGCACGTGGTGGCGCACGCGACGGGCACACGTTTAACGCAGTTTCAGCCCATAAAGAGATTCAAAAGAGCTTTATGGTAATAAATGAATACCGCTTTATTAATAAACGCGGTGTAACTAAAACACTGATATACTGTCTTTTGTCTCTTTTGCTCTTCGGAAAATTGCGTATGTCAGAAATAGACAAACTATTTGATAGCTACACTGTTCTTAATACGCCTTTATTATTAAATTCTAAATTCAAATATTATTTTTCTTATTTCTTCCGTTATTCACCCAAATGCTTATTACCAGCTATTTTCTACGTTCATACGCAAATTGTGCGTTGTATATTTATTTCAGTTACGTAGCTTGGTTTAATGCGTACAGGGTAAGCGTCGCCATAGCCACCCCAAGGAGAATAACACAGATTTACACCATTCATTTCAAACATAATACAGTTGAAATTAATTGTTCTACGTCTCAAATTCATATGGCGTTTCTCTTGTTTTGGAAATTTTCTTGTTTTCGCGAAACTTCTTTGAAGATTTTTACTGAATGTATTTGGTTAACAACCCAACAAGCTGCTAACGTTACATTTAGATCAGTTAAATAAGGCGAAACCTATCGAAACCTATTATCGAATCTAAATAATTATCTTATTATCTTGGTGGCTTCAAATCGAGAAACCTGGCGGGAATGGGGGGAGGCCTTTGACTGACAATGGAATGATACAGGCTAACAGTAACAGGAATATCGAATCTTCTTCTTCATCGAGTGGATGGTCAACCTGACCAATCCTGGTGTCAGAGTTATTGAGCCGCCAAAGGCCTAACGCCAAAGGCCAAACGCCAAAGGCCATGGCATTATATTTTTGTGAGATATCCCCACCGGGAATTGAACCCGGAACCTCCGGGTCGTGAGCCGGGCGCTCAAACCACAAGACCACGGAGGCTGTAATATCGAATAATACACATATAGGACTATAAAGATACAATTAGACTATGTCGTTCACCAAATGCAAAGAAAGGTGCAATAGTTTTTATATTTGAATACAATGAATAAACGTAATCTGTACAAAAATATTGTTTAAACTGACTCTTGTTTTCTGCTAATTAAAGTATGTAGTCTGAAATAAATAATTATTATTATATTTTTTCTAAATAAATAATTAACCTCAAAAACGAAATATATTGTTTAACCCAATAAAACAACGCTACCAAAATACTGTCAATACAGCGAAGTAAATAAATACATCCGTTATTTATTGTTATTTAAACTTAAGTATGTGAGTATGTCGAAAAAATTCTATTGTATCAACAGAAACAGATTTCCCATGAGAATATGAGTGACCGTTCTGTTGAGTGAAATTGAAAAAAAACCGGTTATACCGTACCGTAGTATTATGTGTACTTTTGTCTGTATGTTGAGTGAAATGTTTTTGGGAGAGGGAATTTAAGTTTGTAAATCACTGATAAACCTTCAGATATAAAAATAAATATTGATAAGTTTTCATAGGGTTATTTCATAAGGAATATCTATCAACTTGAAGAACCTTCCTGCCAAATTTCATGTTTCTAGGTGTAGCGGTTAAGGCTGTGCGTTGATTATCAGTCAGTCAGTCAGTCAGTCAGGACTTTGAATTTTATATATATAGATCTATACCAAAAGAGTTTGATTTCGTGTTTTCTTTTTGTTTG
Organism: Cyclophora albipunctata; assembly: GCA_963082685.1. NCBI lineage: Eukaryota > Metazoa > Arthropoda > Insecta > Lepidoptera > Geometridae > Cyclophora > Cyclophora albipunctata. Next base: position 2,193,044 of record OY720128.1, read on the forward strand.
TTTGAACGTGATAATCTCAGAAACTCCGAATCCGATTTGAATGATTAATTTTATAATGGATAGCCACATTCAACGGGAAGGTTATAGGCTATTCTTTATCAAAAAATATTTATCCCCCCGGGAACGGGCACGAGGGGCGCTGCTGTTACATATATGTTTATCATATACGTATACCTACAACATGCTTCAGTTGACCACTAATTGAAATCAGACATGTGACAATCCTTACATAAATGCTTTGCCATACTTCTATTAGTAAAGGAATATCATGTGTTAGGCACGTGATCACGTCACATTGATAGAGGTGAAGCGAAGCGATATATGTACTACTAGCAGCGCCCCGCGGTTTTACCCGCGTTGTGCCCGTTCCCGTGGGAATTTCGGGAATTTTTTTACATAAAAACCTTCCTCTTGAATCACTCTACCTATTTCAAAAAACCACATCAAAATCCGTTGCTTAATTTTAAAGATTTAAGCATACAGACAGACAAACAGTGTGACAGACACGAAAAAGAGACGACTTTATTTTATACTATGTAGTGAAGTACGTTAGTACATAATATGTAACTCAATGCGAAGCGATTGTCATTTGTCTTACTATAGTTCTAAGGACCGACACTGCGTTCAGCGTGCGCATGCCGCTGTTCCATACAAAAGTGAACCGTCGCGGGCGCCCGCGGCGTGCGCACGCTGCGTGTGGCTTCATACAAAAGGGAACCGTGGCGTGCGCCCTTCGCGTGCGGTGTCATACAAAACTGAACCGACGCGTGCGCTCGCTTAACGCAGTGTTGACCCTTAAAGCAATAAACAAACGACCGAACTCGCGAGTAAAACTAGTAAATATTAATTATACTTATTGGTACATGTACGTATTCCATCCAGTTGATTGATGGAGAATGTCCGTTGAAATATCTAGTTATTTTACAAATAACCCGCTGGTCCGTGTTACAAACAACAGGTATAATAAATTAGCGTAACGATAGATCACTGTTATTACGATGTATTAGTGCGATTTGGATAATGATGCTTCAGTTGATTAGCTTTGTTTGTTTGGGTGTTAATGATGTGTAGTGGTATATTTTTTAAGCCTTCCTACATACGTAATGGTTTAGGGGTATGTTTAAAGCTACCCTCCTTCATTACATTATACGGAGGTACCCACTTACTAGGTAATGACTATGGAATTATATTGAAACTAGTTGTTGCACGCGGTGGTTCGAACTGTAATCCAATAGATGGCGCTAGTGTGAATTTTTTTTAGATCACGCTTACGTTATTTCCCCATATTTGGTGGGGTCGATTCCATACATTTTCAAAAAAAACATCAGATTTAGAAAAAATCTTCTCTTTGTAAAATTATTAGTATATAAGTATAGATGACAGCGAAAGTATCCGTAATAAGATATTCATCTGGTAGTTAGTTATAGTTAAAGCCATTATTAGTTGAAGGTGATGTTTTATCACCTTTCAACTTTGGACCCATTCCCCTATAATTTTGCCCAACGTTCTTTATAAAATTACGTTTAAAAGCCAATGTTTATACTGTCTACTTATTACACAAGAGAATTCCAAATTCAATTTGCTAAATAAAACCATTACACCGAACCACTGGAACAAACATTGTTTTGCATTGTCATGTAATTTTCAAACTATTTTAATACCCCTAACACACATAAGACCTCGCCGTAACTGCACTAGCGAAAAAACTTATTTAATCTAACTTTTTCACAATTTTCGCTTATTTTTAACTTCGCGAAACGAAGGGTGAAACCTAATGTATCGTAGGTAGTTGGAGTTGAATTCCATCGCAGTATTTTGGGATTAGAATCACTTTAGTTACACATTTGGCATAATGCCAGCTTTCGCTTCGGAGATTCCTTTTCCAAATTAACTTCATTATTCTTTTGCATTTCAAAAGGGTTTTGTGTAAAAGTCTTTATGCCAAACTGCTTTATTAAAGCTTAAGTTGTTGAGATGTGGAATGACGTAGACTTGACATTAACTGCCTTATTTATAAACGCTCTCCAACTAAAACACTGTTTCACAGTGAGTGTTTTGTCTCTTTTGCTCTTTGGAAAATAGCGTATGTCAGAAAGGGACAAACCATTTGCTAGCTAAAATGCTGCTAGTAAGCGTTTATGAATAAAGCCCTAAAGCGCTAGGTAAGTGCGGGTGCGGGCCGAGTGCGGGCTCGGTGTGACACCTTTCATACAAATACAAGGAATACAACGCCACGCGATCCGCAATCGGCCCGCAACCGACCCGCATTCGCACTATGTGTGTGCATAAGCGAGTTTACAAGCTGCATGTAAAACTACGTGGAATACGTTAATTATCACTTTAAATGACATCCCTAACTACTAAGTTTGTTAAACGAATTAATTCAATATCTAAAAATGTTGTGTAAAAGTAATAAAAAAGTAAAGTATTAGCTTGTAATGTCCCACTGCTGGGCAAAGGCCTGTCATCTCATTGAAGTCACAATCACAATCACCACGCTTGCCTAATGCGGGTTGGAGATATCAAACCCGAGCCATGTTTGATTAGTAGGAAACATGTTTTCGCAAGTAAGTAATAAGTAAATATTTTTTAGCCTGTTTACTTAAAACATTCTTCAGCATTATTCATATATATTAATATGACATCAGCAAAAAATATTATCTCACATTCCACATTTTCATTTGTTCCATAGGTTTAAAACGTTCATACTTATTACTTATTTACTTATAATATTATAAAGAGGTAAAATTTGTAAGTTTGTTTGTTTGTGTTCGAGCTAATCTCGGGAATTACCAGTCCGATTTGAATAATTATTTTTGTCATAGATAGCTACATACAACGTGAAGGTTATAGGCTATTTTTCATCCCGAAATTCCCATGGGAACGGGCACAACGCGGGTAAAACCGCGGGGCGCTGCTAGTACTCAATAAATAAAGCAACGTGATAAATAAAAGCGTAACAAACTTTTGCAATTACATTTCATTACAATTCCTTAACATTGAAATACAAACTTAACAGAACCGAGTTTTAGAACTAAAGACGTTTTATTGTGATTGCTATATTACTGTTGGTACTTGGATGCTGCTTCCTTATTACGACATTAAGGCTACATACATTAGCGTTTTTAACTTTTAGCCATTTGCTTTGTATCATTTTGAATGGAGGTTTTTTATGTTGAAGTTTTTTGTATAGATCTTCCTCACTGTTCTGTAAGATGAGAGGCCTTGAGTACCCAGCCTTGAGTTACAGGTATACTTTGTATAGTTGATTTAAGGCGAGATTTAACTGATTAGTTCAATAGAACGTAAGCATCACACACATTTCAAACTTTGTTTTAGAATTCATCAACTTGTAGCATGTAAAATGGGTTGCCATAGTGCAACGGTAGCATTTAAAATAAAACACTCTTACCCGTTAAGGCCTTTGTTAGTATAAACAACATGAAAGTAAAACGTCCTACCAGTAAAACGTCTAAAATTTTAAATGTTATAAACGTGTACAATATACTCGTACATACACATGTATAACTGAAATAAGCAAACGGTATGTGAGACAAAAGGACTTGCTACACTTTCTTGTTTCTCTTTACTTTTATTCTATTTTCAAATCTGTACGCTACGCCGTGACAACTATGTTATTGAATATCATATTCTCTATCCCTCCTCTACAAATAATAATTATTATGGTTCAAACAAGAAACATCTTCCACGTTCTGTCAATTCAGTAAAAAAACCATTGCAATAAACCCAACACAATCCAATTAAACTGCCCACCGTATAAATCCAACAATACGATTGTTGTAAAAACATTTTGTATCGAACACGATTCGATAATCAACATCGATTCAAAAGAAATTAATCGAATTAAATTCGTTATTGGTAGTCCATTAACAGATTTATTCTGCTTGCATTTTGTCCTGTTGTCATCGTTTAATACAATATATTTATTGTGTGGAACGTTCGTTCGAATTACTTATCAACATTCAGGGTTTATTCTATATTCAATTTAGAAGGAGAAGAGAGAGAGAGATGCGCAAAAGCAAAGTAAAGTAGTAGCCTGTAATGTTCCACTGCTGAACAAAGGCCTCTCGATTGATATTTTCGGTGAGAGAGAGGAGGTACTGATAGTACAGTGAGGAGGATTAGGCGTAATGACCACGCTTGCCTAATGCGGGTTGGTGACTGCAAAATCGAGCTATATTTGAAAAGTAGAAACATGTACGTACGGTGCAAAATGCATTACGATGTGTGTGTCTGTATTAATTAAGTATCGTGACCGCAAACACCTTTATTATGTTATAGGTATTAATGCACCTACAGATTTCTAGACTTTTTTGTCTTATTATTTGTTCAAACGGGAACTTACGTACGACGGAGGTTAATGTTGAGTGTCCCTCAACACGTTTCCCCGCAGTGCGGGGAGGGACGCTGTCGTGAGCGCTTCACCCACCTCCTGATGATGGTCACCGGACGTGACCGAAACATGTTGAGGGACACTCAACACTAATCTCCGTCGACGTAAGTTCCCGTTTTAACAAAAAATAATTACTTTATGTGCCAACAGATACTAGAAGTCTGCCTTTAACACCTGTACTCAGAGACGCCAAATACTACCTTCGTAGTAGAGATTTAATGAGTGACTTTGTGATATTTGAACAACGTCAACTAGCCAATTTAAAGAACGTCTCTGTATGCGGTAGTAAGACTTTGAAGGCCTTTTTCTCTAGTGTTGCCGCAAGATAGGCTACACCGATGATATCATAGGATTAACTGCATCAAATCAAGCGGCAACCTAATTTAAATAGGTTACTAAATTACAATTGTAACCGAAAATATCAAGCTTTTATTTAAAAACATCATCTACTATTCATTACTTTTCATTGATACAATTTACGTCACATTGTCCATAGAACATTCTATTCTATACACCTTGTATACATTCATTTTTGTCTAATGGAGGTCCATTATATGTACTGTACTGGTTAATTATATGTATCCACTGTACTGGTATTATTAAAACAGAAAAAAAACTTATATTTACAGACACTAATAGCACGCTAATGTTAACCCATAACCTATACTTTGTCGATATTTTATTTATCAAAGCACCTAACTAAAAATACGAGAAATCGATTGGAAATCACTTCTTAGAAACTTTACATGTCATGTTTATAGTACCTACAGAGTAAATAAAAGTAATGAAAAACTAACTTTGTGTACATATTGGCACTTCTGTGTATTAACAAGTGTGCTTTGACTTGCCTAGTTGTATGAATGCCTGAATAAACAAAGAAAATTGGTTGTTGTTCGTTTGCTAGATTTCAATTGTTTTTGAAAGACGCGTATTGAATTTAAATTAAGAAGTGGTTTGAGAAAAAAAACATGTGAACTCTTAGGGTGAATTGCACAAAGATTCTTAATTTGATTTAGAGCCTAAACTTATTTAAAAAACAAATGACGTTCATTTTAAATGGTGTTCTATTTGGTGCACTATAAAGTTCAATTTTGAAGGGACATCTTTTGGTTCTTAAACTTATTTAGGTACTGAATTGATTGAAGAGTGTTTGTGCAATTCGCTCATAATCTATTAAGTACCTAAGTATGTTAAACAAAAGCTGTTCGTTCAATATTATACTTTATAATGCACCTAATAGAACACAATTTAAAACGATCTTCATTTGTTTTTGAAACATATTTAGATGTCAAATCAAATTAGGAACTTCTACTTAGTGAGTAGCACTCGTAGAACTATTTTGCCTTTTGTAAAGTTAAGAAATAACGATAGCATAGCATAGTTACAAGTTAAGTCCGTTATAGGTATATTTATTTTCAAATAACTTCTTAATAGGCTACTAAAGGTTACTACATAACATAATAACGTGGTAAATAGAACATCATAAAACCTCCTTACACTATCAAACAAAAAAATATTCAAATGTAATTTCAAATACGAAGTGAAGTGAAAAGACATTCCAAGAGAACTTTTAACTGACCGTTCAATGAGTTTACATTCAGCAGAATGATGTTTTTTAAATCCTGTTTTCACTTCAAGTTTAATGTAAAAACGTTTTAACTGCTCCGATCGAACCTACCAGATTTCAAAGTGATCAAATTATGCAGAATCCCTTTTTGTAACAAAAAGATTTTCCCTAAATAAATTCAGGGTATTTTTTGTTCTCGTATCTACATGATTTTAATTAATAAGTATTTTCTTAGAAAAAAAATACCGTCTATTTCGTGATTTTTGTTTGTTCTATTAGGTAATTGGATTTCGTGAGATTTTCTTGGTTTTTGGATAAAATATATTTTTTACTGCGTATTAATGCAAAACAAGGCAATTGCTGTGGGGCAGGCTTAACTTAATGAACATGAACAAACGCATGAAAAGCGTACGAAATAGTTTTGCATTTGTATTTGATTGATAATGAGTTTTTGTGCTTCTGACTCCCGAGACATTAAGCGCTCCACTGCCACCGTGCCAACGGGCTTGTCAAGATTGACATAAGTTCGGTGATCACATTAGTTAGTCGAACATAATGTATGTATACCTCAAATACCTTCTCATTACTGAAATACCTATTATATGACCTAGAGCTCAAACCTTACGTGACTACATTGTATTAAGTGCACTTACCGTACTATTCATTTTCTTTATTGCGACAATAATAGTCGGATTAAAGCATGGCCTTCATAGAAAGTTTATGTATTTACTAGCAGTTGCCTTTGGTTTTGCCCATATTTGTGAGTTTAATGTTGTTACAGTTTAAATATACTCGTTGACTAATTTCGGAGCCTACAATCTTTCTTTCAAAATAATGTCATTTCTTCTGTCTATCTATATGAATACTAGCTGCGCCCCGCGGTTTCACCCGCGTTGTACCCGTTCCCGCGGGAATTTCGGGATGAAAAATAGACGTTGGCCGATTCTCAGACCTACTCAATATGCTCACAAAATTTCATGAGAATCGGTCGAGCCGTTTCGGAGGAGTACGCGAACGAACACTGTGACACGAGAATTTTATATATAAGATATAAAAGCTTTATTTTCTGTTTATTTGCCGAAAAGCGTTACACTCTAAAAAAAAACATTAAATTTGAAAGGAAAGAAACACATTTTGTTTATGATAGTCTCATTCGAGAGTTACGTTGTAGTACGTTCAAAAGAGCCTCTTTGGGGCTAAAACTGAATAAAAATATTTGACTTTGACTTTGACTTAGAGGAAGGGTCATAGAGACTTATTTTGTCCTTATATTTCGACAAGAATGGATACAAAGCGAGTAAAACGTATGGCACTGGTAGTAGAACAATAATAATCGGACAAAGTTATTTTACTTGAAAAGAAAAGAAAAGTATTAGCCTGTAATGGCCCACTGTTGGACAAAGGCCTCTAATCTCACTGAATTTTACTTGATTTATATTAATTTGAATGGTTATGGGAAAAGTATGAATATAAAGGAATGCTATTACAATCACGACATAGTATAAAATAAAGTCGTCTCTGTTTCGTGTCTGTTTGTCTGTTTGTCTGTATGTTTAAATCTTTAAAATTACGCAACGGATTTTGATGCGGTTTTTTGTAATAGGTAGAGTAATTCATGAGGAAGGTTTTTATGTAAAAAAATTATAAAACATAATCGCGTGTAGCGGCAAGTACTGAAATAACACTTTCCAGTATTAATAGTAATCGTTTACAATAGTAACACTATTTTGAGTAATATATTATTCGGACTTAGCTATTTTGTTAAAGTATTCCGACTGTGTTAACTAAATTAAAGCACAGGACACGCATTGGGTGCGAGCCGGTTGCGGGCCGCGTGACGTTGTGTTCCTGGTATTCGTATAAAAGGCATATTTTTTTCCACAAGCGAAGATACACATAGTGCGGATGCGCACCGGGTTTGGAACCGCACATGTATAGTGTGACACCTTTACATACAAATACAAGGAAGACAACGTCACGTGACCCACGCCCGGCCCGCAACCGCACTATGTATGACTGGCGCTTATACAAAGTAGTCGCGTATTTTGGGCATTATTAGTATTTATTGAATACCAATCAGCAGTTAACAATTTTAACATTTCTCCTCGCAGTATTAATAACACTGTATACCTTTAGGTAGTAGAACTTTGTTTAGTAAAGTTGATAACGATAAACAAATTTGGTATGTTCCACCTAAAGCATATTAAGTTTCCTCTTTATACCCAAAAATGTTGTTCAAAGCTTAACCTATCTACAAAATGCTTGAAAAGTAGCACTCCACACAAATACCTGTAAAGCGCCCTTGGTTCTACGTATTTTAAACCACCTAAAAATTTAAAGGCACAATGCATGCCTCTTGAATTTTTACCCTTATTTTTTTGGTCAACCTTTGAACCTTCTTCACGTTGCTTAGAAACGGGAAATTTGACCCTCCCAGGGTAACCGTTGTAAAATGTTTCACTTATTTTACGACAAAATGGGGAAAGGACTCAATAAATTTTGTCGTTACGAGGTTTTAGACAAAGCTGATCAATAATTCGGTGCGATCCGTTCTTTTGGACATGTTAATACTGAATGCTCGTGTTTGTTTAATTATGTTAGTAGAAAGATACGAGTATAATATAATGATGTATGTTATTCACTGACCGAGTAAACTAATTGGTATACTTAACTAACATTGGAAATGTTGGAATTTGCTTTTGCGTATTATATATTTATACGATTTTTTACACTGTTAATTGTCTGTAAAATACAAAACTTTATTTCATAACTTAAATGACAGTCTATTAAAGTTATTCAGCCTGCCAGTAGAAGGCTACATTTTTTACCATCTATGCGACTGATTTCATGTTAACATTTACTGGTGTGTAAGCGTAATGTAAAGCAACCCGCCCTTAGGACTCTTTTTTAGGTGTGTTTATTCGTCTGTTACGCACTACGGTAGTACTCGTACGTAGCAGCCAGCACACGAACGTTCCTTTTTTTTCAAACGAAACGCACGGAGAAAAACGATTATATAAAGATTTGAAGAGCTCTTAATATAAGTACACATAGGACAGGTATAATACCAATGAAATTACGGGACACTGTTTAATCAAAATTTTTAATATTTTTAATCAAATAAAAACTTCGTACTTCTAAACTAACTTTTAAGGAACAGAAGTTCGTTATAACGCTGGGAACACTTTTCCCTCAGTAAGGTGTATTTTGAAGAAATTAAAATTTCCCCGCTCATAACTTGTCTGGCAACTGTTGTGATAACGTGAATTTATGATTATTCCTCGTTCCTTTAAGTATTTCCCGTAATAACCGACTGTACTTGGGTAAATATTTTGTGTATGTTTTTTCAACAGACACTTTGAATTTTAAACGCTTGATAAAGTGCTGTTATTTATGTTATTAGTAAATTTAAGTTTTGTTTTGTTTCATTATTTTATTTGGTAGTAATTTCAAATATTAATTTAGGATAATTAGATACAATATTCATATGAAATCAGTATTGATCAGTTAACTAACTAACTTGTACCTTTTGTGTGTAACAAGCCTTAATTTTGTAGTGAGATCTTATATTATGTTCTTTAACAAATAATGAATAAATACAGAACAATCACTAAAACTTTTACAGTAACTTAATACACAGAAAGTCGAACTTCAACATCAACTTACAAAACCAAACAAACCCAATCCGAAATTCTTCAAAACGCCAGTCGTTTCAAATCCAATAATACTAAGTCTAGATTGACTTAGTCTCGGGCCTCTATTAAGAAACATAACCCACAAACAGGGCTTTCAGATAATAAAATTTAAAAGGGCAAACTTCTTCGGGGCAGAATGAAAAGTGATTTGCCTAATCCACTTCTCAATTTTCCAAGCCACTGAGTCAGCCGGTAACTATAAGCCGGTCCCCACACTGTGGTATTTTTAGCCGATTAAAAAATAATAACGCGAAGAGTTTACTTCAAATTCTCGTAGATTATTCAGCCAATGTATTGAAATGAAATTCGTTGAGTTATGAGAGAAAGTTTTATGAAATTGCTTTATATGGATTGTTATCAGCTTCTGTAAAGTGACGATCGCTTCACGTTCAGCTGTCTGCTGTGATAGCCAATAGGAATGTCACGTTATGGTTACGTGATTGTGACTCATTCTGTTCAACAAATGAGTGGAAACTTGTCATATAGTGTCATTCGGTGAACAGCGGACACTCTCATTCGCTCTCTCAACAGATCACAATAGAACAGTGACAGTAGCTGTCACTTTACTGTGTCCGCAGTTGGAGAACAGTTTAGTGTGAAGAAGATATTCGTTGACTGAAGTTGATTGACACAAGTTTGTCGACCGTATTAGGAGAACGACATAATGACTGATGTATATTATTAAATAAAATGTATGTCCAGTTTAATACAATTAGTTGCTTCGAAGTTACAAGTTACTCCATAAGAGTGTAATTAAGACTCAAATTAAACTATAGAAGTTGACTATATCTTAGCAAATCAGCCAAATTACTTTAAAGTTTAGTCAAGAGAGTGGAAAGCTTAAATTAAGTTGCTTGGAATTTGTTCTCACAACCCCTGGACCACAACATATTTCATGAAACTGCTTTAAATATTTCGTATCATTAAGTAGACCGTGAAAAAACGTTCGCAAGTTAACCATTCATCGCCTTTCATTTCACTTGCAGCCAAAGTAAATTTGTCAGAAACAAAACGAAGAGAATACAGTCACAGTGTAACATAATCAGAAGTGTATCGCAATCATACGCTTGCGGTTGCTTAGATTAAGCAAGTTTACAAGCTTTGCAGCTTCAAGCTCGCAAAGTAGACAGAACGTGAGCTAATATCAGATTGGAGGCGTTTTTGGGTTGATTACACCTAATGGGTACAGTGGGCTGACCCCACCTCCATGTGGGACACATAGCCAGGAAGAGAGAGAGAGAGAGGTACAGTGGCGAACCAGTGTCCTCGGGCGAGTACTTGGTTGGTAGAAACACAGAGGCGAGAGAATCACTAGAATCCCAATCTGCGAGCAAGTTATCTGACATATTTTGACAACCACATTTATTTAATTTTATTTCATTCTACTGTCCAAGGACAGTATAGAAGCTCCAGCTTGCACTTTCAGAACTTCGACGCATTAACAAACGTGCATATTTTAAAACTAACACTGCCCTGCGGTTTTACCCGCGTTATGACCGTTCCCTTAAGCATTTCGAGATACAAAATAGCCTATAACCTTCCCCTTGAATGTACCTATCCATTACAAAATGAATTATTCAGATCGAACGAGTAGTTTCTGAGATTAACTTGTTCAAACAAACAAAAAATCTGTTTTATGATATAAGTGTAGATTTCGAATATCGTTTTAAACACAATCTATTTAGGTACTCGTACTTGTTTGCATAAAACATGCAGATGCGTAGGTGGCCGCAGATGCGACATATCGAAGGCATAAAAATATGCAAGTGTTCACGTCAAAATGTAGATTCGTTAAATCGAAATTATGAATATTTATCTTATACGCACTATATACTTTTTGTAAACGAATCATCTTTGAGCTGCAGTGTGATTTAACAGCCTTTTACATTCCTCTGCTACTGCTACTAAATTCACTAAAACGTACCGCAAACTGAATTAAACTATGTCCCTCGCCGTATAAAAGGCGAAACCCTTTGGGCTCCTTGGTAAAGAACAATAGCACTAAGGCCAACAATGCTCAACACAACAACCTCTTCATTGTTACTCGGCGGACATCTTGCCATGAATACCCCTCTCAAACCACTAACAAGATCATATTTAAAGTAAAGCACTTGTACACTTTATTGTAAAAACTGAGAACTGTGTTCAGAAATATTATATGAAAAGAACAGATTTATTTACTTGAATCACTATTTAAAAAAGCTGCGTCCAAATCCGTTGCGTAGTTTTAAAGATCCATGCATACAAAGGGACAGACAGACAGCGGTATGCGACTTTGTTTTATACTATGTAGAAATATATTTATCTCAATAAGATAAAAGTATTGTTTTATTATTTTAACAATAATTTCCTCCAAGTAGGAGGCAACTCTGTTTTGATAACAACTTGAGACCATTAAAACTGTACAACAAATCAAAACAAGCCAAACATCTTTAGAATCTCATAAAATTATCTATTCCTATTGAAATATTTTAAGAAAGGTATCCGACGCATAAAACATTATTTCAACTCACTTCTAAAGTTATTAATTTGACATGAAACGTTAGATAAATTGTGATACAATTTTCAGTGAAGGGAAGACCGAAGACGAGTTCAAAGTGAGAAATGCCCTGTTTTGTTTAATATCGTCGTTATTCTTGATGGAATCTATTGTTTCCCGTTGAAGGGTGAAAGGAAAGGATTATTCACAGTCAAAAGTCAACGCTAACTGGCACGGCCTTCAAACGATTCTTAATAAATAAATCTGACTATATATAGATGTTGGTTGTCTATTGATTTGTATGTATTCCAAAATTTTACTTAACGTTCTTATGTTGCTAACGCCCGAACTCAGATACATCAAATGCTTCCTTAGATTATTATTATATCCTTCACTAGCAGCGCCCCGCGGTTTTACCCGCGTTGTGCCCGTTCCCGTGGGAATTTCGGTTTTTTTTTACATAAAAACCTTCCTCTTGAATCACTCTACCTATTACAAAAAACCGCATCAAAATCCGTTGCGTAATTTTAAAGATTTAAGCATACAGACAGACAATCAGACAGACACGAAAAAGAGACGACTTTATTTTATACCATGTAGTGATAGCCGATTTTGGCTGCAGCGACTGCAATCTCTGTTCATTTATGAACTCGATGTAGTGTCATGCGTCCTCATATGACTGATGTAACAAATTTAAGCGTTAAAAATGCGAGCACAGTGGTTACATGTACGGAGTCCATTTATAGATATTTAATTAATCTTCCTTAGTAGATATTTAATGAAAGATTTTGACATTGTAATGTATGAAAAATTACGTTTATTAGTAATGTGTCGATTAAATCGACGTCTCTGAGTGCGTCAGTAAACAGTGGATTTTTATCTGTGTAACGAAGTTAATAGAGTTGATAATGAAGTAATTAAGCACTACGCAGGCCTACGCCTCCTCTTCGTAGCGCATAAAACTACTACGCCGTAGTAGTACTGTAGCGCATAGTTACCTACGCTCTACGAGTCAGTGTAATTTGATTGGAAGAAAAAGAATTAAATTAAACGTCTTCAGAATTCAGGAACCGTTGTAGTCCTACTAATATTATAAATGCGAAAGTTTGTGAGAATGGATGTATGTATGGATATATGGATGTTTGTTGCTCTTTCACGAAAAAACTACTGGACGGATTTGGATTAAACTTTACAGTAATATGGGTCATACATCAGAATAACACATGGGATACATTTATCCCGAAATTCCCGCGGGAAACGATACAACGCGGGTAACACCGCGGGGCGCGGTTAGTACTACATATGTATATCTATACTTATTATGTCCATAGTTAACATGCTGAAACTGTTCATCTCATTCAAAATAAAATCTCATTTTTTTATCATTGACTTATCCTGCTTGTCTTGTTAAATCAATAGAAACCTAACGAATATTAACTCTTATCAGTATTAAACTAATTAGTTTCGTTAGTCTAGATTTGTTCACTTAAAAACTTTCAGTTATTTAATTAGAGATCTTGCAATGTGAAGCACGTTTTGATGTTAATTAAGATTTGTTTGAGGTGATTTTTTTTGACAAATATTTGTTCAACTAATGAAAAGTAAGATTGTTTAACTACAACTAGTATTTTACTTAAATTCATGTACATTTAATATATACCATTATTTTTTTAATTATGATATTGTAAATGTACAGACAATAAAATTTGAATTCAACCATATTATTAATTATCTTGTTTAGTTAATGAATGCAGTGTTGGCATAAAACCAGTTATCATTTTAATTAACCAAGAGAATGGCTGCCGTTAGCAAAATTGCTGTACAAAATATTTAGCAGAAACGTAATTTTTACTCGTAGAAGTATTACGAGTACCGTTTATAAACATCACAATGAGGTCCACAAAAAAGAGCTTATCTATATTTTTTAGCTTCTACTGGATTTACTCTTAGGGTGCATTGCACAATAATTCGTAATTTGATTTGCCGCCTAAACACAGCCTATACTTATTTTAAAAACAAATGACCTTCGTTTGGTGTTCTATTTGATGCACTATAAAGTTCACTTTTGAAGGGACAGCTTTTGTTGCTTAAACATATTTAAGTTCTAAATTGATTTATGAGGTTTTTTTGTGATCCGCTCTTACTGGCAAAGATTTGCACTAAAGTTTTAGTAGTCATGAGACTGACTTGTTTAACGCAAATCATTATTTTTCAGTCCAACAACACAACATGTCCAACTGAAAAAGTTACAACAAAAACGATACTTATATTAAAACAATAGTATAAATGAATTTTAATTCAATTACATGTAGCGTAGTTTTCCCGGTGGGGATATCTCACAAAAATATCATTGTGAGACTTTCCTCAGTTTGGTTAGGGCATTGCAGGCTGAATCACCTGATTGCTCGAAAGTAAGATAATTCCGTGCTTTGGAAGGCACGTTAAGCCGTCGGTCCCGGTTACTTTCTACGGATAGTAGTCGTTACTTGAGCCATGTCAGAGGCCTTTGGCGGCTCTATAACTCTGACACCAGCAGGCCTAGCCAAGTTGCAATTCTATGATCGCAAACGCTATAGAAAACGAAAATAATGTATGGGAATGACATTTCTCTAACGTTCAGAATAAACGAATAGATAATTCGTAGACAAGTTTACAATTTATCGTTTCGTCAAAACAAAGAGAATAGAAAGTTGTCGATTCTACAGTGTTGATCGCTTCATCCCATACAAATGGTAGCCAAGTTGCACTTTTGACAAGCGCAAACGAAACGAATTCTAAGTTTGTGAACGCTTGGGAAGCGAATGGGAAGCGATCGCTAGCACCTTGTAGAAAACGCTAGAAAATGGCGGATTTACCATCAGCTGTTACTGTTTTTGAGTGGTTGTTTATGAAAGTAATTGAGAATTGTGACTGGGAAGTGAAAAAAACATTGATTTTTTGAACACAGTTGCCTTCTAGCATCTTAAAATGCATTCTTTAAACATTCAATTCAATTCAATTCAATTTATTGTTCAATAATGTTGTGGTGTGCTCACAATGAAGCAGTGTGGTTGAAACGCCGGAGAAGAAATTTGTATCAAGAGTGCACAGAATCCATCCGGGAAATGTCGGATACTTTATTTAGAGAGCGATTTCGTTTCGACAAATATCCTGAATGCAGCACAAGGGTCAGGGGAAGAGCTATATACGCAAAGGCATATTCAAGCCCGAAACACCATTGAACGCTGCTTTGGATTACTCAAAGGACGGTGGAGATGTTTACTGAAAGACAGGGTTCTTCATTATCACCCGCATGTGGCTAGCAAAATAACAATGGCATGTGTGCTACACAACATCGCATTGAAAGCCGAGCTACCACCACCAACACTACCTCCGGCTGCCCACGAGGATGGTCGAAACTCATCTTCTTTCGTTAGAGAAGGCACAAAGAGCCTTGCTCAAGATCTGCACCTTCAAACCGCGAATATACCCCACCTGTGAACTATACAAGGAATGCAAAGTGCTGAGTATTCGACAGCTCTTCATCTTAAACACCCTACTAAAAGTGCACTCACTCACACCCTTAACTAAATCCATTTCCAGAAGAAACTTCACCGTATGTCATGTTCCAGCATCAAAATACGCATTCACAAGACACTTTTTCTACTTCTTAGGCCCTCACCTTTACAATGATCAATAAAATCATTTCCCACCATTCCTTAACCTACCCACGTTGTAAACAAGTGCTGACAGAGTGGCTTACATCAAAAACCTATGACGAAATAGAGACACTCCTAACCTTCTTATCTTAATCACACATTAATATCCATCATTATCCTAAATTCACTCTTCTACTACACACACAAAATCCTGCTTCTAAACTTGTGTAAGTAATATGTATTCATAATTAATATATAAGAAACCCATCAGTACTTAAAAAGTTGTGTAAACCGCTGTTTTATAACTAGCTTTAAGTATTCAAAATGTTTAATGTATAAAGGCCAATGTAAACCCACCTCGTAATCTGTTAAACTCTATAGTAAAGGCACTCAACGAGGGAATGGGACTGATATCCCTACATACAGATTATAAATAATCTAGTTAGGGGTCATTTGTAACACTACAATTAACTTCTTAGCCTTAATCTTAGTAATTATAAGCACATATGTACACAACTTCTATGGCAAATAAAGATTATTCTTATTCTTATTCTAATGATATACCCATGCAAGCTTCCACCTCCGATCCTGTGGGTAGTCAAAATGAGGGAATCCAGGGAAGAGCCATGCTAAGATGTTTGTTAAATAGATTACAATAATAGCATTTTAAGTTGTGATTAGTAAGTGGGGAAATTACTAGTTTTAGTTCTTATGTTAATTTTACAGAATTTGTTTAATAAAAGAGGATATTATGTAGATAGATATTTTTTATTGTTCACACCATTAAATAATTACCGATAATATTTTTAATTGACATCTCTATAAGAAAGTACTTATCAAAATAAAATAAATTTGTTAAACTATTGTTTATTATTTCTTTAATTAACTTGTGGCATAATATATGATAATTAGTGTAATAACATTTTAATATTCGTTATAATATACATTAAGTAAGAAAGGTAAGTAGGTATATAACTCTTTAATACAACTGCACATTAGTTAAAGAATAAAAAATTAACTTAAAACCCACAAACATTAGCAAAATACAACTGCACATTAGTTAAAGAGTAAAAAATTAACTTAAAAATCATAAACATAATTAACTCAAAATGTTCATCATGGCATTTGAGGTGATTCGAGGCTACAATGGATCTGTTGAAGGTAGTGATGGCCTCAACTGTGGCAATATTTCTGCCAAATTATTCAGAACCAAACGACATAAAGTTTGGTTTCGATTTTCTGCCATTTCAACTCTCCGAGCTTCCAGTCGTAACCTTTCCATCTCCTCCTGAGAGAGAGCAACTTCAGAGAGAGTGGGCAGCGGAGATGGGACAGGAGATGCTGAGGAAGTAAAAATTATACCTATTACACACAAATAAATGTAATATGTAAAGTAATATGAGTTAGTTTGTTGTTCAGTAAGTAATAAATCAAATTGTTACTATTACGTGTTTGTTTGTATGTCTTCCAAAGTATCTCTAACATAGGAGATGCCTGCTCATGAGCTAATAAGTGTGGTTAGTTTGTTTTGTTTATTCAAAGCTGGATAAACATAATAATTTACATCCTATTTCAATATGATTTAATTGGTAGATTTTCACGAGTTATTGAATAACTAATGATATGTATGGTGCTTACTTTTTTCCATTTATTCATTGATTTATTTACCCCTCCACCGGAGTTCATGAACTCTGTTAGTTCTTACCCCAGACGGTCAGCTTTTATTCTGCCTTGTGCCCCTTTTTTGGGCCTCGTTATATCACCTCGGCTAAAAAAAGTTTAAATGTTATAATAGAGAAACAAAAGGACTACATGATGAGCAATATAAACAATCATCTTATTAAGTAGCTAGTCAATGTTGCATCACGTCATTGTTTATGTTTCAAGTTCCGAAGTATTAGAAAAAGCAAGATTTTTGGGTAATTATTTGATTTTGCTTCTAATTTATGTACCTCGGACTGCTCCAGGCTAGTTTGAGATCTCGATTCCATCTTACAAAAGTGATCAGTTTAATAAAATTATAACTCGTGGCTTACAAAGCAAAAAACATGTTCATGCTATAATAATCCTACAATTATGTTTATAATTATGCAATGTATTAACATAAAAATGATAAAAAGAGTATACTTTTACCTTATTTCACTCATTTTCCAGCACAAAACAATCTATACTAATATTATAAAGCTGAAGAGTTTGTTTTGTTTGTTTGTTTAAACGCGCTAATCTCAGAAACTACTGAACCGATTTGAATAATTCTTTCACTGTTAGATAGTCTATTTATCGAGGAAGGCTATAGGCTACATTTTATCCCGGATTTCCTACGGGAACGGGCATTAATAATAATTTTTCACCCGCGCCGTGTAAGTCGGTGTAAGAATTTCACAAGAAGCAGTGTTGCCGTCCGTTCTACAAAATTAAAAGTCCCTCCCTAGTAATATGAAAAATTCCGCTAAATATTGGTAAATATATATTTTTTAAATCCGCTAGAAGTCGCTAAATCTTATCGCTGACGTTCAAGTCTAATCTCGAAGTTCGCGCCTTATAAATTGGGGTTTTGAGAGGGCGCCGATCGTTTAATTTTGGCAAATATTTTCATTTTTCACAAAAAATAACAAAAAAATAAAATCAACACATTTATTCAAAAAATCACACAATGTTCTGAATGATAGAAAAGTCACTTTTCTAAGAATTACATAATTTATTATTCAAAATCAAAACATTGTGGGGTTGAAATAGAATATTTTGTGCCAGAACGGATGTTTATGGTTGTTCAGGTGTACTGGTGGTCTTAAAAAACACATTATTCTTCATATATTTTCGAAAAAAAAGTCACATTTACAACGGCTCAAAATCCGCTAGAAGTCTCTAAATATTTTTTTGTCGCTAGCTCATTTTTTTTTGCCGCTAACCACTTATGAATTCCGCTAGATCTAGCGACAAAGTCTCTAGAACGGCAACACTGCACAAGACAGCCTGTGACTTTGACATTGGTTTGACGTTTCAGAACGCTAACCATAGGCAAAAGAGGCAATCTATTCTATCCGTATTGTAGAACGAGCGTTTTTAACAGTAGCGTCAACTTGGCTAGCAAGTTATCTCTTTCTACAAACGCTTTCGCTAAAGCGTTAACGTTTGTAGAAAGAGAATAGATACGAAACGTTTGTGATATGGCTAGGCCTGCAGGATTGGTCAGGTTGGCCATCCACTCGATGAAGTAGAAGAAGTTTGGCTAAGCGATGTCATTTCATTGCGATTGTTAAGCAACGTGCAGCTCGGCCCTTACTTGGGAGGGTGGCCGATAGTGACATTTATATGTGAGCGCTACTGTGCTTCGGAGGGCACGTTAAGCAGTCGGTCCCGGTTGTTTCAATCGTCAGACCATGTCGGAGGCCTTTAGGCGGTCTAAAAACTCCGACACCAGGGTTGGCCTGAATTAAATGAATGAAAATGAAACATCACATTTAAAATTGTAAACCAAAAATTAATATTCAGGACCGAACCATAACCTAACCAGTTCGATTTAAAGCCAATTTAATTCGAACCAGCATTGAATCCACCGCGTATTCCCAAAACGCAGACTGGGCCTCAGTTTACGTGCCAAAATTCATAATCTCATGGGCCCATTTGTGAATTAATCTCCCAAATTACAAAACGTACGCAAAAAAGTGCTATTCTGTACCATCCGACAATTATTACGCCAAATACCGGCAAAATCGCCCATTTACCCACCACAATTCCTTCCGTTATAGCATTAGTTTTTCGTTTCACACTAATTAATGCAATCAGAATACGCATTTGGGTATATGAAACAACTATAAAAGAGAACATTTGGCATCAAATCTGTTGTTAAAATAATTTCAGCTAATTTCTAAATGCATTTCCAAAGTTAATTGAGGTTAAAACTGATGTTTGCTGCAGGCTTGCCGCAAAAAAGAGATAATTACTGTTTTTAGTTTCTTAAAAGGATTTTAATTGGGATAGAGTTTTCATATTTAAACATAAAAATACTGAATATTAATGCTTGGATATCGCTTTTTTATACTTGCTCTCCGTTGTTTTTTAATAACCCATTTAAAAGTAAAATTTAGGAGATGGCATTCTTTGATTGATGATTTTTCTGCTCCCAATATACAAATCGTATCATTTCGATTTTAATACCATCCATAAAATAGGAATGAGCTTTACCGCATGACAATCCTATACATTTAATGTCTACTATTATAAGGCGTTTATCCCACTGGCTCCGCGACCCGCCGCGGTGCGCGGAACAACTGATAACGTGCGCGACGTCAGAGGCGCAAGTCTACCTCACCTATAGTTGTTGTCTTATCCTTTGTGCCCTACCCAACCCAGGAAGACTTAATGAAAATCTCAGATGCTGCCCTTCTCCTAACTAAATACTGGACCGGAAAAAATTAAAGGCCATTGACACGCAAGAAGAAAAACTAAAGGTGTAATGTTTCTACGCGAAGGTTGACAGAGAATAACCGCCCCTTAAATAAAGTTAAGGGTTCCCTTTAGTCGATCGTCGTGTATGCATATAACCACCTAAAGTGTGCTTTCGCAAATTGGTAGAATCTTCCGCTTCCCAGCGCAGCAGCAGTCTGTCCTAGTCGTGTTCTCTATTCAAATTGAGGTACTTGCATGCGATGTTAAAGTCTGCGGGTTGCGCTACGCGACGGGGCGCGGTACAATGTGTTTATCGCCTAATAACCAACTAAACAGAATGCGAAGTGATTGCCACTTGTCTAGAGGTCAGTACAGTGAGAAGGATCAATTACTATCGAAGGATCATATCATATTGAACTCTAAAATATTTGTCCAATAAGTTCTATCTCCATTAATTCAAGTGGGACTGAAGTTTGTAATTAATATCAAGTAACGGGCGAACTCTCGACGATACTCGTAGTAAATCTTCAAATATCTTGTTGAGTTATATTTTATCCACTAAACGAAGTTCGGGCTCTAGCCAAGCTTGACCTCTTATTAATTTTAATCAATTAATAAGTTTACTTATTCTTAGATGTTGGTAAGTACTTGTTAAGTTACTTTCAAGCTTCTGGTGTGAAGTCCTTATCTTAATTACCTTTTTATTCTTTTAGATTAAGTACTTTTGTTATTATTTTTAATCGTTGTTTATTTACTTTAATATCATAAATTTTACTTAAACTTAGATCATCACAGTGTGTAATATAAGGAGCATATAAGTTGGTATGAAAATGTACTATTTGATTTTGACTACATGACGACTGATACTAGACGATGACCCAATTGAAAGTTAAGTTAAATCTCCTTCCAGAATACAATATGGCGGTCTATGGCACGAATAACTTTGCGTTGTGTGACATAACTCGTGTCAGTCACGAATGTACTCATAAATGAACAATCATATTTATGTAGATTATAACCAATTATTCATAATGATAATTATTCATAGTTAGTGGCTAACCCTGATGTCGAAGTTTTAAGACCATCGAAAGACCTGCTTAACATAGTAAACCATCTTCACTTTGCTTTAATACCTACTTATGTATGTGAATCGTGACGTCACGTTACACCTCTCCTCTCCCTGAACAACGCTTAAAATTGTTTTTTTAAAAACCTAATATCTAAGACTTAGACAGAATGTTATTAAACTACTTAGACAAACTACTTAGACTCTAAGTAGTTTAATAACATTCTATTCATAGAATGTTTAAATACTAAATGAAATTCATGTAAATGGAGATCTCGGGACAAATTTATCTCCAGATTAAAGGTGCTTAAAACACATAATTGATACTACCTACAGAGTTCAAAATACGACTACGTAATCCTATTCAAAGCTACGCTGTTCAGGTAATTAACGTGAATTAATTATATTTCAATGGCGATTAGTAATTCAAGTTTTAACTCCCAGACTGTTTATTTTCAGAATAATTATAGTCCAATTGACGTTATTATTACTTACTAGCTGTCCCTCGCGGTGGTTCCACCCGCGACCTAATAGATGTCGCTAATATAAACCATTCAGGATGCCACCCAAATTCATACAAAAAAATCATTCAAATCGGTCGAGCCGTTTAGGAGGAGTTCAGTTACAACGAAAAGTGGCATTTGATTTTTATGATGATGATAATGTAAGTAGTTTGATAACCAAGTACCTAAACGAAACATGTAGTTGACTCATGTACAACATAAAGTAAAGTGAAGTATTAGCCTGTAATGTCCCACTGCTGGGCAAAGGCCTGTCATCTCACTGAAGGTTCAGTACAGTCAGGAGGATGAGGCATAATCCTCACTGTCACTGTCTCACTTATATCTTTTTTTTTTCGGTTTAGTAGAAAAATGTACTAACGCATCCCTGTTCGAGACTCGACCGGGGTATATAAGACCCATTTTGAAGCGATTGCCCTATTACGGGAATCATTTGGGGCCGGGAAATGACCACTAAAACTCTTACTATGTTCCGTCGTCAGGGGCTCACTGACAGGAGTCGTGGGATAGGTACCTTGAGAAATTCTTCCACTTCTCAAGTGAATATGTATTTGTATCAGTTAGTTAGATTCTATAATACGAGCTTGAAGCTAAGTTTGGACCTAATTAACCGTGTATAAATTTGTCCGGGTATATTTATTATTTTACTAGCGGCCCGGTACGTGCTTCGCTATGTATAAAGTGATATAATAAAAAAAATGTGAAATGAAGAACAGCTCGACTGATTTTGTGCAAACTTCACATAAACCATCCACTAAATAGTTTGAACAAAGCCTAAACATTTAGTTTAGATAGGTGAGCCCGTTCTTGAGTTATAAAATTACAACGAAAAGTGGCATTGATTTTTATTTATATAGATTTCATGCTTAACCAACCCCCAATCTTATTCCCAGTCCTAAAAAAGTTTACAATCAAACCACTGACCAGTTCCTAATGACAGTTAAAAAGTTATAATAAATGATGACATCAACCCTCCCGACACGTAGTTGACCAGATACCACACTAAAAATATATGATTAATAGTTTTCAAGAAAATATAATAAGGTGCCCGGAAATATTGATGATAAATGAAGGCACAATATTTGGCCTAGATTGACTGTCGACTCGGCCCACTGTGCAGCCCACTGCCCACTTGGTTACAAAGTAATTTGTCATGCAACCTCAACAATTTCGTCGATTTCTCTTTATTATTTGAATAATGGATTTGGTGTAAGTATCACTATCACTACATAGTATAAAATAAAGTCGTCTCTGTTTCGTGTCTGTTTGTCTGTTTGTCTGTATGCTTAAATCTTTAAAATTACGGAACGGATTTTGATGCGGTTTTTTGTAATAGGTAGAGTGATTCAAGAGGAAGGTTTTTATGTAAAAAAAATCTCGAAATTCCCACGGGAACGGGCACAACGCGGGTAATACAAAATAAATACTTAATGGAGAAATTGATTTTTGTTAATGTAGTAAGCTATAGTCAATTTTAATGTGTTTTTATGGATAATTGGACCTTATTCATAAACCCTTATCAACAGCATTTTAACTATGAAATGGTTTATCCCTTTCAGACGTACGCCATTTTCCAAAGAGCAAGAGAGACAAAACACTTTATAACTATGTTTTAGTTAAGGAGCGTAGCGTAGGTTTAACAAGCCCGTTGGCACAGTGGCAGTGAGAGCGCTTACTGTGTCGGGGGTTGCGGGTTCGATTCCCGCCCGGAGTCAACAATATGTGAAGACATAGTTGTTGGCGACGACGTCTGGGTGTTCATTATATATTCTTATAAAGTATTTGTGTATATATATGTAGTAGTATCAGTGAGTTAGATTCCATAATACAAGCTTAGAGCTTACTTTGGGTCTAATTAACCGTGTGTGAATTTGTCCAGGTATATTATTATTAATTAATATATTAATATGTATGAATAAGTCCTGTTTTTAGCTCAGTTTACAACTAGTTTACAATCTACGAGCCGGCGTCAATTAACGTAAGCGAGTAAGAGAGAAAAATGTGGGTAAGGGTAGGTTCACATGACTTACAACTACACACATTTTATTAAAAGCTAACACATGCTAATGCGCTTTTTATAAAGCACGCGTTAGACAATATATGTTGTGGAAAATGCGCGCGCACCAAGAGCTTCTCATGTGAATCTACCTTTATTCTCACATTATATTTACCACCAATTAAATTAGATAGTACTCGTTAACTTTACACGTACGAAGTTTTTTGGCAAACGTTCTTTGATTCCAGTCTTGGTTCAGTATTAAATTGGAACCAAAGGTACAAACCTTGCAATTGTTTAAAATAAATTTATAACTTTTAACAACTTGAACAAATAAAAGTCGGTGTGTAATAAGATTGCAACAACATAAGGGCATAGAACTTATTCAGTTCGCAATCGAAAACTTTTAACAATGCCGTGTGTAGCTTCCAATTGTCATGATAACTCTATAATGAACCCTCATGAAACTTCCAAATCATATTGCTTTGAAAGCGAACAAGAAAATTGATAGAATATATTGTTATATTGTGTTTTGTACACACACACACACACACACACATATTAGTACCTATAGCTATAGGGAAGAATAATTTATATCATTTTCTACTTCACCTCTTTTTATTGGAAAACAAAAGAACATCGCAAGTTTTTTGGTGCCTTTTGTTTCTTGTTTTCACTGCCTCAAACCGGTTTCGTCAAGTATATACATTTGTTTATAAACACTATTGTAGTCACAGTTGTTGCTGTAAACAAGTTCCTTACTCGCTTGTATGTTGCTTGGCAGCAAAACTTGTTGTAGCGTTGATTACTCCATGGTGAAGTGTTTTTTATTGTTTTGTTGTAATAATGAGCCCAACATTTGTTCACTAAATGTTACTGATGTTCAAGAAATGTACATCACTATTGCTCAAAAATGTTTACAAAAAATCTGGAACTGAATCAAATCATTAAATAAGTAAATTTATACGTAGTAAGTAATTATAACTATAAAGTACTCGTGGAAAGTAAATAGGTAGTAGGTACTTATAACTATAGGTACGCGTGCGTGAAGTACATTCATACATCTTCTTACAATCGTTTTAAGTCAGATGATAAAATACATGTTAAACGTACAAATTATATACAAAAAAAATTACAAATTATACACAAAAAGACTCAAAAGATATGTAGTTAACCGGTAAACATTTGCCCAAAACATTAATTCATATACCGTGATTAAAATCTTACGGTGTTTTTTATGCCTCAAAATAAATTTAATAAAAGCTTAATAACATCATAAAACCAAGTATAGCCGGCGGAACACTCATTAATTTTGTTGGCAACGACTTCATTAATTAAAAACACTACGGCCGAGTAAAGTCTGTAATGAATATTGTCTATAGGAGGAATTCCGGGCGTCGATTTTTCATTTCAATATTCAACTTTGTAAAATGTATCGATTTATTTATTGAAGACGTTTGAGTAATACTTGAATTAAGTGGTATGTAGATATTCGAAGAGCGTCATATATTTTTATAGTAGGATATATTCTTTTTTGAAGGCAGGCAAATACCCGATTGTTCCAGCCGACATAACCAGTTTTTCATATTTTTTACTTTTCAATCAACACCAGCAGAGCTCCCCGTTCCAATGGGAATTTTGGAATTAAAAAAAAAATATAATACTCTATGACTTAAACCTTTCCGTTGACCGTGAATATCCATTACAAAAAGTATTATTCAAATCGAACCGGCACAGCTCCTGAGATTAGCCCTAGAAAAACAAATAAAGATAGCTAGAAATCTCTTTATAGTATGAATATTATTAAATAGGTATATTAAATTAATATCATAAAAATAAAACGCTTAAATTGCTACAAAACCATAATATTGGTCGACAAAAACTGCTATAAAGAACTTAGCAACGATCCTATGGGGAAATCAATGGGGTTCCCAATTTCGCAAGGGTCTTATAATATATGACCTCATTGTCATAATTAAACTCTAGAAACTTTCTATATTGTTATGGTTGGAATAAAATGAATGCCAAAAAGTTGGGATCGGTTATAAAGTGAATGTTATTGTCTGGAGATAGGTTGCGCGGAAAGTTTCAGTGTATGAAATTTGTTTGGAATCAGGTTGGTGTAGGATGCTTTGAAAATAATAAGCTTTATTTTTGCTTAGGATAGAAATTTGAAGGTGTTTACTTAAGTTTTTTTAGAATTACAAAACGAATTACCAAAAAATATCCTTTAAAAGTGGTTAAGCCTCAGCCCAGTAGTGGGATGTTTTTGACACAAAAAAATATCAGTAATAAACCCACAATATATCATCATGGTTTCATCATTGGGCTTGGTAGTTTTATCTTAAATATTAGGTAAGTAAGTAAGAAAAAATGTAACTAAAGTATATGCCTGTATTGTTCCACTGCTGAGCAAAGGCCTCTCATCCCACTGAAGATATCAGAACAGTATGGAGGATTAGGCGTAATCACCACGCTTGCCTAATGCGGGTAATATTCCTGGACAAATTCACACACGGTTAATTAGACCCAAACTAAGCACTAAGCCTGTATTTAGCCCATTTGAAGCCCTTATGCCTAGTCCTATTTTATTTACATTTGAGAGACCTTTCCATAATTCCGTAAAAGACATCCATTTCAGCAACAACTTCTGAACCCAATAAGAGTAACGTATTATCAAATTTTTGGAATAAATAAACCATAAATAAGATATTAGATAACATGGTTCCATGAATAAGGTCGCTTTTAAATTAGACTTCGTAAGCAAATCTTGTGGGTCAACTAAAGAGAATGGAACATAAAATTGATTCTCAGCAGTTTCGTATGGGCCAAACAAACATTAGCTAAGGCCTGATCCAATAAGATTGTGTGCTTAGACGGGTCTTGGACCAGGGAACTAGAATTTACTGGATGTGGCTTGATAATTAAGTATTGGACTACTTTGGTGTCAATGGCATGAAATAAAAGCATCAGTCATTGAATACATGGATACGAAATTGTTCGTAAACAAGGCAAAAGAGAAATTTGGTGCTATCTCGTTAGCAGATATTATTTATATGGAATCCTTGCGATAAGATTTTCGTTTGTGGCAACACGTTTGTCTAGAAATTTAATCTGTATTTTTTCTCTGACCAATCAAAACGCCTCTTACTAATTGTACTGGCACTGACATTGCAATCTCCTTAAATTGACTTAGAAAAAATTTGAACCGACTTGTTGAGAAAGGCCTTAATTGGATAGGTAAATCAATTTATAACATCAGTATAAACCGTTTCAAAACATTTTCGTAAAAGTTGTTTATGTAAAGAAAACTCAAACATAATGATTACGTAGAAAGATTTTGACAGCATATTTTAATCACTTCAATAAGCTATTGTCAAGTTTCTTGGATCTAGAGTTATTTATGCTAGAGTTTATTAAACAATCTTACACACTCAGCTAGGTTATGAAACAACATGAACTTAAACTAAATCGTAGTCGGATTAACATCGTATAAAACTGGCATATAAGATTCAAATATTATAAAACAAATCGAGAGACATCTATTAAATGGACACTAAGTAAATGACGTAATTTTTGATACATTACATATCAAAATCACTCATTAAATCTCTATTATGGAATCATTTGACGTCTCTGAGTACTGGCGTAAGATAGCTTTGAATTCGTAACTGAGGAGTAAGACTGGATTGTGTACGAGATGGTTAACTCTAAGGAATCTAGGAATTGTAGAATCAATAGGAATACCATAATTTTAGTGCAAATTTTGTGGAAAATCGAAGTCAAACGCAAATAATATTATTAGATCTAGGAATCTTGGCGATTAAAATTAGTGCGATAATGTTACTACAAATTTTGCAGAAAACTCAAACTTACGGCAGAGAAAACCCATACTCAAAGTTTAATTGGGCAATTCTACGAAATTAACAGTCATGCATGGATGATCCAGCAAGAATAAACACCACGTCTGTGTTCGGGTAAAACTAACTCATACAGAATTACCCACGTAGGGTTCGTAATCTCAACAGATAGCAGTTAATATGAATTCCAAGGCAACGTAAAGTCAAGGCTTGTCAAACTCTTGCAACCAACTTTCAATGTTTGCTCTTTACTTGAAGCCCAACTTTTGTGAACATTCCGAATTGAATTGTTCAGCCCATTGTGATCCCAGCCATTAGCATAAAGGTATTGTTTTAAACTTGCCATATTTGGAAAGTCTTCTATCTTTATTAAGCGGAAAATGGTTGTTATTGGAGTAATTGGGTTTAATTAGTTCAATTTCGGTCGGAGTCGGGTTAAATTTTGGAAATTATATAGCTCTGTCTGTAATGGATTTTAATTACTCAATTATTGAATTGGTAACCTACCACTAACTGCTCTAGATACCTTAATAATACGATACGATACCAATAAATTTATTAAGTACAAATTACATACTCCACAGTACTACGTTTACTCAATGCGTTCACCGAACTTTCCAGTACTACTTCGGCCATCGAACACTCTCTTCATAATAAGCTCTCCGATGACTGTGGTCACTTATACGGTTGCATAGTGCATGCAGCAAATGCCTAAGCGTACCTAAGCATAAGACACACGTAGTGTGTGTGCTGGCTGGTTGCGAATCGCGTGACGGTGTATTCCTTGTGTTTGTATTTGTATTAAAGTATTAAAGTGTTTGTATTAAAGGTGCCGCGCTGACCCATTGCAGGCCCGCACCAGACACCCGTTGCGCGCCGCCCGCACTAACACTATTATGTGACTTGCTCCAGAAAACAACTTGGTTAAAATGAAGCCCAAAATTAGTGCCTAAATGAAGTGCCACTACCAAGAAATTTTTGGGCACTAAATCAATACGATTTACAACGATACTCACGAAGAACTACAAAAAATTAAACGAAAGCCCTCTGAAAAATGGGCGTAAATAATAATAAAAAACACGTCGGCTGCTCAAAAAGTGGTGTGAAAATGAACCCGTTTCGGTATATTTCAAATATGTCGGTAACAAAGACATGGCAAAAACCTTTGTGGGACGTAAATCCATCAGTGAAGAGTGTGACGTATCACGTCCGAGGGGCGCGAGCCAGCCAACTTTACGACAGACCTATGCCCGTAAAACTTGTGTCTGTGGTACAAACATACGGATAAACTACATCACAACGCCAACAATTTACAATACTCGCACTAGCAAAACAAAAATAAACTACACTTAAGATATAAATTACTAAGATCCGACTAAGGTGGTAAGAACGGTTGGTAACAAACGTTGGTTAAAAAGTTCACGATTTCTTACTCTGTCAAATGTCTGTAAAATACAAAGGCTGTTTCATAACCTAAATGACAGCCTGTTAAAGTTATTCGGACTGCTAGTAGATAGCCACGATTTTTAATATTGTTACGCCTATTGAGACTGACATTTTCTGTAAACTTTTACTGGTGCGTGAGTGTAACTACGTAGGGGTGGCGATGCACTGGAGCGGGCTCATTGACATTGTTTTATTTGTATGCCATGGACACGCTAAATAAAAGAAGCCGAGGCAACCCGTCCTAAGTTTTTAAAGATGACGACTACCGCCTGCTTACTGCTTCTATAGACAAGTGGCAATCACCCTGCATTCGAATTTAAAAAAGAAAAGTAGCGCCGTTCGTGTAAAAGAATGTCACGCGAGACACGTGCTCATGACAAATTCCCTAACTTTTTGATAATAGTGAAGCGAGTGCGACAGCGAGAGCGATTTGAGGTATCTAAAGGGTCTGAAATTTGATTCTAGTCTAGGATCTAAGCATTTATTTAGATATATCCTAGTCCTATAAAGCTCGAAACTATACTGAGAATTAATTCTATGTGTTTTTCTGATGAATTTTAACATCATTTTGGTTTGATGTTAAAATTTATGTTTATGTTAATTATGTTAATTTATACCCATTAATGTTTTAAAATTATTAAAATTTTACTACAATAAAAAGGTTCAAAATACAATATTGATTTCATTGTTTCATAAACCCCCTACTACCGATTTCAATAATCAAAAAACTCGCACCTCTCTCGCCTTAGACCATCGGCCGTAATGGCTTCAACGAGTCATGTCAAGGGACCGCATGTCAGTCGTATGCTCGTATGACTTGAAATACCTAAGTTACGAGTTCTTGTTCGACTCACGTTCAATGAGACAACGCTAGTAGGGGTACGTATTATATCACAAATTGCTGTATCTTTTTCTACTTCTATTACCGTCGTTGTGGGTATGTGTGGAGTCCTATTCCGAAATACGTAGCGGTGGTACTTTGTATATTTTGCAATATATAAATGTATGTGAGTTAGCGTGGTGATATCACCTAACCTTCACTGTACTTATATCTTCAGTGAGACGAGAGGTCTTTACCCAGAAGTGAGACATTACAAATACTTTACTTTACTTTCCATATCTTAGCGAGCTCTTGTGTAATTTAGCTGAGCGATGTTAACTCATTGCTATTGTAAAACAATGTGCAGCTCAACACCTATTTGTATGGGTGGTCGATAATGGCATATGTAGATGAGAGGCCACTGGGCAAAAGCCTCTCATCTCACTGAAGAAAGCAGAGAAGTGATGGGGATTAGGCTTAATCACCACGCTTGCGTAATACGGGTTGGTGATCTCAAACTCGAGCCATGTTTGAAGAGTAGGAGAAAGTTGGAAAGTTGGTGAAAATTGTTATTGGTCCATCCAAGTAGAGGCCGAGCTGCGTGCTTAACAATAGCAATGAGTTAATATTGCTTTGGCAAACTACGTCTTGAGAGCTCACTAAATATATGGTGAAATGGAAAGTTTGTGTAAATTGGAATCGGTTGTACTAGGTTAGAAAAGACCTCTATCCAGTTCTGGACTGCAACATTTGGTCTTTTCGTCACGTTCACGTTCACTTCTTAGCCTCATACGGAAGCCCCCTCGATAGCACCTCATATTTCCATTATTTGCTCTCCATACTTTGACAAAATCCGTACCTTCTTGTATAAAACTAAGAAGAGACAACCTTGCACTAACGACATGATTACGTCGTTTATTTACGTAGTAGTACATAAAACTGTTCATGTAACATTATGTTAAGATGATGCTTTACGTGTGCCATCCGGAAGAAACGTTCGTTTTATAGTTTTCTTTGTCTACACCAAGTAGTTATAGTTATCTAACTCATGAGGAAGAAAGAGAGGCAAATAAAATCAGGGATAAATAGTCTCTTGTTTCATTATTAGTCTTTGGTGCTGATTCTGATGTGATGACAACTAGTAAACGTCGACAAGAGCCCATTTCTTATGTTTAGGAAGAAGACAACTTGTTTATGATACTGTTCTTAGGCCTGAGTTACAAAGTCAGCACAGTGAGGACCGCAAATTAGCCAATCACAGTGCTTGAAATGACAAGTTAAAATCGTTTGAAGCACTTTGATTGGCGAATTCCGCCTCGCAACCGCCGCTCCCGCCCAGTTCGGACCAATATACGACTGCCATAAAAGGCGTTTTGAAAATTGAAAATTCGCTCAGTTAAAAGGTGAAATTACAGAAAGTCATTATGAGCATGCAACAAGTGTTGACAGCTACAATTAAACTTTTAACTTTTACAGACTTACCAATAAAGGGCTAGTTATACTCAGAATAAAACTTATAGAAGGTGACAATATTCTAAAAAATATACTAATATACCTATAACAACTCTAAAGAGTTTCCTTTTTTGTTATTATGAGAGGGGTTTATTCAGCAGTGGGATATTACAGGCTAATACTTATTTGTTTGTTTGAACGCGTTAATCTCAGAAACTACCATTCCAATTTGAATGTTTATTTTTGTAATAGATAGCCACATTCAACAGGAAGGTTATAGGCTATTGTTGTTTCGATATTCCCACGGGAACGGGTACAACGCGGGTAAAACCCTGACTCACTGTTAGTATCTGAATAACTCTCTATTGGTAAACTATGAATCTATTAAAACTTTGGCTAGGGATGTTGCATACGGTGAACTTCTTACTAACACTTCAAACGACGCAACTCCTACATCAATAAATCAACACCAACTTTCTAGTAATCAACTTCAATCCCGTAAACTTTATACAATTAAATCGTCAATATCGACCTATTAGCAACTACAAATGGCTACGGAACTACTTACTGCAACCGATACTATTATCGAAGCTCTGTACCCTGAACTAACGTACCTACTGAAATCTAATTACGTTACGCCAGGCCTACCTACAGTTCAAGATTGACTGACAACTGGTTAGGCTTCTGATACACTATGTTTGTTTGAGTAAATCGAGTTAAGAGTTCACGTTTTAGTCAAACTTGTGAAGTTAGTTTTATTTACAACGAATAAGTTTAACAAATAAAATCTTTTAATAATATTTGTATGTATTACAATTTTTTTTCTCGAAATTTATTCGAATAATAAAAAAATCGATTTGAACCGAATTGTAATCGGAACAACTTAATTTCAAGTATTTAGAAATGATACCAGCTAAATTATATATCAGAACTATTCTGTTCACTATGTGCGACCACGAGATGTGCAATCCCCTCGAAACGTCGGGAAATAAAAAGTAAGTTATTACTTGCTTTATTAACTTTCTAACGCGAAAAACCCGTGTGAGTCGTTTACTAAGAATTATTCTGAAATCTGTATTTAGGCTATTTTTTAGCGTTTTATTTAGGCTATTTTTAGCGCAATTTTTTTTTCAAAATATTGGATACATTTTGAAAAACATAAATATTACACAGACTTAAACGAGTCCGATTAGAACTTCGTACACAAATGCCATAGAAACTAATGTTATAGTTCAAACATTTCCTTTTAAACAAGGAACATGCAATTTGTTAAAACACGCTATGCGTGTCTGTTCGCACTATTAGAACTCTATAACACACACGAGCTAGTTAAATGAGATACATAGTATGAAACACAAACACAAAACATGTAGATATCACTACATAGTATAAAATAAAGTCGTCTCTGTTTCGTGTCTGTTTGTCTGTATGCTTAAATCTTTAAAATTACGCAACGGATTTTGATGCGGTTTTTTGTAATAGGTAGAGTGATTCAAGAGGAAGGTTTTTATGTAAAAAAATTCCCGAAATTCCCACGGGAACGGGCACAACGCGGGTAAAACCGCGGGGCGCTGCTAGTATTTAATATGTATAACAACTGTCTCATCATTTACTAGCAGAGCCCCGCGGTTTTACCAGTGTTGTGCCCGTTCCCATAGGAATTTTGGAATGAATAATAGCCTATACCTATACCCTTCCTACTAATAACCTTCCCGTTGAATTTAGCTATCCATTACAAAAATAATTATTAAAATTGGATCTGTAGTTTCTGAGATTAGCCAAACGTGCAAATAAAGTTAGAAATTTTACCTCTTTATGGTATTAGAATAGATGGTAATTAATGTAATATAAGTCTGCTTTTCTGTATCATACATTCTTTTGTTCTTCCTTTTATTTTGTAAATTGTAATTTTTGATATAGAAATAAAATGGTTTAAATGGTTTAAAGTCACTTAAAACCTAATTTCATACGTTCGTAATTGTCACATAACATACCCTCAGTGTGAACTCACCCCAACTAGTCTACGTTTTAATAAGTGGGTAGAGCAAAGGCATTGATTGGCATCGCGATGGACCTCGCGGGCCATTTAATTCGGAAATCTGATCAATTCTCAGTTAATTTGCTAGGAAATGTTTGTAGAGTCTCCCTCTTAACGTAGTTACCGTTCCGTTTCATTGGCTTGTATTGAATCTCGATGCGTTTGTTTTTACAAGCTTTTTTTGTTTTTGCCTGTACCGTAAGGTTTAATAGAATCTTGAGTAAAAGCTTCTGTGTTTGGTTGTACCTGCTGTGTGTAAATTGGCTTGCTGGTTTGGTTGCAAGCAAGCAAATCAAAAAGTTTTTCCAAGTAGACCAAGCTGCAATCGGGGATTCGTTTGCAAAATATGCAGACCGCATTCTCAGTTACCCCTCCCCAACACAACAGGATCTGGGTTCATAGCATAGCCCAACGCAATTCTTCGGTGGTCGAAAAAACCGAGTTGGCCGTCGACTTCGATATAACCGTCAAAGAGTGACTTTTACAACTCTTTAAGAGCTTTCAAATGGCATAGGTCATGTCACTGTTGAGCATTAAGATTAGGTTCTACAGCACCTCCAGTGTTAATTCAAGTCGGTGGTCGAAAACACCGAGTTAGCCGTCGATTTTGATATAACAATCAAAGAGTGACTTGTACAACTCTTCAAGAGCTTTCAAATGGCATATGCAATGTCACTGTTGAGCATACTACATACACTGTTGAACATACCTAAGAAAGATGCCACACGGGCGCTGCCGTTGAACTGAGTTGTCGCTGCGACGTCGCAGAATGACGCTCCGTATTTCTACATAAAAATCTGGCCGGCATGCCACACGGTGCGCTGAAACAACACACTCGCAGCGCACAAAGAGTGAGGGAGACGAGGCGAGAGCGGTGCTGCGGTGCAACGACGCTGTGACGACGCAGGACAGCGCAGTATTGTTTAGAATATCGAAGCTGTCTTTCGAAGACTACATACAATTTATATACACCTACATCGTTGACGCTGCGACGTCGGAGAAACCTGCGTTGCGTTGCGTCGTCGCAGCGCTCGTGTGGCACTCATTGCGTTGAAGTCACTGCGTTGCGACGACGCGACGCAACGGCAGCACCCGTGTGGCATCTCTCTAACACACTTAAGTATCATAGAAGGAAGGTACTTCAGTATTCTTGCACCAACTATAATGTACTAAATTCCTGCCAAACGGGCCGAAACTGCGTTAAGCGGGTGCCCGTTCATACAAAAGTGAACCGACGCGTGCGCCCGCTTATAGCAGTTTCGGTCCTAATATAAAAATGTTAAGGTTCATGTTTGCATAGAGATTACGTTGCGTTGGAATGAACGCGTATGCCGCTAGCCGGTCGGTTCCTCGCGTAGGCGGCCGGCTGCCGGCCCGTGTTCCCGTATCCGCTGCGACTACGCGCCAGTTTTTGTGGGAATTGTACTTCATATCCCCTTAGTTATCGCTATCCCTTTTAGTCTATAACGAGAATTTCTGTTCAACCCTATCCAGAAAACCATTAAATAAAATATAATTTATAACGAAATCTATTTTATTAATACAAAATCTTATATAAACTATAAATACGAAACACTAAATTAAATTAAAAAAGAACATTAAATTATAGCATAAAAATGAATATCACACAATTAAAAATAACTAGTAATAAATAATTAGATTAAAAATTCTAAATTTCATACAAAACTTAATATTTGTTTTTGTTTGTCGCCCTTTGTCGTTCCAACAAAGGGCTAATTCGGCGCTACCGACCTAGTTCCGATCAGCTGTAGTTCCGTTGTTTATAGCTCGATTGTAATTATTTAAGGTTCATTAAAAGCTGATTAAAGTGGCTATATGTTTTATAATAAGTTAAAATCCCATAATCCTAACCGTTACCGAGCTTTTTACATTAAAAAAAATGTTATTTTTTTAAATTATTTCATTTTTTGAAAATATTTCATCTTTACATCAATGAATCTTAAGAATAAAATAAGGTTTACTTAATAATCTTTCATTTGATCTAGATATACCGCACAGTAGAATAGGCCCGGCCGCCATCTTTGCTACGTCATAGCTACACCCCCCCCCCCCATACCTCTAGGAAGTGGCTACCGCACTTTTTGTGTTCAGGAAAACATGCCGATATGTAAAACATGCAGTAGTCCGTATGGCGGAGGTGAGTCCCACGAAATTCGTTCCTTGAAGACTATTTCCAAATGGATCTCAAACTATCATTTTGTCTTATCTTGGGGGTATTTGGCTGGTTTTTTTCTTTCGGGTTATTACACTTGTAGCATTAAGTTTTCTTAATCCTATTTCTAGGATATCATTAATTTCTGCCAACTCTTCGCATTCTTTAGGTAGATGGTTACCGTCTAGAACCACATTAATGAGACCCCGTCGACTTTTCTGTTCCTTTTGATAAATCAATGTATTCAGCAGTGCTACTAAAGTAGGGTACGTGAGATTATTGTATGCTAAATTTAAATAACACAAGACAAAGTTGCCAGTACACCTAACAACGTCATCTTTGACTATAGTGTTTTCCCTCATAAATGGATCTTTAAATTTGCCCATAGTGCTTTCGGCTAGAAGAGTGGCTTTCTCAACATCAGGATCTGGGACTTTAGGACTATCAAACTCTTTAGGCGAGAGATCTGTTTCTGTGGCGTCCTTCTTAATAGGCTTGACCTTTTTCTTCGCTAGCCCATCACGCCTTTTCGCTTTCATTTCGGCCACATATTGCATGATCAATTCATTTTTACTTTTCAAACATTCAATGTATTTCACCCTACAGTCAAACACTTCATTGTAAGTGAGCACGAATTCTGATAATGTTGATAATATGAACATGGCGCCTTCGTCCTGTAGTCGGTTGTTGCATAAATTCAAGTAGGCTAAAGTTCTGTTGGATCGTAGTGCGTCTGCCAGGTATTTGGCTCCAATAGCAGATATAGCATTGGAAGCTAGATTTAAGATGACTAAACTTTTGCTTGCGGGTAGCGGGTGATACAACTTTTCTGCTATATTCTTAATCATATCATCATTGATTTTACAGTTTCTTAAAGACAACTGTTTTATCTTGCACGGTTTTTCTAGAAGAATGTGATAGTTTAGTTGACCCACATTAGCATCATCGAGGCAGATGTAAGCTATGTTCGATACCTTGGTGAGCTTGTCTAGTTCATGCAAGTTATATGCGTCAACTCCTTTATTGATTTTGATGCTAACTAAGAATTTATGGAATTTAACGATTAGGGTCAGAATGGTCATAATTTCTCTTGGTATTCCTTTCTTTGCCATAAATTGTATTTCGGTTAAATTTTCGTTTTGATCATAAATAGTGAAGATTTGGACACCTTTCGTTTCCTCTGAAAAATATTCCAGATCTCTGACCCGTTGTTGGTTGGTCGCTGATACACTTTCGGTCTTCATTGCCATGTCTGTTCCTTTGTCCTTAGGTTTTGCTCCAGGTTTTCTTTTCTTTTGGTCAGTTTCATATTGTTCTGAAATGAATAAAAATACTTCTTAATTCAGATATATTTTTGTAATGGATATATTTTTGTATGAGCATTGAGCATATATCTGGCAAGACCTAAGTCCTGGGTCCGGGACCGAGTGAAACATGTTTCTAATTTACTTTCTAAATGATTATTTCACTGATTTGATCAGTAATTCAATACAATTGAGTGTCTACTCTGGCTTTGATAGAAATTTGTCACAGACTAATTTCTCCTAATATACTGATATCCTCAGTGAGATGAGAGGCCTTAGCCCAGTTGGATATAACAGGCTTATTACTTCGGTATACTTTTACCTACTAAAACTTTTACCTCTTAATTTCGTGCTTACCAATATTCATAGTCTACTCGTTTTTGCGCCCTGTCTATTAAGCTATCTAAACTAATATAATAAAGCTAAATGGTGTGATTTTTTGTTTTTTTGTAATGGTACATTCAACGGAAAGGTTATAGACTATCTTTCATGTTGAAATTCTAATGGGAACGCGGGTAAAATCGCGGGGCTCTCTTAGTTTCCTTTAATTAACGCGGGGCTTTCCTAGTAATTTAATGTTTTGGCAATCAATTTCTTTTATTTTAATTCTTAGTATAAATAAGTGTAAATAGAGGACCAGTCCAATACCAGTACTTAGTACCACCTTGATGATACTTATATCTGTTGTTTACCACTTACATACTCAAAACTCATGTTTAACAAATAAAATGATTCTTATACTGTTTCTCCTCAGAGTCACGGGACAAGCCCTGGTATTTTTAAGGGACATGCGGGGGCATAAGGGACTGATCCAACTCGTAGAGGTCACGAAGAGATGTTTAATGTAATGGATTACAACTGCAGAGACAAAATCTCGATCACATCAGTACAAAGTATCCAGGAATGTACCTTTGTACCTATAGTAGTAGAGAGAGAGAAATTTGGCTATGGGTATGAAGTTTGGATGGACTAGAAATAGGTTACAGCAAAGGAAGCGGCACCTGCCATAAGAAGTGAAATTAAAGATACCTTTAAATTTTTCTTATATATATGAAACTAGCAGCGCCCCGCGGTTTTACCCGCGTTGTGCCCGTTCCCGTGGGAATTTCGGGATTTTTTTTACATAAAAACCTTCCTCTTGAATCACTCTACCTATTACAAAAAACCGCATCAAAATCCGTTGCGTAATTTTAAAGATTTAAGCATACAGACAGACAAACAGACAGACACGAAAAAGAGACGACTTTATTTTATAGTATGTAGTGATGAAATGAAATTTATTTGGTTAAAAAAGAAACAGAAATACGACAAACAACAGTAAACATTAACAATTTAACCAAAAAGGTTACCTCAGCGTAATGCTGCAGCCGGAGCTACAGCTACTGGACCCGAGATACTTACATAACTAAAGAAGATAGGTAGGATTACAAATTATTGCTTAACTAACTGTAAACTTTAGCAAAAAACATATGCTTACCTTGAACTATTCTGGTGATGTAAATATCCATGGGAACCTGATACTCTACGCAAGCGAAGTTCAAAAACTCGTCAAACATCAGTGGAGTCACTGTTCTCTGTGCCGGCACCAGCTTCCCTTCACTGTCCTCAGAACCCATTGTAAATAGTTAAAATGTTGGTAAAAAATTTCAGAAAATATAATATGTTGATTTCTTGTTGAATCACATTTGAAGTGTATTATTTTGTTTTATGATTGTTTTTTGTTAGAAAAGAATATACAAAAGCCATAGATACGCTATATTAATAGACACAGAATATATAAGGGGCTAATCGCCCGGGGTTGGGCGGAGTTTTTAGACTGGCGAAAAGTTTTCGACGTAGTGTGAGAGCGTTTCCACATTATCCGATCCGATATCGGTGTCGGACGCCGATCCGATATCGGGGTAAGTCAAATGTATGAAATATGTTCCGATATCGGGCCGGACAATATGAAAGACAGGTACTTATTTCATACATTTTACTTAACCCCGATATCGGATCGGCGTCCGACACCGATATCGGATCGGATAATGTGAAAACGCTCTGACGATTGAAACAACGGGGTTCACCTATTTAACGTATTTTTTTTCCAGACACAGGCGGAACCATGGAAATTCTACTAATATTATAAATGCGAAAGTTTGTGAGGATGGATGTTTGTATGGATGTATGTTTGTTACTCTCTCACGTTATGCTATACATCAAAATAACAGAATTACTTATAAAACTCTTTATGAGCTTCCAAATGATATGTGTCATGTCACTGTTGAGCAATACGATCAGTGTCGATACTTCGGTGGTCGAAAACACCGAGTTGGCCGTCGATTTCGATATAACTGTCAAGGAGTGACTTGTAAGAGCTTTTAAATGACATTAGTCATGTCACTGTTGAGCAATACGATCAGGGTCAACTGCACATACACCTAGTGTTTTTTCTTCGGTGGTCGAAAACACCGAGTTTGGCGTCGATTTCGATATAACTATCAAAAAGTGACTTGTAAGAGCTTTCAAATGCGTAAGTCATGTCACTGTTGAGCATTCCGTCCAGGCTCCACAGCACCTCCAGTGGTAATTCTTCGGTGGTCGAAAACACCGAGTTGGCCGTCAAATTCGATATAACTGTCTAGGAGTAACTTGTAAAACTCTTCAAGACCTTTCAAATGACATACTAGGTCATGTCACTGTTGAGCATTGGGGCAGGCTCCATAGTTACCTGCCCGAGGTCCTTAATTTTTACATTTCTGGAGCGTGTAGTTCAATAACGGTTGGGAATATGGAAAAAGTGGATATAATTAAAGTTATAGAGAATTTTATAAGCTTTCATTTCATCATACACTATTTTTTGCTACATTGCACCGTTTTTCAGATATTCGCGAATAACCTAAAATTGAGACCTTTGTCACCCCCTCCGGCGCACCTCCTAGACGTCAGGACTTTTAGTATGTTTTTACCCTGAGCACCCTGACCTGAATACGTTTCTGAAGAAATCGCTAAGGTACCCTCTCACACACTCTATACCCTCCTTTGAGTTGTTCTTTAATTGGACTAATATTTTTGCTTGCAGTGAACGTCAGAATTAGTTCTCGGGAGACTCGCAGGGGCGCTTCAAATTGCCACACAAAATTAGCTGTCATTTGTATGGTAACAGCCAGTCCATATATATAGAGGTCAGTGCAGAAGTTTCCGTTTTTTTTTAAACTTACCACAAAGAAAAATCTTCAGTATTAAAAACTTTTCAATAGTAAATCTAAGCAGGTAATATACATTGATTTACAAATCAATGAGGGAATATTAAAAAACAATGGTTAAATTACCAAATTATTCTAGTATCCAAATAAGCCTTTCCACATCGCACCCAATATAATAACAAAACAATAACCTAATAATATACCCTATACAATACAAAGGGTAACCATTTTATAACCTTTAGCCAACATAAAATACACACACTCGTACCGACGAGGTATTCTGGGAGTCACTAAACGGTTTTTGATGTTGCCGTCTCGCAAAGGCATCATAAACTGGCGAATACTCTCTGCTTCGACCCTAGAATATTGTTCAAATGCTTTTGTGACGCCGTAGGGCTTCTATTTGATGGGCCCCATGAAACAAATGAACGTGAAACTACGTAATAGTAGTTTATAAGGCTCTTTACATCATTATGATTGGATGATTTTGACCCCTCGAAGTGATTTAGGGGTTTTTATACAAAGGTCTTTGTTGGGCGATGTTAGGTTGGGTTGCAGTTTTTATGGTTATATGAAGTGTGTTATAGATGGGATAATAATTCACTTTGATAAATATATGGAATAGTAACGTTGTGTTTTATTATTTAGAATATATTTACTGACGTACTCGTAATCAAAGACGTTAATTAAAATTGGTGTATTTTTCATTCATATTAGTAACGCTGAGTGTGGCAATTAGGGTCACTTAATTTGATAGGAATAGATGGAGAAGTCTGCATCGGACTCACCGACAAGAGCCTTGCTCTTAAATTTATGACAATGAATTTGACAACAAAATTGACAATTCTTTGTCAAAATTGTAAGGAATCGAAGTATCATGGAAGTATACATACCTAAACAAAACTTGTTCTATAGACACAGTCTTCTTGTCAAGGCAGTTGCTTCTGGATTAGATGTATAAGTTTGCAAAGTTCAAAGCCTTCCTTGGGGCGATTCAACACTCTGACACTTTCGGAATGCGTAATGTGTGACACATTGAAGGGGTAAGGATACAAAACTTAAATTGGGAAGTGCTTAATGTCATTTTGAGTTTCACTTGAGCAGATTTTACTATTGTTACATAAATATATTTTTACCTTTTGACGCCTCGGTGGTCTAGTGGTATGTGCGCTCGCCTGCCAAGACTGAGGTCCCGGGTTCAATTCCTGGGTCGAGCGAAAACATGTTTCCTACTTTTCAAACGTGGCTCGAGTTTGAGATCACCAACCCGCATTTGGCAAGCGTGGTGATTATGCCTAATCCTCCTCACTGTACTGATAACTTCAGTGAGATGAGAGGCCTTTGCCCAGCAGTGGGACATTACAGGCTAACACACACACTAGCTGCAGAAGTTATCAGGTGGTCTAAATGCGCAACACCAGAGTAGGCTAGCTAGGCTCTAGCCTACTCTGGTGTTGCGCATTTAGACTTACCTATAGATTTTTATTGTTTAATTTACTTTACTTTTACTTTTGTTGAAACGGCGATTGAAAAATTGACCAGAAAGCTTTCATTATAAAGTGTTTCTCGCAAGCATTTTCAATTTATTGTTTCTTTCCTATTTCTATGTGAATTCCAAGTTCTGAGTGCGATTCGTAGACGATTCACTTTAATAAATTTTATCTTTTCAAACGTTTTGACGCAAGGCGCGGGTGCCGGAGCGTTTAGTGATTTATGTTAACGTTTTACAAGGATCGTTACGTCTAATAAATCTTGGTTTAACTTGTTGCGGTAACGCACAGAATTAGCTTTCCCCGAAAACGCGTGTCACGTATATTTTTTTCTCCCATTTCATTTCAGTACAAATCTGCAAAGTCGTAACGAACTCAGTTCATTTCGTGTATAATTTTGCGAGGAGCAAAAGTTAAAGTCATGCTTATGTGGTTACTGGTTCATAAAATTGTTTTGGTGTGTACATGGTTTTTTATAATTTTGTACTATTAACGTTAGATCCTATCCTTTCCTTCCTACTAATATTATAAATACGAAAGTTTGTGAGGATGGATGTATGGATTTATGTTTGTTGCTCTTTTTCTCTTTGCATTGGTTTCAACTAATCATAGTTCAAAGACAATACAATGGAAGGAAAAACCAAAATTCAAAGTGGACCCAAAAATCAATCACAAACTCCGTAGATACGTCATGTATAACTGAGTTTCATAGTGTTAATTTCCCTTGAGCAGTCAATCTACGCGGGCCATCAATCTGCGTCAGTGACGTAACAAATTATACACATACTTGCATATATCGTGAACGTTTCCAAAGAAAATTGTGCTGTAAATGCTTCAGTCTAGATTCTTTGCTAGATTAGATTCTAAATGGTTTTTGAGCTAAATATATCTTACACGTTATTTATATTTATATAATAAAGAGGTAAAATTTATAAGTTTGTTTGTAAGTCCGAGCTAATCTCAAAGGTTACCCGTCCGATTCGAATAAGTATTTTTCTAAGGTTGCTAATTAAACAGGCTTCTTTTTAACATATTTCGCCCCCAAAAATGTATGTTGCCTTCTAAATTACTAAGTCAGCCACAATTAACGAGCATCTAAATAATACTATCTTAGCCACTAGTTACCTTCTAAATAAAAAAAAAATAACCCTAACCTACCGAATAGTACATACCTACGCCTAAGATAGGCCACTAGTTATCTTCTAAATAAAAAAAAATAATACCCTAACCTACCGAATAGTACCTACGCCTAAGATAGTATTATTTAGATGCTCGTTAATTGTGGCTGACTTAGTAATTTAGAAGGCAACATACATTATTAGAGGCTATGTCATTTTCCCGTTGCTTAGTTATAAAATTAGAAGTTTAATCACGTGTCCAATAAATAATTTTGTGGCTAGACTTATAATTTCCCTTTTTCTAATAGAAAGCCACATTCAACGGGAAGGTTATAGGCTATTTTGCATTCCGAAATTCTTACGCATACGGCCATATCGCGGCTAAAACCGCGGGGTGCTGCTAGTCGTAAGTTATGCGAGATGTTGCGCAGCGCGTATTGAATCGAGTGGTGCGTACAAATTAAGCATTATTCTTCGCCTTCATCGAGTCAATGAGTCTTTATTTATTTATCTAAGTACTAGCAGCGCCCCGCGGTTTTACCCGCGTTGTGCCCGTTCCCGTGGGAATTTCGGGAATTTTTTTACATAAAAACCTTCCTCTTGAATATTACCTATTACAAAAAACCGCATCAAAATCCGTTGCGTAATTTTAAAGATTTAAGCATACAGACAAACAGACAAACAAACAGACAAAAATAGCGACTTTGTTTTATACTATGTAGTGATGGTAGGCAAAAAAAGAGCCTAATGGAATTGCCCTGCCCTTGCCTTGCCTTGCCCATGTTGCAGTCAAACGTAGCATCGGATGAGTACCTACCGTAATCTTAATTTTTATAGCTACCATATGTTGTACTAGCAGCGCCCCGCGGTTTTACCCGCGTTGTGCCCGTTCCCGTGAGAATTTCGGATTTTTTTTTACATAAAAACCTTCCTCTTGAATCACTCTACCTATTACAAAAAACCGCATCAAAATCCGTTGCGTAATTTTAAAGATTTAAGCATACAGACAGACAAACAGTGTGACAGACACGAAAAAGAGACGACTTTATTTTATACTATGTAGTGATACGGCGATAAACTAATAATAAACTAACTCCTTTAGGAGACTTTTGATCGCATTAAAACTTAGTTGGTAATAGTCTGTAATATCTCACTGCACGGCAAGGCTTCTTATCTCACTGATGATATCAGTACAATGACAAGTATAACAACTTAAGAAGTAGTACATTGAAATTAAACCATAATTACAGGCATAGTCAGGACGTTAAGTATTAGAACGCTAAAAATACAATGACTAATAAATTCCTAACCATTTCAATTGCACTCCAGCGCCGTTTCCAAATTAAATCAATCTAATCCAAAAGACTGGAACGGGCCAATTTAAATAATTCGATTACTCCCTTCCTTCGTTATGCCGGAATTAATTCAAGGAGATTTATTTTAAAAAAACCGTCTAATATTCTTCGATTAGCGTCGAGATGTCATCAGACGTAATTTGATTTTTATTGTTCGAGAATTGTGTTCTTATTACGTTTTTGTTAGATTTTATTGTAACTGTGCTTGTGTTGTAAATGAGTGTTTGTAATGAATTTTCTTTATACGGCAATTTTGGAGTACACGAGCAACACTCCGCGGGTATACCTAGTGTTGTACTCGTTTTTCCCAGGAATAGTGAGTTAAGGCCTTTATGTTTGTATCTTTTTACGTTTGTTTGTAGTACATAGAGGATATTTTTAACTAACATTTTT
This sequence comes from Cyclophora albipunctata, assembly GCA_963082685.1. NCBI lineage: Eukaryota > Metazoa > Arthropoda > Insecta > Lepidoptera > Geometridae > Cyclophora > Cyclophora albipunctata. Next base: position 2,237,443 of record OY720128.1, read on the forward strand.
CTACCAGATTCGAGAAGCAAATGAATCATCGCTCACTATATGAAACTTGACTCGTAAGGTCTTTCACTCTGTTACAACTCATCACATAATTTAACAACGTTGTAAGCGAACATTTATTTCTTAACCTCAAACCGCTAAATTGAAGGCTTTAACCGCTAAATACGGGCTTCGATTTTAAAAGCCGCACTGGGTAACGTCAAACGAAAGTACGTTCGTCAGATAAGCGTTCGCAGCGCCATCTATCTTACTCTGACAGACATATGCAAGATACGGGCTACCCACATGATATAATCGAGAATCGCTTACCAAAATCCATCTACATATCCTTCTGACAACGACTGAAATTGGCTTTGGATTTTTATTGGAAATTTTTCGTGCAAGAAATTGAATTGTTATCTTTTATCTATGATGTGCTTAGGATACTTTGATGGTTTGTGAAACTTAACGTTAAGTGAATTTGTTAAGCTTTTGATACAAAATTAAATATACTACCTACTTACTGATAAACAATCAACTCGCAGTAGGCAAGCATGGTGTCTACGACTTATTCTCCTCCCAGATTTTCTATTAAAATATGATACGTACGTTTTACACATTTTCACTAGTTTAAAACGGAGAATTACGTGTGTAAGTATGTATGTTGAAATACTCGACAATTTCGGCCGCATACGATGACCTTCTTCAGGAGTTAGAGTGATCCGGTACCAACTGCGTCTCGCCCCGCACTCATTGACGAATATATCGACATACGATACTAGTATGGAATTTTCCGTTTTAAATAAGTCATAAACTCCTCTCAGTGTTGATATTGGCAAGCCCGTTGGGACAGACGCAGTGAGAGCGCTTACTGTGTCGGGGGTTGCGGGTTCGATTCCCGCCCGGAGTCAACAACATGTGAAGACATAGTTGTTGGCGACGACGTCTGGGTGGCAATTATATATTCTTATAAAGTATTTGTGTATGTATATGTAGTAGTACCTATCAGTTGGTTGGATTCCACAATTCAAGCTTAGAGCTTAGTTTGGGTCTAATTGACCTGTGTGAGTTCTTGTATCTATTTATAGTCAGTTTGAAAAGAAGCCCTGTAGTATGTCTATATTATCACATATACTAGCCCCAGACGTCATTAAGTAAAGACAAAGGTAAAGATTTCAAGTAAGTAACCAAAATCTCTACAAAATAAGGTTATAAGTAAATGATATTTATCACAAGTAACGTTAAAACGTGACAAGTATTGAATGACAAAAAGGGTCAAAGCTAACTACCCCTTACTTATACCTCTCGATTGATATTACCACAAGAAAATTCTATTCAAAAGAATATTGAGTTTTCTGTCTATTTCTTCGCAACTAAAATTTGCATACTTAAGTTTTACTATCTTATAACTCTTATTTGAATAGGTTTACGGGCTAAAATGCGGTGGCGGCGATAGTAAGTGGCTTTAGATCTAGTGTAGGTTGGTCCCTAAGGCAATTTTATGGTGCTCGCGAGTAAATTCGTGTTCATTGAGTATTGAAACTGTGTTTTAGTTGGTATTCATTGTATTGCAATAGGGGGGGTTTTATATTGTATTTCAAGATTATTGACTTAGTGCAACGTGCAATGTCGACACTATCGAGCTTTTGAGTATCGTCTCTTGAATCTTCATTAAGTTTGATTACGTTAATGGCCAACTATAGAGTGAGAATTTTGGACCGCCTAAAGGCCTTCGATTTGGTAAAAAGATTGACCGAGCCAATTAAGGGTGCACGGTGGCGCTCTATTAGAAATACCATTATCGACAACCCATCAATATAGTACCGGAGCGTTAACATCACCTTACGAGTATATCAAGTATATATTTAGGCATAATGTCACAATAGATCATCAATTTCAAAAATAAAATGATTATAACTATACATGACAATAAAGTAACGTCCCAAAAGTTATAAAGGGCTCCGTTATAAATAACTGACAACGCATACCTACACAGTGCCAAAACAAAGGATCAGATATAAACAATAGCTTCGAAATGCTTTTCAAATAACATATTGTGATGGTTGTAACGAAACATAGACATTTTGAATATAAAACGATACAAAATATGTCCCGAATGGAACTAGCTGTATACGTTTCCAAGACATCGATACTGTTCATGGAAACCTTTTGTTTCAAAATGTTTGTATTGAAATGTTATGATGTGGAAATTGAATGAGTGGCCATTTTGTGTTATAGTGACAGTTTGCTTCCGGTGGGCGTGGTATGGAAAAGAAAAATCAAGGTGACGTTGTCCACGGAGGCATGTCATATCTATATGTTTGTCTTCTTTTATATTCTTCTGTATATATAAATAAAATAGTGTTAGTATAAGTGTTAGTTACACCACTTTTAACTAAAGAACGGTTGGACCGAGCTGTATAGATCTTTTTAATTGATTTGTCTTTAGGATAAAAAATCAATACTAAGTAATATTATAAAGCTGCAGAGTTTGTTTGTTTGAACGTGCTAATCTCAGGAACTACTGGTCCGATTTGAAAATTCTTTCAGTATTGGATAGTCCACTTATCGAGGAAGGCCTTTTCATCCCGAAATTTCCAACGCGGGTAAAACCGCGGAGCGTTGCTATAAGTAACAAAATGGATGTTTTTTTAATTTAACATTCATTGACTTTTTGACTGAATGCAGAAGAATCATAAATACACCATACTGTAAAATGCCATCTATGGAAACCAAATACTTTTCTGAATGGATTACTAAATTTTTATCAGACTTTGTTAAATTTCGTATTTTTCACAGTAAATGTCTAATAAAAATTGATGTAATAAGAATTGGAAACACGTATACAATAAAGTTATGAGTTTCATCGTGAATTTAATAACGATTGTCTCATATAAGATTGAGACGCTTAAATTGACGCGAGACATAAATCCTTTAGGAACTTATAATAAGGTAAATAAATTAGACAGAACATCTACAGCTGTAAATATTGGATGAAAATGTGTCGTTTACTTTGCACATGCACATTTAGCATACATTACGATAAAAATATAAATAAATAAATGTTTATTGCCATTTTATAATTATGTGCTGTAAATTAAAAATTACATAATTACTAGTATTAAGACTCAATAGAGAGGTGTGGTGAGCCTTTGTCCAGCCGTGGGACACACTAAATATAATTATAGTCTTATTCTTCATCGAGTGGATGGTCAACCTGACCAATCCTGGTGTCAGAATTATTGAGCCGCCAAAGGCCTCTGACATGGCTCAAGTAACGACTACTATCCGTAGAAAGTAACCGGGACCGACGGCTTAACGTGCCCTCCGAAGCACGGAATCATCTTACTTTTCGAGCAATCAGGTGATTCAGCCTGCAATGCCCTAACCAAACTGAGGAAAGTTTCACAAATAGATTTTTGTGAGATATGCCCACCGGGAAACGAACCCGGAACCTCCGGGTCGTGAGCCGGGCGCTCAAACCACAAGACCACGGAGGCTGTATAATTATAGTAATAACTTGTGTCTAAATTATTAATCATGTATATTTTTAAGAAGAATAAGGACAGATTTGTATGCTTAGCACAGCTTATGCTGTTTGGCACCTGAGTTACAAGCAGATCTACTCGTACTTTCTTACCATATGTTCTAAAACCTGTCTACATTTTTCTATAGTTCTGTAACAGTAATATGAATTTTTCAACACTCATTTTCTTCAAAATATAAAAATGTGTATTAGTAATGCTACATTAGTATACTTTAGTTTTGAAATATCAAAAGTAATATAAGTTATATTAAACTTTGTGAATATTTCGTGCTGTTTGCAATGAATATTACAATTTAGATATTCATTACATGAAATTTTTATAAATTATTAGATTGGATTAGCTGAAAATTCATGTTTGTCTTGAGTGAGACATTGACATATTGCCTATTAATATGTAGAAATGTCCCTTTTTTCACTACATAGTATAAAACAAAGTCACTTTCCGCTGTCTGTCTGTCTGTCCCTATGTATGCTTAGATCTTGAAAACTACGCAACTGTTTTTGTATGTAGATAGAATGATTCAAGAGGAAGGTTTATATGTATAAAAACTCCCGAAATTCCCACGGGAACGAGCACAACGCGGGTAAAACCGCGGGGCACTGCTAGTACTTAATAAAGGAGAAGGGAGCCATACGTCTAAATCTCCTCACTGAGTTATTGAACTGATATCTTTATGAAATGAGAGGCCTTTGCATAGCAGTGGAATATCACAGGCTTATATTTTTTTTATCAAGTTGATTCTTATATACCAAAGTTACAAATAAAACAAAAATAATAAAAGAGTAACAACGGAATCAAAAGCCGTAGTTAAATAAAACTATTGAATGCTAAATTGAATTTTCATGTTTTGTTTATAATCGTTGAAACAAGAGGACTCTATATCAAGTGCACTAGAAGTCAAAACTGATGCTCAACCACTACACAACTGAATTTTTATGAAACAATTGTATTTTCAACTGAAACAATCGAAAGTATTTACGGATGTTATTTGGGTTATCTTATAGTTGAGATTCACTGGTTTTTGTATAAAAAGATATCCGAAATTATATTTTAATTGTAGGAAGTTACGAGTGATTATCTGAGGGTGATATGTTAGTGTCAATAATGTCTATAGACAAACATCTATAAATACTTCTACACTAATATTATAAAGAGGAAAACTTTGTTTGTTTGTAATGAATAGGCTCAAAAACTACTGGACCGTTTTTAAAAATTCTTTCACCATTCGAAAGCTACATTATCCACAAGTAACATAGGCTATTTTTCATCCCGAAATTCCCACAGGAATGGACACAACGCGGGTAAAACCGCGGGGCGCTGCTAGTATATAATAAATATGAAGAACTCATTGCCACACTCAGAGAAGTCCATTAAATCGATACTTAACTAATTGACGGAATTTTTCATACATTTCATGTCAAAATCACTCTCATTAAATCTCTACTAAGGAAGCATTTGACGCTTCTGAGTACGAGTGTTATTAATACGATTTCCAGTTTGTTTACACGCTTCTTCCAATAGGGTTTGGATATTTAAGAATGGATTAAGCCACGGGGCATTGTGAGATAATACATCTATATATATAAAATTCAAAGCCCTGACTGACTGACTGACTGATAATCAACGCACAGCCTCAACCGCTACACCTAGAAACATGAAATTTGGCAGGAAGGTTCTTCAAGTGACGTAAGTGCACACTAAGAAAGGATTTTCGAAAATTCCTACGGGAACGGGCTCAACGCGGGCAAAGCCGCGGGGCGCTGCTAGTCTTCTACATAAGTAATAGTACACTCGTAGAATATCTAGTTTATCTACGCTTTCTCAATGTGTTTTTCATCATCACTACATAGTATAAAATAAAGTCGTCTCTGTTTCGTGTCTGTTTGTCTGTATGCTTAAATCTTTAAAATTACGCAACGGATTTTGATGCGGTTTTTTGTAATAGGTAGAGTGATTCAAGAGGAAGGTTTTTATGTAAAAAAAATCCCGAAATTCCCACGGGAACGGGCACAACGCAGGTAAAACCGCGGGGCGCTGCTAGTTACAAATAAATGCAAATGAGAGATATCCTCACAAAAACAATCAACATAACTTAACAAACAGAATTACCATATTCCAAACAAATGAACGCAACAATTACTCAGCATTCCAAAAGAATGTCTTCATAAATATTTAAAAAGCAGATGAATCTCAAAAACCGAACTCACTTTACTATTCAAGAGATTAAGACATCTTTTAACGGTTGAAAGTTGGTGGGTTTAAACAAAGAGTTTTACATTGGCACACATATTTAGCGGGCGTCGCCGATAGCTCCGCCGGGCACCCTGTGTTTCATGCATTATGCAGTCTTTCAATTGTCTTCCACCACTCCCGTTCAGGGTACCCTTTAAAATTCATTCTTGATCTCACTACAGAGACACCGCCAAGGGGCCAGTACTTATCGTTTCTTATGTAACAACATCTTTACTGCAATTGCTTTTTTCGAATTGTGTTGCACATTTTATTGCGCGTTCTTTTGTTTTTATTGTTCGCGTCAAGGTATTTGTAATCTGTCTTTTTTTAAAGTTGGTTTATAAAGAGGTGGTGAGATAAGGTCCCACAAAAACATGACGTATCTTTAAAAGAGCCCACATTGCATTAAAGGTACGTTTTCGGTAGCGACAGCAGGCAGCAACTGCCGAATGTTGCACTACTGGTTTCTTTGAGTCTCTATGAAATATGCTACCTGCCGAACATGCCTTTGTAGGACTGGGAAGAACATACCCACATCTTCAGAGAATGATAAGCTTTGCAATGCAGAAAGATCTAACATTTCTTAATAATATTTTCGTATTCCCCACAACTTTTATATTCACTGCCGTATGGAAGGCAAGATACAAAGTGTGAATAGCCGTATAAAAGAGTCCGTCACTCGAATTGGTAACAAAAATCTTATAAAAAGTTTAACAGTTGTCTGCAAGCTCTTAAAGTGTAGTAAAAATTCTTTTAAGTATTTACTCAATACAGAATGCTCAATGGAATTTAACTGAAGTAGATACAAGAAATGTTTTAATAGCAATTATAAAATGTTCGCTTTGGATTATATTTTCGCAAGGTCAAAAAATCTTTATTTTTTATCATTACTATTATATCAGAGCTGATTTGTTTTTTTAATTGAACGCGCTAATCTTAGAAAATATCAACCCGATATGATTTTTTTAATTGTTATGAATACACATTAAACAGAAAGGTTATATGCTATTATTCATCCCGAAATTCCCACGAGAGAGGACTCTACGCAGGTAATGCTACGGGGTGCTGCTAGTTAAACATTAAAGGTTTATAGATCCTGGTTAGTGCCAGCCCCATCAAATATAGGTGAAACCACAATACACAACCTTTTGTACATTAAGGTGAGAATATATATAGTGGTAGTACTATTATATCTGTTATATCCCACTGTAGGACAAAGGATTCTTCGCCAAAAGACACAGTTCAGCAACGAGGGTTACGCTTTATGAATAACTAGCAGCGCCCCGCGGTTTTACCCGCGTTGTGCCCGTTCCCGTGGGAATTTCGGGAATTTTTTTACATAAAAACCTTCCTCTTGAATCACTCTACCTATTACAAAAAACCGCATCAAAATCCGTTGCGTAATTTTAAAGATTTAAACATACAGACAGACAAACAGTGTGACAGACACGAAAAAGAGACGACTTTATTTTATACTATGTAGTGATACACTGTTTTCTCTCTTTTGCTCTTTGGAAAATAGCGTAGGTAAGATAGAGAAACTATTTGACGGCTAAAATGCTCTTATTATAAGCATTTTATTTATTTATTTATTAAGCTATTGCATAGCTTCTATCGCGGGCCTTGAGCGCGGGGACCAAATCCAAAATTTCCGTAACGAAAAAACCTCACGCTTACCCGATCCGACGGGAAGGAGGTGTGGCTTGAAGGCCGTGCATCGTCTAACGTCGTTTCAGTTCGGCAGTCTTCGACACGGCGTTGTGTGCGATTGTGCGTTGGGGGTGAGAGAGGGGGTGAGAGAGGGTGGTGAGAGAGGGGGGTGAGAGAGGGGGTGAGAGAGGGGGGTGAGAGAAGGTGGTGAGAGAGGGGGTGAGAGAGGGGTGAGAGAGGGGTGAGAGAGGGGTGAGAGAGGGGTGAGAGAGGGGGGTGAGAGAGGGTGGTGAGAGAGGGGGGTGAGAGAGGGGTGAGAGAGGGGGGTGAGAGAGGGGTGAGAGAGGGGGGTGAGAGAGGGGTGAGAGAGGGGGGTGAGAGAGGGGGGTGATAGAGGGGGGTGAGAGAGGGTGGTGAGAGAGGGGTGAGAGAGGGGGGTGAGAGAGGGGGTGAGAGAGGGGGGTGAGAGAGGAGGGTGAGAGAGGGGTGAGAGAGGGGTGAGAGAGGGGGTTGAGAGAGGGGGGTGAGAGAGGGGGTGAGAGAGGGTGGTGAGAGAGGCGGTGAGAGAGGGGGGTGAGAGAGGGTGGAGAGAGAGGGGGGTGAGAGAGGGGGGTGAGAGAGGGGGGTGAGAGAGGGGGGTGAGAGAGGGGGGTGAGAGAGGGGGGTGAGAGAGCGGGGTGAGAGAGGGGGGTGAGAGAGGGGGGTGAGAGAGGGTGGTGAGAGAGGGTGGTGAGAGAGGGGGGTGAGAGAGGGGGGTGAGAGAGGGGGTGAGAGAGGGTGGTGATAGAGGGGGGTGAGAGAGGGGGGTGAGAGAGGGGGGTGAGAGAGGGTGGTGAGAGAGGGGTGAGAGAGGGTGGTGAGAGAGGGGTGAGAGAGGGGGGTGAGAGAGGGGGGTGAGAGAGGATGTTGAGAGAGGGTGGTGAGAGAGGGGTGAGAGAGGGGGGTGAGAGAGGGGGGTGAGAGAGGGGGGTGAGAGAGGGGGTGAGAGAGTGGGTGAGAGGGGGGTGAGAGAGAGGGGTGAGAGTGAGGGGTGAGAGAGAGGTGTGAGAGAGGGGGTGAGAGAGAGGGGGTGAGAGAGAGGAGGCGGGAGGGGTGAGAGAGAGGAGGCGGGAGGGGTGAGAGAGAGGAGGCGGGTGGGGTGAGAGAGAAGAGATATCAAATATATCAAATATAATTGCATAAGTTGATACAAAATGCTATGCAATAGCTTCACCGCGGCAGTCCCCGAGTGCCACACGTCTTTTTTTTAAATTTATCATTTATCTATAAGGCACTGAAAATATAGATACTGTTAATGTTAGCCCGATTGTCCCACTGTAGAGTCTCCCCCCCCCCCCCCATTCCCACCATAGATCCTACTAATATTATAAATGCGAAAGTTTGTGAGGATGGATGTATGGATGTATGTTTGTTGCTCTTTCACGCAAAAACTACTGAACGGATTTGGATGAAACTTTACCGTAAAATAGGTTAAACATCAGCATAACACATGGGATACATTTTATCCCGTAATTCCCGCGGGAAACGATACAACGCGGGTAACACCGCGGGGCGCGACTAGTATTATTATAAAATAATCAGTTCATTAATAATCATGAGACAAAAACTTGATGGCCTTCATATCACATCTGGAACCCAAATGTCAAAACTTTACACCCCATGTATAATACTTTAGTGACCCTCCAACCCATATGTACCCTATCATCTCACAAAAAGCAGAAATGCTTGAGATACAGTTTTGTGAACTCAATCTAACTTTAAAATAGTTTTCTGGGCTGACGACCGTTGAGAATAAGATGACAGGGGAAACAAAATTAATAGGTACTTTTTGTTTGTCAAGTTTATTTGCATAGGTCACACGTATAGGAGGTTATGTATTGTGGTTATGGCGTTCATATAATGGCCCTTTTTAGGGTTGCGTTCTCATAGAGAAAGACGTAAAATAAAATGTATTACTACTTTAGCGATTTTTGGTAAAAAATGACACAGGCTTACTGTTACTGTTGTGCCCATTTTGCGTATATATGCCACAGCCTTAGATCGCTTACAACATATGTAAAATATAAAAATGTCAAAGTGTTATGTTTGACATGACTGCAGCATGGACCAATGAGAGAGACAGTGTTAGTGTGAACTGTCAAGATGCACCCAAACCGATCCAATCATAGGTTTTTTTTGGAAAATTTCAGGCAATCTGCAGCAACAAACAAATACTTCGACAGAAATACGTAGACCACCCAAAGGCCTCCTATTATCTAACGATATGAGCAACCATCTGATACACAACCACACCACATGCCCAAACTTACAAAAATATCAAAAGAATAAATACACAAATTGAATTACAAGACAGGCGAAGTTACATCACTACGTCCTCCTTCCGTCCAAACTATTATTATAAGTTAGTTTAAAGGTAACTCACGCGCGACTTAACGTCAACAATTTTCACTCAACGCTTGCGTTACAAAAGAAAATAATACAATTTATTAGTGCAAAGTTTGTTATAGCGGACTTAGTGTGGTACAAGATTGTATGATTAATAAAATTCTTTTGACTTGCAATATCTTCTTCAATCTATGCTTATGATACTAAAAAACTGCTACTGAGATAAGCTACGAAGCTATGTGACAGTCTGCTATGTCACAGGTGCTATGCAATGTAGCTGTGCAAAGAAGATGTGCTATGCCATCTCGAATTAGCTGAGTAAAGTAGTATGCGTAGTATGCTCAACAGTAGGATGTCATAGTGGGATATCATAGAACGCATCCGTAGCACGCATCGCACTTGGTATAACACATTTGTAGCATGCCTTCGTAGCTCGCATTCGTAGCACGCTTCCGTAGCATACAATCGTAGCACTTTAAAATATTAAATCATAGCATAACGGTTATCCATTTCCACCGGTGCTGGTTGGCACTGTTAGTCAACATGTAAAGTTAACCCATTATAATTAAAACAGTCTTTATACCGACTTGTTTGACACGAACAACAATGTTTTAGTCAATCTTACGACAGTAATCAGTATAAATGATTTAGTCTAACGGTAAAAAATCTATTCGACTATCCTTAGCTCGTGCTCTTACATATATTACCATACATACATAAAAAAATAAATAACAACAGAGTACAGACTAATACTATTACCAAAAACAAATCAAAACGCCAAGTCTCATTTCCCAATTCGCCTTTAACTTGAGCCAAATCACCACCGGGATCTCGCTCTGAGACGCACTAAAGATACACGTCACCACCCTAATGGAAAACATCATGAGTCCTGACGCCCTCCTCTCGCGGGACTCCAGCGCTTGTTATCCGTAGTGTTATATAGAATATGTCCCCGACTTTACTGGGCTGAGCGAGATTTAAATATAAAGGTGTTTAGGAACGTTACAGTCACATTTAAAAAGTTAAAAGTAAAAATCGATTGAAGAAGCATAGCTTTTTACCATGAAAACAACTGAGTCAATAGTGTAGTTAGAAGTATACTAGTAAGTAAGTTAGAGAAATTTAGTGGCCATCCGACGAAATAGTATCGAAATTTTTGGACCGCCTAGAGGCCTCCTCTCTCTCTTCCTGGCTATGTGTCCCACATGGTGGTGGGGTCAGCCTTCCATATTTTTCTCCTCCACTTCGCTCTTTCGTCGACGTCGTCATCGGAAATCTTGCACTCAGCCATATCCTTGGACACTACATCCGTCCACCGTGTCTTGGGTCTGCCTCTGGATCTTCGACCGGGGATGGAGAGTTGTAGCGCCAGGTTCCCCACGTAGTCCGGCGGTCTTCTCTTCACGTGGCCATACCACCTCAGCCTACTTTCTTGCAGCTTGTCGGCGATGTCGCGAACGCCCAGACTGCCTCGCACGTACTCGTTGCGGATCTTGTCGAGCCTGGTGACACCGCACATCCACCTCAGCATCTCCAACGTGGTCTAACGATTTAAACAACCGGGACCGACAATTTAATGCCATTATTGGTCACCCATCCAAGTAGGAGCCGAGCTTCACGCTGCTTAACAGTAGGAATGAAATAACAAACTGTTCAAAATACACCGCAAGGATCTAAAAAAAATTATATAAAATAGCGTTCATTTATGACTAGACTAGCCGCGCCCCGCGGTGTTATCCGCATTGTATCGATTCCCGCGGGAATTTCGGGATAAAATGTATCCCATGTGTTATTCTGATGTATAACCTATATTACTGTAAAGTTTCATCCAAATCCGTTCTGTAGTTTTTGCGTGAAAGAGCAACAAACATACATCCATACATACATCCATCCTCACAAACTTTCGCATTTATAATATTAGTAGGAAGTAGGATAGGATATAATAGGCTTATTATGCCAGCCGATAATTTTTTATCAGTTAAATAAAAATATTGTAAGAAGAACTATAAAAAGACTTGTACCCTTTGAACAGCCAGTATTAAAGTATTTTCCAATTCTATAATCTTCAAATATATCATACGAAGTTAACTAACAAGGTTGACTTCGAATTTAAATTGTGAATTATTGCATAACTAAGTAAGGGACAATGCAAGTTTTCGGGAACTACTAATTTATAGTACAATCAATGCGAAAAGTCTAGAATTTTTTTGCTTCAAATCTTTAAGCACTTATTTCATTTACATGCGAAATAAAATAAAATAATTGTCGTTATAAAAAAAAAGATTTCTTGATTTAATTATGTACCAAAATTGCCTGCATTAGTATTACCTAGCATTACAAGTATAAAGTTTATTTTCACTCACATGTAGCAGAAACAGTCTGATCCCACAGTCGATTGTAGAGATTGGATTTTGTATCGGCACATATAAGAATAACAATAACGCCGACATCCGTTTAAAATCCGAATCCGACAAACCAAGACCCAGACCGGCAGATCCAACATATGAAAACTCCTTATCAAAAGGCTTCTTACTCCATATCAAAAGTTGAATATTATAAAAGTTTTTTGACACTGTCTGTACATAATAAGTTGTGAACTGATGAATGCGTAAAGTTTTTCCGCGTAGGGACAAATCCACGCCGCCAACGCTGTTAAAAGTCACTAGTTTGAGAGAAAGGACCAGATAGTGTACAAGTTGAGAAGTTTAAGATGTGCGTAGTAATGGATGGCTTTTATGGACACTTAACAACTTTATATTATACTACAGTTTGCTTTTAGCTGTTTGTATGAAGTTTAACATATTTATATGAAAACTAGCAGTGCGCTGCAATTTTACCCCCATTAACATTGATCAGCGAAGGGGATTAGGATCCTCCTCACTGTACTGATATCTTCAGTGAGATGAGAGGCCTTTGCCCAGCAGTGGGACATTGCAGGCTAATACTTACTAATACTTACTGACATTGATCAAGTTTACATTTAATCTAAACCCCATTAATCCTATAACTTCACACTTCTAAAACTAAGTCACAATTAACAAGAACAAAACAAAAACTACCTCGAAACAAATGCGATTGTTCAAAACATTTGAACACTTTGTAACGTAGCTCCGAATGCATTTACTGCTATGTTTCAAGTATTACATTATAATATGACAGCTGGTTCTTAGAGTAGTGCTTAAGTAGCTATGCACGAAGTAAGGAGAACGTGAGCACGAATACCAATACGATGGAATGTTTTGCATGTCGCGACATAACGAGATCGGTAGTCTTTTGTTTTTTATTTGCTTACTTTCATATATTGGTGGATAGATACTAAATAGTAGAAAATCTTTCTGTCCTTTTTAAGCTCGACATATATTTTTTCAAACTTTCACGATTTTACACAGTATTACTACGGGTTTTTTTGTGGCACAGAAGGCGGTAAGTTCGCCCGCGACCATGGGTGGTGCTATCCACTCGAATCGTCTGGAAATCAAAGTAAATGTTTTCACTTACTAAAACAACCTTCTGTGCCGCGAAAAAACATAGATATATACTTATTTTTACCTATTTTCCACTTCTGACCAAAGGTCTTCCTCAACATATTCCAAGCTTCCCTGTCCTGGGCTAAATTTGGCCTATACCTGTCGATATTGTCTAGCTTTGTCGATAGTTAGTAGAAAAAAAAAATCTGTCCTTTTTCGTTTGGTTAGTAAACTGTTAGGACATAATTGACGCCTCTATTAAGAAGTCGTGGGAAATAAGAAAGTTCTAGTATGTTATTTGGCAATCCTGATGTCAGAGTTTTTAGACCACCTTAAGGCCTCCGACATGGTTTAACGATTGAAACAGTCGTGACCGTCAATTTTACATACTCCGAAGCACGGTGGCGTTCAGACATAAATTTCACTATCGGCTACCCATCCAAGTAAGGGTCGAGCTGCACGTTGCTTAACAATCGCAATGAGCTTACATTGCGAAGTCACAATCACATCAAAATATACTACTATCACAACATTAGTCGTGGTGATTTGATTATAAAGTGAAGGTTGAATTAAACAAGTATAAGTATAAGATGCGAATCAGATTTTTTTTATATCTTTTAAAGCAATTACGGATTGGGAGCATGCGATGCTTGCGCTCTTATTAAGTTGCCGGCACGACAATCTAAAACTCCGCTAAAATTGTGTCCACTGCGTTGAGGATAGTTAATTTTTGAAAAAGCAATGTCTAACCTCACTTTAAATTAACTTCATTTAAACAAACATATTCATTCACACTATTCATTTTTAATATTCGTAAAAGTATCACATCATAACGCACAAGACACATAAAATATGAGCCAAAAGTTGCAAAAAGGCAAAGTTTTAGCAAGCACGATATTATGACTATGAAAAAACTTGTGGCTTTGAAAGAAAGACGGAACAAAGTTTTTGCGACTTTTTTTACAGTCGGCGTAGCCACGAATCTAAAGCTGTGTATCCATGTTTGATGTTTGTAGCTATTCTAAGGAAGAGCGGTAAGCGGTTTGCAGTAAACTCTGATATAAATATTGTAGTTGGTGTAAAACACAAAGTCTTTTAGCACAGTTTTTAAGCGGTCTCACCTTTTCGAATACGGTTTTATCTGGTTTTAACTTGAAATATTTACTACTTTCTTAACGGGAAGATAAGTTGAATGTATAAGATTGGAAACACATTATATTGTGTACTTGGGATGCAAACTGCAGTGTACTTTTGCCGTAGCAAATGGAATCAAAATCCGCCTCCAATATCGAAGATTGATGCCAAAATTCATCGAGATTGGTAAAGTGAACTAATCAAGGTACTTTCGCATTTACATTATACTAGTTACAACGAGTCGAACCCAACCCTCCACCAAGTAAGCACTGTCACAAATGTCTATGCCAATGGGCTTGTCATTGACCGAGAGAGCTCTATAGAATATAACCATAACTAATACTAAACAATATTATATAATTACTAGCTGCGCCCCGCGGTTTCACTCGCGTTGTACCTGTTCCCGGGAATTTCGGGATTAAAAATAGATGTTGGCCGATTCTCAGACCTACTCAATATGCTCACAAAATTTCATGAGAATCGGTCGAGCCGTTTCGGAGGAGTACGCGAACGAACACTGTGACACGAGAATTTTATATATAAGAAGTACATTGCAGTTGGTTGTTCCTTTAATACTAAATTTGAATTATTCGCTGATCTCATGAACATAACCACTGGTTAATAAAAATACTGTACCTACGTGTGTTAGTTAGATTTTATTTGGACTACGTACGGACTTTTTATAAAGCTCTAGTTTGTTCTTTGTCGGTTTTGTATGTTGAAATGAAATACGAGTATACTACAACTGACGAATCATACTTGGCATGTCGGACTAATTAGTAAAAGCATTTAATAATTAGAAATGTGTATGTTTTGGATGGGAAATCTGACAGCCTTCTTCTGCCAGTAACAAGTCTAAAAATAGGAACAAAAAAAATCCTGATATAAAACGTAAAAGTTCAATGGTTCAAAAAAAATGCTATACTGATTTTTATGGGTGCCGAGTTTTATGATTTCATTCCTTGTTTAGAAGAAATCCTAATATTATTTTTCATCGTACAATTCCTACCTGGTACGGTTGAAGCCGTTAGAAATACCTGGTAATTCCTTCAAATATAATATTGAACGTTGTACTTCAAATTATATATTTGTACGGGTATCGACAACTTAAGAGCTTAGTTCTTGCCGGGATATTTTGATACTTGTTCATAATTTTACTATACTTGTTAATAGGAAACCAACAATTTATAACTGACTAACCGCGCCCCGCGGTTTCACCCGCGTTGTACTCTTTCCCACGGAAATTTTGGGATAAAATGTATCCCATGTAGTATTTTGATGTATAACCTATATTACTGTAAAGATTCATTCAAATCCGTTAAGTAGTTTTTGCGTGAAATAGTGACAAACATACATTTATCCTCACAAACTTTCGCATTTATAATATTTGTAGGATAAGTCCAATCAGCAGCTCGGTAAACCGTTATGATTGGTTAGTAGAATTGTACGTTATTCGTAAAATTTCAGTGTCTATTATTTTCACAGACCTATGCCTTGCTTTCGGCTAAATTCAATTTTCAATGATCTTTCGCACAGGGCGGACTCAGGCTTCAATTAAAAAAGTCAGACTTCATGGAAACCGAAATTTGATTCGATATTTATTTAAATATGAGGCTCTTAAACTCTGACGAAGGTATTTTGACGTGTGAATTTGTGACATCGCAACCGAAGAGGTTTTAACCTAGATTCTTTTAAATAAAAAAATCACTCACTGTTCTTGTCAATTTTAATTTTTTTTAATTACTTTTTTCCTCCATTTCAAACATGGCTCGGTCTTTAGATCACCAACCTGCATTAGGCAAGCGTGATGATTATGCCTCATTCTCCCCACTGTACTGACATCTCCAAGGATGCGTTTCAGGAGTGGAGGAGTGGAGCTGTGTGGAGCTGAACTGACCAATCACAATTCATTACGAAAGTATGTATTTTGACAATGTCAATGCGCTGCTATTGGTGAATCAGGCTACGCACGTCTTCTATGGAAACGTACCCTAAGTTGCATGATATTTTTATTTTTGTACTAGCTGTGCCCCACGGTTTCACCCGCAGCGCCCCCGTTCCCGTGGGAATTTTGAGATTTTTATTCCTTATTTTTCTTATATAAAAACCTTGTCTTGACAATAAGGAACACATTAAAAAAAGAATCATCCAATTTGGTGCAGTCGTTCTGAAGTTATGCGCTTAGCAACAGATTCAGCGATTCATTTTTATATTATAGATCTATCGTGTAATATATGAAAAAAACGGGCCAAGTCCGAGTCGGACTCGCAGACGTACCATTATCTATTAAAAAATATTAGTATCGAGCAAGAAACGGTAAAAAAATCACGTTTGTTGTATAGGAGCCTCCCTTGAATATTTTTTTATTTTATTTTTAGTATTTGTTGTTATAGCGGCATTTACATCATCTTTGAAAATTTCAACTGTCTAGCTATCACCGTTCTTGAGATACAGCCTGGTGACAGACGGGCGGGCGGACGGACGGATGGACGGACATCGAAGTCTGAGTAATAGGGTCCCGTTTTTACCCTTCCTAAAAAGTGGCTAATGTATTTTACTAACCAAATCCGGCCCTGGTTGTTTACTGTGTTCCACCTTTCTGTTTTGCATGAAAGCTACCAGTTATTTCAAACCTGTCAATTTATTTAATTGGTATCGTCTGGTATTCCGCACTCTGTTTTCAAATAACTAATAGGATAAGGACTGTTGCGTATCTGTATGTATGATGTTTGACAGCGTATTCAGACTTTTGACGTTTGATATTGTACCTTTGTGCATGTGAAATGTATCGGATGTACAAAAACTTCGGTTGCATAAATTTTAAATATAGAACAATGAAATTACCAGGTATATTTTGGCATATCCCTTTGTAAAATGCAGAGATTTTTATTTTTTATTTGGTTCCGGGTTCGATTCCCGGTGGGGATATCTCACAAAAATCTCTTTGTGAGACTTTCCTCAGTTTGGTTAGGGCATTGCAGGCTGAATCACCTGATTGCTCGAAAAGTAAGATGATTCCGTGCTTCGGAGGGCACGTTAAGCCGTCGGTCCCGGTTACTTTCTACGGATAGTAGTCGTTACTTGAGCCATGTCAGAGGCCTTTGGCGGCTCAATAACTCTGACACCAGGATTGGTCAGGTTGACCATCCACTCGATGAAGAAGAAGATTATGTATTTAACGCTAGCCACCTTATTAATAAACTCGGTGTAACTAAATCACTGTTTTACTGTGTTTTGTCTCTTTTGCTCTTTGGAAAATTGCGTGTGTCAGAAAGTGACAAACAAAATGATTGCTAAAATGTTCTTAATACGCGTTTATTAAGGCCTAGGCGTTAAGAAAAGCTGAAACATAATATTATTGACTACAATGTATTACTATTTGGCAATTATTTGAACACTAATTAGACACCAAATTCAACAAAATTGGTCCACTCATTTCAGAGTTATAGCGAGACAAACGAACACTGATTAATTATGAACTAAGTATGCCTTCATAAGAAAACTGCGAGTATCACATACTCATTCATTCATTAATTATACGTATTCATTCATTCATTTTGATTACGTATCACGTAAGTTAGTGGTTACGTACTTATCGAAATGAACTGTCAACAAAAATAAACCGTGATAAAGAAAGCGCTCACTATAGAAATATCCAGAACCATTCTTCAAACAAATTAAATTACCATCCTGTATACAGAGCTCATACGATCTGGAGTGGCATCCAACTCGCTATCTTATAAGTATTATGCTAACTACATTGTGTCATAGCCGGGTCCTTGTGTTGACTTTCATGGACGCAAATGTGATGAGAAAGGTGCGTTTACACTATTTTAATTACTGAAAAGATTGTGACAGTTTTGTTGTCTATTTATAGTAAATGTATTTTAGGGCTGAAACCGTCGTGTGCGCCCGTCGCGTGCGCCCGCGCGGTCGTCCGCGCTGTTTCATACAAAAGTGAACCGTCGCGTGCGCCCGCTTGACGCAGTTTCGGTCCTTAATGTATTTATAGTATAACTGTCTGTAGAACATCCTACACAATTGGACCTCAATTACTGAAGTGTTTAGTACAACAAAAATATGGGTCTTATTCCATAGTTTTGCCATGTTGGTTTCTTACACCATTTATTATTAATCAATCAACAACACGAATATTATATACCGATTGTCAATTTGAATAATTCAACGCCTAAATTAAACCGTCGATAAAATTTATTAAAAATACTTAACTAATAAAGTTTCCTTTAAAAACGCCGTGAATTACTTTACGTTGAATACTAAGGAAAGACACATAGAGCGGGTGCAGGCCGGTTGCGGATCGCGTGACGTTGTATTCCTTGTGTGTCGCTTTGACTCGCAACTGACGTGTCTTGCGCTTAAATGATTTTGTATTCATTCACTACGACTAGTATTTGAACATGGTTATTACAACGTAAAGTAAAAGCCTGTAATGTCCCATTGCTGGGCAAAGGCCTCTCATCTCACTGAAGATATGAGTACAGTGAAAAGGTTATTACAAAATGTAATCTTAATTTTCAACTTTATAATCAAGCTGTTGCGACACAAGTGTGAACACCTCCTTCGCGTGAATACCTCCCATGTTTTAGTCTGTGAAAGATAACGAAGTTACGAGTTTCCTCGTCATCTTTGTAAATCCACGACTAAGGATAAACAAGGAGGAAGCACCAGGATTTTTGAAGAAAATCTCTTATGACGTTCTTAATTTTGATGGTTTTTAGCTGAACCAACGTAGCTAGACTTATTTAATAATTTAAATGCGAAAGTTGGTGAGGATGTATGTATGTATGTTTGTTACTCTTTCAAGAAAAAACTACGGGACGGATTTGGATGAAACATTACAGTAATATAGTTAATACATCAGAATAACACATGGGATACATTTTATTCCGAAATTCTCGCAGTAAAGGGTACATCGCGGGTGAAACTGCGGGGTGCGGCTAGTGAAAATTCGTGTTGAAAAAAAAATAATTGTTGAAAGATACCATATTAAGTCGTTTAGATAAGCAAGCTTACAATCTGCGAGCTGGTAACTTCAATAGAACGAGAGCCAGCGAGCATAGCGAGATAAGCGAGCTATGAAATAATGTGACGCGTTCTATTGCATCGCTGTATCTAAATGACGCGATTGTTTCAAGACCTTTTTTCTAACTGACTTCAAAAAAGTAGGGAGGATTCTCAATTTGACCGTATATATGTTTTTGAAAATAATTCTTACCAAATGACAAAAACTTGTGCCAATTCTTTGTTTATCTTTACTGTAACGAGTTACGAACTGTATTCGTTGCTTCAAAACTTTTTGAATTTACTTCAACTTGCTATGATTTACAAGGAAAAACATTTTCATTTCAGTTTTAACACAAAATGAACGCTAAATTCGCTTCCTTGGTATGAAACTGTCGTGACTACGTGACTAGCACGTGACATTTCCATGCATTTTGATAGTTGAAAACCGAAGCGAATGTGAAGCGATTGCCACTTCACGTCAGGCAGGCTATAAAGACAGGAAAACCATTTTTAAGTCTATTTATTTATTACTAGCTGGTCCGTGCAGTGGTTCCACTCGCGATTCAATAGATGGCGTTAGTGTTAAAATTTTGTAGATTGGAGATGTTATTTTCTTAAGTTTAGTAGGATTATGTACAAGCAAACATTATTCGGCAAAGCTCAGTAATTATGAAACAAAAAGATTTCAACATTTGTCCTCTACTATAAATACTTTCTATTTGTCCTTTGGTTCTTTTGTTACATGAAAAGCTTGCCAAATAAAGGTGCCAGCTAATTTATAAGAACGGATGTAACGTAAATACAAATACACAAACGAACGTTAAATTAATTAAAAGGTTGGGATTACTCCTACCAAAAGTCAGTCTCGCCATAGTATAGTCACAAAATAAGCTGTCTGTTTATGTTATAGAATACCTATTGTATTAAAACATATTATCTAATATTAAAGTAAAATATTAAGTAAATATTTTAAGTAAATTAATTATTACCATGGCGCGTTGATTATGATTAATCCTCTACACTTTGCTCTATTAGTATCTTCTTCTGAAAACATCAGTACAGTTAAGTTAAGAATACCAAAAAATAATCAAGATTTTATACTAGCTTACAAGCTAAGTCTTAACGAGAATCTGAGAGACGTATTTGCCAATCAGTGGGCATTACAAGTTAATTATAAATTATTGTAATGATCTGATGTACTTATATGGACCTCTGACTTTAATACTTTGGTAACATTATGTTAGTGTTATATTTACATCTTATCTTGTAGTCCAAATGGCTAATTGTCCATTCGCGGCCATTGGTCTGTTTGCCGCGAAAAGCGTACCGGCGGCCATTTTTAATTCAATTCTTTCGTCCAAAGCTTCTGTTGCATTTTTCGCTTTGCTCAACGTTTTGTTGTTGAAAACTGCAAACGTCTATGAAACGGAAATGGGACAAAAAACGTCTTAATTTCCTATCCTTTTAGCCGGCAGATGGTACAGACTATTTGTGTAAATCGGACTCGGGTTTTAATATTACTATGTAGATTATAGGTTTCTCTTTGTAAGTTACAAAGTAAGTCTGTTATGATTGGATATTCCTATTGGATTTAAACTACATTAGTTGTTTTTATTTCCCTAACAATATGGTAAGTTAGTTTCCAAAGAATTACTATTTAAATAATACAAACTAATTTTGTCTTTGTTAAAAATAAAACATCCATTTTCAACATTATTTAACAAACTGTTACAAACATCCGAACTCAAGATTAAAACCCAAAACTTGAAGTAATAAAACACAACTTTAAACATCAAACCCAATAAAATTCTTCGGCACTCCACAAAGTAACACTCAAAAGTTACCAAAAGGCTTCCTGGTCAATCAATTTGATCAAATCTTAACTTCGCCGAACCGAAAATACTTAGAAAAACTCTAAAAGTATTTGAGTAGGTGGACAAAACTCGCTATAGAAAATACAACGTTCATGTACAAACATATTACATTCGTTGAAAACTCAGAATGAGAACAATTTCTATTCCATGAGCAATTTCCGCCATTTTTTATCTGCCAGATAAACTACAACTAAAGTTTTACTAAGTTTGAAGAGCAAAAGATTACTTTGCTACGCTAAAATCTAGGTTTTGGAGAATTCAGATAGTGGGCTCAAAGGATTTCAAAAAATCACCTGTTCCTCCTGTTTATTTCCTATAATTAAAGCTCGCCAGAGAGCTCAACACTGCGAGGTTGAATACTGAATAAAGATTCTCAATCCGCCACTGCACCTTGCTAGAATAATAGCATGTTAAATCCCATTGTAAAGCGAAAACCTTCTTTCTCTTGCGGAAGTAGTCACGACAGTGATTTGGTGATAGATACAATCAGTAGAATGTATTAATTTGAGCAGTCCGTTCAGGGATTAGAACCATTTACTTATAGCCACGATAGTAAACTACTAAACAGTTATAGATTTTATAACTCAGATAAACTATCTAAACTTTATCAGAATGTGGTAAAACTGGCCCTGATATTAATTAAAGATGGGCTAAAGTTGTGGGATTCCTCACACAATTCTGGCCCATCCTGGTTTGTGTTCACCGGAATGTAATTGGAATTGTTTTACACAGAATGTTGGTAATTTAAGATTGCGCGGAAGACAAGCTCGGACAGTTTAGGGTTGAGTCGGAAACTCAATGTCGGACTGTCAAGAAGTTTGGTTAATTTCAACTCACTTTCAAAGTATTTGGACTTATTCTAAATCGTTATTGGCGACTGCCAGCTGCCCCCGGTATTTGATGAGAAGAGACGAGAAAATATGTTGGTATTTAAGGCTTTTTCTATTCAAGTGTATGTTGTCGTTGTACTACGCGCATATAAAAACAAAAAATCGTACTTGATTGACCTACAGGCGACCACGCCTCGCGATTATACTGTGCGATGATTTGTGTAGCAGGCGCGTAGCAAAAGGTGCGTAGGCGCGTAGGCCGGTAGCAGAAGGCCCGTAGGCACATTTCATGAATTATATCAAAGTATTTTATTTCAAGTTTCTTATGTACAAGTAAACAATACCACTTGAGACTATCATTTAAATTAAGGAAACTTTGGGCGCTTTGCCAAAGCGGGTAGGAACTGGAGCTTTCATGTACAGTACACTCTTCAGACATTATATTTAAGAGGTTATATAAAGAGAAACAAATGAATACGATAAAAATGTAATATTTAATTAAAGATAGCAGTCAACTTTGATCCATATGCTAAGTAGGAGGTATACTTGAAGCATACATTTTTGACAACGATCCATCAAAATTGTACATTTCTTCAATCTTTACGTATATAAGTCTACTGTACATGTGTATGTCACTAAACTCCTTCTAAGCGGCTGGACTGATCTCAATGATTTTTTTGTATGCGTTTGGGTGGCACCCTGGATGGTTTGGATGGCGACATCTTTTAGGTCTTGGGTAGAACCACCGCGCGGGACAGCTAGTATTTTATATATTTTTTGCAAATACATTAATATACCATTATTGCAAATGTGGTCTCCTTGCATATTCTCCATTAATGTATAACAGTTACAGTACATATATCTTGTAATGTATCTTCATTAAACTATAAAATATTGGCCGACACATACGTATATTACGCATTATTAGTAGGCTTACAATTTATAGCCGTCGACTTGGTTGAATTAATTTAGCCTTCGGACCGTATCGTACTAATAGGTATTAGTTCCTCATTAGGCCGGCTATCCATGTTGCTATTAGTAACTATATTAACAAGTACAGTGAAGCCCCGCGGTTTTACCCGCGCTGTGCCCGTTCCCGAAAGAATTTCGAGATGAAAAATCACTACATAGTATAAAATAAAGTCGTCTCTGTTTCGTGTCTGTTTGTCTGTTTGTCTGTATGCTTAGATTTCTAAAACTACGCAACGGATTTTGATGCAGTTTTTATAAAAGATAGAGTGATTCAAGAGGAAGGTTTATATGTATAACAATTCCCGAAATTCCCACGGGAACGGGCACAACGCGGGTAAAACCGCGGGGCGCTGCTAGTAGCTTATAACTTTCGCGTTGAATGTGACTATCCACTACAATAATAATTATTCGAATCAAATGGTGGTTTCTGAGATTAGCGCATTCAAACAAACAAACTCTAGCTTTGTTATATTACTATAGATATATATTAAAAGCTACAGTGAACAAAGTTTATTTATAGACTAGGTATAGTTAGCGGTTACCTCACTGTAGCAACCCTTTGACGGGAGAATATTGAGACGAAGTGTGTCCCTACGTAATAACGTAGGTACATGTACCAAGAATCACTAAGTACCTATTTATATACAATCGGTCGAGCCATTGTGATTTTCGATTGTAGTTTTCAGTCCAATAAGCAACTGGACTTGACATACCAGACTGACATTAGTGACAGAATTAGATTTCATTAAATCGTCTACCGCTTGTAATAGTGACTACTAGGTATATAAAGTATCACGGTATGAACACAGTGTAAGCACTAATCCAGAATATCCAGTACCCTCGTGAACACGGCCGTTGCGACACGACCGAAACGTTGAGGTATTAATTAAATGTTTCTTCGCTATTTAGTTCCGTCTGACGCCTCAGTCGTGTAGTGGTATGTGCACTGCCAAGACTGAGGTCCCGGGTTCAATTCCCGGGTCGAGCGAAAACATGTTTGCTACTTTTCAAACATGGCTCGGATTTAAGATCACCAGCTCACAGGCAAGCGTGGTTATTACGCCTAAATATCCTCACTGTACTGATATCTTCGGTGGGATGAGAGGCCTGTGTCCAGCAGTGGGACATTATAGGCTAATACTAAACTATTAAGTTCCGTCTAGATTAGTATTTACAATACAGTGACTTCAACGAGTGTAAACTTTGTCTGAGGCATTATGAATATTTTGTACTTATTGTAGGCTATTTGCCTCAGACTGGCTTCAGTGGATACCCAACTTTAGGCAAACGTCTACGCTACAGTACCTATAGATACTAAAACCAACTTTTAAAAATAAATATTTAACATTCAATCCAAGACTCCGTGACGTAACGCTTAATAAAAAATGGGGTCATAAATAAATTCACGCCTCAAAAACGTAAAGCAGTGAATAAGCTGAGGTGTTAGGTTACCGATCGACCAAAAGGCAAGAGGTAGGTAAATAAATAATTCCCGCAATGCCTCTGGCATAAGCTATTTATTTGCGAAATTGAATGAGGTGGGCGTTTCCCCGAGAAATAATTTATCAACAAAATGTGTTACATTACATTGATTCAATAAAAAATTGCATCGTTTATTTGTGAAGGCTGTTGTTTTTTTTTATTCAAATAAGCGACCCTAACCGCATTCATCCGAACGACTTCCGTTTTATTGGATGAAAAACATTATTGTCTAGATAAACTGTTGGATATTTTTCTTAGTTTGTTTTCTGGTAGTTTTTTGCGGGTGGTTTTTCGACGTAGATTCTTGTTGGAGTTTTTGTTAACACCCGATGTAAAGGAATTACTAAGTATGAGCTATGAAAATTTTAATGTATTATGAAAAGTTGATTATTGCAGAGTTAACTAGCTGTGCCCCGCGGTTTCACCCGCAGCGCAACAGTTCCTTAAGAATTTCAGAATTAAAAATAGATATTGTTCGATTCTCAGACCTACCCGATATGCACACAAAATTTCATGAGAATCGGTCGAGCTGTTTCGGAGGAGTTTAACTACAAAAACCGCGACACGTGAATTTTATATACATATTAGGTTTTTTCTAAAAAAAGATTTAATAATTCTCGTTTCTCTTTTAAACTGATTCTGATTCTCATATTTGGTCTCTGTAGTTAATTCTTGAATGTTTGTACTGATTTAAAAACAAAGCTAATAAAATAGTAAACAAACGGTAATAATCGTCTTCATAAGAGAAATAAAGGACTGCTTTAAAAATATAGGTACTTAAGACATTAAAACTGAAAAAATAACATGTCAATCAAATATTTGCATGGCAAATACTCAAAATGAAATATTTTTAATACTTAAATTTATTCGTAAAATTGTCAAAGTAAATATAAAATTCTCGTAATATTATTTAATTCAATGTTGGCACGGCCATTCTCGGTAAAACTCAGACTACACGCACAGCTAATCTTGAATTTGCAGCAGATAGAAAGAGCAATTTTATGCGCGCTCCGTAGAAATTCGGTACGCACGCCAGTGGCAAGCTATTGGTAATACAGGAAGGTACTAAGGATCTATTTTTAAGAGCCAAAACTACTTGCAAAAAATATTGTCGAATATTTTTAAAAAGTACGTTGATGCGATTTGTTTGTTAAAATATCGTTATAATGACACTATCGATCGACAAAATAAAAATACAGAAGGTTTTTTTTTCAAAGGAGCATTTAATAAATCACCATAATATGTAAAATAAAACAATTTAGTTTTAATTCTTATGTTAAAAACAATATAAATAATACTATTAATTGAAACGTACGTTAATGTCATTATTATTTGTTTAAACGGGAACTTACGTACGACAGTAGTCTCCGTCGTACGTAAGTTCCCGTTTAAACAAATAATAAATATAAATAATGTAATGTGTTTTCTTAAAAAAATGTTTATTCAACATTATTTATGTTTCACTCCATCTTGTATTCCTTTCGTTCATAGCCCTGTATATATTTATTCTCTATGACTTTGATAAATAAAATAGTTTGAAATTCCCACAATGAGGTTTGAAATTCCTCCACGTTTCGAAGTTATTTGCTTTGATTCTACAACGTTGTTTGAAGACAGCTATTTAATTATGATTCTGAGAATGACTTTCGATTGTGATTTCATCTTTCGAAGGCACAAATTTAGGTGAGACGTCACTTTTGACTTTGGTTGTATTTTTTAATTCGCTAAGTCACAGTTTGTAAATTCACTTAACAAAAACAACACACTAGAAAGACATTAGATGTATGTAATAACATTTAATTCGTTAATATGTCAAAAAGCACAAAAAAGAATTACTGTCATACAAAATGTCCAAAGAGTTTTCTCAAAAAGCTGTTTCATATTTTTTTTTTATGAACAAACCTAAATATAAAAAAACCGACAAGTTGATACATGACTACGTACAATTGTCAAAAAAATCTGTTACTATTATTCGTCTATAGTAGTAAAAGCCCTATCCGTATCGTCCTTAGTCCGGCCCCCGTTCTGTTATTGCGAGACTAATACAATTTCTCGCTCCAGCGGTGACCGCGGTCCCCCGGTCTCAGAACAATTAGTGCTCAGGACATTATTTTTGTGCCACCCCTATTGTACCTTTTGGAACTATCTCTTGTGTAACGGAGGCTGAAATTCGGCAAACCTCAAGGGTGTCCCTGCTCATGTCTGGATGTATTAGATTTCGGTAGAGTTACAGTCAGTTTTCAGTTATGGCTTTAATCATACCGATGTTTGTTGGGAATATTTGATGTTTGCTGTTTGACCGTGGAACCAATTACATATTGATTGTGTACTGCCAAAACCTGTAATTTACATTCAGTTTTTTATATTTTATGATTAAAAATATTTTAATCAGAATCCAAACTTGAATTGTAAACTCTATTCATTTAAAAATGGTTGTAAAAAATATATAAAAACAATCGTCAAGCGTTAAATCCAAGCATATTTTTCAATTAGAAATACAATACGCATTATAACCAACAAAATTCAATTTAGACTCCTATTCAGTATTTAAACAAATAATAAATGGAACATTTCAATACAAATAGATCTGTGAAACTATCTACGAGTATGTCCAATGAATTCGGTATAAAGACCCTTTATTAAACAATAATTAAACATGATCCTGGGGCCCAAATTTAATTAGTTATTTGACCTGAAGCCGTCCCTGGATGTTTGCGAGATGTGTCTTTTGTTCATTTGATGTTTAAACTAATGGGGTGATTGACTTTCTCGGTGATATTATATTAAGTAAGTCAAACATTCATTTCATTCATCATTTATTTTGAAACGGTTAGTAGTGGCCAAACCCGGTGTTGGAATTTTTAGACCGTCTAAAGGCCTCCGAAATGGCCTGACGATTGAAACAACCGGGACTGACCACTTAAGGTGCCCTCCGAAGCACGGTAGCGTTCAGATAGAAATGCTACTATTGGCCACCCATCCAAGTAGGGGTCGAGCTGCACGTTGCTTAACAATCGCAATAACTAACATCGCTTAGTCAAACTACGCTACGAACGCCACAAGTAAGTAAAGAGTAAGTAAGGTCGAGTAGGTTAGTGGCCAGGCCAACACTGGTAATGTTACGCTAAAGTATAGTCGAAGACACCCTTAGCCTAATCGAGGCGATCTAAATAAATACCCACATTTTAGTTTAAAAGCATAACGCATGTTAAATCTTCTCGCTTGTTCGCGTTTTCTTGAAACATTGCTCATTTTAAATGACACGCTTACTTTGTGTTATTTTTATATAGTATGTTGTTTATTCTTCAATATCTTCTAAGCATGGATTTTAAACTAGTTCTTGCTAATATAGTCTAACATTAGTTGCACTGACAAATTAAATGTGAAAAGACCACTTTAATCGATAGTAGACAATAACAATCAAGTATCGTGTTTTGAAAGAGAAATGAATGACTCAAAGTAATTTTTTCCAATAGTTTTATTTTTCAAAGGCTTTTATTGTTTTCCGTTGGAAGTTTTCCAAATGGTCTTATTATTACTCCGAAGATTGATGTTTTGATTCGCAAATTAATGATTACAATGTTCTTGTAGAAGTTTTTGAGGGCTTAAGATTGTAAGATAAGGAGAGGGTATTTAACTTAATTTAGTTTCAACTTTGATAAGTAGAACTGAAATTGTTTGTTGTTTTATTCAAAATGTTCTTAAACTAACGTGATAGAAGTATGAAGATTGTATGGTTAACTAGCTGTGCCCCGCGGTTTCACCCGCAGCGCCCCCGTTCCCGTGGGAATTTTGAGATTTTTATTCCTTATTTTTCTTAATAAAAACCTTGTCCTGACAATAAGGAACACATTAAAAAAAGAATCATCCAATTTGGTGCAGTCGTTCTGAAGTTATGCGCTTAGCAACAGATTCAGCGATTCATTTTTATATTATAGATGTAATGAATAATAATAGTGGTTTTATTGATATACCAATGAGATTTTTAAAGAAAAAAGTTTGTATTTCACAAGGCCGTTGGCTCAGTTGTAAGTGAGAGTATTTAGGACACGGGTTGCGGGTTTGGTCCCCGCCCGGAGTCAACAAATAGCAGACAAACCTATGCGTTTGTTATTTCTATAGCTAATCATTTAGTTAAGGTGATCAAAACGGGGTATTCCACTTTGATCATCTAGGTGAATACTGAAGGCTCTTTAGTGAAGGTTATCACCTTGGAATAATATAATATCCTGGGTAGTTAAATAAGACACAATTCAACTTAAAAGAGTACTTTGTTCACCTGGATGATGTTACCCAGGAGATCAAATTGGAATATACCGAGTATGTTTTTTGAGTACTACATGATAATTATTTCAAGTTAATTTCGGCACAGTTCCATTTCATCCATAATTCCCATAGATACAGATTAAATTGCAGAGAGATTAACTAAATAAACATTGAAATGAGATAATCATATTACGTAATATATATTAAATATGTATTACGTCAAAGAAACACACTAAGTAACATACTCGGTGTTGATTTAATAAAAATATAAGGCGAGCTGAAACTGGTTTAATCTGCTCCTAACCAAACAAAACCCGAATGAAAGTAAATGGGAAAGTGGGTATAATAGCGGGTGTAAACAAATATGTCTACGTATTTCTATATTAGATGTTATAAAAGGTACAAGTATTAGTCACGTGTATCAGTACATAGTATAAAACAAAGTCGCTATTTTTGTCTGTTTGCTTAAATCTTTAAAATTACGCAACGGATTTTGATGCGGTTTTTTGTAATAGGTAGAGTGATTCAAGAGGAAGGTTTTTATGTAAAAAAATTCCCGAAATTCCAACGGGAACGGACACAACGCGGGTTATACCGCGGGGCACTGCTAGTATATTTATATTAGTCTTTTGAATTGAAACTACTCTTACGAATACACTTCGCTTTAAAGCCGACTTAAAAAAGACGAGGTTCTCAATTCATCCTACTTCCTACTAATACATATTATAAATGCGAAAGTTTGTATGGATGTATGTTTGATGCTCTTTCACGCAAAAACTACTGAACGGATTTGGATGAAACTTTACAGTAATATAGGTATACATCACAATAACACATGAGATACATTTTATTCTGAAACTCCCATGGGAACGGGTACAACGTGGGTGAAACCGCGGGGCGCGGCTAGTCTGCATATATATTTATTTTATTCAATATTTTACCTGATGGATGTTGGACGACTGTTTTACAGGAACCGTAGTCACAAATTAAATCTATCTAAATGTCACTCGAATTTTTAACTGTTTGTTTTTGATATAACTCTGAACATAATTTGCAGTTACAAACAAACAAAGTTATGAAATGAAATGAAATTAAATGTTTATTATTGCTTGTTAACCCTGGACCTTCCATCCTGAATAGCAGTGGCTTACACGACACGCTTGAAAACGCCCATGTGTCCTCTCTTACCTTAATATCAGTCCAAATGATTAGTCAAAAGGCTGAAACCCATATGATTACACAGAAACTATCCAGAGCGAACGGACCGGTTTCATTACAATGTAAAGGCCCAGTTCAGCCTAGCGACTTATATCGAAGGGTTAACTCACAGTGACTTGATTTTCTAATAAATTTAACATGATTAATGAGAATCGAGAACCCTTTTCAAATGAGTCGATTAATTTTAATAGATTTTAAGCTAATTTCGCACAGTTTATGTCAATTTGTTCGGACAAGCTTAGTTGAATTAGACTTTGAGAAACTTGTTTTATGTTACAAATGTTTTTCAGCTAATTTTTTTTGTTTTCGAAGTGGATTTATAAATTGGTTCGCGGAAAAATATTTTCGTTGGGAAACTTTTTCGCAATATTTTTGAATGATTTTAAGAGACAACAATGTTTTACAACTACGAGTATATGTCAACATCGTGATAGTTTATCTATACTCGTACTAATATTATAAAGAGGTAAAAGTACGTTTGTTTGTTTGTATGTCCGAGCTAATCTCGGGAATTACCTGTCCGATTTGAATAGTTCTTTTTTACTAGATAGCCACATTCAACGGGAAGTTTATAGGCTATTTTTCATCCCGAAATTCCCACGAGAACGGGTATAACGCGGGTAAAACTGCGGGACGCTGCTAGTATATAATAAAATTATACATCTACGTACTAATAGAAATATGAGGAGGTCATAAGGAGTTATCGGCGCTTACTGGCGTTGATAAGCGTTGGTTATTCTTACATCTATTATTAATATTCATTCTTACAAGAAGTTCTCGTTTCCCATCTGTTATCTGGGCTTAATTAGTAGACAATAAGTTTAATGATACTATAATATTCTTTATCTACACTAATGTTGTAACATTCTACTTATGATTCCAATACTTGACTTATAATTACTACTGTTATAGCACAGACAACAAAAACACTCAATTTAAGCAATTGCACATGATGTTATAATATCATTATAATTTAACATTATAACATCATTATAACGCGACCAATTAACCTGGCGAGCCTTATGTCAAAATCCTCATACTAGTTGTATAAAATTTTGATATTAGGCTGGCTTTTGAAAATAGTTGGGTTATACGTGAAAACTTCGTCGAAACTACATACACAAAACTCTTTGGTAAGATCTCGCTCGCTCCTGATTGGCCCTACGCGCAGCTGCGCTCTCATTGGTTAGATTTTAATGGCTGCAAGTTCACTGTGACAATACACGTACCTACGCGTGAATTTAATGTTTCGCAATGTGTTTTGTTTTTAAAATTTTGTTTGATTAATTGCATTAAATAGTGAAGATAAAGTAGTGTATGCAACTGCATATAACACGGGTATTAAAACACTCGTTACTATTATGAAACTCGCTGCGCTCGTTTCATAAACTCACACTCGTGTTTTAATACCCTTCTTTATATGACGTTGCATAAACTACTATTGTCAAATAGAAAGATTATAACAAAAGCATAGTGGAGATATTGCACATTTCAAAGAAATTTTATCACTGGAGTTCAGCGGTTCGCTGTTTGCAAACAAGTGAAGCGGTAACTACTTTTAATCAGTCGAATAATTTGAACGTTACCTACATATATACTAAGTTGACACAAACATACACGATCTTTATCTTTCTAATTCGTAAGTGTGCAAAGTTGTCAAGAATGAGACACAACGCGGAGTGGCGGTAGTGTCTCCAGCAATTAGTGTAAACAGGGTCGACCTACAACCGTGAGGGCACTTCACTTCGCACCGCTTCTGAGTAGGGCGAGGGCGTGGAAGTTGAGGAGAAGCGGGCGAGATAGCGGATACGAACTGTCTTGTTTCGGTCTAGTTTTTATCTTGTTTGTGTAATAATCGCGGAGGTAACTGAAAGTCAGATAAAAATCTATACCAATATTATAAAGAGGTAAAATTTGTAAGTTTGTTTGTTTGTATGTTCGAGCCAATCTCAGGAATTACCAGTCCGATTTGAATAATTATTTCTGTAATGGATAACTACATTCAACGGGAAGGGTATCTAATAGGCTATTTTTTCCCAAATCCCACGGAAACCGCGGGGCGCCGCTAGTTTAAAATAAAAGCAAAGTAAGCGTAGTAGCGGTAGGTGGGAACGTTGTTTTAAATGTTTTAAAGACTAGAAACTGAACTGTGATCGTAGATCTTCCTGATTACCATCCATAACAACTCAAGTCCTTTATAAAGGACTCGGTAATAATTCAAGTCCTATATAAAGGACTACATAAAGGCATGCTTACAGCGTGTTTACTTTCATATAAACGACAGCGGTAGTTCCTTAACCCTTTCATCGAATCTAATTTTACTTACACAACAACTACTGCAACACTCCCGCTACTGTGCTCACGCCCTAAGCCCCTCGTCACTTCACTAAATGCTCTGAGAATTTCCAGTGACTGCTTTTTGGTATGCATGTAATATTTTAAACTCAAAATTAAAACAAAACTTTTTCATTTCAAGTTTCGTTGTCTATGAACCTTTGTGTACAATTATTTGCTAGGATTATTTAATGCCTTTGACGTTGAGCGAATTTACAAGCTGGGTATTAGCGAGTTTAATAGATAGCAAGCATCACTTTTTACAAATAAGGGCGGTTGTAGAGTAGCGTTTTTTACGCCTATATACTATCGTAGCGGCGTACGAGCTAACATGCTTGCACTACATTACGCAACAAACCACCGGACGTGTAATTTCGTAGAATTAGTCTTTCACTGCCCGCGCGTCAACGCGCTTGTACGTACGAGCTTATAGACCGTATAAAACGCTAGTCAGAAACCGCCCTAACGCTGTGTTTTCACACTAAAGTACAAGTAAATATATTAAGTAAATGTACCAACTCAAACTCCGATAAAACGCAAAAACAACTGTAAGTGGTTGGTATAATAAACAAAAATTGTTTTAAGACAACTTACTACAGTTTACTTAGGAACCCACTAACATAATACTCACACAAAGAAACAGGTGAGCCCTACACAAATACTTAGCACAAAACGTTATAAGGAGGTTATATATATTTATGAAGGAGCAATTATACTTAGTCAATCGCTGGAAACAGTATATTGTCGGTGACAGATTTAAGGCCGACACTGCGTTAAGCGTGCGCACGCCGCGGTTCCATACAAAAGTGAACCGTCACGGGCGCCCGCGGTGTGCGCACGCCACGTGCACACACCGCGTGTGGCTTCATACTAAAGTGAACCGTCGCGTGCGCCCGTCGCGTGCGCCCGTCGCGTGCGCCCGTCGCGTGCGGTGTCAAACAAAAGTGAACCGCCGCGAAATGAGAAAACGAATTTGACCGAAGTAGATTGAATGAAATAAGTTCGCCGAGCTCTTTAAGCAATGTACTAAGAATTCTGTTCAAAATGTTTGTTTTGAGCAAATGTTTGATGTTCGCTCAATTAAAACACAGGTTTTTTCGTTTGATAAAATAATGAAAAGTTGTTCCTACTTAAACTTAAGGTAATGTACCCCAAGAACCAACGAATGCTTCATCAGAACTCTTCATAACATTAAAGCGAAAATGTAGCTTTAGGCGAACGCGGAAGTGTGATTACCACTTTACTTGAAGAGATCGGGGTTATGTAGCTTAGAATGCAAATTAAGTAGAGATAATATATTATGCAAAGTAACGAAAGTTTAAGCGTGCATGCTCGAGTTAAGAGTTTAAGACGGCACTTAATTACTTTTTTATTATAACTCATATTTCATAAAGAGTGATTACTTTAAGTTTTTTTATTCTTAAGCTTTATTTAACAGTAGGTTTTTTATATGAAACACACGTAACAAATTACAAATGTATAAATCTTACTACGCAAACTATGCAACGGATTCTGATGCGGTTTTAAAAAAATAGATAGAGTGATTCAAGAGGAAGGTTCTGTATAAAAATTCTCGAAATTCTCACGGGAACGGGCACAACGCGAGTAACACCGCGGGGCGCTGCTAGTCTTAATATAAATTACGTACCTAAGACATCAGCAACTGGAGGGAAGTTTCCCAGGATAGGGATGCATGGAGGGATAGGGGAGAGGCCTTTGGCCAGCAGTGGGACAGTAATGGCTAAAATAATAAGACATAGTTACATAATGAAGTCACTAAAGTAATATTAATGTCCCACTGCTGGGCAAAGGCCCACGGTTACGGGTACAATGCGGGTAAGGCCCAGTTAGTGTACAGTAATATTATAAAGAGGAAAACTTTGTTTGTTTGGTTGTAATGAATAGGCTCAAAAACTACTAGACCGTTTTTAAAAATTCTTTCACCATTCGAAAGCTACATTATCCACGAGTACCTAACATAGGCTATTTTTCATCCCGAAATTCCCACAGGAATGGACACAACGCGGGTAAAACTGCGGGGCGCTGCTAGTATTGTATAATGTACATAAACGAGTATATTTCGTGAACCGAGAAGCCTTTCTCACCCGATACAAAAGGAAAGTAGAATTCAGAAGCGTTTCGGTTCTGTTTTGAAAGTAAATAAGGGTAAATGTTGATATTTAATGTGGTATTTGTTTAGGTCCTTCACGTTTTATAATGCAGGCGTGCAAAATATTTAATTTAATTCCGCGGTCATACAAATTGAGTAAATACTGAATATACCGTGTTATTATGTTGGTAATCCGTTTATAAGCCTGAACGACCTTAGTTGGGATTGTAGCTCTAGTTTAGTAAAGCGATGTTAACTGCTTTTGTTAAGCAACGGGCAGCTCGGCCCATACATGGATGGGTGGCCGATAGTGTAATTTCTTTCAGAGTGCTACCGTACTTCAGAAGTCATGTTAAATCTTCAGTCTTCGATTATCAGACCATGTTAGAGGCCTTGAGGCGGTCTAAAAACTCCGTCGCCATGGTTGGTCACATATCTACTCGAACATACTTTAGTCAAGATTGTCAGACAGTTTTGTAGTCTATGAACACACCGCATATAAAGGACCGCAGAACAGAGACAAGATGTCTCACAAGGTTTTTGTCCATCACAGACTTTTTGTCTATGAAACTAAATGTTTTTAGGTTTTTGTATTGAACTGATGTTAAACTGGTTAAAAATAGACTTGTAATTCGAAGAAGTTTGTTTAACTGTTACGATTACTGAGCAATCAAGGTAAATCATGGTTAAAACTCCGACACCAAGTTAAACCACTAACCAATTCAAACTAACGAACGAATAATTAACCCAGACAAACTCTGGAAACCAAAAAAATTCTGACCCAATAATACCAATATTATGCTAAATCGAAAACCAAAAGTTTCCAAATAAAATTACAAGCAAACCAACACTAGAGCAAGAAATAGCCCAAATAAATGTAATCGCGGCTGAACAATAATCATTTGAATACGAATGTACTGATTTCGTGGGGAAACATTTATTTTGTGGCCCACCTCTCAATATTGGCGGTATTGCTATCCCAACCTCCTCAATAATATGCGACTTTTACGATTATCTCACCTATTTTTCCGGTTTTATGGTCCACTTTTGTTTGTGCGGTTAAGCAGTTGGATGATGCATTCATACATAATATATTTTGGGTAGCGATTTATTCGTGACGTGGAACTAATCAAAGTTTTACGTTTTACACTTGATTTGTGGGCTGGTATTTACTATTTCTTTTGAGCATAGTTTCAAATTAATATTTTTATATACAGGTTGGCTTTTTTAAACTGATCACGTGTTCCTTATCTCTAATCTAAAATTGGTGACATGATTCCTCAATAGAAGATCTTCGTATCTCTTCTAGACTTAGCCATACAAACCGATTTAAAAAAAAACAAGTTTTTGTCCCTATTATCATTGTTTTTGGAAATCATACACTCATTCAAAATTCAAATCATACAAAAAAACACCCTTGTTTTAGCGTCAGCAGCCTACCGACTGCAAGACCACCATTTTACTAAATTACTATCATAAATAAGCCACCTTAACCCTACATCCTCTACAAAAATTAAAGTCCGCAGCACAATTCCAAACCAAAAATAATCATAAATCCAGTTGCACATAAGAGCCATTTTGGCAACACGATAGATTGCCTAACTTTTTACTTGGCAATACGTTTTCGCAACTGGCCGGTATAAAATTATGCGCTGCAGTGGAATAACATTGACTTACGAATATAAAGTAACTAGCAGTGCCCCACGGTTTTACCCGCGTTGTGCCCGTTCCCATAGGATTGTTGGGAAGAAAATAACCCATAACCTTCCCGTTGAATGTGTCTATCCATTACAAAAATAATTATTCGAATCGGATTGGTAGTTCCTAAGATGAGCGCGTTCAAACAAACAAACTCTGCAGCTTTATAATATTAGTATAGATATTTGTACATTTTCTGAAGTCGGAAAGGTTATAAATAAAGCCATTTTTGCCCGAAAGGCAAAGGGATAGGCACAACTAGGGTAAAACCGCGGGCGCGGCTTGTTATTTAAGTATATAAAACTATACTGAGACAGATAAATGTGTCTCAGTTATTATTGAATTGGAACTACGCCAGAACTGAATCTACTTAACTTTAAAAACCATTACCTGTTCCGTCCTATGATGCCCTACAACTACTTGAATGATAGAATAATATCTTTATCTTACGCTGTTACTTATCTGATGACTTCCAACGATGTCTGCTAATTGGCGTCACAAGGCGGAATTTATTTAAAAAAAATTGCGAGCTATTTTTGCGAGAACCATTGCTCGTACGTTACCCCTTGTAACATTGGTCAGTGCCCCGCTATAAGGGTGCGTATCCATAGAAGCGGAGCCGCGGAGCGATGCAGAGTCCGATCCACCAATCATTGGGATTGTTAAACAACGTAATTTAAACGTACTCACACGGGTTTTTTCGCGTTGGAAAGTTTATAAAGCAAGTAAATAACTTACTTTTTATTTCAGAGTTCACCCGCGACCACGAGAGGTGCAATCCCCTCGAAACGTCGGGAAATAAAAAGTAAGTTATTTACTTGCTTTATAAACTTTCCAACGCGAAAAAACCCGTGTGAGTAGGTACGTAAATTATGTGTTCAAATTGTGTAAGTTTAAAAAAGACTATTGTTAAACAACGCTTTGGCAAAATCTCGGCTGAGCTCTGCATAGCGCCGATCCGCCACAAACCCCACATTGTTTGATTTGACAGGTGTGACGTAGCAAGCACAATAAAACGCGAATCCCAATGAACTAGCTGACTTGCATCTTATACATTCGCTCTGTCTAACCAACACAAAAAATAAACCATCTTGGTTATATCTTCATAACATAACACTCAGCCTTGTATCAAAAATAGACCAAAAGCAACCTTACATTGTATCGAAGAAGGAAGGAAATCGTAAATATTTAAAGCTACGATATTTCGTTAGGTACTCGTCAAAATGGGCCACCGTGTATAACCGATAGTGTACAAGGCCAAGTTATTCAGGCCTAACCATCGTTAAGCTGTTACTTTTAAAGAGGTGCTTAGTTAAGAGGACTTAACATAGGTAATGGTTGAAAAAGGTTGCCGGTAGATAATCAGATCACCTTGGATCCCAATTGTGGTAAATGTTGATGTTCAGGATGAACATTGGCGTCCTTTTTAATAAAGTTTTGGTGTTATGTCAGTTAAGTTTCAGGTGATTTGGTTGAAGTGCTTTTTCATATAGAACACGCGAATGTAGTGGTCTAAGGTAAATATCTGGCTTAGTGATCGGACGGAAGTAAGAGTACCCACTTTGGTCAAGACTAATAAATAATAAATACATCCGGACAAATTCACTCACGGTTAATTAGACCCAAAATAAGCTCTAAGTTTGTAATATGGAATCTAACTAACTGATACTACTTAATACATATACACAAATACTTTATAAGAATATATAATTGACACCCAGACGTCGTCGCCATCAAGTATGTCTTCACATATTGTTGATTCCGGGCGGGAATCGAACCCGCAACCCCCGACACAGTAAGCGGGGACTGGAATTAAACAGTCTTCTAGGCTAAAACATTATGAAAGACCGCTGAAGCAGTCTAACAAAGTTATTGTCTTTGTACTGGCAACTTGCTACAATGACAAAACATAGTTTTATTCACGTTGAACAAGTCAGTCTCGAGGCTGTTTCAACTACAGTAGGATCAGACTGTTCTTAGAATTACCAACTCATTAATCGGTCAGAAATAATCAGTACTCTATTAACTCGTTATGTTATATACCTAGTTCTTAGAAAACCAAGAAAACAAGCCTACAATATTAATACCATCCCGTTGATTCACCCACAAAATTAACCAAATATTCAAAATCGTTCCATGTTTAAAATTATGCAAATGGCGTACAGACTTCAGCTTATTACAAACTTCAACTATTTACTTAATATCTTCGTTTCCAAAACATTTAACGAAATTTTAATAATACGAAGCCTACTTAGCATTTCTTGTGGAACAAACAATATAACTTCGAGAAGTCTGCTTCCATTCAAAATCCCTTTCCTGAAGGGAAACAGTTAATAATTACTGAAACAACAACACAATTACGACATATGCTATAATAACCGTCGTATTCTCGTCCTTATTATTTTATTATTAAGGTTTATATCATTTATGAAGGATAGTTCGTGTACCTGTGAATTTAATACGAGCCTGTAAGTTACTTTAGTATGCAAATTTTACTCGCACAATACAGTTAAGCATTCACTTGCGACATTAGAAGTTTTACCCTAAACTTGCTTGAGAAAATTAAGTAATAGTTAAGTTGTTGATTTCGGAACTGTTTATAATGCAGAAGTTTGAAAGTGTACCGTAGTGTAATCTGCATAGGTGCGTTCGATGTCATTGAAAAAGATTACAAACCTAGGTGCGAGCGACAAACAAATAGATTTTTTTAAACACACAGTGCGGGTTCGGTTCTCGTTCAATGTGGCGTTTAAAAAATACAAAAAAACAAAACATCAAACTCTTAAACTTTATTATTATTATAGACTAGCAGCGCCCCGCGGTTTTACCCGCGTTGTGCCCGTTCCCGTGGGAATTCCGAGAATTTTTTTTCATAAAAACATTCCTCTTGAATCACTCTACCTATTCCAAAAAACCGCATCAAAATCCGTTGCGTAATTTTAAAGACTTAAGCATACAGACAAACAGACAAACAGACACGAAACAGAGACGACTTTATTTTATACTATGTAGTGATGATTTATTTCTTTGCATAATATTTTACTCCAAACATTCTATCTCTTTCTGAAGAAATAAATAAATACGTTTTTAATTTCTCTCACTCATAATTTACTCAAAGTGAAACATCCCTCTAAAACGCTGGCCTGTTGGTAGCTTTATTTAATTTCAACTAAGGCGGTGGACAGGCGCGGTCGGCAACTAATTAATTTACGTTCTAAGTTCCATCAAACACTTGCCTGATGAGATTGTGTACACTATGCACAAGATTTATGTTTAAACATTGCTTTAAGATGCGGAATTTAATTACATAAATACGTTAAAAGTAATTGCTTGTAAGATAATATAAGGCTTTTTCTCAAGAATAACGTAAAAACGTATCACTACATGGTATAAAACAAAGTCGCTATTTTTGTCTGTTTGTTTGTCTGTTTGTCTGTATGCTTAAATCTTTAAAATTATGCAACGGATTTTGATGCGGTAATAGGTAATAGGTAGAGTGATTCAAGAGGAAGGTTTTTATGTAAAAAATTCCCGAAATTCCCACGGGAACGGGCACAACGCGGGTAAAACCGCGGGGCGCTGCTAGTAATTTAATATATTAACTTTTTCTAGAAGCTACATTATTTTATAAAGAAAAGTAATTCAGGAGATAAGTTCATTATCCTTAACATAGTTATGACATTTCTCTTCACACAAAATTCTTCTACGAGTACATTGACATTTGTATTTTTTAGTAAGATAGTATAGCGCTCGTGGCGTAGTTTTTCCAAGCAATCTTAACTTATTGCGATTGTTAAGCAACGTGCAGCTCAGCTCGTACTTTGATGGGTGGCTGATAGTGGCTTTCCTATCTGAGCACTTCTGTGCTTCG
This sequence comes from Cyclophora albipunctata, assembly GCA_963082685.1. Taxonomy (NCBI): domain Eukaryota; kingdom Metazoa; phylum Arthropoda; class Insecta; order Lepidoptera; family Geometridae; genus Cyclophora; species Cyclophora albipunctata. Next base: position 2,277,515 of record OY720128.1, read on the forward strand.
GAAGGTACATACAATTGACGGTCCCGTTTGATTCAATAGATAGACCACGGAGACTTTTAGGTGGTCTTACTTCGACATCATAGGCCACTAACCTACTCGAACTTATTTCCTTTTAGTAAGGTATTGAGCCTTACACCATATAAACATCTATATAATACTTATAAATAACTAGCTGTGCCCCGCGGTTTCACCCGCAGCGCCCCCGTTCCCGTGGGAATTTTGAGATTTTTATTCCCTATAAACCTCACGGAGCCCGAGACCTTTCCAACGAATGCAAAACCGTGGAAATCGGTACGTGCGTTCTGGAGTTATAGTGTCAGGGAGGAAAACCCGACTTATTTTTATATAGTAGATTATAGCAGTTATTGGTAATCTAGTTTTTCTTACCATGGGTATCCCCAAGACGTCCTACTAACCCACAACCCGAGAGTAACTTAACTACGGGGAGAGCAATAACTTATGTAGGGAGGAACGGACCACAGCATTGTGCGAACTAAGTTTGGTGTAAGTGATATGAAAATAGAGGCTGAAGTACTACTTACTACGTCTGAATGGAGCTGGAATGCGATTGGGTGAAGCTTATAGTGAGAGTTTTGGACAGTTCGTTAACTTGAGCAAAAGTCTCATGTTGAAGTTACAGTAAGGTTCTACCACATGATTAAAATGGCTGGACCAACAAAAATTTTTTACACAACTCAACACATCACACACACACACACGTCCTACGCGCGCACACACCCGCGCACACACAAACACACACGCAATCATCGACGTCAAATATAAAACAGGTCACTGTCGGTTTAATTAACTTTCATTATACCTAGTTCCTCACTGTACTGAAATCTTCAGATGAGAGACCGTTGTCCAGCAGTGAGATATTACAATCTAATACTTACTTACACTTAAACTCATATTTATCTACATGTTCCGCTGAAGTTTGTCTCTCACACTGCCACCTTTAGTCCCAACAGGCAGGACTCAGAGCGACCGACAAGCGACTGAGAAACGTGGTTAATTAAATTCTATCCAATGCCCAACTATAATAAAACAGCCACAACCTAATATTATAATAACTAGACATACATTGTCTACGAAATTCATGATATTTGTGGTAGAATATCAGTCATTCTTAATGCAATATGTTATAATTATAATGTAACAAACAAATAATAATGTAACACCGCAAAGCGATCAAACGATAAAGTCCTTTGTTAGTCACAAAACTAAGACGTAAAAATATTTCAACTGAGAATTAAGAATTTCTCAAAGAAAACTCTTCATTAAAGTAGAATTTCTTCTTCTTCATCGAGTGGATGGTCAACCTGACCAACCCTGGTGTCAGAGTTATTGAGCCGCCAAAGGCCTCTGACATGGCTCAAAACAAATACATCACAAACTCTGTATTTTTCACTTTTAACCGGTACCAATGAACTAGCTTTTATAATTTTGACATTATTTGTATGTAAATGAATTTAAATGTTGGATGAAAAATAGATGAACAACTTGACATTTTCGTGTACAATATCACTTATCAATATAACTTTTATTAGAGATAGTTTCTTGAGAACAGCCGAACAGTTTTTGAATAAAGTCTCTAAATATTTCGAAACATATAGACGCTAATTTGATTTACACAAAATATAGACACTATTATACAAAAATCTTATACACAAAAGGTTGAATGAAATGAAATTGTAAATGACTAGACATATTAATTAGGTTAGCGTTTCAAAGCCAATCAGAACTCAAATATAAATAATTTAATAAAAACTGAAGCCTTTTATTTAAAATTTTCTAAACAATAGACCAAATTTAGTGCCTTTGAAAATTTCAGCTCCAAGAATATAAGTTAATAAGTCTTGTTTAATAACAGTAGGTAAATATGAAAATATTATTAAACATTTTAGTATAAGCTGATTTTGTGATTAAAGAAAAGACTTTGAATATATTCGTAAGTTAAGTAAAGGTAACAATTTACATGAAAAAAGATTTTAATATGATTTTGAAGGAAAAAGTTTACAAGCGAGTTAACAGCCTCCGTGGTCTTGTGGTTTGAGCGCCCGGCTCACGACCCGGAAGTTCCGGGTTCGATTCCCGCTGGGGATATCTCACAAAAATCTCTTTGTGAGACTTCCCTCAGTTTGGTTAGGGCATTGCAGGCTGAATCACCTGATTGCTCGAAAAGTAAGATGATTCCGTGCTTCGGAGGGCACGTTAAACCGTCGGTCCCGGTTTCTTTCTACGGATAGTAGTCGTTACATGAGCCATGTCAGAGGCCTTTGGCGGCTCAATAACTCTGACACCAGGATTGGTCAGGTTGGGCATCCACCACATCGATGAAGAAGAAAAACAAGCGAGTAAGTTACTAGCTACGAGTTTAATAGAACAAGCATTCTATTGAACTCGCAGCCAGTAAACACGCTCAGTCTAAAGGATACTTAACTTCAAACAACAGAGAGTGTTTCTGAAATCATTTTAATATAATCTAAAAACTTTTTACCAAATATAGCTAAGAACTACCGCAAGGAAATTGGCTTTCCGAAAGAAAACCGATGCTACAATGGCACAGATACACACAGATCAACATACACACTCTCAGACATCGACGTCAAACTTATAGCACTCATCTTTTATGTCGGGGATTAAAAAGGAGACTTTTCAAGTCCTAAGTGTTCCGCTAACACAACGAATATGTATAATTCCAAATTCAACAAACCATTCATTTGAAATAAGGATATCGACCAATCACAACATCGGAAACCTATCAATATTGAGCTCAATCGAGTACGATCCAGTATCCACTACAAATCCTATATATTTATCCAAATGCTAATTACCAACACAATCCGCGGGATTTGCCTAATTGGAAAACGTATGACGTTTGTCATGTCAAAAAGCTTACAATAGGGGTTGGCGATGACGTCATTAGCATGCTGTTCAGCTAACAAAGGTACACAGGGCTCTATAATATACTATTTTTTATATAACAGACGAAATATTTTTTGAAAGCAAAATATATGTATTCGGTATATGGTTTGCCATAGATTTTTGTATGTGTTATATAAAAAAAATACGCTTATTCATTCATTCATCTGGAGTAGGTCAGTGGCTAACCCTGGTGTCGCAGTTTTAGACCACCTAAAAACCTCTGACATGGTCTTACGATTGAAAAAACTAAGGTATGGTTAAGGGTAAGTGCTACTGCTAAAGTAAACGATGAATAAGAGAGACTAAGGGTCAACACTGCGTAAAGCGTGCGCACGCCGCGGTTTCATACAAAAGTGAACCGACGCGTGCGCACGCGGCGGGCGCACGCTTAACGAAGTGTTGACCCTTAGTCTCTCTTATTCATCGTTTACTTTAGCAGCAACATTTCTCGTTAATATGATGAACAGAAAAACAGATTAAAACTAGCTTCTGAAAACTATATTTAAACTAAATATTTGGCAGATAAAAATACTTCACAACAATAAACAAAGAAAAGATAACCTCGATTATTGACAATTTAAGAGGTCGACGATGTCAAGAAGAAGAAAACAATGCCGCATGGTGTTCTGTTGCAAATCGAATATTATAGCTTCGCAGTATACTATTGCGCTAATAAATTCAGCTCTAATTTAATTGGACTACGTTGAGTGGTGGAATCAAATCAACATAGTGACGCGTAGTGTTAAACGATAGTTTGAATGCATTAGCTGAATTTCAGCCTTGGTATTGGAATGCAAGCAGTAATGCAACACTCTGTGACATGTGACATGCAGAATTGAATGACGGAATGTAGAGTGGTTTGCAATTTAGCCTGTTTTTGTGTTAGCAACTTTATGGTAGATTAATTGAACTATGTATTACTGTATGCACAAACTTTGTTTACTAGATACAGTTACTAGATACAGAATGTCACGCAATTAGAATCTCTTTTTTGTTTTATTTTTTGTTATGCAACTTCGGAGTAAAGGTATGTTTGCGGCGTAAAGCGACCACAGATAAGAAGAAAATATTTTGAACAAAGAACATAACATTTTATTTGCTAGAGCTAATTCTTACAATTTCATATCAGCGTACGTTATTTCATCATTCTTATATGTATACAATATAAAGTTTTCAGTACGTACTGAAAACCATTTAAATATACATAAAGAATTATAGCGTTGAAATCCGAAATTATTACCTCAATAAAACTAAAGTACAAGTTTGCCAAATAAAAAAATGAGCACATTAATTACACAAACCCTCTTTGTTAAGTACCTACAAGGTACCTTCACAAAATAACTGTTTTATATTTGGTTTTCTGTTCGGGAGTAATTAAATCGGAACTCGGTAGGGTTACCATAAGCCTGTAATTCCGCGGACTTTGACATAGTTTCATTTCAGGGTTGCCTCGTCATCGGCATTCGCAAAATGAATTCGGATTTATCCGAGCGTTTCGCTTGTGACGTTACATTGTTTTATGACTTTTGAAAGTTAATTAAAAAATGTGTGGATGCCATGATGGCAGGCTAGAATTTCAGTCGCGTTCAACTTTACTAATATTATTTTTGGTTTGGTTTTTGACGTATGAAAATAATATATTTAAGTTATTTGTTTCATTAAAACTGAAAGTTTGGTTTTTAATTCAACATTGTTATTTGTTAGGTTATATTATTTTTTCACGTATTTCAAACAGATGCTTTAGACTTTAAAAAAAGTAATGAGTCTTTAAAACAATGCAGAGTACATTGAATATTTTCACAAATAAAAAAAATAATTACAAAATCTTTCAATTATTTTTAAAATTTATTTTATTTGTCTCGTAATTAAATAAAAAATGGCCGCCCTACATCTGAGTCTCTAAGCGGTAAGTAAGCAAATTGCTTTCATTTATATAATTGGTCATCTAATGTTTTTGATCGTTACGGTTGGGCTTAAATCAAGATACATTTCTAATTTACATAATTAAAAGTTCTGTGGATACATTACGAGATTCAGTCCTCATTAGTCCAGAAGCGACCAGATAATGATGACCTCTCCTTCTTCAGTTCCTACGTAGACCAAACAGCTCAACTTTGCTGGTATAAATACAAATTATCATCGCAAAAACCATCGTCTCAAATTGAGATTCGAAGACGTTGCTTAACCAGAAACTCAAGCAAACCGTAGCCAAATACTAGGTGCTACGGGCTACGAATGCTACGGCGTAGTTGGTCGTAGTCAGATTACGTGAAACCGTAGCGTCTCGTTGAGTTACAATGTCAACATAATGGCTCAGACAGTCTCTAGGTGGTTTGAAAATAACTCAAAGCAAAGACCAACTAACTATTCGGTACTAATTATTTAAAGAAATATGTATTACTCATTTACAATTTTATTTTTATTAGAAGCGTAATAAGTACTTAATATTGAAGGAAGAAATAGTCTTAGTATCCATTAATTCCAGAAAACTTCTGTTATCTCTTCAATATCGTCATGTAATCAATTAATACCCCAATTACGGCTAATCATTTCTCGCTCCAATCAAAGATATGAATTTCTACCCATCTTTCCGAAGACACAAATAATAACTAAGGTGTTTTTCCACCAGAAACACGTGCTATATTTTGCTTTTACCTCAACAGAAACATCAACTTCTTACATCAATTGAGGTGTCCAATGAATATATATGATAAAGATACGATTGCATATTCATAGTATATCTTCTAAATTAAGATTATCTAATTATCTTGCCGTACTCAGAGACGTCCATTACATCGATACTTAACTAATTGACGTTATTTTTCTTACATTGCATGTCAAACGCCTTGGTGGTCTAGTGGTATGTGCACTCGCCTGCCAAAACTGAGGTCCCTAGTTCAATTCTCGGTCGAGCGAAAACATGTTTCCTATTTTACAAACATGGCATGGGTTTGAGATCACCAACCCGCATTTAGATCTTCTGTGACTAGCGATTTTTTTGAAAAAAGAACACAAAATGGAGTCGTCTAAAAAAACTGCTTCGAATATATGCTTGCTCTCTCTTTCATTAAAGTAAAAAGTGAGTTAGCAAGACAAGCGTTTGGACATGTTCGAGCACGACATTAAGAGCTAATTATTCTTTATTCAAAATATTTGCAAGTCACCATCCCTACCGTGACACCCCGTCAGCTTATCTCGAAAGAAATTTAGCTTATACGTGGAACACTTTCCTATATCCTAGAGATGTAGATATCATAAATATATTACAATAGTAATAATAAAAGGTCATGTAATTGATTTACACAGATATCACGTCGTATTATTATTAATATTGCGGTAACCATTCTATAGGACAAATTAGACCGATCTGTTAACGTAACTATCTTGACAAATGAATAGGCTTGACACACATAATGCGGGTGCAAACACCTTTTATATCAATATATCTATACTAGCAGCGCTTCGCGGTTTTATTTATTTTATTTATTTTTTATTCATAGGAAAACAAACAGTGATATTAATAACCCTAAATCTAAACTTATGTAAAGATAACACCATTTACATGTTTTCACATATATATATAAAACTAAACTATACACCTGCAAGCTGCCATAACAAAACATTGATAATCTAGGGAACCATCCAGAGTGATGTCATTGTCTTTTTAACATTTCGCGGTTTTGTTAAAAATAGGTCTAAGTCCGTGAGATTTGCAAGGTTGTTAAAGTCTCTTACCGCTCGAATGAGGTATGAATTTTGTCTGTATTTAGTTTTGGACATGGATGCACACAAAAATGGCGTGGCGCAAAATTTACCCGCATTATGTCCGTTCCTGTTGAAATTTTGGGATGAAATTTAGCATATGACCTTCTCGTTGAATGTGGCTGTGGGTGATGACTCGTGGTCCCACTAATTTGACCCACTGGTGGAACAGTGTGTCGATTTAATGGGCTCGTGGTCCCACTGTTTGGTGGGACCATCAGTCAACGTAATGCAGTCGCTGGGTGATGACTCGTGGTCCCACTGATTTGGTCATAAAAAAAAAATAACCCTAACCTACCGAATTGCAAGTATTTACGAGTACTTTGAGTATTTTCTTTGATATTTAGAAGGGAATATTGTGAATTGTGACTAAAAAGGCCAGTATCTCAAGTGGCCAGTACCTGAAGAACTCACTTTAATTCAAGTACATATTTACTCTACGTGTATAAACTTGATGCAGTGGGGCCACGAACCTACGATTTTAACTATGACTGGTAGTCCCACTAAGCAGTGGAACCACGAACCCATGATTTCAGGGATAGTGGGACCACGAGTAATAGTGGTACAATCCCAGTGGGACCACGAGTCATTCACAGTGGCTGTCTGTTACAAAAATAATTATTCAAATCGGACTGATAGTTTCTGAGATTAGCCCGTACAAAGAAACAAAAATACAAATAAAGTTAGAAATTTTAGCTCTTTATAATATTAAACAAGGAATATAACATCACGCGACCCGCAACAGGAGTACCGAAACAAGAATGTACTTACTTATCAATACTCTATGTTTAATTCGAATTTTCTATACTAACAAAACATAACAATGAGTTAAAATTTGTAATTTTGTTTGTTTGAATGTTCGGGCTAATCTCGAAAGTTACAAGTCCGATTTGAATAATTCTTTTTTTAATGGATAGCCACATTAACGAAAAAAGGCTATTTTCATCCCGAATATATTTCGGACGATTTTCTAAAAGTGTTCTCTGATAACTTAAAGACAGATTTACAAATAACTAGCTGCGCCCCGCGGTTTCACCCGCGTTGTACCCGTTCCCGCGGGAATTTCGGGATGAAAAATAGATGTTGTCCGATTCCCAGACCTACCCGATATGCACACAAAATTTCATGAGAATCGGTCGAGCCGTTTCAGAGGAGTTCAACCACGGTACCCGTTCCCGCGGGAATTTCGGGATGAAAAATAGACGTTGGCCGATTCTCAGACCTACTCAATATGCTCACAAAATTTGATGAGAATCGGTCGAGCCGTTTCGGCGAAGTACGCGAACGAACACTGTGACACGAGAATTTTATATATAAGATGATTAGAACAGTGTTAGATTTGGTATTTTATCTTGGACTTGCAACTTTATAACATTCCCGGTGACACAGCCATATCTAAGATCTTTTCAAACAGAAAAATACAAGGAAAACTTTTCGACTTCATTTTGCCAAAGTACGGTACCTATAAAACCAAAACACCTCAAGGGTTGTATTAAGTACCCCAAAACGTTACAACGTAGCAACTAAACCAGTTATTTCGCCAAGTGTCCAGTCACTTTGGCTGGAAGGCCAAACATTACTATTAGAACTGCACTTAGGAAATGTTTATTGAACATACGTGACCCATTCCTTTAGTTTATGTATAAATGCTGCTATAAATTAGAGTACGTTATAGTAAAGTTTAGAGTAAAAGATGTTGTTTTAATTGTGTTAAAATGTTGTTTTACAATGTGCCAAGACCGGTCAACATAATATAACCGTAGATCAATTTTTATTTTAAAAATGTGTTTGAATATATTTTTATTTAATACCAAACTAGCGGCCCGCGGTTTTACCCGCGTTGTGCCCGTTCCCGTGGGAATTTCGAGATTTTTAATACATATAAACCTTACTCTTGAATCACTCTATCTATTTAAAAAAACCGCGTCAAAATCCGTGCATTAGTATTTGAGTTTATCGCGAACAGACAGACAGACGCGGCCGGGGACTTTGTTTTATAATATGTAGTAATATCCAGGTAAGATGCTTAAAAACGGGCCTCTAGCTTAAAACAACTCATACTGACTAAATACACCACATTTTTTTCAGTTCTTCTGTCAAAACGTTTGGGAAAATATGACGTCATGACCACCATGACAGTCATGATCAAACTCTTGGGGTAGTTTGACTAAACGACGTTAGTTCTTTGTAATTGTTAAGCAACATACAACTCGGCCGTTACTTAGATGGGTCGCCGATAGTGGCATTTCTATCTGAGTGCTACCGTGCTTCGTCGGTCCCGGTTGCTTCTACCATGACCATGTCAGAAGCCTTTAGGCGGTCTAAAAACTCCGACACCAGGACGGTCACAACTAAGCTACTGGAAATTTTATTTTAATTGAAAATTACTAAGTCTTCTTCTTCTTCATCCAGTGGATGGTCAACCTGACCAATCCTGGTGTCAGAGTTATCGAGCCGCCAAAGGCCTCTAAGTCAAACTCTACTGATTTCAATAGAAAATTGCTAAATCAAACGTTGGTCACTAGATGTATCTTTAAACAAACCCAATTATCCCTATATCTACAAACTAAGGCTATCTCCGACCGTCAATTCAGACGTCCGAACAAACAAATCTATAATGAATGTTTCAGTCAGTGTCATCCACAATAATCTAGCGAATCACTATCCAACATCAATCAGTAATTAGTTTCAAAACAGACACTGTGTTTGGAATTCATAATACGGACATTGTTGTACAGGGTGGTTTTATAAAGGTGTGACTAGCTGTTAACTTATTAATTTATTAATGATAGTGCTGTTGTCCGGTAAGGATTGTTGTTTTTCCTCGGATTTATAATAAGGCAACACTTAACAGGATTAGCTTGGGGGTTCTGTCAAAGTATGGTATCCAGCTGTCGTTGGAAGAATAAGGGCCAACACTGCGTTTAGCGGGCGCAGGCGTCGGTTCACTTTTGTATAAAGCCGCACGCGACGGGCGCCCGCGACGGTTCAATTTTGTATGAAACCGCGGCGTGCGCATGCTTAACGCAATGTAGGCCCTTATTCTCCCACCAGACTTTGCCATACCGGTGATTGTGGGATGTTTCGCTATAGAAACTTTGAAAGAGACCCTAGTTCAGAAGTAAGCAAGTAAGTATCAGAATATGTTTGAATATTAAATATACATTACTAAAACGCAACACAAATAGTGCGGTTGTGAGCCGACTGTGGGTCCGCGACGAGGCAGTGTGACACCTGCCATACAAGTACAAGGAATACAACGTCACGCGACCTGCAACCAGCCCGCACCCGCGCTATGCGTGTGCCTTGCGCTGAAATCTATCATTAAATCTTCAAGCATTATAGGGTGCCACGATGCACCCGTCAGCGCTTTTGCAAGTCCTGTATTATCGTGAGAAAAATATCGATCTGTATACCATCAAAAAGCTTACAATATCCAAAGGGTCCTACATAAAATTCGGCCTGTATATGAATACGTTATATTGAAATACGTGAGCAAGTATCTAATGCGATTCCCTGATGAATGTGTCAACTGGCACCGACTACCGAGCTCATCAATCACGGGAATAAATTAATTACCAATCTAATCCGATAGGCTTTTGTTTTGGACGCGAATATATATTCATACATTATGCAGTATGAAAATATAAATATTTCTACGTCATGGTGTGGAAGTTGGGTGATTCAACGGCAATGCTAGTTACTTTTGTTACTGTTCTAAGTGGCTCTGGTTTTGACACCATGTCAACCCAAACAATTTGTCATCAAAGCCCTATATATTTAAATCAAATTAACTTCGCACTTAAATTATAGTAATTTCCTAATTCTATCTTTTAAAATGAAGATTATAATTATGTATTACTTCTTTGTATAACTTTAACGAATACATTTGCCTAACACAGTAATATGTAATAGCTACGAAATTTCTCCTCAAGTCAAATGTTAGTAAATATGTATTCGCCTGTATTAATAGGACATTACACGGAAAAAGACTCTCAGCGCACTAAATATATAGATTCCCAGTATAGTTATATATTAAAGTGATACCCTCAAACTAGCAGTTCTCCTCGGTTTTATCTGCGTAGTTACCCTTCCCGTAAGAATTTTGGAATGAAAATAAGCTTATAACCTTCCTGTTGAATGTGGCTATTCATTACAAAAGTAATTATTCGAATCTGATTGGTTCTGACTGAGTTTCTGAGATTAGCGCGTTCAAACTAACACACTCTTCAACTATATTATATTAGTACTAGCGCCGCCCCGCGGTTTCACCCACGTTGTACCCGTTCCTGCGGGAATTTCGGGATAAAATGTATCCTATACGTTATTCTGATGTATAACCTATATTACTGTAAAGTTTCATCCAAATCCGTTCAGTAGTTTTTGAGTGAAAGAGCAACAAACATATATCCATACATACATCCATCTTCAGAAACTTTCGCATTTATAATATTAGTAGGATATAGACAGTACTAGCCGGCAATCGTCACGATCATAAATTGTCCGAAAAAGAAGTCAAATTGGCACATTGTTCAAACTTTTGTAAAGTTCCTTCAAAAATAGCATAATATCTCAGAAAAATATATTTTATAACAGCTCTTTATTACCTAAAAGCGTTTCCGTGTTCAATAAACTGATTGGACGCGATTGCCAATGGATTTCAATTCCTATGATATAAAGTTTGCTCGACGCCAGCTAACTACCATTGACGGTTCCATATTTCTTTGCTAAAACCTACAATGCGTCGTCAATAATATATTCTAGTGGTTTGAATCTTCTAAAGTAATGAACGTTTCGATAGATTTTTACGTTGGAACTGACATGTTATTTTTAGTTTGTTTTAGTGTTTTTGATAGCGATTGTACACAGTTTGTAAGAACGATAGTATTGTTGTTTTAAGCTATGTAGATATTCGAGGATTCCAGTACATAATAGTCCAATACAACTACGGTAGAGCGTAAGCGGAAGTACTTACTGCGTGAAATACGACCATCTTTAAGGTCAACACACGCGTCGGTTAACTTTTGTATGACACCGCACGCGACGGGCGCACGCGACGGTTCACTTTTGTATAGAAGCGCGGCGTGCGCACGCCTAACACAGTGTCGGCCCTTAGACTGATTAGTTAGACGTGAACAAAACTGTCTTTCGTCAGTCTAACATATTCATCGTCAGAACTTATTCTTTATTCTAATAGACAGGAAAGTCTGACAGACAAACATGTACGAGTATGTTAGACAACTTGTCTTTAGTTACCTCTCCTTCTTATGTTTTCATATATCCGTGCTTCGGAGGGCACGTTAAACCGTTGGTCCCGGTTACTCCCTACGGATAGAAGTCGTTACATGAGCCATGTCAGAGGCCTTTGGCGGCTCAATAACTCTGACACCAGGATTGGTCAGGTTGGCCATCCACTCGATGAAGAAGAAGATATACCTGAGTCGTCTGGTTAGGCTAAACTACAGTTTTTTCATACACTATACGTCGAAACCACTCATTAAATCTTTACTAAGGAAGCATTTGACGTCTCTGAGTAAGAGCGTTAGATAGTATAATGACAGTGAAGGCAAAAGTGCTAAGAATACGTTAGTTATATTACGCGATGGTCCCGATTCGTCTATTTATAATAGTGCGAATCGTGTGAGTTTAAAAATAATTAACAGCTATGTTTGAAATAACGTTTAGCTAAGTATATTAAAATTTGATCAACCATCAATGCATACGTATCGCAGCTATCCGTACCGCACATTTGTAAATTACATTCAGATATTGTGTTCGAAGCTTTAGATAGGCGTTCGCAAACACGCACTAGTTGCATACTCTGGGTATCTATTTTGTGCTCAACAGTGAACCAACTAAATTAATAAAAGTTAACAGTACTAAAAATAAACTATGCAAAGACAACAGTACCTGACAAACAAATATTAATATCACTCTTGCAATAGCATCTGTCGCCCTGGGATGGTTTCATGCATAATGCAAACGGCTGATTGTAGCACATAGGGCCGTGAGTTCTGTGAAAACATTCATCCTATATTTGCTACAGTACTGTTTTCCTTGGCTTCATATTGCATAATGCTATCGCGATGTTTATATTTCTTCTTTAAGTATGTAACTAGTTGAAGAGTGAATTGGATTATTACATAATATATAAAATTCTCGTGTCACGTTGTGCGTAATTGAACTCCTCTGAAACGGCTCGACCGATTCTCCTGAAATTTTATTTACATATCGGGTAGGCCTGAGAATCGGACAAAGTCTATTTTTTATCCCGAAATTCCCGCGGGAACGGGTACCGTGGTTAAACTCCTCTGAAACGGCTCCACCGATTCTCATGAAATTCTGTGTGCATATCGGGTAGGCCTGAGAATCGGACAACATCTATTTTTCCTTCCGAAATTCAAGCGGGAACGGGTACAAAGCGGGTGAAACCGCGGGACGCAGCTAGTTAACTATAATAGTCTCACTGTTTCTTTAACTAAATAGCTAAACAAAGTCTTTGTAAGTGAGAGTCGTCGTTTCTGTAACATCTTCCAAATGACGACATAGATACGATAGTAATTAGCACCATAAATTCCAATTGATTTGTTATAAACATAAAATAAACAATATATTTTATTACACCTTTGTTATTGTATGGGCGTTTTTATACCTTCATGTATAGGTTTATTAGATAGTATATTTATTTTATTTCAAAGGAGTATGTTTATACCTAATTGACAATATATTGTGGAAAATATATTTAAGTTCAAAAAACGTTTTGTTCGTGTTAAGATTTCATTCGGAGTTATTGTTATTTATCTGAGTCTAGACAGATCTTTAGAGCTTTATCTAATATGGTTGAAACCATTTTGCGAATTTGATTAGGCAAAAAGTAAAGGCTTGTTTGACCTCATACTAGGGCAAGGTATTCTCAAACTATCACTACATAGTATAAAATAAAGTCGTCTCTGTTTCGTGTCTGTTTGTCTGTTTGTCTGTATGCTTAAATCTTTAAAATTACGCAACGGATTTTGATGCAGTTTTTGTAATAGGTAGAGTGATTCAAGAGGAAGGTTTTTATGTAAAAAAATTCCCGAAATTCCCACGGGAACGGGTACAACGCGGGTAAAACCGCGGGGCGCTGCTAGTTTTAAAATAAAAGGTAATACAAAAGTAGAGTATTAGCCTGTAATTAACTACTGCTGGGCAAAGCTCTCGTCTCACTAAAGATATAATTAGTACAGTCAGGAGGATTTTTAAATATTTTGAGTCGCAGAAAAGAATAATAGAATGCCAAGCGATTGCCACTTGTCTATAAGAATGTAGACAAGAGACAATCGCTCCACAATCGTTTCGGTAGTCTACTATCAAACTGTATGAGACCGTTATCAACATATTACTACGGGTTTTTTCGCGGCACAGAAGGTTGTTTTAACTTTTTATTTCCCGATTTTTCGAGTGGATGATTAATTGGATAACGTAAAAATCGCGAAAGTTTAAAAAGCCTGTATGTAAGCGCATCCAACCACGTGACTTTGTAACCTTTTAATGGTCGACAACCAAATACAAACCAAACCACACAGTACTAACCATAACAATTAACGTACAAATTACTTAACCCGTTTACGCCAACCAGTCGTATTTGACCACAGTTGCATGCATACAAAGACGCAGGTTGAATACCAAGTTGTATCTCCCATTTTGTTGTTACAAATCGCTCCCATACGACACATAAATCATGGGATAAGGCAAAAACTGCGGGAGCTACTCTTACGTGACTAATTCACTAACATGGAAAAGCTTTTACTAAACAACTATTGAGTATATGAGTTTTCCTATCGGTTATAACGGTTGTAATGCGATGAACTTAGATTTTGTTATAGATAAATATATAAAACTAGCAGCGCCCCGCGGTTTTACCCGCGTTGTGCCCGTTCTCGTAGGAGTTTCGAGATAAAAAATAGCCTATAGTATAGCCTTCCTCGATAAGAGGACTAACCAACGCTGAAAGAATTTTTCAAATCAGACCAGTAGTTCCTGAGATTAGCGCGTTCAAATACTAACATTTTGATACTTGGCAGTATTGTCAAAAAATGTGACATAAGTTGTGACACCAAAAGACGTGTTACATTGTACCAAACAATGTTCCAAATGGATGCACAGCACAATAAGATGACAATTTACAGTAGATGCGATGCGACTGTGTCGCAATGGGCATATCATTGAAATGTTTATCTTGAGTTTGCTAGTGGGTATACTAAGCAGTTGATTCTGTTAGTTACTTAGAGAAAAATGATGAAAAATGTATGACTTTTGGATATGAAATGTAACCTGTGGTAGTCTGAACACACTCTAATCAAGATTGTAGTGTAATAGTCTTCGGTTGTATGAAACATGAAGGAGGGCTAGACACTTAACGGTAACTAGAAACTTAGGGCCCAAACTCTGAACTTCATACAAAAGTGAACCGTTGCGTGCGCCCGCGTACGCACGTGGCGGGCGCACGCGGCGGGCGCACGCGACGGGCGCACGCGACGGGCGCACGCTTAATGCAGTTCCGGCCCTTAATATCTTTTCTGCTGATTTTTCTTCTGCTTGAATAATTTTTATTGACATCTTTTGACATAATAATAATGACTAATAATGAATGAAGCAATTCAGTGTAACTATTGTGACTATAGGGCCGAAACTGCGTTAAGCGTGCGGCCCTCGCGCTTTCATACAAAAGGGAACCGCAAGGGCGCACGCGAAGGTTCAGTTTTGTATGAAGCCGCACGCGACGGGCGTACGCGACGGGCGCATGCGACGGGCGCACGCGACGGGCACACGCGACGGGCGCACGCGACGGGCGCACGCGACGGGCGCACGCGACGGGCGCACGCGACGGGCGCACGCGACGGGCGCACGCGACGGGCGCACGCGACGGGCGCACGCTTAACGCAGTATCGGCCCTAAAAGGCTCAAGCACTCGTACTTTAAATATGCAATCTTTACCGTCATAGATTCAAATAAATAACAAAATCTAAGAAAATATTTGCTTCTTAACATAATACCACTATACGAGTATCGTACCGTATCCTATAAGTATGAGATATTAAGTACACTTTGCCATTACGTCTCAGCATGAGGTAAAACACGTAGTTAGTTGAACGAACTCAATATAATGCTACAGAGCTCTACAGAGCTTTACTTGTGTTCCATTGTCTTTTTGCGTGCGCGGAATCTGTTGGTATAATAATTTTTATATTGAATTAGATTACTTTATTACTATGTTTGATATTTGTTTAGTTATATTGGAATCGTTTGTTTGTCTTTTAGTATTGTACCAATATTATTGTACTAGCAGCGCCCCGCGGTTTTACCCGCGTTGTGCCCGTTCCCGTGGGAATTTCGGGATAAAATGTAGCCTATAGCCTTCCTCGATAAATAGACTATCTAACAGTGAAAGAATTATTCAAATCGGTTCAGTAGTTTCTGAGATTAGCGCGTTTAAACAAACAAACAAACAAAACAAACTCTTCAGCTTTATAATATTAGTATAGATTTGTGAGGATGTGAGCGAGTAGGTACTTATGTTCTGCTGAACTGGTTTTATTGATTTGTTTGAAACATACTTTATTACAGACAGTATAGTTTGTATAACTGTTTGTTAAAAAAAATCGTACAGGAAATGTGTGATGCTGTGGATATACTAATAAAAGTATATACAGAGAAATAGAGAGAGATATGTATGTATAATAGATAAGTGGAAGAAACAGCATTCCTATGAACCGATAGATACCTATATAAAGTAGCTAGCTATGCCCCGAGGTTTCACCTGCAGCGCACTCATTCCCGTGGGTATTCCGGCACTTTTATTACTTATCCTATTGAGCCAGCCGTTCTCGGGTTATTATTATATCTCAAAACTAACACGACTTTATTTTTTATAAGTATATAGATAATAATAAAAAATAGGTTGTCAAAATTACTACCTTTCTTACAACCAGGCTTCGAACCCTGGCAACCCCGCAATAAACCATTGAAACCAATTGAACAATAAACCGACCTCATCGTAAAACAACTATAAATCATTCCCAATATTTAAAGTTCCAGGAACTGCCATTGATTTTATAAATATCTTCCAACTTCCTGAGTATTTAATGAAAAACGTGCGTAGAAAATGTTCGCTCCATTACTTTGCGTAGTTATTAATGACCTGGCCCGTATTCCAGATGTACCTATGAAGATTACAGTGTAATTTGATTCAGTTGTGTAACTACTGGCGGGAAAAGAGTTAATTGAATATAGGTTATGATTTGATAGAATTTTATGAGTAAAAAAGGCAGTTGCTAGTAATAGTAGGTAGGTAGTGTATCAAGGATAAAATTAGCATGTTTATGACAGAGTTTAAAAGCGAGTGTCACACGCCATATACAAGTAAATCGCAACTTTCAACTGTGTTTATACATTTGCAGTCTGCAGCCTGACTAGTGAATAGATATAGTGTTGTTCACCAATACTAATATAATAAAACTGAAGCGTTCGTATTTTGTTCCGATTTGATGCGATTTGAATAATTAATTTTGTAACGGATAGCCACACTCAACTCAACGGAAGGGTAGACTATTTTTTAACCTGAAATTCTCACGGGAACTGGCACAAAGAATGTAAAACCGCGGGGCGCTGCTAATTTCGTCATATGTGTGTATTCTGAAACTAAATTAGAGTGTTAAGTGGTCACGTGATCATGATTATTCTAAGGTTTAAAAGGTCAAAGCGATAACCATTTGTATAATCAAACAATTATAGTCCTACTGTATTCCCTTACACTGCGCAAATCACTTTGATAGATAGGCCCATTTATCTACACGAATTGAAACAAAGAAACTTTCTACTATTTCTTACGGGATCCTTTGAAATGCGTTATAGAACTTTGAAAGTTTGCAAATGTAAAAGCTGTTGATGAATTGGTTATATTAGCATAACAATACTTTTTCGTTCGTTTTTGTTGTTGAGGTTCGTTGATGTATATTACTGCTTTGTTCCTGAATCAACCTTTGTTTGCTTATCTGAAATGATGAATTAAAAATCGATAAATGTTTACAAATATTATAATTTATCTGAAATATTGTAACATACCTAATTTAATAGCTTATTCATAATTACAAAAGTAATTCATACTTTTGAGATTAAGGTGAAGTGTCTATACGCAAATGATACAATTGTTTTGAATTTAAACTACGTGTACATTTCGGTTTTATTTTATATTTTTATAAAAATACTAGCTTTATTTTCACTTAAACGAAATATATAGTACATATACCTATGTATATTATTTTTACTCCCACTAAGTTTAGTACTCCATTTACAAAAGTCTAGACTAGAAAAGTGTAGAAAAAGTGGTAAATAAGTGCCAAAACCACGCCGAAATTTGACGGTCCCGATTGAGATCACACGCCATTTTACTTTTTGAACCCGAGCCAAAGTGCGTCTTATATTGTGATGTATTTCAAAATGCTTCCAAAAATTAAACAATTATTTCATGTTTAAATAATCTTTACTGTATGACATTAACAACTTAGTATGATAGACCCGTGTCAGACCCAGTGCGACTGCGGGGCGCCCGAACAGACCATGCAGCACGTTCTGACCGGCCCCTCGAACCCTGAAAGCTGCACATTAAGTGACCTCATGTGCGCCAATGACAAGGGCGCGGGCGTAGGGGCAGCGAAGCACTGGAGCGGGCTCATTTAAAAAGTTATTTTTTGTGCCATCGACACGAAGAAGAAGAAGAAGAAGAAGTATTTTACTTTTAATAATGAAAAATCTATAGAAAATATTGCAAATATTTACACAATAGGTTCTTTTTTAAGCGTTGTGTAGCGTTGTTTGGTTTAAGCGAGTTTACAATCTGAGAGCCGCTAGCGAGTAATTTGACAAACCCGTTGGCACAATTTTTGTGAGAGAGCTTACTGTGTCGGGGGTTGCTGGTTCGATTCCCGCCCGGAGTCAACAATATGTGCAGACATAGTTGTTGGCGACGACGACGCGTCTGGGTGTCAATTATATATTCATATAAAGTATGTGTGTAAGTATATGTATTAGTGTGAGTTAGTTAGATTCCATAGCTTAGAGGTTAGTTTAGATGTAATTAACCGTGCGTGAATTTGTCTTATAAATATTTTATTTCTATTCAATGTCTATGGAACTAGATTTCTATTGAACATACCCGACTCGATGCTTGTAGTATTTCAATGTATCCCACGCTTTTCCTTAAATTAAAGTTCTTTAACCTTACCCAAGAATACAGACTCAGTCTAGCTCATGGTTAAACCATTCAAACATTTACGTATCCACAACTCAACAGAACATTTCTGAAGCAAGCCAAAAACCCTATTCTTAGCAATATTTCATTCAAAATAAAACTTTATTTGTTAGAAGACTGGACAGTGGACTCTAAATACAATTTACATTCAAGATGTGCTCCGTTCACACCACACTTGCAGACAGAATCCATTCAGCAGAGGATTTAAATTTAGAATTCGCAATAAACATGTAGACATTCTTTTCTTGTTGAAAGATGAGTAAAATAATTTCAGATTATGAATAACGAAATAATTTCTATTCTAATTTCAAATTGAAATTCGTTTCGGATGTACAAGTATTTATGAGACGTCTACTAACGAAATTGTATTGTGATTTTGTTAAAATCTGGAATTTCGTGTATGGAAAACGTACACACATATAGTGCGGGAACGGGCCTGGTGCGGGCTCGTACTATGTGTTAAGTACCGGTGGTACTAAGATATTTTGTCATAGGTATGAATTAAAACACTATTTACTATTTTTAACGATAGATAGAAAATTTTCTTAGTAACTTAACTGTCAAATTGACCTTAAGGGTGCGTGTGCATTGAAGCGGAGTGGAGCTGTGCGACCCAACTGGCCAACCACAATGCATTGCGAATAAAATTGACAATCATTATTAAAACCACAACACCTCAGTTTTCTGTGACTAGGGTTCCTGTAAAGGCCGAAAATTAAATGTCAGATAAAAATGTAAACTAAAAGCGTAGTGTATCCGTAAACATAGTTTCAATTCAAAACTGACAATGTCAATGTGTTGTTTTACAATCCTAATGCACTGCGATAGGTTAGTTAATCGAGCTCTGCGCTGTTCCGCTCCGCTTACGTACCCTAAACGTACCCTAAATGACGATTGTCGATGTTAGTAGGCTAAATATAACGAAATAGCAAAATTCTTTTCGAAAGCCTAAATCTCTATATTTTGTTAAGTCAACCTTACTTACCAAATTAAATATTCACATTTAAATTCAAAATTCCATTCACTAAATAATTAAATACGAAGCGGTTTGTTCCCGACCATTCGTGAAGGTACCTAATTCCCGGTCTACAAATATAACAAGGCTACACTTCAAATTAATTTCAGTCACAGCGGCCACTACAGACTCCATAAACTCCTAACAATAATTATTATTTTGAGCAGACCGGCGTTTTTTAAGCGTTTTCCGACTGTCCGTTGTAATACTCTTTACTGACGTTACTTGTAGTACTCATTAATATTCCAAATACATTTCAAAATAGCACATAGTAAAGTAAGCGTTGTGACTGGTACATTGAATCCATGGATACGCACCCTAATCTAATGCCATCACCAATAGACAAGTGACGATCGCGAAACAGTTTAATAGTAAACGTACTCACACAGGTTTTTTCGCGTTTCAAAGCTAATAAAGCAAGTAATAACTTTATTTTTATTTCCCGACGTTTCGAGGGTATTGCACCTCTCGTGGTCGCGGGTGAACTTAATCGAAACAGTTTAATGTCACAAAATAGTTTCGTCAATTTTAGTCTAATGCTCTAAATATTCGTAAACTTTCAAAACGTCAATTCTGATAAAACCGCCCGTCTGCACCTAGACAGCAAATAGTAGTAAGTCAAGTAACAAGAGAACTAATAAACAGTCTAGAACACTCGCTTGATTACAGTGAAGCTTATTATGTTAATTAATTGCTCGGTTGACCGCCCCATCGTGGAATATTTTAGTTTGACCTAATAAATTGAGATAATATTTATTCTTACAAAAGTTAACAGTATTAAGTGGCCAAGAAGAATAATAAACATTTTTTTATCTAATGCTATAGAAACGGTTTCAAAATATTTTAATATTTTTTGTAAGGATATGGGCAAAACGAATATCAAAATTGAAGTCTTGTTTTAGAAAGAAAGTTAAATTAAAAAAACTCCTTGCTATGCAAAAAATAACTGCTGGGCCAAATCAAACATAGCTAGGAATCACGCAAGGAAACTAGCTTTCAAATTAAAAAATAACATCGACATCGTGGTATCATAAGCACTTGCCTTTATGTATCGCCAATAACATTATACAGATTAGGTAACAGTTACAACGAAATTCCCTTAGCACATAGTTTTAATTAATTCTAGAGCATTTAGTGAGGTTTTCGGGACATTCGGATCGTCCCAATGGTTGCTTGCCTAATGGTCCATAACTAGTGGGCCAATTACGGATTTAGTGACAACATTACAACACAATCGTCTATTTAGGATCAATCCATTTGTCTGGTTTTATAACCAGCATCCTAATAATCTTACTTGATATATTTTCTAATATATGAAATTCTCGTGTCGTGGTATTTGCTGCCGAATTTTTCCGAAATGGCTGGACCAATTTCATGAAATTTTGTATGCATATTGGTCTGAGATGGCTCGGCAAAAATGGCGGGTTTGAGATCAAGATTCCGCATTTGACAAGTGTGGTGATAACGCCTAATCCTCCTCACTGTACTGATATTTTCAGTGAGATGAAAGGCTTTTGCCCAGCAGTGGGACATTACCGGCTTTACTTTACTTTACTTTTTAACTGAATTAAAAACGTCTTCCTTTTCGAAATCAAAACAGATAGTTCCAAAGATTTTAACTACAACATATTCAAACAACTCGGAACCTTACTCGTTCATTTTGACCCGCACAAATCAAGATATCACTTGACTTACAAACTTTGGAGCGACAAGGTAACTTTTGATACACGGGAATGCTTTTACTGCAACCGTATCGCACCAACTAAATGTAATATAACAATTAATGGAAAATAAAGTTTTCTTATAAGTTGTCTTCTAGTTTCTAAAAGTAATATGAAGTTTCTTAACTAACTCTGTCTTGGAGGAAAGTTTGTAAACAATAAGTTTGTTTTGGTCTGAAGATATTTAAAGAATATTATCAAATATTCACTAGGTAATGTTTAGCAACAAGTCAAACCTGGTTTTAGGATTTCAGGCTAAAAGTATTAAAATATATACATTACTATACCTTCTATACTCGTACATTTTAGGGGCTTCAAATCGAGAAGAGTGGCGGGAATGAGGGAGGAGTCTTTGCCCAATAGTGGGATGATAAAGGCTACCAGTACCAGTAACTTGTGTGATAGATAAATAATAAGACTGTTTATGTATTTCAATCAAGTAATCTCTGAAACTGTCAGTCGGATTAGATTTTGTTATACTCGATAGTTACATTCAATAGGAATGTTAAGGTCAAGGCTAATTTTTATCTCAAAATTCCTACTAGAAAGGATATAAATCAGACGAATCCGCATGGCATTGCTAGTAAGATAAAAATAATAAAATAAAGATATTGAAATCAATTCTTTTTGCATACGACTCGTCATAACATTTTTCACATTTATTAGTACAGATATTCAAATGATTTGAGCTGATTATTGAAATATTCAACGTAATTTCCTACAGACGCAGTCAAACCATTTGTTATCTTGTCGCAATTTAAAATACTGTCCCGAGAAAGACATCAGTATCCGCATTGGAATTTATTGGAGATATACTTTATTGAAAATGTGAGCATAAAATTGTCCTCATGCACACTTTCAGTTGAAAAATAATATCTTTTAGTTTAACAAATGTGTGACGGTGTTACAAGACTTTATTGATATTTAAATCGTAGTTTAATAAAACATAGGGTGACTTAGAGTAAAGTATTAGCCTGTTATGTCCCCTCGATGAGCAAAGTCCTCTCAACTCACCGAAGATAGCCTGTAATGCCCCACCACTGAGCAAAGGTCTCTCTCACCGAAGATATTGGTACAGTGAGGATGGCCACTTGCGGGTTGATCTAACACCGGAGCCATGTTAGAAAAGTGAATAGGAAAATATTTTCCGTCGACCCGGGAATTGAACCCGGAAGACTAGTCTTGACAGGCGGTCAAAAGTAGTATTACCACAATTGATTTCAATGAAGAATGTAACTATAATTTTATTTTTTTCCTAGTTTGTGCTTACTTACTTCTCTGAAACATAATATATGTACATAAATATTTATTTACATCTGAAGATCTAGTAAAACAAAATTAATCTCAGTATATATTTCATCTGGGATAAAACAGACCGCATAATAATGCAATTTGCATCGGATTTAAAGAGTAAAAGTCGTTTTATTTTATACATCGAAATCAAATCAAAGTGTTAAAGATAATAGTGCAAAAGCTTGTTGCATTATCATTGAGTAAACAAAGTGCAATGAACTTGCATTTTCCCCTAACATGTGATCACTTTCGTTACAGTTTAGTAAAAATATCTTAACTATACAACGTTACCTAACGTTACCACTAACTATCAAAAAATGTAAATAAATACATATAATAAACCTGAAGAGTTTATTTTATTGTTTTCTTAACTCGCTAACAGAAACTATCAGTCCGATTTGAATGATTCTTTTTGTAATAAATAGCATTCAACCGAATGGTTATAGGTTATTTTCACCCTGAAATTCCTACGGGAACGGGCATACACAGGTAAAACTTCGAGGCGCAGCTAATCATCTGTTATGTCTGTTTCATGTTATGTCAGCCATGGAGGCCAATGTTTTAACTATTACTATACTACAGGAAACAGTAGTAAGAGCACAAATGGCAGTTATGTGATGCAGTCAAAGGATCGAAGAGTATTTGTAGCTTCGGGGCGAGTCGGAGTCACGTCTCCTCCGTCGAGATAAACGAAATGCATTACAACAATCTGTTTGTAAATATTGACTCGTTTCAAGTTAACTGTACTGTTCTCTGTATAATATACTAGCAGCGCCCCGCGGTTTTACCCGCGTTGTGCCCGTTCCCGTGGGAATTTCGGGAATTTTGTTACATAAAAACCGTCCTCTTGAATCACTCTACCTATTACAAAAAACCGCATCAAAATCCGTTGCGTAATTTTAAAGATTTAAGCATACAGACAAACAAACAGACAAAAATAGCGACTTTGTTTTATAGTAGTGACTTACGTTATTAAAATGAAATTTCGAAAACAGATACAGGTTTTAGTAATATACATAGAATAGTTGTACTTACTTGAATAAGAAAAGTTAATAATTCTGTCGAATATCGTATGGAGAGAAATTTCAAAAGAAAGTGTACATAGAATACTACTAAACTGCTGCTAAATACGAAACTAAATACTACTCACAGACGTCCATTAAATCAACACTTAACTAATTGACGTATCTTTTCATACATTATCTGTCAAAATCAGTAATTAACTCTCTGATGAAGAAGCATTTGCCGTCTCTGAGTACGGTCGTTAAGGTGTCTACACTGAACGATTCTGAACGATTTTCGTTCAAAATCAGGCCGCCGGCCTTGCCGCCGGGTTCGTGCCGCCGGGCCGGCGGCTTTGGTGTGTAGACACCTTTAGGTATACAAACTCTGGGTAACACTCCATTTTTAAATTAGATTCCTTCATATCCTGCAAAAGACATTTATAACAAAACCATAAATAAATTGAAAGCATTACCAACAATAAGTTCTTAATAAATAATAATAAATTCAGTGAGCGTTCGAAACCCGCTTTACATTCGATTCACAACACCCGTTACTACTAACCCTTGGGAAGGGTATAAAGCTCTGCGACCACTGAATCGGAATCGGAACTTCATAAGTCAGAATTTACAAAAAAATAAATAAATATAAATGGTTATAAAGCACTGCGACCACTGAATCGGAACTTTGAAAGTAAGAATTTAAAAAATGATTATAATTATATTATATCGAAGGTAATATGGACATAATTATACTGGTTCATTACATGCATATTATTGAGTTATTCATTAACCGGGTTATTTATAAAAGCTTTATAACTAAAACACTGTTAAAAAATGTTTTGTCTTTTTTGCTCATTGAAAAATAGCGTATGTTGGAAAGAGACAAACCATTTGACAACTAAAATGCTGTTATTAAGCGTTTATCAATAAGACCTTAGGTAGCTTGACAAACATTGGTTATTGAATTTGTTAAGCACTGTAAAATTACATTGAAACTATTATCGCGGAATTGCAGTACCCACGGACACTTCAAATTAGTATGAACTACACCAAAAAATCTAACTATTTTGACTCGACAAGAAAAAGCTATACAGATTCCGCATACGGCGAATTTTCGAATGTTGACGGAGCTTCATTATACTCATATAATAAAGCTGGTTTTGATTTTTTGTTTAAACGCGAAAATCTCAGAAACTACCACTCCGATTTTTGTAATGGATAGCCACATTCAAGGGGAATTTTACAGGCAATTATTTCATCCTGGAATACTTACGGGAACGGGCACTACTCGGGTAAAACCGCGGGGTATATAAACTGCGAGGCACTACTATTAAAACATAAATGCGCACGCAGCGAACGGTTCGTTCCGATCCGCTGGCCGCACAACTTAAGAGTAGGACCCCGATAACAGGGAGTCTTGTTGGGAAAATTTCACAAATCATAAAACACAGTTACCGTAGACTAATTCTGGCCACTGAACTGGACTTGAGATAAGAATATTGGCGAAGCACTCAGCTGATCTGTTCTTCAGACAGCCCTAGTAATAAATAGTTATCTAGCTTGAGTAAAAAGTATAATTTAATATTTCGCTTCGTTTCATTTAGCCCGTTGGCACGGTGGCAGTGAGAGCGCTTACTGTGTCGGGGGTTGCGGGTTCGATTCTCGCCCGGAGTCAACAATATGTGAAGTTGTTGGCGACGTCTGGGTGTCAATTATATATTCATATAAAGTATTTGTGTTTGTATATGTAGTACTTAGTATCAGTTATAAGATTCCATATTACAAGCTTAGAGCTTAGTTTTGGTCTAATTAACCGTGAGTGAAGTTGTCTTTATGTGTGTGAATTAAGATGTGTGTGTGTGTGTGTGTGCAAGCTATTTTTCGCGTAAGGAGTTTTTAATTTTATTAATTTACTTGTTATGTTTAAATATTAAGACTACAGGAGTATATCGTATTATTTAGACTTGGTTTTGCTGGTTCATTGGAAGTGAAATGTATTCAAATTGTGCAGTGTAGTGTATAGTGCGATTATCAGATGCTGGCACGTTGGCGGCACTTATGGTACGGTAAATTGAATGGGTTGTTTTTTTCTTTTTTTTAAATGTGTAATTATTTGGTAATCATAGTTGAAACGATTAATTAAAACTAGATTTTTAACTGACTTCAAAAATCGAAGAAGGTTCTCAATTCGATGCATATGTAATGAGTATTTTTTTAATTTCTTATCAATCAAATTACAAAAAAAACTAAGGGTATAAAACAAATGTTGGATATCTCAACAAATCCGTACGTTATTTCCCACTAGAAGTAATTTCAATTAATTCAGTACACTGCTATAATATCAAGTCAACATTACATACAGTCAAACAAAATTAAATTATAATTACATAGTACCAGGTTCCTAATTAAGAACATTAATTTAAACTCACAAAACTACAATTAAATCCTCGACCTTCGAACTAAAGAAACGAACATTACACGAAATACGCGACTAAGCCATTTGTATACAGAGAAAAGCACTTTGTGGACATAACACGAGTATAACCAGCAGCACTCCCCGGTTTTACCCGCGTTGTGCCCGTTCCCGTGAGAATTTTGGGATGAAATATAGCCTATAACCTTCTCGCTGAATGTGCCTGTTCATTACAAAAAGAATTATTGAAATCGGATCGGTAGTTTCTGAGATTAGCGCGTTCATACAAACAAAAACAAACTCAAGCTTTAATATATTAGTAAAGAATTAGTATAGACTAGCAGCGCCCCGCGGTTTTACCCGCGTTGTGCCCGTTCCCGTGGGAATTTCGGGATAAAATGTAGCCTATAGCCTTCCTCGATAAATAGACTATCTAACAGTGAAAAAATTATTCAAATCGGTTCAGTAGTTTCTGAGATTAGCGCGTTTAAACAAACAAACAAACAAACAAACAAACAAACAAACAAACAAAACAAACTCTTCAGCTTTATAATATTAGTATAGATAGGCCTTATAAACAAGTGACTATCTAAAAATGACTAAAGTCAATTGAAAATCGAATGTAAAGGCTCTTTCAAATTAAGCGTTCTAAATCGTCCGTTTAGTAAGGAAAACAAAAGGATATCCGTGCTCGCGGACGACTGTGCACTGCTGCTTCGTGTAGCCGCACGACTATAACTGTTAAATTGAAAGAGGCCTTATTGTTCGGTTTAATTTTAGAAAAAAGTATGGTATATGGCTGATTTCTCAATAAAAGACATTTGCTTCCATAGATAAAAAAAATGTCATTAAAGTCTTCTTCTTCTCGAGTCGAGATGGTTGCATGTGTCTCTAAAGCATGGATTTAATATACCTACAAATTGCCTACAAACTATAAAGTGATGGGAAATAATAGACTACACTGTATTGAAATATTTGTCTTTGTTTACAAAATCGGCAATAGAGATTCTAAAGAAGGACCAGATTGCAAAAAGGCTGTTCAACATCTTGATAATGCATTCTTCCGAGTCCAATTGTGGTCTATAAAAACAGTTTATCTGGGTAAAGTGTAATTAGTACATAGTTTAATTACAGAAGGGTGCATGGACGAGCGATTTGGCGGAAATCTTGGCTTGGATTCTGCAATTAAGGAACGCTTTAACTGTGGACGGTGGCTAGATCCAATTACGGGAGTAGGCGTGAAGAGAAACGAAATACAATATCAGTTGTTTAAGATAATGAACTCTGTAGGTTCACGGATTCATAGAGAGGTTTGACCTGCATTTTGGTACGGGTGATGTAAGCTTGGTATGGTTTTAGAGGCGTCAAGTTTACAAGCTGTAAGCCGACCGAAACTGACAAATTGTATGGCTTTACGAGTACTAGCTCGTAGCTTATAAACTGGATATAGGCGACTCTATAGAGCGAGCCATACACGAACCAGTTCACCGTCAAGTTTGCAGCGGACTTTATGGGAAGTCCAGTAAACTTGACGGTATAAGCAGTACTTTTCATATCATAGCCATACACCCAAGTTTACTGGACGCCGAATCAAGTCCGCTGCAAACTTGATGGTGAACTTGATCGTGTATGGCCCGCATTATACTCGTATTGTATCTGTTTTTTTCATCAAGGTATGTGTACCATACTGAAGTCGATTTAAAAAGGTACACATAGTTTTTATTAAAAGATTATTCCCACAGCATCGCAGACAAAACCTTCAACGCTTCAAGTATTTAACATACCAATCAAGCATTAGCCTGTAATGTCCCAAAGCTGCGCAAAGGCCTTTCATCTCACCGAAGAAATCAGTACGGCGAGGAGGCAACGCGCTGCAATTCTTGTATAATGTAACCATACTCCTTGCTTATCCAAAACTTTTAAGACACAGATAATATTTTATGGAATGCCTTGCTACATATTTCAAAGACAAGATAACTTCACGTCATAAATGTTCTAGTCAAAGCCTTCGTGTGCGTTGCATCGTTGTTACTTTAATGTCAGCCATTTTGTTATAAGTATTTAAAGATGGCGACTGTAAAAGCTAATGCGAAATTAATGTGTCGCAATGAATAGTTGTGTTTAAGCAAGATTATTGCCTTTTGTGACTATGTTTGTATACATTTTGCGTGTTTTATCCATTAGGTAAGTTTTATGGAAGATGGCGGATAAATACTCGTATATTTGAATTCGAATTTTATGTCGGTTGTGTATTTCTACGATACGAGTAAACAGACTACTACGGACTTGTACAGTACATATTAAAATGGGTTTTCGTATTTTGCCATACTTAAACTTCTACAATAACTATTTACAGTCATGTATGTCATACGTAAATGTGTAATTTGACAAAGTACGAAAGCTGATAGAATTTTTATTTGCGGACTCTACGTACTCTCGTTTTATCAAGTATTGCTCCAGTATCGAGAGTTCTATATTTAAACATTATTGCTGGAAAATAACACCTAACATTGCCCATGTAAGAGTGCTTTTCCAATGAAACGTAGCTTAGCTGTTCGGAGTACAACTGACCAATCAGAATGCATTACAAAAAGATTGTGACAATGTCAATACGTTGTTTCACAATCCCGATGCGCTGTGATTGGTGAATGACAAGCCCGGTGGCACAGTGGCAGTGAGAGCGCTTACTGTGTCGGGGGTTGCGGGTTCGATTTCCGCCCGGAGTCAACAATATGTGCAGACATAGTTGTTGGCGACGAACGTCTGGGTGTCAATTATATATTCTTATAAAGTATTTGTGTATGATTGTATAAGTAGTAGTATCAGTTAATTAGATTCCATAACACAAGCTTAGAGCTAACTTTGGGTCTAAATAACCATGTGTGAATTTGTCCGGGTTTATTTATTTATTATTATTTAAAAAATCGGTCTCTGGACCGCTCCGCTCCGCTTTTATAAAATCGTTCCGTAAATATCACTTTACAGCGACGCCATTTTAGTAACCAACTACCTAAATAACCAACTTAACACCAAAGAAATTGTCCCTAAATAATACTAAAAAGGTTGAGTTACAAAATTGAAATATCCTACTTATGTTACCGTGCCTTAACTTGATACTTTCATTTGCGTTACTACAGAGCCTTAATAACCTGCTGAAACTGGTGTCTCCGAAGAATAGGACGTTTCCTTTTAACAAAAGTCTAAAGTTACATATCCCTACGTGAATTTGTGGTCATAAATGTATTACAATGTAGCGTGAAGATAAAAGCGGCGAAAGGTTTTGGTAAAGAGACATTTTGGTCCTTTTAGATAACTAACTACTAAGGGCCGAAATTGCGTTAAGCGTGCGCCCGCCGCGTGCGGTTTCATACAAAAGTGAACCGTCGCGTGCACCCGCCGCGTGCGCCCGCGACGTTTCACTTTTGTATGAAACCGCGACGGGCGCACGCTTAACGCGTTTCGGCCCTAAAATAAACTGTAGGTTTCTGATAGGTAGTAAGGTACTGCAAGTATATCTAATCATTAATCATTTAAATCATGACCAGAGTGTGATTTTCGAAGAAACGTTACTTCGTAATAACTACTAGTCAAACATATCATAAACGAAATGAGCTTCGGTCAAAAGCAATTCGGTAGGTAAAACAAGAGTAATAATAAGTAACTTTATTGAAGTAGTGCCAATGTGGTAGGTTTATTTTAATTATTACTTAACTTACTTTATTAAAATACTTTATGAAAGTAGGTACTTAATTAAAATAATTCTTATGTTTTCACTTGCTTCTATCAATAGGAAGTAATCCTGAGCATAATAAATTTAATGCTAGAGTAGGAAAGTTATGGAACGAGGTATATTTACAAATTTCCAAACTAAATTATGAACTAAAACTCAATGAAAACTGTTTGCTGTAAAAGTTCAATATTTTACAGTGAACGCTAATAAATCCACTGAAGTGAACGTGATTCCCAACGTATCGTTCACGATTGAATGGATATTCATTCATTCATTCATTCGTTCATTAAATCAGTTTGATATCAGACCGTTCGGTTTATCTGGTACTGGGAATCGGATTTTGTCAAAGTTTGGTCACAATTTAATTATAAGTTTAAAATTTTAATCACAGAACGAATGAAGAATTATGTTTTTGACGTTAACCCTTTCATGGTGGTTGTTTTTCCTGAAAGGAATACAAATAAAGAGAGGTTAACAGGGGTAGCTTTTAATATGTATGTTTCTTTAATGCCATGTCAAAAAAAGGCCAACCCTTTACCGCTGAATCAATTTCGGCCCGCACGCTTACAAAATAACCATAGGATTATCCCAGTTCAAAATTCATAAAGTTGCTCCGTTCTTTTAAAAAATAAATTTTAATCTGTTCCTAAAACTGGCAAGGATATTAAATAGAGGAAATTAAAATGTTGCCAGCCTGCACTCTGAGAGAAATCCAATATGAGCTCAAAAAACTGTGACAGAGTATTTCGAAATAACTTTTGTGTCATATCAAAAACTAATTTCGAGAGACTGAAGTTTCGTTAGAGTGAACACTGTACCTAATTGCTAAAATAATTAAGTTTCTAATTAAGAAATCGGTAGACATGTTTTTCCAGTCCTTGTGAGATAATAAGTTAATTTGAAACAAAATATCGACCTTTATTTCAATATTCGCCTTATATTGCGCCCAAATAATATCATCATTATTTAAGGCTCCCAAGATATCTTCTCTCAGCGGCTCTGCATTCTCATTACCATGTTAATTTATACGGAATACTAGTCTATATGAATTTCTGCAAGTTGAACTCTGCACAAATAATGTTTCAGAGTTAATATGAGCACCCCTACCATGTGTTACAGTCAAGTCGTAATATAATAGTAAATGTGGTACACTTAATAACAGCAGAAAATGGCCTAACCTTCTGCTAGAACATTCCTGTCGAAACTTTTCTTAATAGCTATGGCTAGTGGCGCAGAAAACTATAGTTTACTGTACCAATAATACTGTTAAAGACAAGTGGCATTGCGCTTTGTATATTCTATATGGTCTAGAGTCAAAATATATGGGAAATGTCATTTAAAGGCTATCGCGTGATCATCCATACAATATACATTGTGATAGTAACCAATCATATACAATGTGAAACAATTGCTACTTTTCTAGGTAGGCATATGATTCACGTACTACGAGGTTTTTCGCGGCACAGAAGGTTGTTTTAGTAAGAGAAACACTTACTTTGATTCCCCGACGTTTGGTACTTCGAACTGTGGGTGAAAAAACCCGTAGTTAAACGTTAATAATGTGTAAAAATCGCGATAGTTTGAAAAAAAAATATGATAGCATATTCTTTAAAACCGTACAGGCCTTTGCCGTTCAGTGGAACATACTACATACTACTTTACTATACTTACAAGATTTCCATGGTAGGGGCAAAGGTGGAACTAAATGTTATGTGATGAGATGAGAGACGTCTTTTATTATATTAGTTGGTTACATTTGAATATTTTAAGCTGACTTAGTTTGGTTTGCTTTGAAGGTAATGTTATTTGATTAGTAGCTTAAACTGAGGACGATATTACGTTATATTTTGATGTTGAATGCGGAAAATGTAGTTTGTTTTATAAGGTTCGTAGTGGTGTTTAGTTAAAATGTTACCGTTAGTTTAAAACATTATTGAATTTTATAATGATTTTTTTTTGTGAATTAATGTTACTAACTATTAAAGCCTGCAGATCTGAGACTATAGACACTATTTTGATCTGAAAAAATATTGTTAGATGGACCTATGACAGACTTGTCTGTGTTAAACAAATTGGTCTAGAGACAGTTTACTCGAATACTTAGTAGTCAGCACCTTATATTTTATATTCAAAAATACATACAGCATTAATTCAACAGTAAACCTGCATTTCTAAAGTAAATTACTGCCGTACTCAAAACCGTCCGTTAAATCGACATTTAACTAATTGACGAAATTTTTCAGACATTACGTCATATCAATATCACTTATCAAATCTCTACTTAAAAAGCATTCGTACGAGCGTTAGACTTTGTTCTACAATATTACACGATATACACAGATCATGCAACTAATACATTTCTTCATTAAATACCTAATACCATTACTTGAAAAGCTCAAAAAAGAATCCTTTCCAGACATAAGTGAATAAATAACCATCTTTCAATCAGTAACAACCTTTGCGTGCGAGCCCAATGGAAGTACAAACCTACGTATCTATAACGGACCATCAATTATTCACATACGAGTACGTATTGGTCACGAACATTTTCGGTAACCTATACAATTGGATATCGACTATTACTTAGCTACTTATTATTACCTTTTTATGTAATACTAGCAGCGCCCCGCGGTTTTACCCGCGTTGTACCCGTTCCCGTGGGAATTTCGGGAATGTTTATACATATAAACCTTCCTCTTGAATCACTCTACCTATTACAAAAAACCGCATCAAAATCCGTTGCGTAATTTTAAAGATTTAAGCATACAGACAAACAAACAGACAAAAGTAGCGACTTTGTTTTATACTATGTAGTGATTGTCTTGTGTCTTTTCGTAATTGTATTTATATTGGGGTGATTTATATTTATTGTTTAAGGGGAGTGTTGGCTATTTCATCCCCTGGCTTTTGGTTTCAGAAAATCGGTAGTTAATAGTAAAATATTTATACTTATTCATTGATAATGGGGAGAAGTTGGCTATTTCATGCCCTGGCTTTTGGTTTGTAGTGAATAGTAAAATATACGATGATTTTTTGACGAAATTATGTAGAAAATAATTCGTTGTAGGAATATTCCTATATATATAAGAATACTAGCTGACGTAGCAAAAGTAGTTGGCCATATTAACATGTGTTGACCGATTCTCAGACCTACCCGATGCACACAAAATTTCATGAAAATCGGTCGAGCCATTTCGGAGAAGTATGATAACTAACATTGTGGCACGAGAATATTATATAAGACTAGCTGTGCCCCGCGGTTTCACCCGCAGCGCCCCCGTTCCCGTGGGAATTTTGAGATTTTTATTCCTTATTTTTCTTATATAAAACCCTGTCCTGACAATAAGGAACACATTTAAAAAAGAATCATCCAATTTGGTGCAGTCGTTCTGAAGTAATGCGCTTATCAACACATTTTGCGATTCATTTTTATATTATAGATTTAAAGTACCTTATTAACATTTTAAACAATCTTCTTCACGGGAATGTTAGCTAACTTGCATTTAACATGTTCATATGTACAAAAACTTCTCAATATCTATTAATGTCGTAATTCCATCGACCTTATAATAAATCAAAGAACCCACGATTTCGTTAGACAAACAGGGAAATTGGCAAACACTCATTTAACTGATTGATCTGAAAAATATATATCAAAGAGAATATCGCAAACAGAGACATATATTTAAAAGAGGTTCAAGAATTCACATACACCCACCTTCCTCATTTTATATCATTTAAGTAATCAATAAGTACTAGATACAAATTGTCAAAACCTCAACCTACTTATGTCCTGAAATAAATAAATTAATAAAATAAAATAAAATAATCATTTAGAGTCACAATAACAAGATAAAGAACACGAAAATAATGAACATACTTCCTAGTGTTATGTACACTCGTCTACCAAGACTGAGGTCCCGGGTTCAATTCCCAGGTCGAGCGAAGCTGCTTTCCCACAATTCGAACATGGCTCGGGTTTGAGATCACCAACTCGCATCAGGCAAGCGTGGTGATTACACCTAATCCTCCTTAATGTACTGATATCTTCGGTGAGGCACATTACAGGCTAATAATTAAACTTTTTTTATATCTTTTTTAAAACCTTTTATTTAAATTATGGTAAATGTCGAAGTATGTTGTCTGTTGCACTATCAAGTCTTAACTACTAAATTGAGTTTGATTAAATTTAGCACAAGGCTTTTTAATATCCACGCTGCGAGTGAAACCACAGAGCTCTCCTACTTATTTATAAATTGGTAAGCACTTTCTTTTTTCGTTAAAAGTTATACACAATCTAAATTAAAGGTCAACAGGATTTACAAAGAACGCTTAATGAATACAAGAACAATTTAATACCGACTTCGTAAAAAGTACTTCATAAAAAAACTCTTTGGGAGGTAACTAATTAAGAAAAAGTTATTAAAAAGTACAAAAAAGTTATCGAGCTCGATGAATTAATTTAGTTACAAAAATTGAATTTTGCCCTCACTCCTCTGTCACTGGTATTTTACTTTGATTAACTGCAAGTACTTATTTTTGAGTTTTAAGAATTGAATCACGTTTTATTACCTTTGAATATTGACGAGATCTTCAGCTGTTCTTCGGTTTATCAATTATGTTTGGTTATTATTAAGTTTTAAGCAGAATTTTGACACTCTGATCTTTGGGTTACGTGGAGGGGGCAATTTGGATTGAAAATCAATTTCAGGTATGTTCATATATTGGTCTTTGTTCTAGGTCCTATATATAGATCATTCAAACTAATAATTAATTCTATAGGTAACTATGGCAACAAACCGTATCATTTCGGTACCGGTTAATGTGAAAACGAATCTATCTTTATCATTTCAATAAAGCATCACACATGGTATATTAGCCGCGCCCCGCGGTTTCACCCGCGTTTTACCCGCTCCCGCAGGAATTTCGAGATAAAATGTATCCCATGTGTAATTCTGACGTATAACCTATATTACTGTAAAGTTTCATCCAAATCCGTCGAGTGGTTTTTCGCGAAAGAGTAATAAACATACATCCTCACATAAATAAAACGCAAAATATATAAAACGCAAAATATATAAAACGCAAAATTATCATACAACAATAGGCGTTTAATTATTAACGATACTGCCAATAAATCTTTCCTGAAAACATATTTGAAATAGGCATAAAAGTAGGCACGTTTTAATGATATATCCCCTATATTCGACCATTATTTCCGCGTAGCAGGATGACATTAAAAACCGCTTAGCACACGACTACGAAATATAGCTGGCAATTTTGGTAGCAAGTTAAAAAGAAAAACACTGCGCCAGTGACGATATTAGGTGCTCCACAAAATGTTTCTTGTGGTTTTTGAACTTTTGATAGGTGCTTCTTGGTTGTTGGGACGTATTATATTTTCTAGGAGTTACTTAGGATGCGTTCTATTGAAGAGAATCGGAGCGGTGCTGATTCCCCAAACACAGCGCATTGTCACTGTCCTCAGTTTGTTTAGGGCATTACAGACTGAATCACCTGATTGCCCAAAAAGTAAGATAATTCCGTGCTTCGGAGGGCACGTTAAGACGTTGTTCCTGGTTACTTTCTACGGATAGTAGTCGTTACTTGAGCCATGTCAGAGGCCTTTGGCGGCTCAATAACTCTGACACCAGGATTGGTCAGGTTGACCATCCACTCGATGAAGAAGAATAAAGTATAAGTAATTATAATATAAAGTAAAAGAATAATTGCATAAAGTCGTTCGCAAAATGCGATCGTCGAAATTATTTCAATCTACACATTTCTGTCAGTAAAGTGAGTTAGGTCAGTGGTCAACTCTGGTGTTGGGAGTTTTTAGACCGCCTAAAGGCCTCCGACATGGTCTAACGATTGAAACAACCGGGATCGCCAATTACAAGTGCCTTCCCAAGTACCTTAGCGCTCAGATAGAAACGGCCCCTATCGGCCACCCATCCAAGTAGGGGCCGAGCTGCACGTTGCTTAACAATCGCAATGAGCTAACATCGCTTAGTCACACTACGCCACGAGTGTTTTATCACCGTATTAGATAATTTATATACTATTGCATAGTATGTACATTCCATGCACCGATCGACTTAATGCATTAAACGCATTAGTAATTTAAAAATGACTGAGCAGACATTGGTGCCTACTAAAAGTTTGTTTGGCTGGACTGACAGGCCGAAACTAGAAAGTACCCAATATATGGTCTAGCGTTTTGGTTTTTAGGTTCAATATTTATTTCATTTTAGGACTTCAACCCAAAAAATATACCGACGAAATTGAGAACCTCCTCTACTTTTTGAAATCAGTTAAAAGGAATTCCAATTGTTAAAGCCTTTTAAAAGTGGCAAAAAAACACAAACAGTTACACGAGGAAAGTGCAAATGGAAAATATCGCTAAGGGTTCGCGAGAGTAAAATTTAAAAAAGTTTTAATTGAATATTAGTCAGCTGAGCAGTTATGGTATGAAAGTTCCACTTCCAAACTTACCAGATTGAAGTTTTTAACGAAACAGCTTGCCTCTTTGAGAAAAAATGTAATTAAATTTGAGAGATTTCAAGTTTGTTTTATGTGAATTGGTTTATAATAATTACTAGCCGTACCCTGCGGTGTTGCTCGCGTTGTACTCGTTCCCGCGGGAATTTCGGTATAAAAAGAAACCCATGTGTTATGCTGATGTATAACTTATATTACTGTAAAGTTGCATCCGAATCCGTTGAGTAGTTTTTTCGTGAAAGAGTAACAAAAATACATACATTCATCCATACATCCATATATACTTACATACATCCTTACAAATTCTCGCATCACTACATAGTATAAAATAAAGTCGTCTCTGTTTCGTGTCTGTTTGTCTGTATGCTTAAATCTTTAAAATTACGCAACGGATTTTGATGCGGTTTTTTGTAATAGGTAGAGTGATTCAAGAGGAAGGTTTTTATGTAAAAAAAATTCCCGAAATTCCCACGGGAACGGGCACAACGCGGGTGAAACCGCGGGGCGCTGCTAGTTTATAATATTAGTAGGATATATAAATGTAACATTTGTGTACCTAATTCTTGGTACGATAAGTTCATTTGTTTTTGGCTGGTAACATTGTATTGATCCACGCAGTTACCTTATAGCGCAATTACATTACGTCGTTCCCCACAAACATAATGCGTTGACTGCAGCCAGCAGCTGTCAAATAATTAGGTGTTGCAGTCGGCGAACACCCTAGTACCTAGTTTATCAACTAAAGTAGATTTAAAAAACCTATGACAATTAGGCGATCGTTATAGTGTTTTAAAAGAATAGATAGAGGCTGTATCTATTCTGCTATATCATACAGCGAGCAGGCGACGCGGCAGACCTAGTTGCAGGTGGCGGGGCGATCTCGACGCATACCAGACCAGCTGGAGCCCAGAACAGGTATACATGGAAGGAAGAGGCCTTTGCCCAGCAGTGGGACATAAATGGCTGATAATAAGAAAAAAGTAAGTACATAGAAATGTCTACACATATTATTGACTCCAACTAACGACCAAACCAGTAACTGCTGCTCCAAAGAGTCTGTAATCTTGTTAATTTTAATCTATACTATTATACTATATATATACTATAATATTATAAAGCTGAAGAGTTTGTTTTGTTTGTTTGTTTGTTTGTTTCTTTAAACGCGCTAATCTCAGAAACTACTGAACCGATTTGAATAATTCTTTCACTGTTAGATAGTCTATTTATCGAGGAAGGCTATAGGCTACATTTTATCCCGGATTTCCTACGGGAACGGGCACAACGCGGGTAAAACCGCGGGGCGCTGCTAGTCATATAATATAACAAGAACTACCATATTAAAACAATATAACCTACATACCTACTTAAACTAATTTACGTAGGTATATTTCTGATCTACGAAAACATGTTTAGTCTATATTTAAACAAACAAAAGAGTAACCACAAACACCCACCTACAAATATTTCACACCAACGCTTCATGGTTGAGGTTTCGTTCTCGTACTAACCTACATAACCGTTATCAAAACGTTACGATAACGTATCTATACTAATATTATAAAGCTGAAGAGTTTGTTTTGTTTGTTTGTTTGTTTGTTTAAACGCGCTAATCTCAGAAACTACTGAACCGATTTGAATAATTCTTTCACTGTTAGATAGTCTATTTATCGAGGAAGGCTATAGGCTACATTTTATCCCGGATTTCCTACGGGAACGGGCACAACGCGGGTAAAACCGCGGGGCGCTGCTAGTGTTATATATAAAACCTCATTACTTTACACTATAGAACAATAGAATAATGATAAGAGCGTTCGAAAACGATACCTACTACTAAGTATTAAATTAGTTGCATTGGTAATAATAATAACAGCTGCAACAGCTTGCAAGTGTTTTGAAAGGATTGCATTAATTATTTGTTCGTTTAGTGAAAAGAAAAACAACTGGTGAGTAAATATCAAATAAATAATGATTGAAATTTAATTTAATACAAACTGTCTCAGGCATTGAGTTATATCTACTAGTACGTTATGATCCGGTCATTTTAGACAATTGAAATAAAGAAAATTCCGACAGAGCCAAATCTTCGTAGAGACCTTAGTTAGTACATATAGGTAACTCAATTATCTCAGGTCGATGGACCATGAAGGTAACAAATGAATAAATAAGTATTATAATACTATTAAGTATTATTATATAACCGCGGGGCGTGGCTAGTATTTTATAAAATACTAGCCACGCCCCGCGGTTTTATCCACGTTGTACCCGTTCCCGCGGGAACTTCAGAATAAAATGTATTCGATGTGTTATTCTGATGTATAACAAACATTCATACATACATACATCCAAACATCCATCCTTACAAACGTTCGCATTTATAATATCAGTTAGTAGGATTTACAGCACAAATATTACAACATGAATTACGTAAAATATTCTTGATAGTGATGGGGTATTTTACTGAAAGGGTCTTTTTAAACAAACATATTGCCGCCTTAAATGTTTTTAATATGGCATTTAAAGTTTTGGTTACCGTTAAAAATTAAAATAAAACTAAGCACCTTTATAATAAAAGCTATATTTAAATCAGTCCATTCGTTGGAGCTAGACAAGTATATACAAATATACATAGCGGTCAAACTTAGAACACCACTTTTTTGCATCTGGAGTAAAAAATAAACACTATTTTTAACCTCTCGGCTGTTCAAGTTGACTTAAAAGCAACAAAAGAAGATCAAATCCCAAAGCAACGGAAAATAAGTTAATTCGTGGAAAAATACTCAATCAATTATTGTTATCAAAGTAAGTAAACATTTTAATTACGTCCGTACGAACAATGAATAATAGGAAGCCACGAAACAAATTAATCATGCAATAACGATACCAATTTCTAATAAATCTTATTAAATATATTGCTTAATTTTGTTTCCAAGCGG
This sequence comes from Cyclophora albipunctata, assembly GCA_963082685.1. Classification (NCBI taxonomy): domain Eukaryota; kingdom Metazoa; phylum Arthropoda; class Insecta; order Lepidoptera; family Geometridae; genus Cyclophora; species Cyclophora albipunctata. Next base: position 2,317,104 of record OY720128.1, read on the forward strand.
TATTATCAGAGAAACTACTTACATTTAGTTTGTCGGATGAAGCATAAATCGCAAACGTAGATATGAAGAATAAGGGATTTATTCATAAACGCTTATAACAGCACCTATCAAATAAGACATTCATGATACTAAGTAAATGAAACAGGTCTGTATCGCGTTAGATAATTTAACGTATTTTACTACAATACGTACCCGACCGTGAGTTATCCCGCGACCACGAGCGGTGTAATCCGCTCGAAACGTCGGGTACAGTCACGTGCAATGAAATGTATACACGGGCAGATTTTCAAATAAATGTCCACTCTGAAAATTTCAAAAACATATAGCCACTTAACAATTCATACTATACGAGTATACCCACCCGAGTTTATCAAAAATATGTACACAGGTTGTTTTCAGATATTTGTATAGGTACACGATCACATGCAGAAATATGTATCCACTATGAATTAAAATAATAAATATGTAGGTTAACGGTATTATTTCACAAAAAAAGTATGTGTGTGTGACACACACTCAACGCGAAGTATTGGTATTGTTTTTATTTTGATTACTTTGTGTGTGTAAATGTCTAATGGGGACACTTAAATAGGTTTCATGTTCAGCGCATAGGTTGGCATCTCTCTATATATCTATGGTTATTTATTACTCATTCTGTCCTTCACAATAAAAACAACAAAAAAATCTAAACTATCAAAGTCAGTCATATATTTTTTCAGTTGTTGCCCCAAAGAGGTTTTTAATTTTTAAATAAGACAAAAATAATGTTTACATCAAATTGAAAATTACATTGTGTACATGTTATTGAAATTAATACCCATTTGTCAAAATAATGAAAACTGCTACAGTTTCTAAAGTGTATAGTTACATTATTGTGAGAAACTCGGGTGGGTATATAGTATGAATTGTTAAGTGGCTACATGTTTTTGAAATGTTTAGAGTGGACATTTATTTGAAAATCTGCCCGTGTATACATTTCATTGCACGTGACTGTACGTATTTTAGTAAAATAAGTTAAATTATCTAACGCGATACAGACCCGTTTCATTTAGTATAATGAGTGCAAATCGTGTGAGTTTAAAAAGTATGAAGACATTCATGAGTTAGAAACAATATAATATGTCCCCAAACGCTGTTAATCTGTTATTGATTGAGTTTCTCAAAAACTACTGAACGGATTTTCATGTGGTTTCACCAACATACAGAGTAATTCAAGAAGAAGGCTTGTCAAACTTTGTATACTAAAATTTCCACAGGAACAAGTAAAACACAGGTAAAGCCGTGGGGTACTGCTAGTACAATACAATCATAATAAAATAGAGTTACTGTTAGGTACCTTAACTAACCATACCAATTTTACATGTGACACTAAGCTAGTGCCTAACCGACACACTCAGAGACATCAAACACTTAAAAGGTTAACAAGTGGTGTTTATGAAAAATTACGTCATTGAATTAGTTAATTGTCGTTTTAATTGACGGCTGAAACTCAGTCTAATTAACTTGATCTATAAATAGGGTAGCACGTGGGCGACTCGTGGTAATGTTATTTGATAAGACAAGGCAAATGTAGTAAGATTGTATTCATAATTGAGTTATATCTATACTTCTATACTAATATTATAAAGAGGTAACATTTGTAAGTTTGTTTGTTTGTTTGTATGTTCGAGCTAATCTCGGGAATTATCACTCCGGTTTGAATAATTCTTTTTGTAATAGATAGCCACATTCAACGGGAAAGTTATAGACTATTTTTATACTTTATTATTAATACTTTGTATTAAAAACTTATTGTGGGAACGGGCACAACGCGGGTAAAACCGCTGGGCGCTGCTAGTGTACTATACTTTAGTACATATAACTCAATGGTACTCGTATTCACAATGATCTTAACTACAGATACATAACTAACTATTATGTCGTAAAATTTAAACGTAATTATTTAAAATAATGACTACCTCGGTGGTCTAGTGGTATGTGCACTCGCCTGCCAAGACTCTAGTTCCCGGGTTCAATTCCCGGGTCGAGCGAAAATATGTTTCCTACTTTTCAAACATGACTCGGGTCTGAGATCACCAACCCACATTTGGCAAAGCGTGGTGATTACGCCTAATCCTCATCACTGTACTGATATCTTCAGTGAGATGAGAGGCTTTTTCCCAGCAGTGAGACATTACAAGCTGCTGTTTTTTTTACTATTTTTCAATGAGGTAGATGAAAGCGTAGGCAAAGATTACCACTCCGTTACTGCGACGGCAATAACGCGAAGTTCTGTTATGTGTGCTCTCCGATCCGATGATTGGCTGTTATGTTGTTAGGAAAAATGCTTCGCTCGACCCGAGGATTGAACCCGGGACCCCAGTCTTGGCAGCTGAATACATAAACTACTAAACTACATACCTCATGAAATAACATTACTAGAACTTCTATCTTCTCCACACATGCCCTTATTAAACGGACGTAATAACATGTTTTTATTGCATCCAGACAATCTTCAATAACAATTCATGGACATACTATTGTACGTCAGAACCGCGCCCACTCTACGCGTCTTGTGAAGTTCAGAGTTCATGATAATTCCTTATCTAAATAATTTACGTTTTTGGCAAATATTACCATAGTTAGTCACAAATATTTGTAGGTGGGAACTGATTGTTTAAGTTATTAAACTCGCATAAAATGTGTGCGCCCATAGTCTATACCAAAATAGTAATAGAACACCTATAAATTGTACAGCAACTACTATTTTTAATCTACATTAAAATTATGTAGTACAACTACAGGGTTCATCCATTAATAGGACTCATAAATGGAAGTCGAATAGCATTCTTTTTAAGACTTTTCTCATACATTCTATAAAAAGATACTACTCGTAAACTAGCACAGTTAAATACTTAGTCAGTTTAATTTCAAGATAAAAACGGATTTTTATTTGGAACGCAGACCTTTGACATTTCGATTTAATTTTGACAGTACAATGTACACATGTGTTCTTCCATGTGATTTTGACAGAAAAACATAACCTCAAAATCCTGCCTTCAACAATCAACATACGATTGGTGGAAATACGTGCCTTCTTTACAATTTAACTTGCTTAGCTAACCGAATATTGTTATTTAGAATTCAACTAACAAACACCCACTGGTTTAGTAATAATATTATCATTATTTTCAAGCAAGTACTGTGAAATAGAATAGCTAAAGTGAATAATTACAAGTGACCAACCCTGTGGCTTCCGAATCCAATTTAAATCTAATCTTTAAATCATCGCATAGCCTGCTTTTACGAGTTTATCACACAAGTGAAACTGCTATTTAAGAACGTAAGCATTCATATTAGTTATTACCTTGCGTTTTACCTACAAAACTATGCTTGTATCATCAATTGTTGGCAATTGAGTTTATAAACAAGGAAGTTGCAAGTACTCCGATTCGAGCAAACAGTATTTTTCCATCGTAACAACCAACCATCTTTTAGTTCAATTGTTTTAATCGAAGACAGACATTCCATTCCAAAATCAGTTTGAATAGGTAAATCCTCTTTTATTCTTTTTCCATACTTTTATGAACTCAAATAGTGTTCTATAATTAAACTTATTGTAAGTATTGTGCCATAGAGGTTACTTCTTTTTTATCACTATTAACTGGAACCGGCCAGTTTTATATTTTGAATATCATTGTGTTCTCATTAACTGGTTTTGTGCGGTTTAACTATACCTATATCATTGAGACGGTTTCTGATATAATTTGATCTTTCTCACCTTATAGTGGATTTTATTGGTTTTAAACTGAATTAGTGCAGTTTGTAATCATCCTGTTTGTGACAAAATGTTGAAATATATTTTTTATTTTTATCCAAAGTTGTTTTGTCGGTTTGACCTAATAACCTATGTGTATCAACAGTAAGCGATGAGGCAAATCTTAACGCTCGGTGTTGTCAGAACATTAGTAACTACCGCCATGAGAAGTCACACTTACATTGATTCACTGGGCTCGGCCAGGTAAAATAAAAAAACAAAATGTTGTGTTTGTGGCTTTAAACTTTTAATATCTCTGGCACCTTAATTTTTCTTCTTTTGTGTCATATTTTTAAACCTGTAGTTTATTTAGAATGTTGTAAATAGTATTTATTTAGATAGTTTTTTTTATTTTGTTCTTCTAATTTGTGGTATTTTGATTTTCTTTGAGTGAACACATTGGTTTCCTTTTTATTAACTTTTATTTACTTATTTAATTTTATTTAATTATTGTAAATAGATCTTAACATAATAACATTGAAATAAATAAGATTTTTACCCTTATAATACTTTAATATGTATAATGTAATATGAGTTTAGTGAATAATACCTTTTTAACATTCTATCAATAGAGATTATTAAAAAAAAACAATGTGAATAGCATTAATTTACCAAATTCCACATCAATTCTATAATCAATTTTTTTCCACAGTATAATGGCCAGAGTACTAGATGGAAAAGCTCTATCTCTAACCATCAAAAATGAACTTAAAGAAACCATAGCCAAATGGGTCAGCCACGGCAATCGAACTCCTTCGTTACACTGCATCATAGTAGGGGACGATCCAGCCAGTCACACTTATGTCAAAAACAAAATAGCAGCGGCTGCTTATGTTGGTATTGCTGCTCAGACATTGATCAGGGAAGCCAACATTACAGAAGAACAGTTGATTGCTGAGATTCAAAGTTTGAATTGTGATGACAATGTTGACGGGATCTTGGTTCAGTTGCCGTTGCCTCAAACTATGGATGAACGAAGAGTCTGTAATGCCGTGGCTCCAGAGAAGGATGTTGATGGATTCCATATTGTGAATGTTGGCCGTCTGTGTTTGGATATGCCGACTATTGTGCCTGCTACAGCTTTGGCAGTCATTGAGATGCTGAAGAGGTATGTTGTTCCTTATTTTGTTTTGAGTAAAATTAAAAAAAGTGACAACTAAAATTGAAGAAAGTTCAAAGGTCTAATTAAATTACATTCTTCTAGATTCAACATTGAAACTCATGGCCGTAATGCCGTAGTGGTAGGTCGCTCGAAGAACGTCGGCATGCCTATAGCCATGATGCTACACAGTGACAAGAACCATGACAGTGGCCTAGGAATGGATGCCACCGTCACTATCTGCCACCGATACACCCCTAAGGAAAAGTTGGATTACTATTGTAGAAACGCTGATATCATTATTACGGCTACTGGTGAGTATAAGTTATTTGTAATGCCTATTTTTTATTATGGTCGATTTTTGTAACCAATTATGGTAATTTTATTTATTGGTAAATTGAAAATACGGTCTCTTTCTAGTAGGGCTATTTTTTAATATTTTTTATTTGGTTTCCTTTTTGCAACCATGATTATTATTCTATGATAATTTTGTTTTTTCATTTAAAGTGCCTCAAGATGTCTTTCTACCAGAATTAAGATATGCTGTTGCTATGTATTTAGGTATAGCATAGCAATGAATCATTTAACTTTGCACCCCTTGACTTTATTTTCCGAATTGACATTTAACTAATTATTTTAATCTTATAGCACAATGTTAGAAAAATAAACAAACAGACAGATTTCCCTTGGAAAATGTTGATAGCTCTAAAATTCACTACAGTCTACTGACAGTTTCATTTTTAACCATCACAATTAAACTCTTCCGTACTTATTCTGAACCCTTACTTATTACTCCTCCAATCCTAGGTATTCCTCATCTCATAAAGGCCGATATGGTGAAACCCGGTGCCACTATTATAGATGTTGGCATCTCCAGAATAACGACTGAAGATGGAAAGACGAGACTAGTGGGAGATGTGGATTATGATGGTGAGTCTAGTTTTGTTTACTTTTAGTAAACGTACTCACACGGGTTTTTTCGCGTTAAAAAGTTAATAAAGCAAGTAATAACTTACTTTTTATTTCCCGACGGTTCGAGTGGATTGCACCTCTCGTGGTCGCGGATGAACTCTAACTAGTTTACTTTTATGAAGTTTTTGATCAAAATTCGTACTTGCATTAATCTTAAGCTGAAGGCCAACTCTCAGATTAATCTAGAATTGTTTAAACTATAGTTTACGTCATAACTATATTACTTTTGCAACAAATCTTAATGGTGTTGTGTCACATAATGTTATTAAGTTCATTAATGACAAAAAGTCTACGTAAAATAATTTGTTTATTTTGACCTTTTCCTTTTGGCTATATCTGCAGTTTTAGTCAGAAAAAAAAGATTAGGACTTAAAAAGTATCCCCCATTGATTCTGACCTATTCCCCCAACAGAAGTGAGTAAAGTGGCCGGCGCAGTGACCCCCGTGCCCGGCGGCGTCGGTCCCATGACCGTCACTATGTTAATGCACAACACGCTACAGGCAGCTCAGAGTTTACGCCATAAAAATATTAATTAAGCGCCCCAAAATGTCATATGAAAATGTCATATGACAGTGTCTTTTGTTGACTAATTAATGTCATAAAAAGTACCCTATGTTGAGTTTTAGTCAACAAAAGACGTTATCTGTAATATCATGCATTTATTGACTAAATGTCATGTATAGAATATTTGTGTCAACTAAAATGCCATAATAATATGACTTGAATATAAACATAAAGTCTAAAATAAAACATGGCTAGTATACTCTATATGTATTCTGTTAGGTTAATTATTATTATTTTAAAGTATTTCTTATTTAAATAATTTTTAAATCTCTAATCTCAAGAGGCAATCCCACTGAAGGGCCCTTATTAAAGTTACTAGCGATAATTATTACATTTAAATAAACATTTACTCGAATATTCAAAGTTAAGACACCTTAAGGCTCATTTTACTGCAGGCAGATGATTCTACTGATTGGAAAGCCTATTAGATTTATATTGGCACTAAAAAAATAATTTGATAATCTCATCAATTCAGGCAATGTAATTTGAAGTCTTAGTGACATAGCCTTAAAGCTCAAAATTATTATTCCAATTTATATTATTTTATTTAAGTCTTGTGTCTTTTATATTTATAATATGCTAGTTTCACTAAAACATGGCGATTCTACTATCTAGTTTTACTTTGGGAGCTTCGGGGCGACTTTTTAAAAATTAAAAATTAATTTAATATTTTAAGACAAGTTTATTATTGAGTAACGTACAAAGGAATGAATTTTAAATCTAACTTAAAGTTCTACTGGGCTCGCAGGCCGCCCACAATGACCGTCTTATCTCTACTGGGTATTCGAGCCAGACGCTCAGTCAGCTATTCTGGTGAATACAACAGGGCCGGACTCAGGTCGCATGACTTCTCCCCCCTGAGATTCGAGATTATCCGAATTTACCTGATTCGGAGAATTTCGAAAGTTACATTTATAACCTAATTTTATTAATCTAATATAAAACATAACTCCTGCAAAAACTGCTATAATAAAATATAACCCAATGGTCCAAACACTGACACTATTGACTCTCACTATTTCACTTTCACTATTGGTATCGAACTTTACGGAATTCGTTATTTCTTGTATGTTATCCAGATTCATTTCTTCTAGTTCTACTGGTTTTCTCTGTTCCGCCTTTATCTCGCTGATGTGCGGTAGGTTTACAGTTGGCAGTTTTTCGTAGTTCAAATTTGTTGTCCGATGAGGGCGTGATTTTAGTGAGTATTTGTCTATTTTCACTTCACATGTATCTTCTGTAGTAACGATGTATGTTCCTTGGATATTCTCTTGGTTTACTTCGTTTTGACAAAAACTGCGAATCATTGTCTTTCCTTCAGAAAATACAATCCATTTATTATTTTGTAAGCGCTGGACAAGGACACCTTTGTATTTGACAGGTATCAACTTACAGGAAGAGATGTTTTTAGCGAATTGCATCAATTCGGAGATGCACGGATCTTCATTTATTTTATCAAGGTAATCTTCGAAACAGACGAAATTGTTGTTATCTGTTCGCTGGCACGGTTTGGCTAGCGGCTCGGAGATAAGTCCTTTCACTATGAGGTAAGGATATTTAGGAAGGATAATGTATGTCATATGATCATGGATAATAGGGATAGGATACAATTTATAGTAAGTATATGTTTCTTTACATACTAATGGAATTTCCATTACAAATGTTAACTGGTTTTCTTTGATAAAAGATTTTACATTAATGTATTGTTCAATTTTCACAAGATTTTCAGGCTCAGCAGGGAAAATTAATCTTTCAGTAAGTTCAATTTCTTTTAGTAAAATTAATAAGGTATCAGAGTTTATTATAGAATGGTGTAGGGTTTCAAGCTTACTGAATGAAATTGCTGTTTCTACTTCATTTAGCTTTATAATTATAATTTGAAAATTGTGTAAAATCATAGAATACACATTAATTATTATATTATTCAAATAATGAATCTTTTCTGTTTCTTTTGCTTTATCTATACCATTCTGAAACTCTTTCATTCTAAGATCAATTTGTATAACATTTTCTCTAATTTTGTGTGTGTTGTTATATAAGTTTTTAACTACTTCGGAGACCAGGGTCAGTTTTTTACTCAAAAATTCTTGTTTTAACTGAGTATTTTCTATAAGCTTATCGTATTTAATCGCATCTTCGTTATCTAGGTTTCCAGAAATAAGTTTAATAATCGAACCCAGTGGGTTGACAAGACCTCTTTTGGTTCTATATCTAGGAACTATTTGTTTAATCTTATTTATAGTTAAGTTCATAACAAATTCGGTTTGTATTTTATAGTCAGAAAATATTTGATTATCTGTAACGGAATTACCTCTTATAATTCTATTAAGGTCACTTAATCTAGCTATATTAATGTTTATATCGTCGCAAATTAAATTTAAATCTAATCTTTTAATAATTGTCCATTTTTCAGAACTTATAACAGCTGTTCCTTCCTTTATAGGCAAAACACCTGGATTTCCTTCAAGGGGGTGCAGCTGAAGGGCCTGGTTTGCTGCGGCTAGGACCAGCCACAGGACTGTGTCGATTCTGTGGAGGACGTTTAACATCTTTAATGGGGATCCTAGATACGCGATTCTTTGTTGCTATTGTCACTACATTTCTATCTACTTCACCTATAACTTTACCTTTATTATACCTAGGTTTATCTTTACCTCTTCTTACATTCGTTCCTCTATAAAAGATGTCATCATCTAGGTGAATATTAAAATCGGTCTCACCGCCGCGCTTATTTTGAACATTTTCTTTTAATTGCAACATTTTATCAGTTAAATATTTGTAAAGATATTTAGTTCTTTTCTTATGATCTCGAATAAGTACTTGCATATATTCTTTGTCGAAATTTACGTTAAAGGGGCTTGCTGATTCGGTATGGCCGAATACCACCTCAAAAGGTGTAAAACCTGTTACTGAATGGATACTATGGTTATAGGCTAATACAGCAAAGGTCATAACTGATGAAGCGTCTGTTAACTTTTGCTCGTACTTAGCCAGTCTATATGTCTCTATTATAGTAGAGTGAAATTTCTCAATTAAACCCATTGAATTAGGGTTGTTTGGGGTTCTAATATGGTGCTTTACTTTGTTTGTAAAAGATAAGGGTATTTTATCGCAGTAGAAAATGTCTCTAAATTCGTAACACAAGGCACTGATTGCTTTATTTTCCTCAGTGTTCATGTGTTCAAGTCTTAATTTCTCTAGGTTTTCTATTAAATGGTCATCGATGTCAAGGTCGTTATCAGGTACCGTATTAGCATTAACTTCACATTTATCAGGTGTGTATGGAGTAACTGAAACTAATTTGTTTATTGTAAAACAAACAGGTGTTTCTAAACTGTTTTGTATAAATGTTTCAGCATGACCATTTTTACAATTAACAAGTGCAGAAGGCATTCTAACACCAGGTTCAAATATATGGTAATTAATAATTCCAGTACCATTAGCAAGATTTGTCGGTAAAGTAACTTTAGTCTCGGTACGTGGTTCTAATTTAATTGTAACTTGAGGATTATACACAAAAGGGATTTCAGTATCGCAAGTCTTTAAAATCAAATTTTTCATGTCAATGCTAGCGTTAAGTTGTGATAATAGATCAGATCCTATAAGTCCGTCATAGTCTTTGTCTACTTCGTAAATATAAAATGTGTGTGAAACTATAGATTTAAATGTTTCAGGAAGTGGGGTGTAAATTGCCTCATTATGTAAGCTTCGAGCATGTGTACTTATTACCTCAAATGGAGCTGGGAATTTATATTGGTTATAATATTCATTCGCCTTTTTAGGGCTGATAAAGGAACGAGAGCTGCCTGTATCAATCATAAACTTAGCGTTGATTTCTGGTAAGTAAATGTACGGAAGTTTTGCATAATTTTCGCAATTTAAATTAATCAATTCGGTCGATCTATATCCGAGGCTATCTGGTAAAAATTTTCCACTGTCTCGTTATTTACCTCATGTGTGTATTCCGGTACTCCACCGTTACCGTCATACAGGTAGTCATCTATGACTACGTCCTGCTCGTAATAATCTTGATCCGTCTCATAGGGTGAGTTTACGTGTAACTCGTTATGGTGAGCCTGATTTCGAACTGGTAATGCTGTACGCATAGTAACATCGGTGTCTACCTTTGGTTTATTCTGATTTGTTGGGGGTATCCCGAATTTAAATTGAGTCTGAGGGTTGACATTTGGTCTAAAAGATTGTCCAAACGAAGGTCTATAACCTTGAGGAACTTGTTGGTTCACAAATTTAGGCTGATTAGTAAAACCTTGAGGTCTAAACTGATTATGTTGCATTCCAAATTTGAATTGTTGATTAGGCTGTTGCTGAACATGAGGGCGTATTTGATTCGGTATACCAAATCTGAAACCCTGATTTTGTTGTGAGTTAGTGGTAAAGAATGGTTTAAGACCAAACTTCTCTACATAAGGGTTACTCGTAATAGCTGAAGGCTGTGAAGGGTTTTTATTCATTAAAGGTCTCATTATTCTATTGCGCGACTCGTATTGAAATTTAAAATTGACTTCTTCTAGAACAATCCTGAGGGCATCTTCCAGTGTGTTAGTACCCTTAAGTCTCACTATACGAATAAGATCTTCCGGTAAATTATATAAAAATACATTAAGTGCCATATTGTCGTAAATAGTGATTTTACTTCTCCTAATGTGATCATCGGTGATTAAATTAACTTTTGCCAATAAAGAGCTCTTAACCTGTTGAATTCTGTTACAGAAATCTAGATAAGATTCGTTAGTATTAATTTTTAATGTCTCTAGTTGGATGGCTATACATTCTTCCGAACGCGGATCTCCGAAATGTTGGGTTAATACAGATTTTAATTCGGTCCAGGATTCTATGTCTGGGCGCTCACTAATTAAGTGGGCCGCTTTGCCAATTAATTTGCTCGACACTACATGAAACACATATAAATCCTGCGCCGGATTGTTTTCCCGTCTATAACACCTTATAACATATTCACACTTCTTAATATATAAATTTAGGAGCCTTTCATCTCCATCGAACTTAGGTATAATAGATGAAATTTCTTGTGGAATTGACACCAATTGTGGTTGAGTCATTTTACAATTTAACTTAATTTAGTTGAAACTTATTAAAATAAAATTGTACACGATGTACGCTATAGATAATTGCCTATTTTCTGTGCAATTACCTTGAAAAGTTAACTAATAATTATGAGATGATTTTGAACCTCTACAATCTAGTTAATTTAATAGGAATAGAATATGAATGGAAAAGGAATAGTGAATTTGGACTACTCACAAGCCAGCCATAATCCTCCAGTGGTGATTCCTCTGCAGTTCACTAATATCTTTTTGCCCGTCCCGGAAAACTTATTTTCTTTGGTTCGAGGATACCGAACACAATTTGCCCAAAACCCGATTTTTGGAGTTTTTCACTAAGCAACACGGTTTACACGGTATCCTACCGGCTGCGCCAGTTTTACTTTGGGAGCTTCGGGGCGACTTTTTAAAAATTAAAAATTAATTTAATATTTTAAGACAAGTTTATTATTGAGTAACGTACAAAGGAATGAATTTTAAATCTAACTTAAAGTTCTACTGGGCTCGCAGGCCGCCCACAATGACCGTCTTATCTCTACTGGGTATTCGAGCCAGACGCTCAGTCAGCTATTCTGGTGAATACAACAGGGCCGGACTCAGGTCGCATGACTATCTACGTTATCTATCAGAAAGTAAACTTGCCAGCTTGTAAACTCGCTTATTGTAATCGAGTCTCTAGTTTGTAATTAGTATAATAATGCACAAGTATTATTTGTATACTTTTAAGTATAATTATTTTATAGTTATATTTTATACTACATTGTGTAGTATTTAGATGAATGTTTATGATTATATTTATAACATTCCTATTAAATTGGAATGGCTGTGAAGGTTAAATTACTATTTAATGTTGATATTATTCAATAAATCTTTTAGATACTTTAAAGTTTATTTACATTACACCTGTGTTAACAAATTACACATATATTCATACACACTTTACACATAAGTTATGAATCACTACATAGTATAAAATAAAGTCGTCTCTTTTTCGTGTCTGTCACACTGTTTGTCTGTCTGTATGCTTAAATCTTTAAAATTACGCAACGGATTTTGATGCGGTTTTTTGTAATAGGTAGAGTGATTCAAGAGGAAGGTTTTTATGTAAAAAAATTCCCGAAATTCCCACGGGAACGGGCACAACGTGGGTAAAACCGCGGGGCGCTGCTAGTCATAAATAAAACACTGTAAAAGTGTTTTGTCTCTTTTGCTCTTTGGAATATAGCGTATGTCGGAAAGGAACAACATTAAACGTTTAAGAATAAGGCCCTTAGTAGCTACTGAACAGATTCAAGGGTTATTGTGCAATCCAGTGTCAATCTAACTATACAGAGTTTCACGACACTTATTGTTGACACTGGACACAAACTTGACACTTAATTTTACCTAGCACAAATTGTCTATTAACAAAATGTTCATCTCTATATATTTCTGTCTATTATGAGTTCTCTCTCCCTTAACTATAGACAATAGAACATGGCGATATTAACATAAACATTACATACCCAAGGTTAATATCCACCCAAAATAATAGTTCTGTATATTGCACTACATAAATACACCATGAAGCCCAATATCACCTTCATGCATAGGGCACGTTTATACAAGCAATTACAGGAACCAACTAAATAGGCTTTTCATACGAGGGACTTAAGTCTGTGAGGGACATTTTGTTCATCAAAACAAAATGGAACTGTTGCGAATGACGGACACAAAAGACATTAGCTGCCGCATCCATTAAACAGACACCTAATTAATTGACGTAATTTTTCATAAATTATTATGTCGAAATCACTCATTAAATCTCTACTAAGGAAGCACATGATGTCGCTTGAGTATGACGTAAGTCGTCTATATTAGGTAGCATAATATTTTTTTTGCAGAAATCTGTTTTTTACTGAAATCTTTGGCGAAATGAGAGTATTGCCCTGCAGTAGGACATCACAAGCTACTATTTAGTCCGCAACCTTTGTCCTGTTTTGTCTTTTTTTGTCCTTCGTCTGCCCAGCCCTTACAGAGCACCAACGAACCTCAAAGGACATAAGCCGTTAAAGATAATCGCACAAATGAAAATGTTCCTTTCCAACGCTTATATATTACGAAGACGTGCCAATTACATATGTACGTATAATCTTATTTAGTCCTTTGCCCAACCCGCACAATAAACGAAGGGACGAACGTGGTCTCTTAGTAATAAAATAATTACGTTATTTAAGGTATGGACGCCCCTAGTGTTCCCACTGAGCAGTGTATTTGCATGAGTTTGCATTTGACCGAAACTTAGCTTAATTTAAGGCTATTGTAAGGTTCATTTAAATGAGAAGGGTCCATTTGGTGCATATTGTTATATTTTTAAGGGATCGAGAGGGTTTTTAGCCTACCACAAAAGATGAAAAGGAAATAATTAATTACCTTACTGACAGTTTCGATTGGCAGAGTAAGATACTATGTTGTCGGTCTTTCAAGTGGTCAACAGTTGTGAAGTTTGTGTCTATTTTCAATTTTTTTTATACTTCATACTAAATTGATTCCATTCCGATTTGATTGAATAGTGACAGATTGTTCAAGTTGGCGCAATGTCGCCATACTTTTATATTTTTACGTTTACCCAACACCTAATTATATTAAATAACAAATTATTATCTTAATTATACTAATATTATCAAGCTGAAGATTTCTTTTTATTCGTTTGAACGTAGTCCTACTCAAACGGCCTACCCAACCGTCCTATTGGAATAATTATTTTTGTATTGAATAGATATATTTTAATACCGAAATTCTCACGGGAACGGGCACAACGCGGGTAAAAGCGCATGGCTAGTACCTACTTAGATATAAGTAGGACTATTAGCATATAAAGTACTTTACCTACCTAGGTACCCACTGGGCTAGACTGCCTAGGTTGCCTACTTGACCTAACCCCCTTTAATGAAGTTAATATAATCGTCTGTCAATTAGGGAATTAGATTAGATGAGCACGATCCTAATTAACGGTTGTGAATTAATGCGGGCGAGAAACCTAGAGGCTAAAAGCGTTACTTAGGTATTCTAGGGCACAAATAGAACTTAGGCCTCTCATTAAAACTTTTCACTTAGGTTTACGGGTAACTATATCTTTAACTAGCAGCGCCCCGCGGTTTTACCCGCGTTGTGTCCATTCCTGTGGGAATTTCGGGATGAACAATAGCCTATGTTACTCGTGGATAATGTTACTTTCGAATGGTGAAAGAATTTTTAAAAACGGTCCAGTAGTTTTTGAGCCTATTCATTACAACCAAACAAACAAGAAAACTACCTTTAGGTTAAAGTAAAGGTATTGACAGATGATATTTAAATTATGTATGAGATTTTGTAATGTTCAAAATTATTTTGAAACCATTTTCAACAAGATCATTAACCTAGAAGGCACTTACGCAATAAAATTCACTTTTTTGTTTGTATGACATACAGCCTATTGTTGGCAACACTAGGTTGTACCTAGTGGTACCAACATATCTACCTAAATTTACTATAGTCACAAACCTTGTCTCCCCATTTTTGTAGAAAACTTTTAGTTTATATTCTGCGGTAATACTCGACTATTACTTTTTAAATCGAACTCAAGTGCCGATACAAAAGGGAGCCGCGATAATACAAAATTCAAATTGTTATGCAAAATAGTTGAACCACCGATAAATGGAACTTTACATTCGCTTGTTTTACTTTTTATCACCCGAGGGTAGTTTTACAAACAAATTACCATGCACCCCCGCGGTTTGGCTTACTACTTCACTTTTAAATAACTTTGTAAAACTATTATGTGATTGCGGGTAGGAGGTAATTGCGTGATTGAAGTTTGGTACTATGTTGGTGACGATATTTTAATGAAAATTGGTTTAGTGTTACAGTGAGGTTAAAATTAGCTGAAAGTAAATGTTGGCTTCTTTACCTACTTATGAAGGTTAGGTTCAAAGATTTTTTTAAATACTTTTTGTCATCATTTCACAACACTTAAACAAAGACTACCCATTAAACAATAATGACCAATAACAACTGGATGAGCAATATTTTTAACAAGCTCGTTGGCATAGTGGCATGTGAGAGCGCTACTGTGTCCGGGGTTGCGGGTTCGATTTCTGCCCGGAGTCAAAAATATGTGAAACATACAGACGATTGGAGTCAACTTTCCGGAGTCAACAATATCTGCAAACATAGTTGTTAGCGACGACGTCTGTGTGTCTACTATATATTCATATAAAGTATTTGTGTAATTATAAATTATGTAATAGTATCAGTTAGTTAGGTTATATTAGGTATACAGCTAAATTTGGGTCTAACTAACCGCGTGTGAATTTCCGGCTATATATTTAAAATGTCACTATTTTATCTCTTTAAAAGGACGATTTTTCAAAAGCAATCTATCACATTCACCCGCAGCTTCCCTCTAATATGCAATCACAATTCGCAACACTCCTCAAAAGATTTCCACGCCATTTTACGTCAGTGCATTGACAACAAAGTTCTTTCGTGTGTCATATGAAGCCTTTGAAAAATCTCCAAGTTTTCGTACTAGCAGTTTCTTTAAAAATGGGGCACATTTCAGCGAAGCTTTGATCGCTGGCATACATCTGGACTTCATTGTGCTATTCTTGCATGTTATAAGTTCTAACTGAGTATCCATACCGAGTGGTATTGGACGTGTCAGAGTTGCAATAAAATTCTGAGTACATTATGGTCTAGAGAGTTTTAGACTGACTTGGACGTAGACAAGTTTGTCTTTAGGGAGTCAGTCTGTCGAACAGTTTTTTTTTCTGACAAAGAGTATCGTTTTAGATATCCAAGATAGGTTTGATAATAAGTATAAAGGCCTTAGTTTTAGACTGACTTGGACGTAGACAAGTTTGTCTTTAGGGAGTCAGTCTGTCGAACAGTTTTTTTTCTGACAAAGAGTATCGTTTTAGGTATCCAAGATAGGTTTGATAAAAAGTATAAAGGCATTAGTTTTTAGACTGACTTGGACGTAGACAAGTTTGTCTTTAGGTAGTCAGCCTGTCTTAGAGTTTTTTAACAAAGACTATCATTTTAGGATCACCATCCTACCCATGCCATCGATTTAGGTTATGAATTTGAAACCTATTGGTAGGTATTTTTGAATTGGAACAACGTTTACCGTTACACTTCGCTTTTATTTAAGGTACATTTTTATCTGTCATTTCGGCCCTTTATTAGAACCGTGGTCATAGAAGACAATTAAGAAACCAGTATAAGTAGGTCTCTACATGGTAAGTAAGTTTGTTTAGGATAGAGCCAATATCGGTATCGGAGTTAAAAGACCGCCTAAAGGCTTTGGCATGGTCTATCGATTAAAACAACCGGGACCGACAATTTTACCTACCCGACATGAAGCACACAAAGTTTGTGACCTTCATGGTGCCCAAGTATGATTGGTTACAATTTGAAAATAGGAACAAGACCCATCAACCAACCAAACCAAACTGATTTAGGGCTCCCACACAAAACTGCGATGCGATGCGATGCGAATTCACATCGCAGGAACTTGCGATGCTGTTCCATTAATTAGCGATTCTCATTTAATATATTCATCTCCTTTCTTTGTACTGTAGTAATGGCGATAGATATACCTATTTCAGTTCGTATCGCAGAAATTCGCATCGCAAGTTCCTGCGATGCGAATTCGCATCGCATCGCATCGCAGTTTTGTGTGGGAGCCCTTAAGTATAGTTAGGTACCTAGGTTGCGTGGAGGCGGATAGGTATAGGTAGGTAACCTATACCTATCCGCCTCCACGCAATCAAGTAACATTCGATCTGCACCGCCCGCACAACCGAATAACTCGGTTTAACCTTCTTAATAAGTCGGGTCAGCTGTTTAACACGTTGCAATCTGATCTTTTAATGCCTTTAAATTGTAGGTAGTAAACGTTATTAAATAAGGGCCTTATTCATAAACGCATATCAACAGCATTTCATCACTACATAGTATAAAATAAAGTCGTCTCTTTTTCGTGTCTGTCACACTGTTTGTCTGTCTGTATGCTTAAATCTTTAAAATTACGCAACGGATTTTGATGCGGTTTTTTGTAATAGGTAGAGTGATTCAAGAGGAAGGTTTTTATGTAAAAAAATTCCCGAAATTCCCACGGGAACGGGCACAACGCGGGTAGAACCGCGGGGCGCTGCTAGTTCAGCTATAAAATGGTTTGTCCCTTTCGCTATTTTTTCAAAGAGCAAAAGAGACAAAACACTTTAAAAGGGTTAAGTTACAGAGCGTTTATAAATAACGTGGTAAGTATTTAATCATAAGCGGAAGTTATTATTACTAATTAGCTGTGCCCCGCGGTTTCACCCGCAGCGCCCCCGTTCCCGTGGGTTTTTTTTTTTTTTGAGGTACACATTAAAAAAAGAATCTGTGAATGACTCGTGGTCCCACTGGGATTGTACCACTATTACTCGTGGTCCCACTATCCCTGAAATCATGGGTTCGTGGTTCCACTGCTTAGTGGGACTACCAGTCATAGTTAAAATCGTAGGTTCGTGGCCCCACTGCATCAAGTTTATACACGTAGAGTAAATATGTACTTGAATTAAAGTGAGTTCTTCAGGTACTGGCCACTTGAGATACGGGCCTTTTTAGTCACAATTCACAATATTCCCTTCTAAATATCAAAGAAAATACTCAAAGTACTCGTAAATACTTGCAATTCGGTAGGTTAGGGTTATTTTTTTTTTATGACCAAATCAGTGGGACCACGAGTCATCACCCAGCGACTGCATTACGTTGACTGATGGTCCCACCAAACAGTGGGACCACGAGCCCATTAAATCGACACACTGTTCCACCAGTGGGTCAAATTAGTGGGACCACGAGTCATCACCCAAAGAATCATCCAATTTGGTGCAGTCGTTCTGAAATTATGCGCTTACCAACACATTTTGCGATTCATTTTTATATTATAGATTACCTAGTACCTATTTGGTAAGTAACTACTTCTCAGGCTAGATAGATACACATAATGTACCTTTTATAACTGGCATCAAGATGCCTAGGTCGACACAGCATAATAAAAATTACGTATCTGTTACATTCTAATATACCTGCCTATATATCCAACTAGCAGCGCCCCGCAGTTTTACCCACGTTGTACCCTTTCCTGTAAGAACTTCGGGATGAAAAATAGCCTATAAACTCCCGGTTGAATGTGGCTATCCATTACAAAAAGAATTATTTAAATCGGATAAGTAATTTCTGCCTCTTAACGCCTCTTAACGCCTGGATGGTCTAGTGGTATGTGCACTCGCCTGCCAAGACTGAGGTCCCGGGTTCAATTCCCAGGTCGAGCGAAAACATGTTTCCTACTTTTCAAACATGGCTCGGGTTTGAGATCACCAACCCGCATTAGGCAAGCGTGGTGATTACGCCTGAAACCTCCTTACTGTACTGATATCTTCAGTGAGACGAGAGGCCTTTGCCCAACAAGTGGGACATTACAGGCTAATACTTTACTTTAAGTAATTTCTGAGATTAGCGCGATCAAACAAACAAAAAATCTAACTCTTCAACTTTATGCTATTAGTATGGATAAAGACTGCCTAGGATCTTATTTAAAACGTACCAAGCACTTAAAGCCTTTAAAATGACGATACACCTGGGCCCCAAGTCTGCTAATTTTTATAAACTCGTCATTCCAATACGACCCCATTGTCATTTTGCCAAAAATTCGTAGTCTGCTAATTCATAATGGTCGGTCAGTGGTCGGTCAGTGGTCTCGTAATAGAATTGTAATAGAATGACATAGTCGTGCTGCCATTATTATAAAACCCGTTGGTAGAAATGATTTTCGAAAAACTACTACTAAACTTGAACATTTATTCATGCTAGATTTTAATAAGATATATTTTTACATAGGATTTATTAGTGTTATAAACAATCTGAAGTAGTAAGAAGTCCCTAAATAGCAATAAACTTAAAAGAAAAATATATCAATAATCTTTTATTAGCTGTCTAAATCAAATGTGACATAGTAATGTCATATTTGACTTTGACACAACTGCCGCCGGTTATCGGTTTTGTTTTAAATGTATATTTTTCAAAATATTTCATGAGACTTTGAGAGAATGCGACGAAATGTCAGCAGAGGCCATCAAACAAAAATTGAATTGAATTGACTTTGAGAGGAGAGTATTATCCGCTTGCTACACCGGCCCCGCGCGCTCTGCGTGGCGCAAAAACAACACGCGCCGACCGTTTTTTTTTGGCCGGCGCGCGCTTCGACTTCTGGCACTTAAAAGCTATTTACAACTTAACTCATTGTAATTAGACCCTACTTGTGTTGGTATTTTTTGTTATGGCTGAAATGGTGCTTTGAATGACACATAATTTATAAGAGTGCGAAGCAATATTATGAAATAACATAGTTCAGAACATACAACTTAGTAAAAGTTATACCATTATGTACAAAATGATATTTTATTTAAAAATTACGGGGTAAACTATGGTTTAGGTTATTTAAATATTTCAATAGATACCATGTCAAGCAAAAAAAATTGAAACACAACATTCCATCATACAAAAATATTTATTTACAAGCTTTTAAAACTAATACAATATTTGTTTGTATCGCGCGGGTTTGTTCTCGCTGACGCATAATTATATTTTTATACAAATCTTACATGGATAGTTAAAAAGTTGTTCAATACGCCTATGCAACGCTCCACTGTATTGCGTGCAGTTACATGTTTTACATAATAATTATGTTGTGGTGTCCCATCTACAGTATTGAGGATTGGGGTCATCATTGTTTTTCTTAGTGGATACCCACTGTCACCTGAAAATTATAATCATTTTACAAACAAACACTAATACATGAACATGATAAAGTTCTTAGGATTTTCATCCAACAAAAATATTGTATTACCTAATAAAAATACTTGTTCATTCGTATTTTCCGATATTTGTCTTAAGTGGTGACTGATTGGATGACCCTGCCATACTGTGGAATCATGTGCAGAGCCTGGGTTGCTTGCGTCCACACATAAAATATTTAAATCAGCATCACAAATCTGTAAATGAATTACATATTATGTATTTTGGCATTACCTATATTATATTAATTGGGCAATAGGTAGGTAGACATTTCTACTTTCTACCCAATACTTACTATCATAACATTAAGGGAATGGAAGCCCTTTCTGTTATAATATCGCTCCTCATGTATGTGCGGCCTTAATATAGCTACATGGGTGCCATCAATGCAACCGAGGACGCCAGGAAACTCAAATTTCTGATAGAACCTGAAAGTTTTAGTAACTAAATAATTCTGTTTAGGTAAAACAGGTAATATAAACAACACAATCCGGGTATATCTCATTTCTCACTTAGCTTTAATAATATTCCTTTCATCAGATTGTGTAGGCCATTTAATATATTTGTGATACAGTTTATTTAATGCCTCCGTTACTTGGTTAACACACACCCGTGACACAGTTTTATAAGAAACATTATGGAGGGCACTCTGTCCAATCAAAGTTTGGTAAGACCCTGATGCATAAAATGCAAGTGCAATTAGAATCTGCAATATAAAATTTAACATTACCATTAATCAATATAACATTTCGTGTTTATGTAAGTGTAGCTAAAGCTTTTTATGGAATAATTAATCAATGTCAAGTTCAGTTTACTCACCTTCATTTCTGTCGATACGCAATTGTTTCGACGCGGCCTGGCGATAAGGGGGACGAGTTCTTCAACTAACCCCCTTACTGAGTCCTTCCCAAGACGAAACGTTTTCACAAATTCCGCCTCGGGAATATCAATAAAGGGGTCCGTATTCATTCTCGACAAGCGACGGGCTCGACGACGTCTTTTGCGTTCCTCCGTCCTTCTTTCTCTAGCAAGCATCCACTGCGTTAGCTAACTCAAGAATATTGAGTCGTAGTGAATACATGACCGTAATTCCACGTAATAAATAAATCAACACTACCTATTTACAAACCGCGAACAAACACTTTTCTACCGCGTCATGAATCAAATGCAATGATTGCACAATGATGTCATAGTGGTAGATCACTGATCAAAGGAACTGTCAAAAGTTTAGCAGACTACCGCTTATGTCAGTCATTCATTTGTCATTATGTACGAGACTACCATTTTATGCCATTTCTTTCAATGGAGTGTCAGTGGTCGACCATTGGAAAGTCACAATGACGCCATTGTAATAGTAGACTACGAAACTTGTCAAAATCAACAATTTTGAAATCAATGATAGACCATTCTGACACTATTGTAATAGCAGACTTGAGGCCCTGGTTGTAAATCAAATTGGAACCGTTGCAGGTGGTCTTGCAGTTGGTGCTAACGTTCGTAGAAGCCAACAAACGATGGAACGAGCCATTGTAGTGTTGCGGGCCTCGGGATATTCTCGGGAAGTATATTATCGTTTAGATTCTAGTTGTAAGGTATAGGAGAGAGCGGTTAGCAAATGCCTAGATTTATTTATTTGGTAGGTTTATCTTATTCCTAAAACGCAAGGGTTAGGGCGCTTTCAAATTATGCGTTTCGTGTCGGACCGCTGCGGTGCCGAAGCGGTGCGTTTGTCGTATTGTGTACGTACGATCGTGTGTTTTCATACAAATCGAGCAGCTCGGCAACAGTGCGGGGTCGGTACCGCGAAATAATTTTATTACGCACTGTTGCCGAGCTGCTCGATTTGTATGAAAACACACGATCGTACGTACACAATACGACAAACGCACCGCTTCGGCACCGCAGCGGTCCGACACGAAACGCATAATTTGAAAGCACCCTTAATGTAGGTATCTATTTGGTATATCTAGAAGTCAGAAAGTTTTTATGTGACAGGGTGACGCTGCAAATCTTCGAAAAAGGAACATTCGTTATTTTAAAGTGAACGATGTTTCGAACGAACTTTCAGAAAGGAGTTCATGAAGTTGTGTTCTTTTTTGAAAAATAATATCGGTGATGCTTCTTGAATCTAAATTAAGTCTTTCATAAATAAGGCAGGTATTACATTTTAACGCGTAACACGCGACGACGAGACACAAAACGCGCTACGCCCTACGACAAGGCCTTACATGAATATCACTGTAAGTACTTGTCGTGTCGTGCAGCTAAAGAAGATGGCAGAGGATAGAGAAAAGTGGAAAGATCTCCATTAACAAGAGTAACGCTTCAATGTTTTAGAAGAAGTAGGTAAGTACTTTAACATCTAAAACATGCGATTTAGTTGCTATATATTGCTAAGATATATCGCTACACGCACCAACTTGCGTCGCATCTCACAATATTACAGCTGTCCCGATACTAACAAGCATTACCAATGCAATAAGCTATCAAATAGCGAGAATCAAATTTCTAGCGATATTTATGGAAACTGTCATGCCTAAGAGACATTTTTATTGAAAAGGTTCTATGGGATTGTTTCACTCCTATTACGAGTATCTTAGGGTGCTTTCAAATTATGCGTTTCGTGTCGGACCGCTGCGGTGCCGAAGCCGTGCGTTTGTCGTATTGTGAACGTACGATCGTGTGTTTTCATACAAATCGAGCAGTGCGGCAACAGTGCGTACTAAAATTATTTCGCGGTACCGACGCCGCACTGCTCGATTTGTATGAAAACACACGATCGTACGTTCACAATACGACAAACGCACGGCTTCGGCACCGCAGCGGTCCGACACGAAACGCATAATTTGAAAGCACCCTTATATATAAAATTCTCGTGTCACAGTGTTCGTTCGCGTACTCCTCCGAAACGGCTCGACCGATTCTCATGAAATTTTGTGAGCATATTGAGTAGGTCTGAGAATCGGCCAACGTCTATTTTTCATCCCGAAATTCCCGCGGGAACGGGCACAACGCGGGTGAAACCGCGGGGCGCAGCTAGTAATATATAATATATACCCGAATAAATTCACACACGGTTAATTAGACCTAAATTAAGCTTTTAGCTTGTATTATGGAATCTAACTCGTTGATACTACTACATATACATACACAAATACTTTATAAGAATATATTATTGAGACCCAGACGTTGTCGCCATCAACTATGTCTTCACATAATGTTGACTCCGGGCGGTAATCGAACCCGCAACCCCCGACACAGTAAGCGTTCTCACTGCCACTGTGCCAACGGGTTTTTCAAATACCTATAGTATGTGGTCACTATAGTCATCTTAATACGTTTTCATAGTCCAGAAGACTAGACAGTAATTCAAGACTGTAGGTAGACAGTTAGACAGCTACAGTGTGTTCAAGCTTGATGGTAGATAACAATGTTTGACTACGGACGGGAATCAAACCCGCTACCTGGACACAGTAATCGTTCTCTCATACCACTGTAGCAACAAGCTTACCGAAAAAACAAAATTATTAAATTAAACTTGAAACTAAAATTACCTAGAAAATATACCGAAAATAATATGAAACGATACTTAAGGAACAATTGAAAATTATATAGTACAAGCGAAACTTTACACCTTTCAGAATTTATGTAACACTCGTTTTACTTTATAAGTAGGTCGAGAACAAAATATGGACGTAACATTATAAGCTGTACTTAGTAAAATGATTATGTATACTCAATTTTTTTTTATGGTCGCAAAATGTGGACCAATGTCGTCAATTTTCCAGTCGAAGACGATTGCTCCTGAAGAGGAAAAAGGTTTAGTGATTCTATTTCATTCTTATTCTATCTCTAATTGACTGCATTGGAAAATTGAAGACATTGATTCACATGTTGTGAAAATCAAATAAAAAAAAGACGTGTGGCACTCGGGGGCTGCCGCGGTAAAGCTATTGCATAGTTATTTTTTGTATCACTAGATGGCGTTAGTGGGGAGCGTGAGGTTTTTTCACGTGAGGTTTTTTCATTACGGAATTTCTGGATTCGGTCCCCGCGCTCAAGGCCCGCGATAGAAGCTATGCAATAGCTTAAAAATAGAGTATAGATGGATAATTTATTGGAAAATTGGTTGTTTACAGTTTGATGAGGTTTCAGTCGTTGCGACAGCGACTAGCGTTTTTTTAAGGCAACTAAAAAAATCAAATGACCCGACTGCGATACAAAAAAAAAGTATTAGCATGTAATGTCCCAATCCTGGGCAAAGGCCTTTCATCTCAGCGAAGATCTATACCAGATATATAGTTTTTACATTGAGGAGTATAACCACGTATAATACAAAATTAAAATGATATGGTTAAACAGCAAAGTACATGCAAAACGCTTTGACAATGTGGCAATAGTGTAACAAAACATGGCGAAAACAATTATGGGTTTATTGGAACGATGTTCCTTATCGCGCGTTGCGAAAGGGGGCTAGACGGAAAAAATGGTAACGACATTTTTTATGCCAGAGAGGGACAGACAGAGAAACTTGCGCACGCCAGAGAGACAGACAGTTTCTCTGTCTGGCTCTCTCTCTCTTTCTTATAAAAAGCAAGCTAGATATTTTCGTTTCGTCTTTCTATTTCACATTGAACAGTGTGGTGTCGCGACGATTATTTTTGTTGGTAATAAATAAACTTCGTTCCATCCGGGTGTCCCTTGGCACCTCTCAAGTTTTTTATAGGTAATATAGGTTTTATATTGAAATGGGTGCCAATATTCCCAGTTTTACCCCGGGATAGTAAACTTGAACAAGTATTGATTTACGTCCTGTCGCCTACTGGCCTAGTTCAGAGTAAATTAGACTCCAATTTACGTAATCGATGTCATTATTCTTCAGCTGTGTTTTAATTAATTGTTCGTAAGTATCTCATATTTTATTAAATGTTCGAAGTTAGTAACGTATTTAGTAAATAACTTTTTTGTACACGTTGTGATCGTTGATATTTTTTCTTTACATTTTGTTTTTGTAGTAGGTACTTTTGGGAATGTGTAGTGATTAAACTGTCCGTATTTTATTAAGTTACCTATTTTGATATTGCTCATGTTTACACTTTATTTTTGCTCAGCCTAAGTGGTAGAGTTATTTAGACACTCGACCAATGTAAAAAAAACTCTGGTATAGAATCAAAAGTTTCTTTTTCATGCAAAAAGAGTTGTTTTTGTATAAATATCTTCTATATATCCATTATATATATAAGTTCTATAGAAAAACGATTACGGTAAATACATGTAAGAACCCTTATCGCTTTTCAGTTACTTTATTACATGCATCAAAGACATCTTTCAAAGGTATTTTATTAAGAAATAAAATTAAATACCTCCATAACATAGTAAATACTGCGAAATTGCAATAATAAGTTAAGATACGAATCATTTATAAATTTAACAGTTGGATATAAAATATTTATTCCACTAATATTGTACCTATGTGACGCGCGACGCTCGATGCCGAATCTCTCATACGCTGTAAAACTGTTGAAGTTATACTAAAATTTTCATATGCCTATAAAATCCTGAGACACTGAAGCTCGTCAAAATATAATTTTGGAATAAAAGCCTTTCAGTGCTGGTCGTAAAGTATCTTTTTAAGTAAACAATTTTGTCGCTGAAGAAGCGTACACACTGTATAAGAATGCCGCGCCAAAGTTGCCGGGCCATTTATTCTAGACCCAGATATTATAACACGGTAGATTACGTTATATGCCGACATCATGCCGTTGCCATCGACATGGTATCAAGACTATATGTGTAACACCTTTATAACATACTTTACTTAACCCGAAAGTATATGTTGAGTTTTCAAAGTATTTCGTTAAATAACTGTCGGTATTCGACTAAAAGATTTTTGTTTACTTTACTGAGACAACAAGGGAAGTAAGTAATATTATTAAACTTATGAAGTAATACGTAAATAAGTTACTGAAGTTCTTAAACAAAATACTTGCGACGTTATTTGTAGAACAGTAAAGGTAAATTTTGTTGTGATTAAAAAACGTTGTTTTAGAACTTTGAATTCAAAATGATAGTAATTTTTCGATCAATCGAAGCACAATACAGTTAAACTCACATGGCACCATTTCCCGTGGGAACTTTAGTATAAAAATAGCCTATTACCTTCGTTATGACTGTGGAATCATCGTGTTAATAGCATTTATACCGAAAATATGATATTTTGAAATCTCACTGGGCAAAGACATAAATCATAAGTTGTTTATGTCGTTAGACCATGTCCGAGGCCTGGCGGTCTTAAAACTCCGACACCAGATGTTGGCCACTAACCTACTTGAAAAGAACGAATGAATACAATCTGTCTAGTTATATTAAAATATAATCTATACCTACTCTACCTAGGTTTAATAGCTATAAACAAACCGTTCCGGCGAATTAAAGTTGACTTTACAAATATTTGATTGAGTGAATAATCTTATCAAAAAGATAACTTAAGGTATTTACCAAACTTTATCTTAATTTAATATAAGTACTTAAAAAGGATAACAAATTGAAATTCGAAATTACAATATGAAAAGGGTTGACAACTTGAACAAAAGCTATTTCGCTATTAGCAGGTAATAAACTTTTAATTCAATTCCACGGGATTGTTTTAATCCCATAAAATCCCGGTGAAATCTACTAAATATATAACTAACTAGCTGTGCCCCGCGGTTTTACCCGCAGCGTGCCCTTTCCCGTGGGAATTTCAGGCTGAAAATTATCCTTCCCGCTGAATGTGGCTATCCATTATAAAAATAATTATTCGAATCGGACTGGCAATTCCCAGGATTAGCCTGAACATACAAACAAACAAAATAAAAAAAACACCTCTCTATAATATACGTTACGACACCTTTTTATACGTTATCGTATACGACAACTATTTTTTCATTCCCACGAATGCGATTTAGTTGGTTTTAAACGTCAATTTTTACCCAGGAACAAATACCGGATTTGGCACTCGCTAGCAAGGATCAAACGCAGTGGAATCCGCTCGTGCTGGATTCCCGGGATATTTGTCCCAACCCGGGATTGTTGCTATTATCAACACCTTCTCTTAAAATTGGTTTTCTCTTTCATTTTAAAGGGATAAAGCCATATAGCCACAAGTTTTCAGTTGGGATTCCTATTACCTGATTTTGTGCTCCGGCTCGATTTAATTTTAAGTATTTTTCATTTTGTTTACGTTCCCCGGGACGTGCGGGGCTTACCGGGTTTTATTGGACGTCTGGCCTAAAAATAGTATTGTTGCTTGTTTTCAAAGAACACCTTGTTGTGAGAATTTGGGTTTTTAGCAAAACTTTAAGCCTATCAATGGAATAAAATTATGTTAGACATCGTTTACATTTAGCCAATTTACAAACACAAGGGCCAACGTGTTCAATTGAGTCTCACATGTGTAAAACTTTGCCTTGTAAATAAATAAATAAATACACCCGGACAAATTCACACACCGTTAATTAGACCCAAAGTAAGCTCTAAGCTTGAGTTATGGAATCTTACTCACTGATACTACTACATATACATACACAAATACTGTATAAGAATATATAATAAAAAAGCGAGTAATAGCTAGTAGTTGACAGGAATTAATACCTAGGTGTAGTAGTTGAGTAAAGCGCTAGGCACATACTGGCTCGTTACGGGCTCGTTACTGGCCAGTGTGATACCTTTCATACAAATACAAGGAATACAACGTCACGCGACTCGCACCCGGCTCGCACTCGGCTCGCACCCGGCCCGCACCCGTACTATGTGTGTTGCGCTTAACTTAATTACGACAAAGAACCTTCGCAACTCGATACTACGTCACCAAACTCCTCAAAAGGTAAAACAAGCGAACCATTAAACTTAAAATTAACTTTCATAAACCCAATAATAATAGCAATATTGTAATAATTTCATAAACTTCAATATAAAAGTCGTTAAAATAAACCATAACACTCCAATATACCACTACAAAGTTTCAAATTACAACGTCACGGAAAAGCTTATTCGAAATATTACGTCACACATCCTGCGGTTAAATGTGCTTAATGTACAGAGACTTTCCTAAACTTATTGCTGGCGAAAGCCTTTATTACTTCGGCGATAAGGTCTAAAATCCATCGTAAAATAGTTGAGCTGGTGTATTTTACAATAGAAGTTTATATTAATGGCTCGAGCCGTTCTTGCTTTGTACGAGCAAATGTTAGCAATTTTGTTATTAAAATCTTACATCAGAGATATGGCCTATTGTTCGGAACTCTTCTTCGAATGTTCCATCATTCGTGGTATTAAAATACGGTTGGTTTGCCTTTACAGTTTATAATAAAACCTTTTGATTGTTAAATATCAACAGCCTTAATAAAAAACCGTTATCTGGTAGATACAAGGCATCTTCAGTATGGTTATTCTATCTTCAATTATCCATAGGAAAGGCAATATCATGTCAGTTTTAATTAAGCAGGTTTTGACCAATAATAATCCAGATACAAACTAAAACAATAGGTAATGTTCCAATGAATTTGGTAACACTGATTTTCAAATATTATTCCATTTTCTTCTCTATTTCGCAGAGCAACGTTGAACCGTGTTTTCATTTAGTACTTTGAATAGCATCCGTACACTTGCTTGCTTGCTCTAAATCTGAATGAAAGAGAGAGCAAGCAATACCTTCAGAAACACTTTATTTACAAACTACCAACTAAAGTAAGAATACGCCATGTAAACTATGCTTTATTGATATTTAAAAAAAGAACATTGTCTATGGCACTTTACACGTGACAGGCCAACGCCCTGATATTTTATAAAAAATATGTTTATTATGTCTATGATAGTTCTAGATAGCTATGCGATAGACAGACGGATGGACATGACAGACAGCGGTAGGGAATCTCGGTAAAAGGTTGCTATTGGCAGTTGACACCCTTTGGGTACGACAACCGTAACATAACATATTAAAATATAACTCCTCTTTACTTTAATAGAAGTTTCTCATTTAAGAGCTCTTATGAAGACAGTCGCCTTAGTGGTTTAGTAGTATGGCACTCGCCTACCAAGACTGAGGTCCCAGGTTGAATTCCCGGGTCGAGCGAAAACATTTTTCAAACATGGCTCGGGTTTAAGATCACCAACCCGCATTAGGCAAGCGCGGTGATTACGCCTAATCCTCCTCACTGTACTGTTATCGTCGGTAAGATGAGAGGCCTTTGCCGAGCAGTGACACATTACAAGCTTTTACTACTACTTACTACTACTTTTATTACTTTTTATGAAGACAGTCTCGTCCACAGTCTTTAGACCAGACAGACAAGCAACTCGTTTAAAAGCTGCAATACGTCCACAGACAGACAAATACGTCATACATACGAGTAATATCACTTTTCTATTTGTATCGGGGATTAACATTTATCGAAATTGATGGCTTAAATTGATATCTGACTAGGGTTAAGTAAGTACCTATTTTGGCATTAATGCTGGGGCTCCATTAGCGGGCTACGGCGAATATTCGTGTTAACACGATAATGGGGCCGCGTACATCGTGTCATCGCGAAGTATTCGGGCGAAGACGATGTAGCATCGGGGGCGGGCTACGGCGAATATTCGTGTTAACGCGATAATGGGGCCGGGTACATCGTGTCATCGCATCCATTTTTAAATTACGACCTACGCCTCGGCCGCACGATTGGGAATTGAACAACACAATCCGGCACGATACATCGCGTCAACTCGACACGAATCTTCACCCGCTAGTGAAGACAGGAACATCGTGTTCAGGCGAACACGATGTTTTTGTCGCGACAACGCGACACGAATCTTCGCCCGCTAATGGAGCCCCAGCATAATGATTATTATTAATAAGGTTTATAATGCTGGTTTCTTAAGTTTAAACTTAAGAAACCAGTATTATAAACCTTATAATACTACAGTATTATAAACCTTATCATACTACAGTATTATAAACCTTATAATACTTCGCTTAAGCGAACACTACTCATTTTGAATTGAAACTACATTTACGGATGCACTTCGCTTATTAAATTTTTTATCTGACGTTTCGGCTCTTAGACAGGAACCGTGGTCACAGAAGAAATGGTCAGACAAAAGGATTATAAATATAAATTTAACCCTTCGATGCAAAATAAACTTGCACCCAATTAGACGTATTATTTAATAATTATTCCAAACAACCCTTAAATGTAATTAATTAGAATCCTTTTAAAACAGATTATTGACATTATTATTTTGCGGAGATTTTATTAATTAAACGGAACAATTTAATCCTGATCCTATTTGCTTAGGACGATTAAAATCGTAAAGGATATCCATAATATTTTATAATAATTCTCGTTACCGTTCCTTTGTTTCGGTTGGTTTATTTTAAACTGAAGGATTGTCGGTTGATCTCAACACCATAATAGAACTTAATAAAACAAAGGTAAGTCCGTATAAAAGTAATAATTTTATAGAATAAATATCTTAATTCCCCCTCCACTGCTACTGAAACGCACCCTTTATTCATTTACCCTAAACGTGACGCATAAAGAGGTGTGTATAGTGATATAATATCTGTATGCTACCATATCTATCTGTAGCACTGTAGATCCTAAAATAATACTTACTTACACCTTACACTTACTTGGGCACACTATGAGGTCCACGGGCACATCATATTGGACCACGGCCACAGTATGCAGAACCACGAGACGCTATGTCGGACCACGGGCCCACGTACTAAGGACAGAGTATGCTGGACCACGGGGTAAATTGTTGAACCACGGAATACCTACTATATTGGTCCACGAATTGGACACACAATGCTGAACCACGGGCACTCTATGAGCACCACGGGCACTTTGTGGGGTCCAGTGGGTTCTTATTCAGCGCCAAGGAGACCTCATGGTTCAAAGCTCTATAATTGTTGTTCTGTCGTGTCGAACTGTGTTCATAAGACTGTCATCAGTAATTGAGAATCTACCATATTAGAATAGTCCTACACACACAAATTCGTTAGAACATGCAGAATTACAAAATAAAACATTGAAAGTTCTATATTTTGTGCTCAACAGTAACCATCCCTATTCGCTACGTCTAAAATATAAACAACACGCTCACTGAAAGTCTTGAAGGGTAGTTTATTAACCCGTAGGTGTTCTGTATAATTTCATAAGAATTTATAGCAATTCTTTACGGTCGGGTCAGTTTGACCCCCGCAGAGATAAGAAGTAGAACCCCATACATTGTAATAGGTTATGTCTAAATACTGTGATTTATAAAACTGTATTTTTCTTTATATTTTGTCTTAGTTTATTAAGCGTTCAAAATACTAAGAAAACCACGAAATAGAGAAGTTACGCAGTAAGTGCTTCGCTCTTCCGTGAAGAAAACAATATAAGTATATTTGGATTAGTTTTGGCGTATCGCATCGAACACTACGATGTAAAGATAAGGGAGAGTACTGAGTAGATTGTCACAAATGTCACATTATAAAATGTCATTTAAGTCCATGTAAAAAACAAAATCGTAGTAATTGGATTTTGTATCAAATTACAGCTCTGATTTCCGACTTATTTTCTTTTATAGATAGTGTACAACTTCATAATATACGTATTCAAGATAACTAAAACATTTTCCATTTTCCACCTAATAACATAAACAACGTACACAGAAATAATACACTCAAGATGAACGTATAAATATAAATATAGTAAATAAGGCAAATGGAAAACAAGACAATATCTCAGAGTAATTGTCTGTGGACCCCGCTGCGAAGTAGATTGTCTATGCACATTATTTAGTTATATTTATCGGGAGGTGTGGCACGCTTGTCTTTGGTCTCCGTAAATGTATCATGTTAATAGTTTTGTACAGTTGTTTGTGGTATTGTGTTGATCTGATATGACTTCCTTAGATACTAAGTAGTTTCACGGGTCATGTATTTCTTTGTTCAAATTTCCCACTGACCAAATTCCTGATGAGCATAATTTTACTTGCTATCGAAATTCCCACTTGTCCTGTATTAATCTGTTCAAAATTCCTGTAAGACTTGATTTCCCATTCGATCATAGATCTTGTCGCCTACATATCCCAGATTGAATATTTTGGTTTAGGAGATTCTAATTGAAATCAAAATCGCTATCAAACAAATATCATATAAAGGTTGTTGAGCGGTTAACAGAATAAAGAGCTTTTGAATTCATTCACTCTCAAAATGTCACAGATCAAAGAACGGTATGGCTGAAGTGTACCCGTATGAAGAAAATTGTGAATAAAATTACAAGTGAAAGAAAGGTGTCGTAGGTCACACGACGGACTCAAAGGCCAAAGTATTTCCGTTCATTAAATGTGTTATAATTAAATATAGACCTTTCTCGTACAATTAAGTACTTATAAGGTGCTTTTCATATAGATAATGCTTATCCTTTGAATTTCTTTGACAAATTGACATAACTTTCTGTCAAAAATGTGAAGAAGGAAATAGTATTTTTTGTAGAGGGAATAAGTACCTATCTTCAACAAAATCGTATTAACCTTTTTGAGATCGATAACGTACAATGACCTTGGTATTTCATTGGTATATGTCTGGACCCTAATTGAAATCTAAAGACTGTATCGCATGTACATTGTACAATTGTACACCGACCCCAAAATTGTGGATTGATAATGCGACATCAATTAGCATTTCATTTTACTTAGCAGAGTAATAAGAATAAAAGATGATGCATATTATTAATTCATATTTTTAACACGCTTTTATTAGCTTGTTTTTAACCAATTGTCATTGTTGTCAGATTCGCCTGCCGTTACTTATCACAGTCACAGTCGTCATATTCGTCAATCACCAGAGTCGACCAAATCGTCAGATTCGTCAGTACTCAAAGTCATTATTCGTCTCATTTAATTTAATAGAGTGGTCAGACTTGTGAGAGTCATTCGTTACAATCGTGAGATTTCTCAGAGTCGTTAGTCCTTAGAATCTTCATGTCTCAGAGTCGCAGAGCTTAAAGACATTGTTTGGAAACAAACAGATAAAAATATTCAAATAAATATTATGCGTATTAAGGGGAATCATGACCAACTGAATTATTTATATCTCCTTTAAGAGCGTTCCTTTGTTTCGCGTCTAGTTTAATTAGAATGTAAAATGGATTCGTATTTCGCGTGACAATGTTTGATTTCAAATACCTTTCAATATCAAAAACCTTCACGCAGATTTAATACGATTTGGTTCATTATATTTTACTTCTTATTTAATGGTTACTTTGGTATTCACAAGTTTAATGTTTTAAGAGTTGGTGGATATATATCAGAAACAAACGAGTTGGTGATATTGAGCAAATATGTACAAGCTATGTGGTGGTGAATTCTAAAGATGTAGTTTAAAAATCGATTTTTATGAGTTCAAAAAAGTATTTTTTTGTATGTACAGTGGGAAAATTAATTACAACTATTTCTCAAATTAGAATGTACTATGCAATACCTACGCAAAGGAAATATTTTTTTGGTATGCTCAAAATGTCGATTTAGAAACATTTTTTGATTTACCCATTGTACATATACCTATTATGCAATAGAAATACTTGATATATCCCATATAGAGCTTAGTTAGGTAAATTAATCTTATATATATAAAAGAAAGTCGGGTTAGTTACACTACTTATAAGTCGAGAACGGCTGAACCGATTTGGCTGAAAATTGGTGGGGAGGTAGCTCAGAACCAGAAGACGGATATAGGATACTATTTATCCCGTATTTCCTACGGGAACGGGTGCGCTGTGGGTGAAACCACGGGGCTCAACTAGTTAATAAATAAAAGAGGTTACCAAACAAACATGAATTCAGAATTAGAAGTTTTCAATACCTTAGCAATTCCATTACATACGTAGAATTGTTATAAATGTTTGATTAGAATCGACGTTTAGTTGAAATAGGTTTGCTGTTCGTTTGTACAGTTACGTTACAGTTAAATTCGTTATATGTAATTGTTTAGTTACTTGGTAATATTTGACAAATTAAATCGGTATTCCATTATTTACCATCGTTATTTGAATTTGATAAATGTAACGTGGAAAATACCGTTATTAAGGTATCGTATTGGTAATGGCATAAGGAAAAGTGTTTGTACGTAAAATATTTTAGTTTAACCAAAGTTTATAATGTTGTTTGTGTGCTAAGTGGGTGTTAAGGAAACTCTTTCGTATTAATTAGGATGTCTATCTGTCGCATACGAAACGTTCATTAAAACGATACTTAACTAATTGACGTTTTTTTAATATATTACAAGTCAAAATCACTCATCAAATCTCTACTACTAACGTCAAAATTAGCAGAGATTTTGTAGCAAGAGATTTTTAGTAGAATCATTTGACGTGTCCGAGTACGGGCGTATCACTACATAGTATAAAATAAAGTCGTCTCTTTTTCGTGTCTGTCACACTGTTTGTCTGTCTGTATGCTTAAATCTTTAAAATTACGCAACAGATTTTGATGCGGTCTTTTGTAATAGGTAGAGTGATTCAAGAGGAAGGTTTTTATGTAAAAAAATTCCCGAAATTCCCACGGGAACGGGCACAACGCGGGTAAAACCGCGGGGCGCTGCTAGTGTGTAATAAAATACAAATTGAATATTATTCACTGCATGATTACATGTTGTATGGCATTGTTCACTGCATGGTTTCATGTTATTAATGAACATATTTTCATACTTATTTACCCATAATAATTCTTAAACAAAATGGCGGCACCAGTGAAAACTTGAATATTAGCGTCAAAACGTTTCACGAATTTTTGGTCAGGTCACGTGTCCTGACGCGAGTTTAACATGTTTTACCCATTACAAAAAAGTACACAACGCCGCTAAAGAAGTTTTCACTTCAAAAATCATATTTTTGTTATCGTCTGTACATTCCGTCCGGCACCTATTAGATTGGTCGAGAGAACTCTTACCAAAAATATACTTGGAACAAGTTGGTATTCGGCCAATACAATCTCATTCAAACTTTGCCGATCCGGAAAAGCTCCCAAACCGTTTGCTACTACGCCAGACGACTTCTAAATAAAACAATTTGAAACTGTGATTGATCATCGCTAAGAAAGTTGTATAATGCTTTCGTAATGTCGCCACCACTCGTCAAATTGACAATTTTAACTTTTATACAATGTCTTAAAGGTTTTATGGTAGATCAGACAATCTATTTTGATGTTCATGCCTCTTTGGTTGATATTGATTTTGATATTCGAACGTATTAATGGTTGCTACTAAACTTTGAAATTTGAAAAAACACCCGCGTAATAGAAGAACATGAGAAGAATCTATCATTCACCTTACGACTACGTACTAGACTAGACGTACTGCGAAAACTAATTAGATGACAGACTATGTAAAGTAGGTGATCCACTTACTGCGGACACCTAATTAGATGACAGCTGACTATTGATCGTCAAATGTCAACAACTGTATTCTTTGGGCTGTTACGGTCACTTTATCATGCATGCGACGAACTGCTTAATAATTAAATTTTAATGGGTATAGTAAAGACACTGGCGGAAATGCGACGTAATGTCAGCACAAGCCATCAAACAAAAATTGAAAAAATTGATTGGGTATAGTAAAACTGACGAGTTACATTTTTGTTTGTTTGAGCGCGCTAATCTCGGAAACTATCTTTCTGATTTGAATAATTATTTTGTAATGGATAGCCACATTCAACGGGCTTTAATTTTCATCCCTATAGCCCACAGAAACGGGTACAACGCAGGTAAAACCACGGGGCCCTGCTAGCTATCTAGTATAATAATTAACACGCTATGATATACTTTTGCGTATATAATTCGTAAAGGAATGCCAATCATTTATTGATAAATTCCAAAGTTAAATCTTTATGCAATAAACTCGCTGCTCTTATCAAAGGAAGTATCTAGTCATTATCTAGTACCTACCTGATAGTACATTGACTTTTCAAATAAAAACTGAATGACAGGAAATAAAATGGGAATGTCTAAAGGCTTGTGTAGACCATAGACTTTAGACCGTTTATCTGCAAGACGTTTTATTCGTCAAAATAGTGATGGAGTGAAAGTTACATAACTTGAAAATGAGATTTTTTAGGACTTTTTATTCGTCGGTTTACTTCTCTCGTCTGCACAGGGCTTAAGTTACAACCGTACTATTACTGCGTTTACAGCTAAGTAATGTAACTTTGTGCCCATAAAAATTGTGCCAAATTACCGAAATTGAGAAACAGCTTGCATTCATAGCGGTATTTAAAAGTTTAAACTCGTTTTCAGTTTCATTAACGGTTATGCCATCACTAAAATGACGTAATTATGTAAGGTAATTTGGCCACTCACACAACATGACGCTCTCCGTATTTTTCTTACGGGTTTTACTAGCAGATGGGTTTACTACAGACTACCGAAATATTATGTAGTGTTATTGTGAGAATTTTATTTAAAAGTCGATATTTTTCAAGAGTGCAAATGGTCTAAGTTTAAAGAGTATGTAAGTGTTTATATATGTATGTATCACGCGTGGCCTTGAACCGATTTTCATGATATCTGGTGTTTTAATTCGTCTCAGCCCCGAATAACATAACTATTTAAATATTAAATAGGAGGGCACGCTGCGAGTGAAACTTCTGGAAACAGCTAGTACTTTTCTATAAATAGACACCCAGTACCGAAGTATTTGTGGACCAACAAGTCCGTACAACCAATCCAGTTGGTAACGAACTCCAGTAAATTTATTCATAGCTTCCTTCCTTGTAAATACGAAGGCTTTGCGACACAATCGGACTTTAGTTTTGTTTTCTAATACTCAGGAACGTCGTTATGGTATTTTATTGAATTGTTTTGAGGAAGTGATGTTATGGATTGTGTTGTGAAATAATGTGGACGAAGATTGTATGGGAGTGGTTTAATGATGTTTTTATAGTCTTAGTTTATAGATATCTTGTGTTTAAGACATATTTAAGGTGTCAATAAAGGTTTTTTATTAGTTATGCTAAAACCATTTTTAAAATTGTGTCCTATTGTTCCAATGGGTGATTTAATATTCAATAAAACTTTTATTATAGTCATAATCCATCAAAATATTTTAGGTTTGGATGTGATTGCAACAGGCAAACAGCTTTCGCGTTCATAATACCTAGACGTAGAAGTCACATAAGAGAGCGCGTTAGCGACACACATTTTATAAGGCTTCAGACATTTTGGTCGCAATTCCATTTGCTTTCCAACGATCAAATTGGATCTAGATTTTCTTTTAAATGGCCGCTCCAGTTGTACATTTCCGTCAATGAATTCAACTTGAAAATGGAAGCCAACGCATGCATTCCTCACTCACTCCACAAAGGCAATATTTCCATAATATTTATGTAAGAGGCTGCGGAAAGGAACTACTCAATGTACCTGAATTAAGGCGCTACATCAACCCGACTGCTCAGTTACAGAGGTACGTTTAACCAGCAATTTGTCAAAAAGATAAACCTTTACGTGAGCTGTATTATCTCGAATGGCATTCATCTTTGTGAATAATTACAGATGTTCCTTCCACAATCGAATAAAAATAACAAAAAAAATCCTCGTTTCCTCATTCAAAACTGGTCATTTTCCTTTGAGACTCTCTGATAAGTAAAGTTGAGATAACTAAGAGCCAAAGTTCGGGTATGATATAAATCAGTTTTTTCTTTCACGTTTTACTTTTTAATGCTCTATTTTTGTTGTAATAGAATGACACTTTTATTTATAAAGGGAGAGTTTTTGAGCATCTAACTTATTGCGGAATTACATTGAATAATTATTTACATGCAGCTTGTGGTGACCGCGACTGTCGGCGGCATTCGGCGAGCGACACCAATTTTTTTACTGACTAAGGTGTCTGACTAACTGAGTTGTCAAGTCGGAGAACAGCTACTTTTTCTTCTTGTCGAGTAGGTAAGTAGTCAGCCCTGGTGTCGTTTTTAGACCGCCTAAAGGCCTCCGACATAGTGTAACGATTGATACAACCGGGACCGACTGCTTTACGTGCCCTACGAAGCACGGTAGCGCTCAGATAGAAATGCCTCCATCAGCCACCCATCCAAGTCCCTGTGGATGGGAGTGTTCGTAGCGTAGTTTGACTAAGCGATGTGAGTTCATTGCGATTGTTAAGCAACGTGTAACCCGGCCTCTACTTGGATGGGTGGCCGATTGTGGCATTTCTACCTCAGAGCTACCGTCCTTTGGAGGGAATAGGGCATAGGGCAGGGGTAAGCGCTCTCATAATCCCAATGCTAACGGGCTCGTCGAAAACCTCTCTCCGGTACGTTCGATTAAAATTCGTGTCCGACTGCGAAGTAGGAACGGACCCTAAGTCATCTACGCGAGCATTTAGTTTTACACCGAGAACGAACAAAGAACTTTAACAATAAGCTATTAATATTATTTATTAGAGCTGAAAGGTGGATAGAATAATCATTTCTACGTTGAATTACACGCGGCTTCACAATGAGATTGCATTAAATATTTATAAGCCCTCAACATTTTAATATCAAAAGCTTCGGAGTGTACCCTACATATTCTTTTTCAGGCGTATTTCCGTGCCTCGAACATAAATTGACTAACACTTTAAGTAGCTTTTATACGTGTTCAAATACACTTTCTTTGGTTGTGGGGAAAAGGTGTCTAGACGAATAAAATGGTTTCTATGAAACCAATTTGTAAAGGGGGATTATAAAGGTGTTGCTAACTGATCTGGGACACATCCCGGATTCCTTGAAATACATCATATTTACATCTATTTGATATTTGTACTATAAATATTTTATTCAACCTGAATGCCAATTCAGTAACTAATCGAATAATTTATGTTTTAACCTTGGACGCAAAAATCTCTAATATATAAACTTCTCGTGTCACGTTGTGCGTAATTGAACTCCTCTGAAACGGCTCGACCGATTCTCATGAAATTTTATGTACATATCGGGTAGGCCTGAGAATCGGACAACATCTATTTTTCATTCCGAAATTCCCGCGGGAACGGGTACAAAGCGGGTGAAACCGCGGGGCGCAGCTAGTTAACTATAATAGTCTCACTGTTTCTTTAACTTAATAGCTAAACAAAGTCTTTGTAAGTCGTCGTTTCTGTAACATCTTCCAAATGACGACATAGATACGATAGTAATTAGCACCATAAATTCCAATTGAATTGTTATAAATATAAAAGAAACAATATATTTTATTACACCTTTGTTATAGTATGGGCTTTTTTTATACCTTCATGTATATAGGTAGATAGTATATTTATTTTATTTCAAAGAAGTTTGTTTATACTTAATTGACAATATATTGTGGAAAATATATTTAAGTTCAAATAACGTTTTGTTCGTGTTAAGATTTCATTCGGAGTTATTGTTATTTATCTGAGTCTAGACAGATTTTTCATTATTTTTCATCCCGAAATTCCCGCGGGAACGGGTACAAAGCGGGTGAAACCGCGGGGCGCAGCTAGTAGGCTTATAAAATACTCAAGATAATTCAAAGCTCATTATGATATTAATGATGTCTTACTGCCCCACTCAGAAACGTACATTTAATTGACTATTAACTAATCTACGTAATTTTTCATACATAAAGCGGGATTTACATTACGATCATGCATGATGAAACTAGTTTCGTGAAACTAATTTCAGCACATGTGAAACTACTTTCGTTTAAATTATAGTGTCGTGAAATTATCAGTATCGCGGAGATAATGGCCCTGTCAATATCATAGCTATTGCTGCTGCTGTCTTTGAAATGATGTCGCGACACTAGTTTCGCGTCGCATTTACATGATGAAACTAGTTGCATGACACTAATTTCACCTAAAAATCGCGCAGGGCACGAAACTAATTTAGTTTCACGAAAGTAATGCATGCATTACGAAACTATTAAATTACACGTGAAACTGTTGTTAAAACTAATGTCACGAAATTAATTTCATGCCACTAATTTCGTAATGTAATTTAGGCTTTACATATCATAATCACTTTCACTGATGAAATCTCTACTTAGGAAGCATTTGACGTCTCTGACAACGGCCGTTATTTAATTCCAATAATTAAGTGCAGTTTTAACTTAAAGTAATATTATTGTTGAGTAACTAACCTGACTTACGATTTCAGGAAGAAAATCAAACATCCAAAAATTGTGCTTTACAAACACTGAAGTGACTACAAAAATATGCCAAACTTAGAAATCTGGTACCCAAATCATAGTGTAACGAGTGAAGTCAGTAGTTTGAAGGTATATTTATTCTGCACTGTGGATGCTGCGATTGTGACGCGTGAGCTGACTGCTAATATAGACTAGTGTCCGCGAAAAAGTTGAGATGAAATTGTGCTACATTATTACGTTTTAACTAAAAACAAATTTATAAAAAATTCAAGGGATTGCATTCGGGAGTGCCGCTAAAGAAGTTTTCACTTCAAAAAAATAATAAATTATTACGATGTAATAGCATGTATTGGAAATTTATTAGTTGATGTTAACCACGGAAGAGCGAAGCACATACTGCACTCGTAAATACAGCTCAAATAGCTTAATAGACATAATAAAAAAATACATATCTTGATATGTACTTAATAAAAATGCTACCAAAAAACTTAAAAACTAAAACCTTGTATGTCCATGCTAAAACATAATTGAAGTGAAACCTTCTTTAGCGGCGTTGTGCACTTTTTATGTAATAGGTAAAAAATGCTAAACTCGCGTCAGGACACGTGACCTGATTGAAAATTCATAACACGGACGGAGAGTAGACGGCGCGGCGTAGGAGAGGAAGTAATCCCTTCTCTTTCTATCGTGCGGCGAGTATGTATGCCTGCGCCTGCTGTCTCGTTTAGGCGAACGCAGGGCGCCTGCGCGAATGTGTTGTGTTACAGCGTGCCACGTGCATTCATGGATGGTGACTGCTGATAGCTCGACCGGCTATGTAGTGGCCAGATTGTGGGAAAAAGTTATCCCCACTTTACGTACCTTTTACGTTACGTGCTGTGTACTCGTAAAATTCTTGTTTGTAGTGTTAAAATATGGAAATTGATCAAAGTGCATCTATTAATGAAAGAATTGACGAAGAAATAGCGAAAGAAAATGAGTAAGTAATTTATAAATATACGAGATGAAAACCCGGCTACGCTGGGTTGAAATGTTACTCATAATACACGTGTAGGTACAAAATGTAGGTAGATATTTCTGTAGTCATAAAGCAAAGCAAGGCATAGATTTGTATAGCATCGTTCAGTGTTTAATAAATATAGGAAATTAAAACTGAAAAAGTCAATCAATATGGCATCCGGTGTCAGCATAAAAAAATATGTCAATGGGTGTCAGTGTCATTTCTAAATAATATAAATTGTATTATTCAAGTTAGGTTTAGATCGAGTCTAGCGTACTGTTTGACAAATTATTAATATAGATACATATTACACATTATCTAGATGTAATATTTGAAATAATT
Organism: Cyclophora albipunctata; assembly: GCA_963082685.1. Lineage (NCBI taxonomy): Eukaryota > Metazoa > Arthropoda > Insecta > Lepidoptera > Geometridae > Cyclophora > Cyclophora albipunctata. The sequence continues at coordinate 2,358,975 of OY720128.1, forward strand.
TGGAATAAAAATAAATGAAATAAAATAAAATAATCTTCATTTTTCAGTGAGAGAAAAAAAGAACGAAATCGAGAATACCAAAGGGCATGGCGTCAGCGTAAAAAAGATTTGAAGAAAAAAGTTTCGAAAGAAGAAAAAGAAGAAAAGAAAAGAAAAAGACATCGCGAGAATCAAAGGGCATATTATTATCGAACAAAAATGAAGGAAAATGAACGCAATGTAGAAGAATTGTTCCAAAAGAAACTGGATGATTTGCAAATGTAATTTAATATTTTATATATTGTAATATATTGTAATGATTAATATTCTTACTATCTTATTTTATAATTTCTTTGTTTCGCAGGAAAAGAAAGAAATTGGACACTAATGAAGACCAAGATAACGTTGTGCAATGCATAGCTTCTCAAAATATAGAAAATGTACAGCTCGAACAAAATCAATTCCTCACCGAACAACTAGGTTTATATGAAGAGCACCACGAATGCATTACCCCCAAAGTCATTCTACACAGAAACACAGATGTTCCAGGTGATGGTAATTGTCTGTTCCATTCACTCATACGTGTTCTGCAACTTCAAATTTCAACTTGTGATTTGAGAAGACAGTTACGTGATTCACCTTATTTAAACTCCTGCCAAAATCCACTGGAAGTATATAACATACTCTCAAGTAACAATGAATATGGAGACTTGAATTGTTTATACTTGTTTGCAAAATTTTACAATCAAAATATTTGTGTGCATTACCAATATTTTAACGTAATTTCAAAAAATGAAGACACTCGCTTCTGTCATTTTAAAGCAAATGATACACATAATTGGATTCATCTTAATCTTTGTGAGCTGCACTTTACGCCTTATTTATCTGATGATGAAAAGCAGAAACAAGACGAAAGAAAACAAAAGCAGAAAAACAAAGAATATGCTAAGCGATATCGAGATAAAAAGCGAACATCAAATTTACAAACAGGCCTGTCCGCCAGAAATGTGTTAGATGTACAACCAGTCATTCATACTTCACAAATTGCAGATTCACTGTCGAGAGATGTACCTTCAAGTCTATCAATGCGTCAAAGGCTTTTCCCTTCTCAAGTAATTGAATCATCTCCACCTAATATACATCTTCAAACATACTCTGCTTTTCCACAAAATTCTTCTGCTCATCGACAATTTGAAAAAGCTTTTATTGAAAATGATTTTGGTCATGCTTGTGACATTTGTGACAGACTATGGTTTAGGAAAGATTTGAAATATTTGCAGAATAATGATGCAACTCCAAATATTAAATTTATAAGAACATTGCTCTCAAACATTGCTATACTGAAAATAAAAATATGTTCGACTTGCTTTACAGCCATACAAAAGCAACATATCCCACCACTATCAGTTTACAATGGATTCCAATACCCACCACTTCCAAACTGTCTTAAAGACTTTCCTTTGGACTTGGTAACTAAAAGGTTTATATCGCCAAAGATTCCATTTATGCAAATTCGAAGGCTTCGGCATGTTCACGGTCAACATGGAATATACGGGCAGGTGATAAATGTTCCAATTGAAGAAAACACAATGGTGCATCAGTTACCAAGACAAGTGGATGATAATCATGCCATAACAGTTCACATTAAAAGGAAAAAAATCCTCAAATCTGGCTACGTGTATGGTATAGTGGCGAAGAGAAAAATAAAAGTGTGGTTACGATATTTAAAGGATACTCCTCTTTACAAGTACTACGGCGTTTTAGTTGAGGATGCTTTTTTGAACGATAAAAGTTATGACGTTAAAGAAGAAATGATCTTTGATGAAGATGATGACAGTGACATTTTAGAACAAATACCTATCGAGGAAAGTTTAATTGCACAGCAGCAAACATTGATGTGGAATGACGATATGTACTTGAGAACCGCTTCAGACGAAGGTAGCTTTTATTTTTATTTTCATGTTACTTTAATTTATTGAACAAGAAGATACATTATATCATTATATTTTGCTTGCATTTTTAGGTGATGCTCCAAAGAGTTTGCTATTCGATGAACATGCTGAAGAATTATCTTTTCCACAAATATATTTGGGGCAATTCAGAGAATTTAGGCATGCAGTCACACCCTTCATGATGGCTACAAGTGAACTAAGGAGATCTGATAGACGTGGAGTAATCCCTCAACACTTGTTGTACATGGCTATGAAAATAATGAGAATTAGAATTAAGGACTCTCTTCATATTGCATCCAAAGATGTCGGCCAAGGTGTTCCAATTACTAAAGAGCAAATACAATCTGATGATTATATTCACGGCTGCATTGAAACTAATTTGGCATTCCTTCGTTCTATTCCGAATTCAGCATACTATTGGGCAGAAAGAAAAAGAGATCTTTTTGCTATGATTCGTCAATACGGTAAGCCAACTGTTTTCTTTTCCATAAGTGCTAATGAAATTGGATGGCCTAAATTATTACAATTGTTGTATAATTTGAAAAATAATGCGGAAATATCGGTTGAAGAGGCTGCAGATTTGCATTTTATTGAGAAAAGCACTCTTATTAATGACGATGCCGTGACGTGTGCTATATACTTTAATAAGTTAGTGGAAACTCTTTTAAAAATATTACAATCAAAAAGGCACAGTCCTTTAAAAAAATACAAAATTTTGTATTACTTTAAAACAATTGAATTTCAACATCGAGTTCCACATGCGCATATTTTAGCTTGGTTAAATAATGCCCCAGAAGATACCCTTAACAAAGATTATAATGCAGCTATCAATCTAATCGATTTTCTGATATCAGTATCTGCTGCCGAAGCTTCTGGTGATATCCGGTTACAAACTCATAAGCATACTATTACTTGCTATAAAGGTATGGTATCGAAACGAGAAAAATGTAGATTAGACGCTCCGTTTATGCCAGTTAAGAAAACCATGATTTTGACGCCTATGCCAGATACAGAAAATGGTTTCCAACAGTACAAGGCTAAATATAATTCAATCCAAAAAAACTTGGAAAAATATGAATATAATAGTTTTCAATCGTTCTACGATGAAAATGATATTGCTTCAGATGACGAATATGTCAAAATTATTCGAGCAGGAATTAATAGACCACGAGTTTTTCCAAAACGTGAACCATGTGAAAAGTGGAATATTCCATTTAATCCGTTCATATTCAACATTGTCAGATCCAGCACGGATTTCCAATTTATAACTGAAGAATATTCTTGTGCAGCTTACGTGGTCGAATATGTTAACAAAACTAACAGAGGTATTAGCAATTTACGAAGACAAATAATTGGAATAATGGATGAACATCCTGAGTTTAATTTATTTGACATTACTAAAAATACTAGCAATAATCTTTTGAAACACACTGAGATGACGAGTCAAGAGGCTGCTTGGTATTTATTGAGAGAGCCAATGTCGAAAAGTTCAACTGGAATTGTCTATATACCAACCATTTTGCCGGTCGAAAGGCATAGAATAAAGAAGACAATGAAAGAATTAAGTGAACTAGAAGATGATTCCACCGACATATGGAAGGAAAATTGGTTCGACAAGTATGAGAAGAGACCTGAAAATTTGGCAGGTGTTTCTCTTGCTCAGTTTGTTGCTAAATATTATAAAAATAACAAGGGTGATTATGTACTCAGGGAAGAACCAAAAGTTATAAGATACCGCAATTATGATATGGAAAAGGACTACAATGAGTATCGGAGAGAAATGGTTACATTGCACCTTCCGTTCCGTCATGAAGAATCGGAAATTCTTGCAGAATTGCGATATCTTCAGTTATACGAAGAAAATGAGGCACTTATTCTAGATCGAAGAAAAGAGTTCGAATCTAACCTTGACATTGAAAAAATATTGGAAATCTGCAGGGAATTATATCATGAATATGTTTCTGATGATGGAGAGGAGATAAACGACATCATTTGGTACAATTCCTAATGAAAACCCAATTGATGAATATCACAAACGCAGATTTAAATGATGATTTTCGACTTGTGTTGTTTGATAAGCTTGGATCAATTGCTAAAAAGAAAGATAATATCATACCTTATCCAGATTTTTCCATTCAAAAATCAAATTATCAAAATGATGTCAAATGACATCTTAGGACGTCAAATCTTAGCACAACGAAATACAAAACTACTATTGATGCGGTCTTTATTAGACATTTAAATAGGTTTGAATCAAAATTGTTCGGTTCTTACTTCAGCTATTGGCGATGATGGTTTTGTTAATGATGATGGTGAAAGATTCGTTGAAAATATGGATGGATGGATGAAGTGTTGCATTTTTAATGTAATATAAATTGTCATGCTTGTCTATGATAGCGGAATAAATATTGTATTTTACCACATAAATAATAGTACACTTTTATACTGATAATTAAAGCAATTCGAGCAAAATTATTCTCTAACCATTCCAAAATATAAAAATTGCACAACGTTACTATAAAAGTTTTCACTTCTGCTGGCACTCCCGGAGTACAAACCCGTCGATTTTTTTTATATACATAACCAAAAATTAATGCGATTCAAGTACCTACGTCGTTCGCTGAATGCCACATGCGTTGACAGTTGCACTTTGAACTTTAACCGCCATCTTTCGAGATATCAAACTAGTCACGCTAAGAGTGATTTTTGACATGTAAAATATAAAATATAATGTTAATTATTTAAGTATCGATTTAATGGACATCACAGAGTGCAGCAGTCAGAGAGCAGAGCAAATTTTTAAATTTTATAATAAACTAGCTGTGCCCCGCGGTTTCACCCGCAGCGCCCTCGTTCCCGTGGGAATTTTGAGATTTTTATTCCTTATTTTTCTTATATAAAGACCTTGTCCTGACAATAAGGAACACATTAAAAAAATCCAATTTGGTGCAGTCGTTCTGAAGTTATGCGCTTAGCAACAGATTCAGCGATTCATTTTTATATTATAGATATGTAAATCCGTTTTTTTAGATGACAAAATTTTATTGGCATTTAACAGGAGCCACAAAAACAATGCAAGTTAAACTCTAGTTTTGTATTTGAGACAAACGCAATTTAAATGGAAACCACAGTAAAAACTTTCACAATAAATCGGAATCCGATCAATTAAAACATTAAGTAATGTCCAAAAATTTCACCCATATTTATTAAGTATTAAATAGCGATTGTACTCGTAGTAAAAACCGCAACTAGTTGAATATTTAAATAGTTATAATTGGATTTATTGTTTTGGTCACATACGAATATCATTTCATTTGTTTTTACGAAACACAGAATGAAAAAAAAAACAAACAAACACTCAATAGAGAATTTATTAAATTAATAAATATGTGACAGATTTTCTATGACAGCCAAAATCATTCATCCAAACATTACTGTATTAGGATAAACCTGTTATTATTGTTTACAAATAACAATAAAAATCGCACGAATGTGAGGAGGCTTCTTCATTTAGATATGGTTTTAATGGATATATCCCTATGAGGTCTATTGTATACATCAGAAGAGATTACTACTAACTAATTTCAGAAAGTACAATCAGATTTGAATAGTTATTTTTGTTATGACTGGCCACATTCAACGGAAAGCGTAAGCTATCAAAGATGTTTTGTATCCCGAAATTACAGAAACAGGCACAAAGCGGGTAAAACCGTGGGGCGCTGCTAGTACAAGTATAACCATAGTTTTATATTGCAAAGTAGATACAAGTATATTATGTACATTAAAAAATATTCAAACATTAAGAATGAAAGGATTAAAAAAGATTTAGGAGTATAAGCTAATGATAATTACCTAAATTTTCGTTCAGCACAAACCCGCAAAGGTACAGTTAGGGAAAAACATTTTATTTTCGTGGTATCATTACTGTTTGGTACTAAAAAGAGTTAATTCCAACTGCCTGCTACATAAAAAAGGTAAATGCGAGCTTTAATCGTATTCCTTTCTTCGTTCTCTTTTATGCCAAATTACACTCTTTTCTGACAGCTGTATTGTTTTATTTTTATCTATACTAATATTATAAAGCTGAAGAGTTTGTTTTGTTTGTTTGTTTGTTTGTTTGTTTGTTTAAACGCGCTAATCTCAGAAACGACTGAACCGATTTGAATAATTCTTTCACTGTTAGATAGTCTATTTATCGAAGAAGGCTATAGGCTACATTTTATCCCGGATTTCCTACGGGAACGGGCACAACGCGGGTAAAACCGCGGGGCGCTGCTAGTTATTTATACTTATTCATTAACTGTTTCAATTCCGTGAAGTGCGCTGTTGTAGTGATTCGTTTTTGAAACAACTTTTTGTAGTCTACGCGAGAGAAATTCTGCGTAGTCGTAGACAATTCGTAGCAATTTTCGTAGCCAAGGGACCGGAATTGAAGATTTGTGGCGTAGCACATTCGTAGCACATAACACATGCTTATATCAGTAATATAATTATCTCGTTCAGTGGGTATAAGAAAATTTATCAAGTTTTATTCCTAAGCAGTACTAAACTTAACATTATTCATCCATTTAACCCGAACCTTAGAAAACGTTTTTGCTACCAACAGATGATCAATAAATCATAATTAATCAATGAACACGATATTGAATATCATAATCGTGCTATTAAATTCGGTGGACGTACTCAGGAGGGGGAAATAGCGACTTCACATTTATTATTATTTATTGTTGCTTACCGTCGTAATCAGAGACGTCAAATGCTTTCTTAGTAGAGATTTAATGAGTGATTTTTACATGTAATAGGAGAAAAAATATGTCAAATAGTTAATAATAAATTACAGCGTCTCTGAATGCGGCAGTTAATGGAAAAGCTTTATTTAGTGTTAGTGTTAGTGTTTTGTTTTTTTATTATTTGAGTAAAAAGTCGATAAATAAATAAGTATTGTATAATTAGACTCTACTACTAAGGAGATAGACAATATACATAACAGTATAAAACATTTCACGATATTTTCTTCGCAAGCACTACCTTGATGTGGGCGTTGATTATTATCTATCTTAGAATTTTCGAAGTACACTTCACATTTCTGTTGATTTGTAATGATTAATGTAACTTACTCGTAACTGATTAATCGATACTTTGCCCCTCCCATACTTGTCCTTATTACGTCCCCGTATAAAAATCATATGATTCCGCACATGGTCCGGACAGGTAGCGTGTAATTGCGCCGATGTTTACCCATCGACATCTGACTCCCAATTAACGCAGCTGGATTTATTGCTCATTGTTATTTTACACTTTGATTTATTTATTACTACCGCCTTTCGCTTTAGGGCATGTTTCAGGATATCTTATGTGTTATTTTAGTTTAAGACGTGTGTGTGCTATTTCATATTATTGTCTCAAAATAATAGCTTTTCTCGTTGTATTAGTTTAGGAGATAAGTGTCTCCTTTTGGAGCTTTTTTCTATATACTTATTTCTACAGTCATGCTTGAAACATGTGTGAGGGATTTTAGTAAAACTAATGAAACTGCTTTATTTATATGTACTTTTAGACAATTTAAAATATTCTAAAATAGTAGTTTATGCAACGTCATATAAAGAAGGGTACACTCGTTACTATTATGAAACTCGCTGCGCTCGTTTCATAAACTCACACTCGTGTTTTAATACCCGTGTTATATGCAGTTGCATACACTACTTTATCTTCACTAATGCAATTAATCAAACAAAATTTTAAAAACAAAACACATTGCGAAACATTATATTCACGCGTACGTGTATTGTCACAGTGAACTTGCCGCCATTAAAATCTAACCAATGAGAGCGCAGCTGCGCGTAGGGCCAATCAGGAGCGAGCGAGATCTTACCAAAGAGTTTTGTGTATGTAGTTTCGACGAAGTTTTCACGTATAACCCAACTGTTTTCAAAAGCCAGCCTAATATCAAAATTTTATGCAACTAGTATGAGGATTTTGACATAAGGCTCGCCAGGTTAATTGGTCGCGTTATAATGATGTTATAATGTTATATTATAATGATATTATAACATCATGTGAAATTGCTTAAATTGAGTGTTTTAGTTGTCTGCGCTATAACAGTAGTAATTATAAGTCAAGTATTGGAATCATAAGTAGAATGTTACAACATTAGTGTAGATAAAATAAATTTAAACACCGAACTATGGCTTATTGTTTTACAGATAAAACGCCACCCACGTTTAAAAGGAACAATAATAAAATTCCTAATTCAAAATTTTCTTCGAATTTTAAACGTTGAAATAGTGCTGAGTGTTCACTAGAGATTCTGTCACTTAGGGAGGTTGATTCTCAATGGAAAGAGATTTATTTCACACATTCGCTGGCTTGTATAAAGAGGGCCCTATAATAGTGATGTTGCCATTGTTGTAAAATTTACTGGATCAATTTTGATACTGTGTTATTATTTTCATAGAAATAGTTACTCGGCAATCAATTATAACCTTTGTTTATACTATCTGGCGAAAACAAAAGTATTAAATTAGAATGAAATATATAGGTATTTAAACATTTGTATTTAAAACATTTTCCTAAAAATTAAAATAAATGTGTTTAAAAAATAACACTGAGCCACAATATTCCGTTATTAAACTGTCGACCACGCAATGAACTAAAAACAAGTCCGCACAAAATATGCAAATTTCAAAAATAAAATATCACCCCATATTTGGGGTAGTCGGGTAATTAGTTGGCAACACTAGCCGGCTCCTGGACATGGCTGATAACTGCTTGGTGTTGCCCACTTTTGTTACTCTACGCTTTGTTTAAGTTAGTGCAAAATATAATTTCTCATTGTGTATTTTGAGGAAATTTTGGAAAAAGTAACGCAGTAATTCCGCACTCAATTCAATGTTTATTAAATCGACATGTTAAAATCAGTCATTAAATCTCTACTATAGAATTATTTTGTCGTCTCTAAGGGCGTTAAAGATGTAAGGATGTTATTCAGTCATCTTGTGACCACGAGCGGTGTAATCCGATCCAAACGAACGGGTATATCACTACATAGTATAAAATAAAGTCGTCTCTTTTTCGTGTCTGTCACACTGTTTGTCTGTCTGTATGCTTAAATCTTTAAAATTACGCAACGGATTTTGATGCGGTTTTTTGTATGTAATAGGTAGAGTGATTCAAGAGGAAAGTTTTTATGTAAAAAAATTCCCGAAATTCCCACGGGAACGGGCACAACGCGGGTAAAACCGCGGGGCGCTGCTAGTGTTTTAATAAATACGCGATTATAGTCCCGTTTATTAGTATACTGATGTCATTACTTTTTTCGGGTATAATCGCCTACATACTATACAATTGTATTTATATTACAAAGAACAGTCAGGCTCATTAAAACGACAGTGTATAAGTATCAAAATCCTACTAATATTATAATTGTGAAAGTTTGTGAGGATTTATGTACGTATGTTTGTTACTCTTTCACGAAAAAACTACTGGACGGATTTGGGTGAAACTTTACAGTAATAAAGATTATACATCAGAATAACACATGGGATGCATTTAATCCCGAAATTCCCGCGGGAACGGGCACAACGCGGGTAACACCGCGGGACGCTGCTAGTGATATAATATAAAACAAAAACGAAATGACCGAGACACTGGTGGCGATTCGGCGTCCTTCGAACTAAACTAAAATAAGTTTAGTCCTGTCAAACTAGGTTTTGGTATTCGGACGGCCACACGATTAAACTAATTTGAAGTATGTCGACTAAATTGGTTTTAGTTACTCAATTTAGTTAAAACGCAATTCGGCTGCACACTTTTAGTGTCATTTTTAGTCCAAAATTATGACGTCAAACGTCATTTTAGTTGTTATTTAGTCGGCACATAAAAGATCGCGATTAATATTAGGTGAAGGGGAGTTCTATATGTTTTATTTGTTATATTTTAATTTTAATCGTCAAATATGGAAGAATTTGTGGTGGCGGCGACCGTCAATTCATTGGAAAAGGTATGTAAAAAGCAAAACACCTATTTTTCTTGATTTACAGAACAAGTTGTGAGTTTGCGTGTTGTTCAACTACTTCGGTGATAAAATTCGAATCTAATTATTTTTGCCAAGTGAGACTTCGATTATGGAATATTAGGGAAGCTTCAAATCCTTTTAAGATTGAAGAGGAAAAATTTAGGAAGCTATTTCGAGTTCCAAAGTCTGGAGCTCAACAGTAGATTGATTCTTTCAGATTGAGGTTGTATATCGTGGCCTCCTAATCAGCATGTTATACATCGGCGTCACAAAAATCGCACCTTTTAAAAAAGCAACTTTAAAATACTTTTACTCAAACTTTGTCAATAGTAAGGGTATGGTTGTAGGACATCATTGGAAAGGTAATTTAATTGCCTATTAGAAATTATAAACAAATGCATGTGTTTTAAATCTTTTAATTAAGAAAAACATAAAAAATAAAAAAAATACAAAAAATAAAATTAAAAACATTGAAAAAAAATACAAACAAGTCCTTAAAATCTAGTGTTTCCGCCTCTTGCCTTGATAACTGCTTCCATCCGATCCTTCATGGACCTTACGAGGGTCACCACTCTCTCCTGGGGTATGTTTTCCCATTCTTCCATCACGGCATCCTGGAGCTCTTGGAGGGAGGTGGGAGCAGGATCTCGTGCTCGTACATGCCTCTTTACATCGTCCCAGAGATGCTCGATCGGGTTCAGGTCTGGGCTTCGTGCTGGCCAGTGCATAACAGGGATCTCAACCTCTTCCAAGTAGTCCCGCACAGCAAACGCAGTGTGGCAACGGGCGTTATAATGCATTAACATGAACCTATCGCCAACAAAACCGGCATACGGGACCACATGGTCTTCTAAGATCTCCGTTATGTACCGCCCAGCATTCAGAGACCCTTGCCCGCGACCACCGCCAGTCCGAGAGACGCACACAAGTTCCGTCTTCCCATCGACGGATATGCCACCCCAGACCATACAGGAACCACCTCCGTATTCGACGGTTTCCTCAATACAAGGCTGAGTAAAACGCTCTCCTTTTCTTCTGTACACTCTTCTGCGTCGGTCGTTGCAGAAAAGACACACTCTTGTCTCATCGGTGAAGAGAATGGCCCTCTACTGGTCCAGCGTCCAGTTGATATGCTCCTGAGCAAATTGCATCCGTTCTCTTCGATGTTGCATGGTCAGTTTTGGGCCCCGAGCAGGTCTGTGAGCACTCAATTTCTTTTCTTTCAATCTTCTTCTAATTGTAGAGACACTCACAGACGCTCTGCGAGTTGATCGGAGCTCTTGTTGCACCTCAACAGCATTGCTGAAGCGGTGGCGCAACGACGTGGACACAATGAAGCGGTCGTCTCTTTCGGATGTGCAGCGTTTTCTTCCGGATCCACGTCTTCGAGTATAGCCACCAGTCTCACGGAACCGTTGGTATACTCGGCGAACCGAGAATCTGCTTAGGTTCAACTGTCGAGCAATGTCAGCCTGTCGCAGTCCTGTTTGCAATAGTGCAATGATTTGAGCGGCTTCATCAGGGGTTGTATCCATCTTCAGGTGTTATTCTTTAGCGTATGTGGTTCCAGTGTGTTTACTCTAGCGTCCGGGTAGCGAATGACCCATTTTTTACCTGGACATGACCTTTTATACCCTTTTAAGGTAGCTCAACTAGCGCTCCTTAAGTGAGCACTTTTTCCAACATTTTGTTGATTGGTCCCTGGTTAGAAATGGTAATTGTTTTTTTAATGATTCCGGTAATTAATGTAAAGGTATTGAAGTGCACTTTACAATGATATATAATTTTTACACGTGGTATGTATGTGCTATATTTTAGGAGCGATTTACTGAAAAAAACATATAGGTGCGATTTTTGTGACGCCGAGTGTAGTATAAAGAAGCTAGATTTATATCTGTATAATAAAAATGTATATCACTTTGCAGATGAGGATGACACGGGAGACCAGTTGCAGCAAATTGAACCAGCTCTTGATGCAATAGAAGAGACAGAGGAAGATCATGATCATGATTTTCTGTCATAAGCCAGATTAATACAATAATATTTAATTGCTCGTTTTTAATAAAACAAATTGTAATAAAAACATCATTATATACTAATAATTGTTTATTATTGTAAAATTATTTCATAATTATTAGGGTTCAGGGTTAGAGGAGTAGGGTTGGGTATTTAATGAGCTTATTGCTGCGCCTATAACATATGCAGCCTGCAGCACAGTCTCTCCAAGCTTGTCCGTTTTCGTTGAGAGCCATAACTAAGGCCTCACTTGTTGTTGGGCGTCTGGATCTTCCACGACGTGACCGAGGCTTCCTTCCGAATAGTCGTGGCAGATCAGAACTGCGGGATGCTGACGCCTGGATTGGGGAAGAGTGGCACGTTGTGAGTGTGGGCTGAATCGGTGCAGGTTGACTTGGTTGAATGGGTGTCTGTATATTATCATATATTACTGGGAATTCATCCTTGAAAGCACTCGATGTACATGGTACATCGTACTTGATGACGCAGACAATCCCTGCACTTGATGTACTTGGTACATGAAGAGATTGTCGCTTAGTTGATGACTGTATACCCTGAAAACAAAATAGTCTTTTAAAAAATGAAATAAAAAATAAGTGGACATATTTCTTTTGTTAAAGATTAATAAAGTTACTTTATTTGGGACTGTAGATAAGTAAAATCCACGGTATAGCGAAGTACTTACTGCGTAAGTCTCTATATTGAAAAGCTTGCGAGAAAAAGAACGACTTCTAGTAGTTGCATATGGATTGCTTACCTCTCACAACCTCGATGTTGGCGTGGAGTCGCTCCAAATTCACCTCTTTTTGCCTTTTGTTGGCGCGTTTCTTGTTTATATTCATTATAATGTTTTTTTATGTATTTGACTATTTGTAAACATCCAATTTAGTTATTTAACATATTTGAAGTTTGAACCATAGATACGTATAATAATACCTATATGGTTCAAACCTCAAGCTGAAACCAGAGTAAAATATGTGATTATATTCTCTTTGTTTCAAACTTTTTGACGTTAATATTGCTACTCGCCACCAGACGGCGTAAGTGGCTCTACTCAATTTAGTTCATCTTTAGTCGTCGACCAAATTTAGTTCGAAGGAAACACCGAATAGCGTTTGCACTAAACTAAACTAAACTACAATTTTTAGTTTGACATATTTTAGTTTAGTTCAAATGACCCCGAATCGACACCACTTACTCATTCTAGAGCGTAATGCTTATTCAACTAAACAGAAACTGTCAAATAAATAAAGTGCGTCCTATCAATTTGTTACCTCAGTAAACTGCCGATAGACACTTTTACAAGCCCTAAGGCTCAGAGGATCCTACATCAAGGCTTCTGGTTCCGTACCCACGACATTTGTCATCAAAACAACCGTCCAATCAGGACGCAGGGCTTTGACAAATGGAAGCGCAAGATCGAATAAGCGTTTTCTGATTTTTATTTTCTTGGCCGGCCTTTATCTAGACTTTGACGCTATTCAATATCGATTTTATTGCTTTAATTGAACTATCCTTTCAAAAGCGCTTGTGTGTAGCGCTCTTGGCGAAATTTGACTCAGTGATGCTGCCGAATGGGTACCACGTTTGGAAGGGCTTCTTTGGGACCAAAACTGAATATAATATTAAAAAATCAGCATAAGCTCAGCAACCACTTGGGTGAGTGATAAAGGCCTTTTGTATCGGAACGTCATGTTAGAACTCGTTAAATTGTCGGTGCTGATTGTTTCAATTATGATTGTTAGATGCATTCGGCGAACTATAAACTCCAACACCTGGATTGGCTACTAACCTACACAAAGTTACTACCAAAGCAAAATTAAGTTTTAATGGCGATTGAAGAAATTCATTGGTCAGACATAAACTTTTTTGAATTTTCTTTCAAAATATAAGAGCATGTTTAATACATATTTCTGTTTTGATCCAAGCTACTAATGATACCCGGTGGTATATCACTCCAGTTATTACTTCACAATGCGTGAAAAACGTTACATTGAAAACACATGCGCCTGTCAAAGTGAGAATGATTGATCGCCTACTCTTCTTTATAAACACCCTTTACCTGAAGGGGTGGTTAATCGTTGTGGGAAGTATTAGTAGCGTTATGTGATTCTGCTCGTGGCTTCTACAGTTTCTGCGACAATTTTATAATGTTTGCAGTCAAGATATTCTTCTTCTTCATGGAGTGGATGATCAACCTGACCAATCCTGGTGTCAGAGTTATTGAGCCGCCCAAGGCCTCTGATATGGCTCATGTAACGACTACTATCCGTAGAAAGTAACCGGGACCGACGGCTTAACGTGCCCTCCGAAGCACGCATCATCTTACTTTTCGGGCAGTCAGGTGATTCAGCCTGCAACGAATTTATATGTAATAACTAGAATAGTTATGGAGTTATTTTTTTGTAAATAGCATAAATAATAATTTAGAGATGTAATAAGAGATAAAAATGTTAAAATCGCCATTACTTATCTTTAAAATAGATGTAGGTACATGACCTAGGTATTTATCGATTTCAAAGCCTTTGACAAATATCAAATAATATGTTAAGTAAAATGACAAACATACTTTTTGTACATATTTTTCATTATACCTAAAGCTATGTCCACATTTGTATCATTTCGGTGTATCGTATCTCCGTTCCGTGGTCTCGGCGCGTATCATGATCGCTAATTTGGACGTAAGATGATACCCGTTAATGATACACGCCGTATCTGATACGGCCCGATCCACACTAACCGCGTATCTTGATACACCTCGTATTCGATACGCGTATCACGATCGGTAGTATGGACGTATTTTGATACTGTATCACGATACTGGATCGCGATACGATACGTGATACACCGCGAACCATCTGGTTCGGTTTTTCTGCAATGATACGCGATAGCCGATACACTGACATGATACAGCATTTGATAAGTATGGACCCGGTTTTTACCAAATACGCCTTAATGATACGACATGGACAAAATGAGCATCCATATTTACTCGATACAATACGCTGATCGGGATACGTCTAGATGATACAAATGTGGACATAGCTTAATATAATTAATGTAATTTCAATGTATCATTTCATAAAGATACAAAATACCTTCGTAATTGAATAGATTTCTCGGGATCCGCATTTTAAACCCCTCGGGGAGCTCGACTAATTTACAAACCTTAATTATTAGGTCCCGCTTTTAGTGGTTAAGTTTCTTTTTGCGAATCCCAAATTGGAGGTTATTACAATTCCCCGGAGAACCCGCCTTTTTCCCGATATTACCCGTGTTATCATATCTACCTAGGAAATCTTACGGACGGTTTTACTTTTACACGAATGACTACCGGAGAAGGATAACATAAAAATTATATCCGCTCTAGATTAAGCTTGTGCCTCCGAACCTCACTATGGATTTCGAACCTTCTCCCCTCGAAATAGAGTCTCAAACATAAAAATATTAATGTACAACCATCATGAATAAGTCTTCGCACCTAGCCGGCTGCGAGACGTGATTCGAATGACAACGCCAACTATATTAAACAAGTAAATAATTTCGCAGGCTGTAAGGGATTTTCTTTAAGGCTCACGTTGAAAAAGCATACGTTGTCACGCCTTAAGAAATCGGAAAAATAAAAATTCGTGAAGACATCGCGTGGCACTTGAAAATCGTTGGCGCGTGACTCGAATTGCTATGAAATTAAGTATGTTTGGGCCTAGAGGAACAATTTTCAGCTTTGTCGTATTGCTTGGTTGAATTTTGATGATGATTGCAAATGGGGGCGCTGGAGGTTTCCGTCTCCAGACGGAGTTGCAATTTCTCTTTACGCTGACGATGTAATCTTTGCCCAGAGATACAGTGCGTTGTGTTCCTACAATTCATGTTGAATACAAAAAGCTGAATTATATTTCAGAGTTCCGGATCTTTTTCCCACTGAAACGGGGCTAGGTAATTATATTTTTTTAATTATAAAGAAGTATACACACATACTATTGTGAGAATATTATAAAACCGTGGTTTCAAAGGTATTACAATAGGTAGCAGCGATGGGTGAAATTTCACCATCGAATTAATTTACTTCAAAGGGCGGAACGTATATTCTGTTCTGGCTTTATCACACATTTTCAACAAAATTAATGCATTTTCATTGCTCAAACGTCGCTTTTATATTGCGCACCATACATTAGTAAAATTATAAATGCTCAACACCTTTAATATGAGCTTCTGAGCAATTTGCTCAGGGTGATTACACACTGAAAGCTATAGATGTGTACTTTTGAAACTCTAGTTTAAAAAAATCTATACTATTATTATAAAGAGGTAAAGTTTCTAAGTTTGTTTGTTTGTAAGGGCAAATCTCAGAAGCTACCTATTCGATCTGAATATTTCTTCTTGAAGTGGATAGCCACATTCAAAGGGAAGGGTATAGGAATGTTTCATCCCAAAATTCCCATGGGAGCGGGCACAACGTGGATAAATCCGCGGGGCACTGCTTATTATTTATATATTTATTTTGAACCCGTACTGATTGTTCTGCAATACTTTACTTTAAACTTAAATCTGTTGTAAGTATTTATCTTAAAAATATGTTCATTCTTACATAAAATAGATTTTGTGTATTGAAATATACGGTGATAGGAAATACACAGTTTTATTGTAAATATTGTAATGATAGTATAGTGTTACATCACACACCTCTCTTTACAACATGAACCTAAGTAATTTTGTCGAGATTATTTCTCGAGATATCGTTTGAGGTATTCACGAGCGATATAATATAACAAAGGTTGACTTTATATATGATATAAACATAACCAGGTTCACCAATTAAGTAGGTGCCACCAATTAACGTATGGAATTTTCCATTATATTTCATGTATATACTACTATACTAAATATTATAAAGAGGTAAAATGTATAATTTTGACCGCCTAAAGGTCTTCGACA
Organism: Cyclophora albipunctata; assembly: GCA_963082685.1. Lineage (NCBI taxonomy): Eukaryota > Metazoa > Arthropoda > Insecta > Lepidoptera > Geometridae > Cyclophora > Cyclophora albipunctata. The sequence continues at coordinate 2,375,871 of OY720128.1, forward strand.
TAGTCTGGCGATTGCAACAGCTGGATCCGAAATTTAACGTGCCCTCTGAAGCACGGTAGCGCTCAAGTACAAAATATCGCTATCGGCCACCCATCCGAGTAGGGACCGAGCTGCTCAGTGCTTAGCAATCGTAATGATCCAACATCGCTTTGTCAAACTGTACCACGAGCGCTATTACATTTACAGCCCGATATGTAGTGTAACTAAGATATTTTTCCTTATTTTTTGGTTGAGGGTTGTGTTGTAGCGGTGGTTCTCTCATCAGGATTAAAAAAACCTAGTGACCACACAGTTTGTAGAGATAATATATTCTATACTAATAAAGCTTTATTAAAGTTTAAATAAAAAAAAACAATATTTCGTAGAAAAATATGCGATATCCTAATCCGTGCATCCTGTGGAACTCAAATAATGCATTCAAATATAAAACAAAAAAGTTATTAATAACTATCTATTCGGTCGGTATACAAAATCTACATGCACCAATAACATTTTTGTTTTATGTAGCATAAAAATAGTTCGCCAAAAATTATGGTCACCTCACTCTAACAGGGTTCACTGAAAAATAAATTGCAGCATAGATGAATGAGTGTGCAGGGATTGTGTGATAAATATTTGAAACAAATGTACGTTCAGGACCGCACCGCGAATGGGGAAATTCGGTGGACCGGAATTTACAAAGTCTGTACGTACCTTAACGCTTCAGTAAAACTATATAGTACTAAATATACTCGTAGTAGAAAATATTTTTGGATAAAAATTTAAACGTTTATGTACTCTATTAAAAAATCTAGGACCTCATTTTATATTATTATGTTTTATTTAAATGTAATTTATTTATGCATATTTTTTCTTTCCAATCATAATTTAACCGTTCAAAATAACATTAACTTTTTTTGGATACAGAGTTTAAAGTACCACAAAAAGAACTTTATAAATAAACCCTTTAAAAACTCCTTTTAACAGTTAAGAAAATTCAAACAAAATTAGTGTTTAGTCCCGAACGAATAAGGATTATTATCAATTCATCAAGTACAAACAAAGGGATGTGGCTAAGGGTAAACACCACATCCGCTGCAGTCCCTAAACTCTCAAAATGTAATTATGACAATTAACTTTGAGTTGCAAATGTTAACACAGGGATTTTACTACGTATCTGAAACTAAACTAGCAAAGACTCACAGCTTTACTCACATTATACCCGTTTGTGTAAAGAATTTGCTGTGAATAGTAAGTACCCCATGAGGTTTAGTGGCTATTAAATCAGTTCATTAATCGCGATTGTTCAGTAACGTGCAGCCCCTATTTATATTGGCGGGCGATAGTGGCATTTTTATCTGAGTGCTACCGTGCTTAGGAGGTCACGTAAAATTGTCGGTCCCTGTCGTTTCAATCGTTTGACCATGTTGGAGGCTTACTTAGTCGAACATACTTACTGCGAACACTTAATACATAAGTAAATACGTCAATAGCGATCAAAACATTTTTGCGCTAAGAGTTAAAACTTAGCTTTATGCTCGAATATATTCAGTTTCATCTGCACAGTTATATTTGTATATGAAAATCAAACCTAACAAAAGCATCACCTATCTAACATCGTAATTCAAAAAAACAAAATATTGATTCAACTCTAAAAACTCGAATAAAAATACAATGCAATGTATTGAACAAACAGCGAGCGCGCCGATGTTTGATTTCGCTCTGTGCAAATTAATATGAAAATGAACTAAGTTACGCACGGTCGCTTTGTACGCGCACGGAAATCAATAACGAACAAATTAATCCAATTAATAATCCCAACTTTGAGATAAAGTGGTTAAATGTCTCATAAATTAATACATGGAGTTTGTGTATGTCGATAAAATGCGTTTGTGAACGCTCCGGAATGCGGCACCTATTACATAAGGCAGCGGTAACCGGGTTAGGAATTTTAATAGATTAACGCAAACTGTAAAATATTTTGTTGAACCCTTTATGAGTGTTTAAACTAAACACGGGTAAATTGTTGACTTGTAAAGTATCGGGTCTGTCTATTTTCCCATAAATTAAGGATAAACATGGTAAAGTTGGTTTAAAGGGTTGAGAATGTGTTTATTTTCAGAATCTGAATTTAAATGTTTAGCTTATGCAATACAGAAGTTAAGCGTAGCACTTGTATGCTACGAAAGCATGCTACGCAGTCGTAGCGTAGTAAAAGTTGCTACGGAAAATAAACGTAGCATTTTGTTTCACTTGAAGAGGCTTATTAAGTGCACCATGTAATTTAGAGTACCTTTGCGATTGTTGCCTCTAGTAAGTCTACCATTATTACAGTATATTGGCTATCGGGACTTCCTGCATCCTATTCTTTTATCTTCCAATTTAACTATTATTTTTACCTTAGGGTCAAGACCGCGCTAAGTGTGCGCCCGCCGCGTGCGCACGCGTCGGTTCACTTTTATTGGACACCACAAGCGGCGTGCTCACGCGGCGTGCGCCCGCGGCGTGCGCACGCCGCGGGCGCCCGCGACGGTTCACTTTTGTATGGACCCTCGGCGTGCGCACGCTTAACGTAGTGTTGGCCCTTACAATCAGTGGGTTTTTAGATGATGCAGTGTATTTTTTAATTTCAATCTATCAACAAAATAAACTCAAAACACGGCACAAGATACCGTTTGTTCGATATACCCGATTGGTTTCCGAAACTCTATCCCTAGAGGTTTGACTTCAGGCTGCTATTGACATTGCGATATCATTCATTCTTGAAATTGGTTCGGTTCGCTTCAATGCAATGAGATGTTAAATTATTTTCGTTCAGCTCAACAGCGGCATGTGCTCGTGTCAAACCATGATGGATGGATCACGGAATATATTGCGTTTATTTAGCTAGGCGAGGTACCTTGTAGTATTACTTAGGTTCATGTAAACATGATGTTAAAGAATTGTAGTACTTGTATGATTTGAGGAAATTAACTAAATATAACCAAATAATGTTGAACGAAGCTGAATACTGAAGACTGTAAGTTTTTGTGACACTGTGTTTAAAATCTTTAACAAGCGTAGTAATTACGCCTAATCCTCCTCACTGACTGATATCTTCGGTGAGACGAGAGGCCTTGCCCAGCAGTGGAAAATGACAGGCTAATACTTTACCTTTTTATTATATGATGGTACAATAGAGCGCGTGGAAAATCTCTATAAAATCAATATTATTTTGACCCACATTCATTACAACTGACCCAAAAACCATTATTCAGTACCACTATCATTAAAAGCAAATTAAAAACAAACCCGCAATATTTTAATTTATATAGCCGGTCATAAGTAGCAACAATTTCAGGTTACGACAAAATAATATTTCACGTAGACATTAAACTTATGAAAGGCGTTAACATTTTTTACGAGAGCCAGTAAAGAAGGTTTTTATAAGAGCGCAGTGAATAATAATAAACATTCAATGGCTCATACCGTACCATCTAGTCTTAGTAATTGGGTTAAAAAGTAATTACAAACATCTGGCTTGCGTTGAGACAAAGTTGCGATTTGTTAACTGCGCCTTGGGGATGCCTAACTGCTGATTAAACTGTGTTACTCTGAGTTATGATGACGGTTGCGGTTCGACGTAACCTACATCCTATACGATCCTAATTATATCCTACTTTTGTTAACCTACTTCAAGTTTGAACGCAGAACACCCGCATTATATGAATAACGCGATATCTTTACTACTTAATATAATAAAGCTGAAGAGTTTGTTTGACGCTAACTACCAATCCGATCCAAATAGTTCTTTTTGTAATGGATAGTCACATTCAACGGGAAGGCTATAGGCTATTTTCATACCAAAATTCCCACAGGAACGCGCACAACGTGGGTAAAACCGCGGGGTGCTGTTAATCTCTGATAGAGCACCGTTTTTTGCTGTTTCGCTGCGATTTTTAAACTGAGTATTATATCTGAGAGTTTGAAGGCCAAATGTTTGAGATTTATGTATGTACGTATAATAAACTTGTATATTGCATATATAAATCACCCGTTTATGTGTAGCAACCAAATATACGAAGCCTTACCACCATATCATAAGTCAATTCATAAATATGAAATTCTATTCATCTGAAACAGATTATGTTTGTCTCTGAACCTCCCTTGTCGAACAAGATATATGACAGTTTTTTATTGCGGTGCTTTTTCGCGTATGTAAATATGTATGTATGTAAATAAATTCAATAACCAAGTCCCTGGACACAACGCCGTCGACACAGTTACTAGTGGGTACCGATAATTCAATTTATGCTCCTATGTTAGGGTTGTGATCATTTTTACCGATTATTTCTGACGGAAAATTGTCTATTCGAACCCTTTTGTGTTTTGATCGGCCAGAAGATCCTTCAGGTCAAAAACTTTACCGTAATTTGAGATATACTTAGGTAGATAAAAGGTATAGTCAAAATCAATACTATTATGTGTCTCTACTGGAATGTACAAAAAAAGCTAGCATAGTTGTTTAATAGAACTAGAATGTTCGCAGCGAAGAGGTTTCTGTGTTTATGAGTTGTTTAACAGCTGACCTCGACTAAATATAAACATATCTGAACATAGAAGTGTCTCCACGCATCATAATAAACAAAGGTATCGGTATACAATCGATATTCCGAACTCGTATATACCTGAAAGCATCGAGTCCTTTGGGGCGTCACTAGCGGTAAACAAAAGATACGGCAAGATATCACACCCAATATAAATAATGTACGCATATAAATGTAACCGAAAAGAATATTTTCTTTTCTCGGTTGTGTAGGTAGGGTCTAATATTTCAATAGTGTTGTAATTTTTTTTCTGTACGTTTCAATGCACTAGCTAGAACGTTAAGACGTTTATCTCATTATTAGTTAGGTAGATGTCCATGTCTGTAAGTTACGTCTGTAGAAAAAGTAGAATTATGGACGTAAAAAGTTATTAAGCAATGAAAAGCCTTAATGTCCCACTGTTGGACAAAGGCCTCTCATCTCACTGAAAATATCAGTACTGCGAGGAGGATGACGCGTAATCACCACACTTACCCAATGCAGATTGGTTATTTCAAACCGAAACACTAAGAAAGTAGGAAACATGTTTTGCTCGACCTGGAAATAGAACCCGTGACCTCAGTCAAGTGCACATTCAAGCAATAAACAAGACCAAAATCAGTTTTAGATTCCATAATACAAGCTTAGAGCTTACTTTGTGTTTATTGAACCGTGTATGAATTTATCCGGGTATATATGTTATCAATCAAATGGTACAAAACATTATTAAATTACTATCATACGCAACTCTTACAAAACACAAACTTACTTTCCTTAACGTAATAGAGCCATATATTATAGAAAGCCTGCCATCAAGAGCTGACGTAATGTATAAATACTTCGGCAAAGAATCCCGTAATAAATCCTCTTGCGAGATGAGCTCAATAGTCGGTTATTAAGACGTGATGCCTAATAACGTTGCAAGCTGATTTATTAAACTGGCATACTCGCAACTTCGCTACTTTGGAGCGAACGGTAAACTTTCTATTAAATTGTATCGAAAAGCTGCCAGAGGCATATTTATGCGTTGAACTACGTGAATGGGTTAAGACGTTGGAATTTTGTTATAAGGAATTTAGTACGTGTGAACTTTTTATCATGGTAGTACAGGGCAATGACCTGTTTTTATCAGAGAGAAAGAAATAGATTTTCTTAGCCTAATTCATACCTATTTCTACGAATTTATTTCTTCCCATCCTTTTTATAACGTCAGGCCAAAATTAATTAATTTACTTGCTTAAAATTCAATTGCCGTATTTTTTGTGGCTACAGTATTTTCTCCTTAAAATAATTTATTTAAAACACCGAATACAATTTGTCCTTTAATTTGAAATGTTATGAGAGGTCTCTTGACAAACCTTTAAAAATTCTGGCGAAAAGGTCCTTTATTTATAGAACAAAATTAACAGCAATAATTAGGTGGGGTTAATTCAAATCTTCACTACCCTTCTGTAATATATACAGACGCCAAATGAAAGTATTGACTCCGCCCGAGCGGTCACAGACCCAACAAAAAACCCCTTAATTTATCTTTGGCGAGAGCCTGGAGGGACAAAAAGAAAGGTACAATTTGGATAACGTTTTTTTTCGGTTCTCCATCTATATGTTAATGAGATCGATCAAAATGTATGTTAAAACCTAGCGATATTACAAAGGTCTGAATTCGAGGTTAAATTGAAATAACAGGGGTCACGCCAAATGTCAATTTGTACGCAGAGAAACGGGAAAATTTCTTTTGTTCAGCAAACACGGCTGAGGTACAATGGTAAATAAATAACGAACAGGCAATAAAGCTTGGGTTCCTAGCTGAAGCATTCCTTTACTTGAATACAACGTTGAGTCTTGTGTTACGAGTATATTCGATTACAACAATTAAAACAATGGAGCGACTCAAAAGTATGATGGCAGTGAGTGTACGTTTTAGAACATCCACACGATGCTATACGATACAGGATTTATTATGTTTTTTAAAATGAAACAAAAGTGTTTATTGGAGGCATGGGAAAATCTTTATATGAGTTAAATAACGTAGAAGTTTAAAAATATAAGCTAAATACAAATTTTATAATACAAGCTTAGAGCTTAGTTTGGGTCTAATCAATCATGTGTTAATTTTGGTTAACTGGGTATCAATAGACCTGGCCAAATTCTGGTCTAAACATATTTAACTTTGAAAAACTATCTCGACTCGACAAGAAGAAGAATAATAAAAACAAACTTTTTAAAATAAACTCTTTTTTTAAGTCAAAGTTTAAGTACAATATTAATAATAATCCAAATTGCTACATTAAGGAAACTATACAATACTTATGTCTCTCTCGCTATAATGTTACGTTCGGTTTATTCAACTTTGTTCTAGGCGATACCAGTCGAATGAAATAGACTCATGGGTGGTGAGATGATTCCGAATCTAAGATAAAAACATGTCACCTCGATTTTTTGTGAATGGTACCTAACTGTTCCGGAATTTCAGTATCAGTACAAGTATATGTAGGTTATCATAGCAAGATATAATAATAATAACGTTTCCGCTACTATAACAACATATTAAAATAACATAAGTGTATTAGGTACCAAAACTTTCTCCAGTACAATGTTTGTGTACTGAAAGTGCAGTGCACGCTAGCAGGGCTGCCCGAGGCTTGGATATGTAAAGTCGCGTATACACTATAACATTAAGGGCCGGCGCCCACTGCCGGCACGGCACGGTGAGTCATGGCAAAGGATTTTAATACTAATTAAGTTATTTTGAATCTTATTTCAATGAGTTTAGAAATTATGTTACTTTATTTTGATACCACGATGCCGTGACGTGCCGCAGGATGCTGCGGCATGATGCGACACGCCACAGGATGCAACGGCATGACGTGTCATGCTGTTTCATTCCACGGGATGCCCCGGCGCACCATTGCATCCCGAGAGACGTATGGGTCACTTTGGGGTCGAGGAATTATGATTGCTAGCTAGTTAAAATAAGGTTGAAACTTATGCAGCATTTCGGTGAATACGCGCGGAGCAAAACTGATGGATGCCAGAGTGGCTGGGCTTTCAGCAGGATGCCACGGCATGCCACGGAACGCCGCGGGATGCCGCAGCACGCCGCGGGATGCCACTACACAACCTGCCGTGCCATGCTGTGCCACGCCGTCAGTGAGCGCCGGCCCTAACTTGTGTTCTAGCATTTAATTTTAACTAGGTACGTGGACTAACTTCACGAGTTGAACCGAATAACTAAATGTATGAATAACCGTACGTATGAAGTTTGAATTTGTCGTTATACAGTTATGTTTGTTATCGACTTACTTTACTTGGTTGGTTATTGTAATATTTGAGGTGAATTAGACGTGATAAATGATTATTTTGAACGCTGTAGGCTGTAGCCATGATCTACATCGGCAGCCGTGAATAGTATTTTGACCCACGTCTTCAAATAAGCTTGTTTATGGATTTCCTTTACAGAAACCGTGGTATAGGTAAAACCAAACCAACAGAAGTTTGAATATATTACAATGACTGTACGTGGCCGTAAAGTAACTTTAATAAATAAAAAAACAGCTAATAGATAGATAAGTACCATTACGGAAATCTTTGGGATAAGATATCAAACTAATGAATAAAAATAGCCACCTAGGCGTTTCAACTCTGCACCGGGATGACGTAAATGGATAACTGTGACAGATAATTCGTCGACGTTTGTCGAAGTTCGACGAATTATCTGTCGGTTGTAAGTAGATCCCTTCTAAAGGTACATTAAAGGTTCGAGCACATTATGCCGGGCCGCAGCGGGGCGGAGCGGGCCGCAGCGCAGCGCAAAATGTTTACCTAGCACATTAGTGACGGGCCGGGTCACAGTGCATTGACGGATTTTGAGTTCAGTGTACTGCCAGAATTTGCATGCAACTGTACGTTATGGATAGCTCTGACGAAGAACTTTCTTCAAATAAACACGTGCGCGCGTGCGCACCAATCCGCTAGCTATAGCACACTGTTGACGGGGCGCAGCGGGGCGGGGCGGGCCGCATCGCACGGACGAGAATCCGCCTCGCATTAATGCGAGCCGCTGCGGCCCGGCACAGTGTGCGATAATTCTATACAAATTGTATTAAAGCGATTTGAGCGGATTTTTGCGCTCCGCCCCGACACGCTGCGGCCCGGCATAATATGCTCGAACCTATACGACAGTCATGCGGTGCTGTTGTATACGTTTGGTATTCCCTAATCTTATACATCAAGCACAGGTCTCTAGTGAAAAGACAAGAGCCTTTATGTGCGGCATATGCTACATAGAAGTAAAATATTTCCCATAAAAGGTGACCCATGGAAACTATAGGTATTCATTATTAAACAAGATGAATATGTCAAAATATCAATTCAGTATCTATCAATTGCTATCATACTAATGCAGTCGTAATAGAAAATTACATTTAGACTTACGTATACATAAATCGAAGAGCAGGAAACTTTTGAATTTCAGCGCAGACTGACTTTCTAAGTAATGCCCGTAATTTTACCTTCCGTAAGTTAATTAGGCTTCAACCTAGAAGAAAGTTAAACATCCTAACAAAGTATTTTAACTAACAGATAGTAGTTGGGAAGTTTACGCAACGTCCCGGCACCGGGATGTTTAACCTTTGTCCCGCGGGATCTATGAGAACTTACCTGCAACCGTTCCCGGGAAATCGTTAACCTTATTTAAAACTTTAATACGAATTTAATTAGCAACATGGATGCAAGATTTTAGTAATATGATTAAGGTAATATGGAACATTTAGTTAAAGTTTGAGTAAATTATTATGTTACTACGTTACTTGTTTTAAAAAAAAAGTTTTAGAACGGCAGTGAATGTTTTTAAAGAACCATTTTATATTTTACAGAAAGGTATAAGGAAACAAAAAGAAATATCATTCAGTAAAAGCTGAGACTGCAATTCTTGATTATGAAATTATATTACCTATTAAATGGTTTGTTGAAAATAATATAATTGTACACAGAAAATAAAGCCCGATTTACACATCCATGAGTACAGTAGCAAGTAGCAAGTAAGTAGTTACCGAGTTAACTTACTACTTAATCGACAAGTACTAAGTATCGTCCAAACAGCGGAGTTTAGTTATCGATTAAGTAGTAAGTGAAGTAGCGGCGTGAACCGTGTGCTATGGTTCACCATAGCACACGGTGATTCATCACCTCGCACTTACTACTTAACTCGCCAGTCGCCGAGCGTGTGCCGTCCACACGGTCGGCGAGTTAAGTTGGCGGGGAGCGGGGGAATTGAACCCGAGACCTTTCTAAACCACCGAGGCGATGCAAATGTACCCAATGTTTGAGAAAACCAAATAATATTAATAAAGATGCCAGACATTTAGCGTTTAGAGTGGCAACACTAACACTGAATCTTAGTTCTATCACGCTAAGCCGCCAGGGATTGCAGTTACCTCGTTCAGAGCTGAACGTTCAACGGTCTCGCGGTACCGATTAATGATCTTGCACTTATATTGTTCTAGTGGTTTAAGGAGTTATTGTTTGAAAAGATAATTTATAATGGTAATAAAGAATTGGTGATCATCAAAACTATTAGCCTGTAATGTCCCACTGCTGGGTAAAGGCCTCTCATTTCACTTAAGATATCAGTACGAGAAAATAACAACGCATTTACTTACCAATTTTCACCATAATAGTTTGCCTAGCGATGCTGTTGGTGCCATTATACTTATATCATCCTAATGAATAACAATTTAAAAACTGCGTTTAATACTAAATCGTCTTTATTCGTAAAACATACCGGTATAAGTGTAAAATATTATTAAAATTTAAAAGCTTTGTCTAAAAGTGTAGTATATACATATTTCTTTACTTCAAATATCTTTGCCCCGATATTCCCCAAAGTGGTTATAGACACTTCAAATATTTCGATACTTTAAAGTGCATTTCAAATATTCACAAACAGTACGAACAAGAGTAACGAGAATATATTTGCATTATTTTGAGAAATTGAACGTCATATTAGTGCTACAATAAAATTATTATATTTGCTTTGTAGTAATTTACAGCGCAGTTTAAACAGCTTTGTACTGTTCTTAAATATGTATGAGGTCATAATGGCCCAAAATCTTCAGTATAATTCTTTCCACACAGTTTTATCCGCTTGGCCCCTTATAGAATAAACTCAATGCTTGTTAAAATCTGCATAGCAGTTTATTTATTACATTACAGATTTTAGTTGACGCGAACAGTCGCGGTGGCAGACTTAGTTTCATAAAAGTAGTGATCACTATTTTAAGCTTTTGATTTCATTCGTTTTCTCTGAAGATCAAAGGAAGAGACATATTAAAAAAGACTAAGTAATTTCTAATTTTCGGAGATACAACGGATCAGCCTAGTAAAGCTGATATACATAGTATCGCGGCCGGTCTAAATGTTAATGGACTCGGACAATACTATGCAAATAACAGACTGATATTGGTATCGTAATGTATTCCTATCCAATATGCGGAGCCCTTCCTCTGCAAGGGCTACCTCGGGCCTATTATTACACAATGTAGTGCCTTCGGAGCTTTAAGTCTTTGTTTTGGAGACAAATTATAGTTCAGTATTATATTTGTGTGTAAGTTGGAGAATGTTAGTGGGCAATCGAGAGTTTAAGCCTAAAGACCTCTGACACTGTCTGAGTATCTGTATAAAGAGTCTTTTAAGTACGATAGCGCTCAAATTGAAAGTCACTAGCATATATACCGAAGCTCAACATGACTTTACATGCAACTGTGTATTATGTTTTAGGAAAAAAATAAAAAACATAAAATATTGACATAGACTTCTTTTATTACAAACATTAATTGCACATAAGAATGTTTCATACAAAAATATATTCTTAATTAAAAATATTCCCATTTTAAACATATTATAAAATTGTAATGAAGTCTCTTCGCTGGATGATTGCTATCCACCGCCTCGTAAGGAACTGTTCAGTTTTATCAACAAAGCTGTATCTTTAGATGAAATCAAGTTCACACATCAGATGTCAAGATTTTTTTCACTAACTACCTATTACATATAAATTCATAAATTGGAAGATATTTAAAAATAACTTTACATAGAATAACACTAAGTTTCATAAATTATAATTACACGATTAATAATTGACAAAATTCAAGCCAAAAACAATTATAATTGTGATTATTTTAAAATTTGTTATTTAGATTTCTTTTACATCAACAAGTATTAACAAACTATCGTATCTATATTTTATTTACACGTCGTGATGGTATTATGGTAACGATTCGTCTTTGACTTAAATTTTACATTACTAACACGTGGATTGGTTCAAATTAAAACAATCCTAATCCTCAGATATAATCGCGAATCCACAAGAAGCGAGATTAATGATTATATCATTAGGAGAAAGTGATTATTAATCCTCTCAAATCCACGGTACGATATATCACACGGAATAACAGCATTTGTGATAGATTTCAAGATGTATTATGACAGTAATATTGCTTATATTTAATTTTACAAATGACAATTTTATAATCATTTTTATAATGAGAAATGACATGTCATTTTCTCAGAACACACAGAATAGAAGTAGTTTTAATAAATAACTCTTCATAATTCTTATTAATTGTTTTTCGATCACATTATTTAAATGTTCAAATTAACCAAAAGATATAAATTTAAAGCACAAAGATAAAGTAATTTAAGACACAAATATAACTTCATCAATTATTTACTAATCAGTATCTCTTGGATTATTTAGAAAGACTTTCTTTCTTGTTTTTAAAAAGACTTAATTATTCAAACTGCGACACAGATAGAAATGAAAGGAAAATGAAATGGTACAATAATTAAATCAGAGAGTCTGAATAAAGGTGTGACACATTAAGGTACTAAGGGCCGGAACTGCGTTAAGCGGATGCCCGCGCGGTTTCATACAAAAGTGAACCGTCGCGTGCGGTTTCATACAAAAGTGAACCGTCGCGTGCGGTTTCATACAAAAGTGAATCGTCGCGAGCGCCCGTCGCGTGCGCCCGGTTAACGCAGTTTCGGCCATAATGGATTTATATTTTTACCTGTGATCTATTGACGTAACGTAAAAAAACATAAAATATCTTCATTGTGATGTTTCAGATTTATTAATGTATCACACACCTTTTCGAATGAAATTGTACAATTATAACTACGGTAACTTTGAGCCTACGCACTAAACTATAAACAAAATTAAACGCATAAAGTTGTGACGTCTTGTGTGTCAATTCAAACTAATGATGTTACGTGACTATGGCTACATTTGTTTCCAATAAAGTTGAAAGATGCCGATATATTTCTCATCATGTAACTTCGTGACACAAACATATTTATTTAATGACCTAATGAAATTTAATCATGACACAAGTCATTATGTCACTAATCCTGCAATCATAAAGTTTATGGCACATGAATTTCAATCCTACATTGAAATTAATGTGCCAAAAACTTTATGATTTCCAATCCTACTTATAAAAATCTTCCTAACGTGTTAGTATATATATCAGCAACTTTTAACTTCATTTCACTTGGAAGTCACAGTATAATATGGCAACAGGATTCTATTATACTGAATTTTTGGTTTATTTCAATCCACATCTTTTTAAGACGAAGTAGGGACAAATAATCGGTTCTAAGCGCTTTTAGCTGGTAAAATGGTTAAATTAAACTTTATTGAAAAGTAAACTAAGTAAAGTAATCATTCAAAAATTAAAGGATCGACTACAATCCAATTGTAACCTTATTTTCATTGCACCTAGGTACATATTTTATTAAAATAAAGCGCTTAGTATAATCTGCACCTTATCAACACCGTGACGCATATCACAACACAAACGCGGTAAAACGTTTTGTTCGAACTATAACAATTTCATTAAGATATTTAATTTAAACTAAATTATTATAACATTACAATAAATCTAGCAACATTATCTAAATCTAATTAAATACTCCTGACTTCTTTTTAGCGTCAACTTCGAACATTATCACACATTTAATATATTTCATTTTTTAATAGTAAGTAGAGAAATCGTAAGTAGATTATATCGAATAGAATTTTACTTTTTCTCTCTTCATTTGTGAGTATTCAACTCAAGAAAAAGCTTAATAAGAAATTATAAAAATAAATTATAGTAACGTGAGAAATGTTTAAGGGATTGTTTACAGTTAGCAATTTAATGACACAAAATGTCATGGAGAATATACGTACGGTCGGCCAAGAAAGTGGTCTACCACTTTTGACAAAAGTTTCTGCGAGATGTAACGATCGCTAAGGTTGACTTTTCTATGCACAATTATGTTATGACGTTTAAAATTGACCTTGTTGTTTCATGACATTCAAATGAATCTCAACCGTAGGGTGGTAGACCACATATTTGGCTGACCGTACATGTTGTTTGAGACCAAAGAGTTCGTAATTAGTAGAACTAATTTATTTTACGTAGATATTACATTTCTTTAAACCGCATCCTGCGGTGAGCCGCAATGCGGCGATTAAAAGTTCATATAACGATTAGGTCATTGCCCTTTAGGTAGCAATCTTGAATATAAAACCAAAATAATGACTCACATAGATATTTTGAATACAAGAATATAGAATTATACAGTTCCGCAAAGCAATCAACTTTGTATAATTTTGATGTTATTTTAATATTGCGAGCGAGCGACCATCAAAGGAAACACGTATACGCGAATTTAAATTATAAAATATTATAAGATAATTATGCTTTTGTGAAACAGAAACGTTTTGAAAATATAAACGTTCAGGTAAATTGAACAATCATTATTTCATTTTCGTAACAATATGAAATTTCCGTAAAATATTTGTCATATTATATTAAACTACAAAATTGATCTGTAATTTTGAGTGTTCAGCCAAATCGCTTAGTATGGACCTTACTTTAACACGTATTAGTATAACATAAACCAATACAATGGTCCGTAACATTATTAAATTTAATTCGTAATTCATTTAACTAGGAATTGTGACCGAATATCACTTAAAAACTTAACCTCTACTACTACTGCAACGTTTTTACGTCACATGGAGATTATTGTCTACTTTTTTGTGTAATACAAAGTACTTGTTTATATCAATGTATAAAAGTACTTTGTACTTGATGTAGAAATATGGCAAGATACGTATTTATGAAAGGGACGCATTGACTAAAAATTTGGTCATGACTAAAGACCACACTTTCATTTATTATTTGGTCATGATCAAAAATGTCAGACAGCCAAATTGTAAAATGTGTTACTACGGGTTTTTTCGTGGTAAAGAAGGTTGTTTTAGTAACTAAACCATTTCTTACTAAAACAACCTTTTTTGCCGCGAAAAAACTCTATACGTTAATAATTTGTAAAAATCGCGAAAGTTTGAAAAAGACGATTGTAAAATGTATGTTAAACATTTTAAACTTTTGTCAAACTGTTGACGAAAATCTGTCAAAAACAAAATAGTCACGATGATTACTTGTGACCATTTTGGTCAACTCACACATATAATCTCCACAGTGACGCGTCTAACTTACTTCTACGATCACAGAGCTCGCTAAGTGGTACACTCCAGTAGTGGTTCCCTTTCAGGAACATTCTGGTCGTCTTGGTTCGGTTGTGTGGTCATGACGGTGACGTCATCGCTGGCTAGCGGCGAGTAGACGAGGCCTCGAGCTCGCTTCGCCTGGTCGCGGGTTCGGTGCGGTTTCCGACTCTGTTGGATTGACATATTTGGTTAGATATTAAATAAGTATTTTTAGTCATCGATCCTTCATGGATTTACAGCCTCCGTGGTCTTATGGTTTGAGCGCTCGGCTCATGATCCAGAGGTTCCAGGTTCGATTTCCGGTGGAGACAATTTCTCACAAAAATCTCTTTGTGAGACTGCCCTTAGTTTGGTTCACCTGGAATCACCTGATTGCCCGAAAAGTAAGACGATTCCGTGCTTCGGAGGGCACGTTAAGGCGGCGGTCCCGGTAACTTTCTACGGATAGTAGTCGTTACATGAGCCATGTCATGCCTTTGGCGGCTCAATAACTCTGACACCAGGATTGGTCAACTTGACCATACACTCGATGAAGAAGAAGAATGTGAAACCTGAATGAAGCTATTTTCTACAACTAAATTTATTTATTTATTTATTTATTTATTAAGACATTCCAGCAATATCATCACAAATATACTCGTAAAAAAAGTGTTCTTAAAACTAATTCCCGTGTGAGACATTTTTAAAGGAACGTACATCATTCAAAGAAAAACAATAATAAAAATGACAAAATGTTGCCCTATGCAATCTTAATTATGAAACATTAAAAAGAGATCAAGGAATAATATTATAATCTAAGTACGGAATAAAGATAAAGATATATAACAATAAATTTCCAAATTACAATAACAAAAATAGAATAACAAAAATAGAATAAAGTGAGTACAAATATAACTTTACTTATTAATATGGCGTTTTAATTTGTTTAATGTCGTTGAAAAGATATCAATGTCAACGTCATGCGAGTTTTCCAGCAGTTTACTAAATGAACTAATAAATCTATTAATGGGAGAGAACTTACCCGCGTTAGTACGATGGGGGTATAAATTAAACGGATTTGTAATTTTTAAGCGAGGCAGAGTACGGGGCACGGTCAGTTTTAACAGGTCCAGCACCTCTGGTGCATCATATACACTATTAGCAATTTTATACAGAGAAATCACCTCTGATGCTAGCCGGCGATGTTCAAGGGATTTCATTTTGAAGTAAGATAACCGAGTGGTGTAATCAGCGCGATATGGACAGCGATGATCTTTAAATGCCAGATATTTCGTATATTTATGTTGAACTTTTTCTAAGCGTTTAATATGAACTTTGTAGTGGGGGTTCCAAATTACTGAAGCAAATTCCAAATTACTACGGACATAAGAATTATAAAGACAATTGATTGTACTAATATTTTTGAATTTAATGCAAACTCTTTTAATGAAACCGAGTAATTTAAAGGCTTTTGAAGTTATTTTGTCAATGTGGGGTATGTAAGTTAGTGAACTGTCTAGTAATACACCCAAGTCACGAATTTGTTGGACCTGTACAAGAGGTACGTTGTCTATTGAATAATTTACTGGTATTTTAGTGCGTTTTCTTGAAAATATTATATAAAAGCATTTATCTGTATTCAAAGTCATCCCATTCATATCACACCAATCTTTGATACTGTTTAAGTCAGATTGAAGAAGTTTTATGTCATCTATGTTTCTAATTATTCGATATATTTTGAGATCATCAGCGAAAAGTAGACATTCACAATACTTTATAAAGGTAATAATATCATTAATAAATAATAAAAACAAAATGGGACCGAGGTGTGAGCCCTGTGGTACGCCAGAAGATGCTATAAACGAATAAGAGCTAAACCCGTTGACTGTAACCTTTAATTCCCGATTTGTGAGATAGGATCTGAACCAAAGCAATAATATGCCGTGAATACCATAATATTGTAATTTTTTTAATAGAATTTCATGGTTAACGTTATCAAAAGCACTTTTAAAATCTGTGTATATAGCATGAACGTCTAAACCAGAATCAATAGCCTGAGATAAATAAGTAGTGTATTTGATAAGATTGGTGTCAACTGATCTGTTTTTGCAAAAGCCATGCTGAGAGCTAGTAATAATATTTTTCAGATGGGACGTTAATACAGGACAAATAATAAGTTCAAATACTTTAGAAAATAAACTTAAAATTGATACGGGACGATAGTTATGAACGGCGCTCTTATCACCTTTTTTAAATATTGGGATAACATTAGCGCATTTCCATGCAGTAGGAAAAATTGCGGTCTTTAAGGATAATTCAAAAATTAATTTAAGAGGATAAGATAAATGCTTTTGAACTTTTTTAATAAAAAAAGGTGGAATCCCATCAGGGCCAGCGCCTTTACTGGGATCAATGTTTTTTAAGATATTGGATATGTTTCTTTCGCATATTTCTACACCCGCTAAGCATTGTTGGGTAAAGTCTGATTGATTAACTACAGTACTATAGGAAGTTTTGTCATTGGAATAAACGGAGGAGAAATGCGAAGCAAACATGTTACAAATATCGTCACCTGTATTAGCGGAAGAAGTGTTATTGTTCATTACATTTGGTATATTAGAAGCGCTCAGCCGATTCTGTTTTATATAAGACCAAAATTTTTTGGGATCTTTCCTCATTTTGTTTTCTATTAATACTATAGAGAATTTTGTTTTTGCTCAAAAAAGGTCGACCACACTGAATCTGAACAAATCTGAATAATATAACGCCCTCCGGTTTTAACCGCGTGGTGCCAATTCCCGTGGGAATTTCGGGATGAAAAATAACCTATATAACCTTCCCGTTGAATGTGTATATCCGTTTCAAAAAGAATTATGTATTCAAATCGGATTGGTAGTGTCTGAGATAAGCTCGGTCAAACAAACAGAAAAAAAGCTCTTCAGCTTTATAATATACTAACAGCGCCCCGCGGTTTTACCCGCGTTGTGCCCGTTCCCGTGGGAATTTCGGGAATTTTTTTACATAAAAACCTTCCTCTTGAATCACTCTACCTATTACAAAAAACCGCATCAAAATCCGTTGCGTAATTTTAAAGATTTAAGCATACAGACAAACAGACAAATAGACACGAAACAGAGACGACTTTATTTTATACTAGCAGCGCCCCGCGGTTTTACCCGCGTTGTGCCCGTTCCCGTGGGAATTTCGGGAATTTTTTTACATAAAAACCTTCCTCTTGAATCACTCTACCTATTACAAAAAACCGCATCAAAATCCGTTGCGTAATTTTAAAGATTTAAGCATACAGACAGACAAACAGACAGACACGAAAAAGAGACGACTTTATTTTATACTATGTAGTGACTATGTAGTGATTCTTCTAGCGGGGCGTTCGTCAAGATCACGCATTAACTGGTTTCTTAAGTTTCAGCGAACACTACTCATTTTTAATTGAAACTATGTACGTATACAGATACACTTCGCTTTTACTTTACACTAGCAGCGCCCTGCGGTATTACCCGCGTTGTGCCCGTTCCCGTGAGAATTACGGGAATTTTTATACATGTAAACCTTCCTCTTGAATCACTTTATATATTTTAAAAAACCGCGTCAAAATCCGTTGCGTAGTTTTAAAGATCTAAGCATGCATAGGGACAGACAGATAGACAGACAGCGGAAAGCGACTTTGTTTTACGAGTTTTATCTGACGTTTCGGCTCCTGTTCAGGAACCGTGGTCACAGAAGAGTGGACACGGTGTTTGTACTGCCATGTTTTCAATTTATAAATGAGATTTTTTTCCCAATAGCTCCCATGGATTATCCACCATAATTAAACCGCAGATAATCCGCGATTAAAATGATTCAATGCGCTCACTTCAATAAGGATTAATTTTAAAGCTAATTGCTTACAAGCGGACTTATTAAGGGAGAGGGCGAAATGGGCAAAGATATACAGATGTAAGTTAATGTTCTTGTGGGTATGATGAAGTATTTAGAGTATTTCTGGGTAAGGTGTGGTTTTGTAATCGTAAATAGATTAAACCATAAAAATATCATTAGTTCTCGTACTTAGAAAATGTAGTAACCTCAACACAAGCCTAGACGATACAATATGTATTTTTATATCATTTTTCTACTTTTTTAACCATAGAAATGGGCCTTACTTCATGCAAAAATCTTAAAAATTTATACTTTTCATAGGCGAAGAAACAAAAACTCTTTCCTAACTTCCATTTTAAATCAACAGATTCACATTTGTTTTAAGTCATCAAACCCGCCCAAACAAACACCATCCTGAATCCGGCCCCTACAGGTCTATTGCTGGTTTCAAGTTACAATCCAACATTGGATTAGGTTTTCAATTAGTTTCAGTATTCCAGTCGGCGGTTAAACGGTGCGTGTAACATGACCAATAATTTGTATGACCTTAGGACTATTACTAAACTTGATTAATGCTGTCATTAGGCACGTTAGTGTTACTAACTGAAATGATTACATGAATGAGGTATACGTACGTACTGTTACGTCATTAATTCATTACGGATAGGGTAGTGGTCAACCTTGGAATTTTAAGACCGCCTAAAGGCCTTTGACATGGTCTAAAGATTGAACCAATCGGGAACGGCAGCTTAATGAGCCCATCCTAAATGAATTACTCAGTACTGTCTATCTATATCATACATACTATCTGGACAATTATTGTAGGAAGTAGTTTGATTGTCAGATTGGAAAAATTAGATTTTATTTTGTATGATAAACACTCACGTGGCAGGTTATAATATAAAGGAATAGAGCTGCTACGTTTTATTCTGAAATTCCCATTTGTATAACAAGGATAATTCCGAAGGGCGCTACTATCTTATACATGGACCACAGTCACACCCACCTGTAACACAACGAGTACAGCGACGAACAAGAGCCCGGCCGCCGCGCACACCATAAGGATTACTCCGACGACGTTCGGCGCCGCTTGCTCGCTCGACACGGTGTGAAGGGCGCCGTACTCCGCTATACGACGCTTACCGGCCACCGATGAGTTTATACAATCACCTGTGTAGATACATTAAAAAAAAAATAGAAATTAATAAAAACAGCAAAATAAAGACACACTTATAGTTAAAAAACTATATTATTATGGTAGATATAAAAAACTAACAATACTTCGATAAGAACTGAGCTAAAGCTTAAAACTTCTCATCAGATTATTATATATTTGATTATTAAGCCATACAATACACCTACAGTACTACCACATTAAAACCGTCCATTATTCGCCCAAAATGTTGAATTCACTATTAGTATTTGTAATAAATTTAATGAACCATTCACAATCATTGGTTCACATAACAGTACAATAATCAAAACACAATTACCAGTATCCGGATGACAGTGACAGCAGTCGACGTCGGTCGTGGTGCCGCTCTTCTCGGCACAGCAAGGCACGCATTGGTTGTTCAACCTGCAACGAACGCCATGTTGTAAGCACGCCGCAAACACGCGTATTGGTTGAATGTGTTTAATGAGTTCGTGCATTACGAGAGTTGATTCACTTCCGTTAATAATTAGGTATGGAGTATTGTGGATGTAGTTCACTAGAAATATAATATTTGTAAGCGAAAATGTTCTAGGGGTTAGGGTATAGAACATTAAATTTGGAAATATTTATTTATTTCAACTAGGTAATAAGGAGAATAATTGAAAGAACTTATAAACCAAATACTTATCCGTAGCATACAGCGCATACGCAAACATTATTTTATTTAGATTTAAGGTATTTTTGTCTTTAATTGTATGTATAATTTGTGTCTTTGCTGTTAATAAATATTTTTCATTTTCATTTTCATATAACACTAGCTGTGCCCCGCGGTTTCACCCGCAGCGCCCCCGTTCCCGTGGGAATTTTGAGATTTTTATTCCCTATAAACCTCACGGAGCCCGAGACCTTTCCAACGAATGCAAAACCGTGGAAATCGGTTCGTGCGTTCTGGAGTTATAGCGTCAGGGAGGAAAACCCGACTTATTTTTATATAGTAGATTAGTTGAAAGAAATTATAAACTAAATACATATTCCAAGTTAACAGCATTACGAATCGAACACCGCACTTTGGCACATCACGAATTATTAAATAACACGAGATTATTAAAAACTGTACTACACTGCACTTTTATTTTCCATTTTATCCTGACATTTCAGTCCTTTATAGTAGCCGTGATAGGAAAAATGACACTTTAACGAGTTAGACACTTAACACCTACTTTAAAGAGACGCGCTTCCAACTGGTATAATCAATAACTACGCTTTATGTCGCGGGTCCGAAAAAAATAGTGTTGTATATAAAAATATAGTGCCAATACAAAAAAAAGTCTGAAATGTTTCACTGCTGGACAAGGGCGTCTTATCCCACTGAAGATAAAAGTGCGGTGAGGTCCTCACCCTGAGGAGGATTAAACGTAATCAAATCACCAAGCTTACCTACTACGATAAACGAGTTTCAATAAGTGTCTTAAAAATTGGTTAAACTCAAAACTAATACAATAATATCTTCGCGACGAACGTAATCTAAATAAGCCGCTTACATCAAAACACATTAAAAGTATTTGAACAGCAACATCTCATTTCGTCCACGATCATCAAACAACGCAAATAATGCCAAAGAAAAATACAAATAGTACTTAAATAAAGCCTCGTTTAATAATAATGAAAAGAAAACCTCAAATTGAACTGACAAAAGGCTCGTTTATCGTTAAAGTACATGCAGATTGTACAGTTTATTGTTTTATATCGAATCGATCTACCTCACAGCCGAGGCAGTAACCGCATCATAAGCTGTGCACACACGCGTCTTCACACGTATCAAATCCTTTGACACTCGTTCGGCTTACGAGCCTTTTAAACATCTTCAAGCCCTTTTAGGTTCCAAGCCAATGCCTTTACAGTGTCTGAGCCTTGTCAAGATGAAGGCAACTCTCAAATCGACGTCTTAAGTTGAAGGGCAACTAGTGTGCTCAACAACGTACAAAATAAACGAAGCGAGGCGTTTTATTAAATCCCTCGAGGTGCCCTGAAACGGCTTATGTTAAAGCAGTATTTATTTAATTCTAGCAGCGCCCCGCGGTTTTACCCGCTTTGTGTCCATTCCTGTGGGAATTTCGGGATGAAAAATAGCATATGTTAATCGTGGATAATGTAGCTTTCGAATGGTGAAAGAATTTTTAAAAACGGTCCAGTAGTTTTTGAGCCTATTCATTACAAACAAACAAAGTTTTCCTCTTTATAATATTAGTGTAGAAGTGTAGATTTTCAGGTATGAAACTTAAGCCGCCTGTAATCTTAGACCTGTTTAAAACTAAACTGTTTGATATAAACGAAATCTTTGTTTTGTG
Organism: Cyclophora albipunctata; assembly: GCA_963082685.1. Classification (NCBI taxonomy): domain Eukaryota; kingdom Metazoa; phylum Arthropoda; class Insecta; order Lepidoptera; family Geometridae; genus Cyclophora; species Cyclophora albipunctata. Next base: position 2,398,341 of record OY720128.1, read on the forward strand.
ACAGATAATCTTACTAAAGTCTTGAGGAACTTTCTGACTTTATTTTTTTCTATTAAACTTACGACCTATAAAGATAACCTCTTTACAATAGTTGCGAACATTTCTTTGTAAATTGGTCTTGTCTTACTGCTGGGCAAAGGTGTCTCCCCGAAACACTGTCTTGTTTTATATGAACACACTAGCAGCGCCCCGCGGCTTTGGCCGCGTTGAGCCCGTTCCCGTAGGAATTTTCGAAAATCCTTTCTTAGTGTGCACTTACGTCACTTGAAGAAACTTCCTGCCAAATTTCATGTTTCTAGGTGTAGCGGTTGAGGCTGTGCGTTGATTATCAGTCAGTCAGGACTTTGAATTGTATATATTTATATATATAATTGACACCCAAAGGTCTTCGCCGACAACTATGCAGCGCATATTGTTGACTCCGGGCGGGAATCAAACCCGAATAAATAAATATTAATTTTTAGTTAAAATAGAGTCTAAAAGATCGAATTACATTTTTGTACATTCACAACCAGTATCCAAACTTAAATTATTGCCATAGATAGATTATATTTTATACTAGCAGCGTCCCGTAGTTTTACCCGCGTTGTGCCCATTCCCGTGGTAATTTCGGGATCAAAAATAGCCTTAAACAATCGCGTTGAATGTGCCTATCCATTACAAAAAGAATTATTGAAATTGGCTTTGTAGTTTCTGAGATTAGCGTTTAAACAAACAAAAAAGAACTCTTCAGCTTTATTAAATTACTATAGATAGGTGATTGAGAAAGGCCGTAAGATTGTTACAAAGGACAATACAATATGAAACAAAGTTTGCGTCTGTTTTCTAGTAGTTTTTAAAGAATCCGGGGAGCCCCGGGGCTCGATATTGAACACTGGCTTGGAAATGACACGCCAAGTTTTACCTGCGCCAACAGTTGCAGGAGTTCTACTCCATTTTACGTCTTATCTAAAGCATACTATTGACCTAAAGGAAATACTGAAGCGAGGTCAATTTTAGACATATTTAAATTGGAGCAAAGTTTCGGTGAACGGAAACGAATGTCTACTATTGTGGTATGTGTTACATGTATACAATGTGTTCGTAATATGATATTTTAAATTATTAATTTAAGGAAAACATATTAAATGTAACATGATATTAATAAGCTAAAACTTCAAGTAGGTATGCGAATGAATTTAACAAAAGCTTACAATTCGACAAAACATTTGGGGCAGTGATTTGAGGCCTTGATATATCCATGCCTAAAATAATGCTACTTACAAATCTATGGTGCTGAAAGCGATTATTTATTACGTTAAAAAAGCGTTTGGGTAAAGCAATCACGATTTTTATTCATATCATTTTAAAGTGACCACACTGTTAATGTCAAATCACTGCACCAAATTTATAAATAGTCATCCCAACGTAATATATGACCATTATGCCACTTACCTATCCAGCCTCAAAGGTCTCGAACAGGCAGTGCAAGCGAACTGCCCTTCAGCAGAACACTCCCTACAAGTCGAATGGCAGGACTTGCAAGCTCCAGACCTCGTGTCATAGTACTGAGACCTCAAGCACTCCATGCAGATGTTTCCGTCTAACATGAAGTGGTCGGGGCAGGACTTGCACCGGAGCGGGCCGGAGCCATCGCATTCGCGGCAGTAGTGGTGGCAGTGACGGCATTCACCGTGAGTCTGGTAGAAACCTGGGGATGGAAGTGGTTTTGAGGGTTTTTGATGAAGCTTATGATGATTATGATGATGGTAGTTCAAATAGCTTCAAGTTTCCAATTTAGGTTGAAATATTTTGACTCTAACTTCGTGGTATCTTCGAGACACTCTTGTTGGGAAAAACTTTTGTAACAAAGGTTTCGATAACAGTGTGAATCAGAATACAAAAAAAAGTATGACATAAAAAAAACTTACTAGCAGATAAAAATGGAAAGAACTCCGTCGATAAGAGCATATCTTCGAACGTTTAACAAGAAGCAAATATTCAAGAAAAACTATGAAATCAAGTATATTCCCAAAATCTTTCACATATCCTCACACACACATTACCGTACCTTGAGGACACTCCGGATGGCACTCTCCAGCGGCCAGCCTCCATCCTGTAGGACAGGAGGCGCACTGATCCCGACGGGGTCCAATACAAGTGCGACAGGATAGGTAGCACTTTGAACAAGTGCCTCGGTCAGCGTAGTATCTGTGTGCAAGGGCAAGGTCAAGGTCAAGCTTTTAAAGGCATCCCTTGGTCTTTGATGGTATAATTCAAAAGATTCTGTGAGGATGTCATGTTTCGAAGGTTATGGTGGCATTGGCTGATATATCACAATGATCTCTTTTGGTAATGTTTGTAACATACGTGAATTTACTACTGACATTGATATTTCTTCATAAGAAGTGTCTTTTTGATAATTATGTTGAGGGTTCTTAGAGTTTTGAGCTTCTTATGGGACAAAAATGAATTAATATTTGGTTTCAGAAGCTCAGGACAAGTTCATAACAATTACAATTGTTTTCAATCCAACGCGTAACTTACCCATCAGCACAAGCAGTCCTGCAAGCTCCTGACTGCAGCCTCAGCGACCCTGAGCAAGTGGTGCAGTTCAACCTTGAAGCGCAGTTGGAACAGCCGTGCACACAAGGCACACATCTGCCTGCTTCCGCGTAGTAACCACTACTGCACTCTGTCACACATCTGCTGAAAGTGTAGGTTTGATCAGGGTTTGGTACTAGGGAAGTCATTTATTTAAAAGAACGGTGGTCGAACTGAGACGTGGGATCTAAATAGGACTACCGTTGATTAGTATACTGATCTGATATATGGACGAGTGCATCAAAAAGAACGTTCATTTTTTGTGCCACTAATGGAGCATCTTCCTAAATAGTCCCTAGCATAAGCTGTTAAACTTTTAGGATTTTCTCACGAATAGATAAGTCACGGACTTAAAAAACTGGTCTACTATTCAATATACAATACTCGTTTTAATAAAACAAAAAACGAAGTCACCTGTCCAAAAGTATCAATGCAACCCAAACTGACCCCTATAATCCGTAATTGATTAATCAATTCAAGCCATCGCAAACTCGGAAACACATTAAAATCCCTATATCTCAACAGCATACATACAATTAAACGTTATAATATACAGAATGGGAGTCAAGTCACGTATGTGTTACGTAAAAAAGGTGGTTCGTTAAGGTATTCGGCATGAAAATGTAATAAATTACGCGAAGGGTCGAATATTTAAGTCGTTCGAGTGGACAATGAGCACACGTGAAATTATGATTAATACCACACTTATATTTTTGGGTTATGCTCTGCAGATTGGGAGCTGGGAATTTAATACGGCTTTAAATCGATGTCAAGTTTTTTTTCAAAATCAGGATGCAGTTCGAAAAATCATGTATTTAATAAATAATTCATAGCATATCTATGCCTATATAATACAGCTACAGAGTTTGTTTTTTTATTTGTTCGAACGTGCTAATCTCGTGAACTACCAGGCCGATTTCAATAATTCGTTTTGTAATGGAAAGCTACAATCAAGGGGAAGGTTATAGGTATATGATATTCATCCCAAAATTCCCACGGAGACAGGCACAATGTGGGTTAAACCGGGACGGGGAGCTGTTATTGTGTATAAAAATTTAAATAATTCTATGTCAGTTTATTAGGTGTTAAGCTGTTGTAGACAATATTTTAGACTGAGGGCTTTAGACAGTCTAAAACTTCATCAGATTTGGTCACCAACTTAATGTGCGAGATGAAGACATTAACTGTCTTAAGTTGCGTTGTTAACACTTATAACTTTTGAGTTATGACAATGTTACGGAGGCTGATTAAAGTTGCCATAGTTTAAATGAGATAGCATAATAATGTTTGTTCCATACAAATACGTACCTATCATACAAATTCTATCGTTTATAATATAAAACTTGATGACAAGAACGGATGGGATCCAGATGTCGATAACATTTGGTTTCATACGTCGAAAACAAATCGTTTTATATTATAGAATAGTTTCTGAAACGGGCGTTTTATCTGAACTAAGCTCGCACTAAAATATGTTGCCGTTTAATCCTTAGCACAAAAAAGAGAAAATCTTTTTCGTAGAATTAAATATAGTCTACTGAAACTACTCCCAATATTTATAATAACTACGACTCCAAAATAAATTCTCTTTGTGCTGAAAAAGAGTATTGAAAAAAGCAAAGTTGTTCCTTATAAAATTATTTGCGATGAATTGACTACAAAGGGAACCCTAGCCATTGAGCGTAAATAATTTATCAAGTAACAAGTGAAGTTAAGGCATTTCCCTTCTGTTCGTTATTAACATAATTTATTAGAATATTTTCTTTCGCGAAAAACTTCTTGAAAAACAGTAAAGAAGAATAATTGTTTAACCAGTTGTGAACAGTGCGCCATTCCGAGTTAAATTATAATCGTCTCAAAAATATTATTACGTGACCTCGAATGACTTATTAAGGCCTATCCTATTTTATTCTATTAAAAGGGCACCACAATTTCAGAATATTTATGTAATCTGTTCAATAATCAAGGTAAAACTTTTATAATTTTTCAAAAAATGAACTAACCTGTAATCCTGCAAGAGGTTAGGTGAAGGGCAGGTCAGACATTGGCCATCAGACTCGCCGTAACAAGCCTCGCATCCCGTGTGGCACTGCTGACAGTCCTGTCCGCTCACAAACTGTCCCGCGGCACATCTTTCAGATCCAACCGGCACACATTTACCCTTCTTATTTAACTCCCATTTCGATTCACATGTGAGACATAAAGTACTGGTGCAAGTATCGCAACCGATGGGACATCTAGAAAAAAACGTAATTTAAATACTTATTCCTCTCAGACAGCAAATAATGTGTATTGTAAAGGAATGCACGATCACTCACTTCATACATTCTCTCCGTTTTTTATCCGCGTAATAACCGCTAGGACAAGTGGCCACGCATTTTCCCTCCATAGCGTAACTCGAAGGGTGGCACGTCACGCACTGATTTTCACGGGGTCCCTGGCAAGTATCACACGAGTTGTGGCATCTAGCGCACATGTAGTCATCAGTCTCATAGAAAGACACTGGACAAGACGCCATGCATGTACCATCGTGTAGTAGTAAGTGGTGTTCGCATGAGGTACAAGCGTCAGCTTTTTCGGAACACGTGGCGCAATGGGAAGCGCAAGGCCTACACGTCGAAGCTTCAGTATCTTCCCAATAACCATCGGGACATTGTTGCAAACACACTGCCAGATCAGCCACCAGTAAATGTGCCGGAGCGCAATTCAAACACGAATCTTGACCAGGGCCAACGCAAGTCTCACAAGACTCGTGACACGGCCAACAAACACCGCCTTGGTTCGTGTAACTCCTTGGTGGACAACGTGACACGCAGGCGTCATCTAAACGGTAGTGCTTACACGCAATGCATTGAGTAGGTCCTTTTCCATAGCATCCTTGAGAATCGCATTCGGGGTCACATTCGTGCATGACGCGCTTGTCGTTACTATCGGCGAGGACATTCTCCCCATGCGGTGAAGGGACGTTATGTCCGTCGAGACGGGCTACCGCCTTCTCTGGCTCAGAGCCGGCGGCAAATAAACTTGGAAAGTTTTGATAGCTGGCAAACGCGTCAGTATTGTAAAAAGAATCACCGATAGATTCATAGCCGTCCGCAGACGTGGGGAAAGCAAGCGGAGGGGCGCCTTGCGAAGGTCTCTTATTCCTCAATCTGATCGGATCAACTGCTGTACCGTAGAATATTAACTGCCATTTCTTGAGTACGCCTGCTTGATTAACGTGTCTGTTACCACCGTTCACTACTTGTAACTTCCATCGTCCTTCAGCATGTTCACCCCAGAAATGAACACTGAGGAATGGCCAATCATCGAAGTTTGAGCTGACGACATCACGTGGTCGCTCAAACAGTAACGTCGAAACTGTTCCCATTGGTGATGTCAGGAGTATTCTTAAATTACCTCGTGGGAAGAATCTAAGTGATATTTTACACTGAACGTGTTCAAGATATCTAACTTCATTAACAGTGCCACTGCACCCATTAACATCCATGTGAGTGTTCAAAGTAAAACCGAATGTAGAATCAACTTGCTTATCTTCGTTTATTTCTTGTGATTTACAGATGTGCTGAGGCGGGACGGATACCCATTGTTCTGCTAAACTAACCATTTCTGATGCATCCATCAACCCATAACCGAATTTGTGACTAACTTTTCTTTTGACTCCGTTTACAATCCACCCGCCTTCTTTTTCTAACGGTTGTGGTCTGGATGTTAACACTACCAAGTATTGCATGTCTCGCCAAGTCAGCTCTGCGTTTGCTTCTAGTGCGAGAGCACAAATACCCGCTGCTAAAGGAGCAGAAGCTGATGTTCCCGTGTGCTCTACTGTACAAATATGATCTGATCGAAGCCTTCCATCCATATCAACTGTGGCAACACTTTTGTCATGTCCTGGAGTGCCTGAACTATATGTTGTGGCTAAAGTAGATGAACACTCTTCAAGGTACCAAGGTTTGTAACCACCTTGAGTGGCACTAGATATAGATAGCGTAAATATACTGTTTGTATAACCGTCACAATTACAAGAGTCTGTGTGTCTACCACCGTTTCCTGATGCCCAAACGAATATTGATCCTTTACCGCGACGTCCACTTGTTACTCCATAAATGAAAGCCCTGCAAAAATGTATCAATAAATATAAGTTCGAACTAAAACGTATTCATTGCACAATCTGTCAGTTTCTATGTTTACCTTCTGGCCAGTGGTCCAGGTCCATCAACTGTTTTCCCATCATCTTCGGGTCCCCACGAAGCGCTGTATATATCAATATGATCAGGATTTAACCCCAAAGCTCTCGCTTCAACGGCATCATTGACTACTCCATCCAACATTCTAACTCCACCTATACTGGCATTATAAGCTATTCCTACGCCACAGTATTGGTTATATGCTACGGCGGCAACTTCACCGGCACATCTGGTACCGTGTTTGTTGTCGCCATTATCTTGAGGCATGGGGTCGTCATCATTACCGTTAATGTCAGTTGAGGCTACGGGATCCTATAGAAAAAAGGACATTATAACATTCATGGCTCAAATTTTTAGAATACTATTTATTTCTTGTTGATAAAATTGCCACTTACATAATTTTGGGCCAGATCAGGATGATTAGTCTGAATTCCGTCATCCAGAATTGAGACAACAACTCCTTTGCCCGTATAACCTTTCTGCCATGCCGGCGCAACATTCATATCCAGGCCATCTTTGGCCCCTCCGTTCTAGAAAGAAACGAACACAGTGTTTATAACTGCCCAAATGTTGAAAAATATATTCATATGAATGGTGAAATTTAGCAAGCTGGTTGAAAGTCAAGCCAATAGAAATGGAGTCGTCAGTTATACCTTTCTACGTACCAGATACCATTGCTCCTTAAACAAAGGATCGGGGAAGAAAGAGGAGGCTGCTAGGGCTCTGTGGTGAGTCCTATGGGTAGGAAGTCGGCGGGAAAGCTGCGCGAACGCAGACCTATCGTAAGGAGAGTAATCACGTTTCTTTCTTCGTTTTTCTTTTTGCTGTTCAAACCATTTTACCTGCAACAACACAAACGATAAACATTCTCGTCTTCTACATCTTTAAAATTAAAAGCTTCATACAAAATTACCCTCGTATACGTAAACACTATGGGGTATCAGATAACTAATTAGACAAAACACAAGTTGGTGTAAACAAAGCAAATGCTCAACTAACAAGGCAACCTTTAAGTTTTACATCAATTAGAACAAGTATCACTTCAACCTCACAATTAGCGCTTCCCTTACGATGCAATTACTAGATTGTTATCCACTGGATACTAGCCAAGTAAAGAGACAAAGAATGTTTCAGCAAAGTCGCACTCGATTAAGATAAAACCCGCATTTTATCTTACTTTGAAGTTAGAGAAATGTCTGATCATTAGTTTACGACAAAATATTTTCCGCATTAAAGGCCTAGTTTATTACAGATATTATTTGTATATTCTCGATCCGAAATTCGACTATAAATGTAGCATTATTTTGATAAGTACAACATAATATTTCGTACGCATCAATTTCAGTTTGTATCTAGAAAATTTAGAACACATTTTCGTTGTAAATAGTTCATATACCTAAAGAGAACTAAAACCAATTGAACAAAACACATAAAGAAAGTGCCATGTTAAAAGAGAAATAAGTGAGCGAGAATTATATCCCCACCTTAAACCGAAACAGGCAAACTCGAGCAATTTAGGAGATGCAATTTCACAGTCGTTGGAACACGACAGCCACCGAGGGAAAATAGCACCAGCGAAGAGTATTAGCATGAAAAAGAGAGAGCTCGTCAGACCTCCACTAATACTCATGTACCTACATTATGTTATGGGCCAAATGGTAACTAGGACGGTATTTACATAGCCCTCAATGCGTTTATTACAGCGAGCGCAACGACATTCGAGACATGCGTATTGCGTAGATTTTCATATTAATACTCTATATTTAAATTTGATGTCGTCATATTTTCAATACACCGCATTTAGTATTAAGTAAGTCCAAGTGGGTTAGTAGCGAAAATTGTTTTCGGAGTGTGTCCGCCTCAGGCCTCCGACATGATCTAACGATTGAAACAATCGGGACCGAGAACTTAGTCTTGAAAACTTATAAAAAATGTATAACCATTACGAAATTTTAGGTATTCATTACTCCTTTTCACAAGGACATTTAATGAATAAACTTTTTAGCAGTGGCGTAACAATACCACCAAAAATCTGTACTCTACATTTTCACGTCACTAATTTCGTTACATTTGCAACCAGAATCCGTCTGCGGAAAACAAAAGCTTGGTGAAAATACGGTTACCAAAAGAAAAAATAAGGTATGGAAACATATTTTTAAAATTCTATTCTCGGTAAATTGTGTTGTCTTAGGTACTCTAATTTCATTAGCAGCAGTAGCGTGTTGGCTAGGGGATCGTTCATAATAAAACACGTAAAGCTTTTAGCAGAGGAGGGTGAGGGAATGTTTCATCTCTAATCTCTACAAAGTGTTATCGTCCCGTGAACGAAGATCCTTTTTCAGACGTCAAGCAGAAAATTTTTAACACTCCATTTTCGATGAGTTTTACTAATAGTCCGGGATGTGTCGTACATGTTTGGACATCACTGCGCTAAATAAAGATTTACTCTTTGATTATGTGTCTGTGTATGTGTTATTTCATTAATATCATGAACAATTTCGCCCTTACCCCAAATTAATTTAAGGGTAACGGAGGGAGAATTGTCGCGAATATTTAATTTGCGGCATCTCTACAACGAACAATGCCGGGACAGTGCCACTGTTTGTCAGTCTCCGAGTAATTTAATAAAAAACCCGCAGCGTGTACCCCTCCTATCCCTACACTCCCCCTTTCCCTCGCACTGCATAATTATGACAAACGCCAAGGAATAACAATGCAAAATACAAATATTCGCCATCGCGTGGTTTGAATAAATTACTTGCATTAAAATGTAGAAAACTATCTCAATATAAATATTATGAACTAGCAGCGCCCCGCGGTTTTACCCGCGTTGTGCCCGTTCCCGTGGGAATTTCGGGATTTTTTTTACATAAAAACCTTCCTCTTGAATCACTCTACCTATTACAAAAAACCGCATCAAAATCCGTTGCGTAATTTTAAAGATTTAAGCATACAGACAAACAAACAGACAAAAATAGCGACTTTGTTTTATACTATGTAGTGATAATAAGCTTTGAAGGAAGCTCCCGAGACTCTAGTTACATTCCATAGAAACAGCAGGAAATTTGAAAGAGATTTATATCTTTTTTTATTTTTGTTTCGCCACAAAAATACGAATCGGAAGCCGAGGGCGGGCGTCATGGCTGACGTTGACAAAATCAGTTTTTGCTTCATGTCGAGCATTGTGTGGTTTTTATATCGTTTTTGTGATTGGCCAAAGAGAGAATAGCAGATGTCGCAAACCAAACATAGTTAACCTTTGACTTTGGACTGAGCAAAAAAATACATAACCCGTCGAGGTTTAATAAGCCTCTTTGTACCTACACACCGTAACGTAATAGGGTCCTAAACTAATAAGCCGAGGGTCTATTGCGGCTACAGGTCTATGAGACAGGCGGCTTTAAACAGATTTACACAGAAAAAATTGCGAGTTTCCCCACATCTGAACTGTTATGTTGACCCTTGTCTTTTGTTGCGCGACCCAATTTGCGCTTGGTCGCGCTCTTATTTGTTTTGGATCGAATTAAAATTCTTCTTTACAGTGTCCCTTCCTTTAGATGATACATTGCAAACACAGTCATTGTTATATTTGACGTGACGGAACTTATTTAAAACATGCTAGTCTTGAATGCTTAATATTTCATACTTAGTTCGGAAGCTACTGAAACTGACAGTTTCTTATTGTTTTGACGTTGTTTCAGAAGAATAAATTGCATTGTCTTCATATAAGATAGTTCCTTATGCAGCAAATAAGATTTTTAAGAAGATCGAGCTCAAATAAGTAGCAACCGAGTAGAAGGCACTTTGCCTTCTGCGAAAAGTACTTAAATAGTTGTATAAGACTGTAACGTTTATAATAATTCTCTGCAAAAATGCCATTAAAAACTCATGAGACCATTTAACTTGCAGGTTACAAATAAACTGAAGGCTCATTTCACTAAACATCCTATTACGTGAAGTTGGAGTAAAGAGTAACAACCTTTGCCTAAATAAAAACACTTTGGAGCACATTCTTCGCATGATCTGGTCGGTATCTCATCAGCATAAGAAAGGCTGCGGGCGTGTATCGAGGCACGCCTACGGATTTTATTAGCTCAGTTCGGATAGCCCACTCTCCCCTAAACAGAGTTTCGCCCAGCTTGTTACGCCACAAAGACACCAAAACTGTCATGGTACGTTGCCAACGGAAACTTTTAAGCAATAAATTCGGATATGAGTCGGTAAATACGTGTGTTTGTTATACGGGCGGAGGATGCTTAGGGAAATTATTTATTGTGCCCACCGAGGTTTGGCGGCCGAATAAAAAGGTTCGCTGAAGAGATTTTATCTACGATTCTCTCTTTATTCATCCGTGTAATAATTGAAAATTGACTTTATCGTGACCCAAATATTGAAATGAATTATAAATGTTATCTTCAAATATAGAACCAGTAAATAAGTTGTATATATCAATTCCGTTAGACGAAAGAGACAGGTTATAAAAATAACAAATGTGTACTGGGAAAATGTTTTTATCCAGAAAAATCTGTGAAGAAGTAATCTATGTTTGTCCTAAATAAGCTAATAATAAAACTAAAAGACAATCAGTGTAGAGAGCCGGCCGGTGTTACTCGACCCGGGTATTAGCCCTCTGGTATAAACAAACTGTAATAATAACGGGATTTCTCTTTAGAAATGACCCTTTTAACCTTTTTTCGAGGGGAAATGATATCATTTAGAAGGCTTACATTGTTATTAGGTATCATATGTGTACCTTAAATTTCGTAGTATGATCACACATTGCTCGCTATACTTTCGTCTTTTTGTGTGTTTTTCATTGCGCTTATAATAAAAAGTCAGATATATAAAGAGGCCATATATTCATAAAAAGTCACATATAATATAATATTA